>CM062811.1:415045547-415645547 GCA_031772625.1 Pinus tabuliformis
CCACTGCATATGCAATATCAAGCCTTATGCAAACCATTACATACATTAAACTTCCAACTACTGATGCATATGGAACTTTAGACATATATGCCATCTCTTCCTGAGGATTGGGACACATCTCCTTACTTAGTTTGAAATGGCTAGCCAAAGGTGTAGTAACTGGTTTTTCATTCGGCATATTAAATCTTTCCAACACCTTTTGTATGTACTCACTTTGAGACAATGTTAATTTGTGATTTTTCATGTCTCTAGTTATTCTCATACCAAGGATTTGTTTTGCAGCACCCAAATCCTTCATTTCAAATGAATTTTCCAATTTTCCTTTGAGCACATTTATTTTTGGCATGTTAGAACCAACAACAAGCATGTCATCTACATACAATAACAATATAATATAACTGCCATCATTTTTCCTTTTGAGATAAACATAATGATCAGAGTGGCATCTAGTATAACCTTGTTCAGACATAAACCTATCAAAATTTAGATACCACTACCTTGGAGACTTCTTTAAGCCATACAAGCTCTTCTTCAACTTGCACACTAGTTTCTCCTTCCCTTTGACCTCATATCCTCATGGTTGCTACATATAGATCTCTTCCTCCAAATCCCCATGGAGAAAGGTCACCTTTACATCTAACTGCTCACGATGCAAATCTTCTATTGCTACTAGACTTAAAATAGTTCTGATTGAAGTAATTTTAAAAACAAGAGAAAATATATCATCAAAGTCTATACCTTTTTTCTATGTAAACCCCTTCACCACAAGTCTAGCTTTATACCTTTTTCTACCTCCATCTTCTTCCTTCAACCTGTAAACCCATTTATTCTGCAATGTTTTTTACCTACAGGCAACTTGACTAAGTTCCAAGTCTTGTTATGTACCAAGGGGTCCATCTCTCCGTTCATGGCTATCTCCCACTTCTTCCTTGTTTATACTTGCACTGCTTCCACATAACATTCTAGTTCACCTAAATCAGTCAACAATACATAATATAATGAAGGAAAGTATCGTTCAGGGGGTCTAGTTATCCTAGTAGATCTTCTAACACTACTTTCAGGTGTTTGAGGTGCATGTTGTTATTTTGGTTGTTGATCATTATGACTTTTAGGAACCTTTACTTCTTCTGTGATCTCATCAAGCACTGTGTATTCTCTGTTTTCTTTTTCCTGTTTCTTTTCCTACATCTAAACCTTATAAAAAACATTTTCATTAAATATGACATCTCTACTCCTAATGATTTTGTGTGTTTTATAATCATAAAATTGATAACCAAAACCATTAACACCATATCCAATAAAGGTACATTTTTTTTATTTTGCCTCAAGATTTGTTCTATTTTCTTTATTAGTTGGACAAAGGCTCCACAACCAAAAGTCTTTAAAAATGAGTAGTTTACCTTTTTTCCTGTCCATGCCTCCTCTGGAATATCATCATCCAAGGAACCTGAAAGCCCTCTATTTATTAGATAAACAAAAGTATCTAAAACATCTACCCAAAATTGTAAAGGCAATCCTGCATGAAATTTTATGCACCTTGCACAATCCCTGATTTTCATGTTCATCCTTTCTGACACACCATTTTCTTGTGGTGTTCCTGGAACTGTCTTATCTCTACGAATTCCATGCCCTAAACAAAACTTATCAAACTCTTTGCTACAATATTCTCCTCCATTGTCTGATCTAAGACACTTCAACATTTTTCCTATCTCATTCTCAACCAAAGCTTTCCATTTCTTGAAAGTATCAAATACAATAAATCCTATTTTTTTTGTTGCATCATCAATCAAAGTAACATAATAACGAGAGCCACTAAGATATGATACCTGAGCAAGTCCCCATACATATGTATGCACAATCTCTAATTTTTCACTCTTATTTTCTTTCCCAACTTTGAGGAATATAACTCTCTTTCGTTTTCCATAAACACATTTCTCATAGAATTCTAAATCAACATGCTTCAGACCTAGCAATAAATTTCTTGAGTAAAGAATCTGCATCCCCTTCTCACTCATGTGCACGAGCCTATGATGCCACAATGTCATATCTTCTCCTATAGATGTTAAAGCATTAATAGAATTAGAAATACCATTTCATAAATACAATGTACCAACCTTTTCTATTACCAGGGCTCCTTTAGTGACCTTCCATGTTTTATCTATAAAAGTAGTTACACAAACTTCACCTCCCAACTTCCATGTTGAAATTTGATTATTCTTCAGATCTCAAACATGCCTTACCTCCTTCAATAGCCATTGGTTTCCATTCTGCTATTTTATGAAAACTTTACCCATTCCAATGGTTTTACAGGGTTTATCATCACACAAACAAACCTGTCCAAAATATCCTTGAACATAATCATGAAAATGTTTCCTATTAGGTGTGTCATGAAATGAAGCCCCTGGATCTACCACCCAAGCATCAATAATATTTTCTAAAGAAAGAATCAAACTATCATGCATCACATCACCTGTCAGATTTTATTCATGATTATTTTCTTGTTGCATGTCTCCTTCTTTTCCCTTCCGAGACTTACAATCTTTCTTCAAATTTCCTTTCTTACCGCATTTTCAACACACTATCCCTGATCTACACTTGGATCTTCCTTTCCTTGACTTACTACGATATCATCGGCTCTTTCCTCTTTCCATTTTTCTTCCCTTAGTCTCTGCAGTCAAAGCATTGCCTGATGTCTCACCGAAGCTTTTCCCTCACATTTCCTCAATAAGGATTCCACCAAAAACATCATCAAACTTTAAAGTACTAGATCAAGAAACAAAGTTACTAATGGCCATAACTAAATAATTCCAACTTTCTGGCAATGAGCACAAAAAAATAACAGAGCCCTAACTTCATCATCAGAATTTATCCCTACAGAACTTAACTAACTGGTAACCGTATTAAATTGATTTAAATGATCAACAATAGATCCACCTTCTGAAATCTTCATATTAAATGAATGCTTCATAAGAAATACCTTGTTTGAGGCTAATGTTTTTTCATATAGTTTGGCCAATGCTGACATTAAACCCTATGTTGTTGTTTCTTTTGAAATATTAAAGGCTATAAAAGCTGCTAGGCACAACCATATTGTTCCAAGTGCCCTTCTGTCAAGAATATCCCTTTTTTGTCTGTCATACTCATCGGCTTCTTTGTTTTTCCGCTTAATGGTAGGTATAGATATTTCTAATACAGAAAATCTTCCGTATGCATCTTCCACAATTGGTAGTTTTGGTCGTTAAATTTTTTGACCCTAAAACTACCATCTTCCGCCATCCTCCCACTTGTACCAAGAACCTTTCTCTCCTATGAGTATATCAGCCAAATAGAATTTCAGCTCTAATACTAGTTGTTAGAAAATTATGTATTACAGAGCAATGGAACACATAAAATATTGTAGAACTATAAACACAGAAAATGCATAAAACAAGAGAGACACAAATATACGTGGTTCACCCAACTTGGGCTATGTCCATGGAGAAATAGCCATTCCTTCCTTTATATTATCCAGCAAAATGAAGAGATACAACCTACATTAGATCTGTTGTAATTCCCTCTTCCCTCTCACACAATCTCCTCTCTCTCTCTTGCTCAGAATACACACATATATCTAGCTGCAATACAATTCCCTCATTTATAGCGAGGGGTTGCCTTCTAGGGTAAAAAATCCTAAATTAAACATAACTTCTATTGTCAGAGAATCCGCCTAATGAACAACTTAAATTGACTACGGAATTATAATATTTTACAAGGAAATTTTACATCTATTTTTAGCTTCGGGGGCACTACTCCCAAACCCCTGTCAGGGGGACACTCATAAAATCGTCAGCACCACCCTGACAGCGATTAAATGATGGGTGACATTGCCACCCCATTAGAAAATGGGGTCCAACGTAGCGATACCTATGAATAAAGAAGATAATCAAGCTTCACAGCCAAAAATCTACAGTAGCTGGCTCAATGAAAAATCCTTTGATTAAAGACAAATCTATTGGACAAGAGAAGCGCCAAGAAACTTCACTTCTCACCCAAGGTAGAAAAAGTGGTTAGGAGACCGAGAATAGGACCCTTAGCCAAGAGATTTCCTGTAGACCTTACACCAGTTCAGACTATTGAGATATCAGAGAGTGCACATGAAGGAGTGTAAATTGATGAAAAGGATTAGAGAATTAAGGAACTGCAAGATCAACTTAGTAAGGAACATTTAATGATAACACATCTATAGCAAGAAAAAATAGATCTTAGGAGGAAATCCTTACAAGAAATTGCTAAGCCCAGTAAGGAAGAAACATCAAAGAGAGTCATGGTAGCAATTGTTGAGGACAAAGGCAAAAAGGTAGCAAACATAGAAGATGTACAGAACATGACAATTAGGCAGTCAAGGAGACCTAGAACTAGGTCTGCAGTTAAGAAAATGGAAATGAAAGTGAAAGAAGTTGCTCAACTAGAACAGAGGATAGTGGATGTTATGCAACTAGCTCACAAAATAGAAGAAGAGATAGATCAATGACTTCAAAATAAGCCTCTTCGGGGGTGAACCTCCTTTACATTACAAAATGAACAATTTTTGAATGATACAAATGACAAGACCTCCTTTCTATATATAGGAGTGTTAGGGGTCCCAATATAATCAGAGCCTACATAACGATAATATTGTAGGGGCACAACAATAACAACATGGGGACTACATGGGCACAAAAATACAATAAGAGGGCTACACTCATAACAATAAGGGGTTACACTAGTAGTATAGGGACCTAACATGTCCCTCTCCTCCAAAAATGTGTTGTCCTCAACGCTTTAGTAGTTTTGGATGCTTCTGTATAAAATTCTCATCCTCCCATGTTAGGTCCCTATACTACTAGTGTAGCCCATTATTGTTATTAGTGCAACCCCCTTATTATATTTTTGTGCCCATGTAGTCCTCATGTTGTTATTATTGTGCCCCATAGAAGCCCACTATTGTTATTGTTGTGCCCCTACAATATTATTGTTATGTAGGCTCTGATTAAATTGGGACCCCTTAGACTCCTATATATAGAAAGGAGTTCTTGTCATTTGTATCATCCAAGAATTGTTCATTTGTGTAATTTAAAGGAGATTTCTCTCTCAAAGAGGCTTATTTTGAAGTCGTTGATCTATCTCTTCTTCTATTTTGTGAGCTGGTTGCATGACATTTGGAATCAGAACTTTGGATTCTAGGGTTTTGCTGCTTCAAACAAGTCATCATGGAATTTTCGCTATAATTTGTTTCTACAACGTTTCAGAATTGGAAATTAAAACCCATTTGATATGAAAGATTGTGTCCAAATTTATGATCTTGTTTCGCTGCACTTTCACATATATGATCTAAGGAAGTTAGGGTTTGTATAAGCTCTCGAATTTGATCACAAATGGGCAACCTTGGGAAAATCATCATAACTTTCTATTTGTGCTTCAGATTCAAATTTCATAAAAATTGACAAAAATAGGATAGACTTTAGTTTGTGGGATATCGTTTTCAGGGTTGAATGTTGAAATAGGGACACGTGGCACTTCATACAAGTTCACTCTACTGAACCAGGCTATAATTAAATCATCAAGGGAGATTGGGCATAAATCTTTCTTGAAGAATCCAATCTCAATTAGAACTATGGGATTGGAAAGAGGACTCAAAGGGATACCACAGGACGAAATTCCAGAACTTGGAGATCCAAAATTATAGAGTTACAACCATTTCAAGATCGAGTTTATAAAAGCAAAAAACAGAGACATGAGGAAGTTTGATGGAAAGGATTCGGTAACTTGGATACTACAGATGGAGCAATATTTTGATCTACATGATGTGAAACTATTACAAAAGGTATGTATTGCATTTTTATATTTAGAACTAAATCAGTTTGTATGGTATAGAGGGATTTGTTCTCATAAACCACTTGTCACCTTGTCAATTTTCATGGAGGAAATGATAGCACATTATGAGGATGATACAAAGAGCAACACCTTCTTTAGCCATTTGATAAATCTCAAACAAAAGGGTTCAATGGCAGAGCACATTGAGGACTTCCAAAAATTGAATATAAGGGTAAATGATATTCTAGAGAAGCAGAGGATTGATGTCTGCATAAGGACTTTAAAGGATAACATCCAACATGAGGTTCACCTTTGGGATCCTTATTCATTGGAGAAGGCATTCAGGTTGGCAAGAAAAATTGAAAGAAAAATTAGGGCAACAAGGAAGCCTGCCACTCACAACTATAAATATGGAATTTTTTTTGCTCCTAGCCTCCCATAACCTACAAGGTTGACACCACAACAATTGGAAGAAAAAAGGGAAAATGGGCTTTGTTACAGTTGTGATAGCAAATACAGTAAAGGTCATAAGTGTGCTAAGAAAAAAATATTTTACATAGATTGCGAAGGGGAGGAAGAAAAGGATCAAGAAATGTCAAAATAAGAGGATATAAAAAAGGAACCAACCCGAGAGAAATAATAAATGAATCCAAACATATATTGTAGTGCATTGGCACGAATTACCACTCCTCAAACTCTCAAGATAGATGGACAAACTGAGATAGTGAACAGATTTTTGGCAGGATATCTTCTTTGATTTGTATCTGATAAACAAATTTAATGGGTCAAGTGGTTACCTCTGGTTGAATGGTGGTATAACACTTCAGAAAAAATGGCCCCATTTATGGAACTTTATGGATATCATACACCATCCATAACATCATATTTAAGAGAAAATTTTAAGATTATGTTGTGGCCACAACTACCACACTATTGAAACATGCTTCTACAACAAATTTCCAATGGGTCCCCTAGAAGTTTAATTTTTCATCTTTTGGAATGATCTATTTTATCACATGGATGTCAACTTCTTGCCGAGTCACATTTTCAAGGCCTGATGGCTAAACCATTAAATATACCTCTACTGCATGGATCATTCATGACACAGCCTGTCCCTTTATCCTCTCCCTTCATTGGGATCTTTCGACCCTCACAAACATGCATGGAACATTGGGCTCGCACAAACCATCACCCCTACCCTTACCATAAGCGTTTGTTGGTTTAACTCGCAAAACCCTTCGTCACATCATTGTCACGTTATAATCCCTTTACAAAGGAAACCCTTTGCAAAATACATAAATCATCCTCCCTTTCGCACATCACTAATCGGCCAAGCCCCAAAGCTATGCAAAAGGGGCGCAGAGGTGTTCTGGACCCGAAGACCATATCTAACCACAATATATATATATATATATATATATATATATATATATATATATATATAATATATATATATATATATCGGGTCCAAAAGTCCTTCGCATATCCCAATCGGCCTAAGTCCAAGATCCATACATATATATGGCGTGCCCCTGAACTCTGGAGTCGACGACACTATGAACTGCATTATATACATTATTGGGTCTGGTTCCCAATCGCTCATCGCATATCGGCGGAACCCGGGGTCATGCAGTTAGCAAAAAGGCAAAAGCTGGACCCGCCAATGATTATAAACCCTGGCATATTAGTTTTCAAATCTTCCCCAATGGCTATACGCAAGTCTTTCCATATATCCATGTGTTTGCGATGAAACATTAAAGTCAAATTTTTCCAAATGGAATGGAAACATTGCGGACCTATGGGGATTTATGAACATTAATGTATATTTGTTTTGGATTTTGCCTCCCAATCGCATATCACATATCAGCAGAGCCCCAGGCCTTATACATATTACGCATAGAGATATAGCAGACACACCGATCCTATTAAGCATATCATATAATATATTGGGTCCGGAGTTAATCTCTTATCGTTATCGGGAGGCACAGGGCTTATATATATGGCGCGCTACCATTTACCGAACCCGATGGTCTTATCAACCACGATATCTATATATAGATAGATAGATATATAGATAATCTATATATATATATATATATATATATATATATATATATATATATATATATATATCTATATATATATATATATATATATATATATATATATATATATATATATATATACATATATATATATATATATATTGGGTCTGGAGCATTTCGCATATCGCAATCAACCCGTCCAAAGTCTCATCTATAGCGCACCATAACCTCCCGAACCCACTGATGATTACAAATCCTAGCATCCGCAATTTAGATTTAGCTGTGTGTTTTGCAGTAGTTTTCAGTGTAAACCGAGTTGGCTTGCTAGGCTTAATCTATGCATAAAGCTAAAAACTAGGGGGCGATTCTTTCGTGTCTGATGAGATAAATGTTCAATAGAGGCAACTTTCATGTTTTAAAGAATTTTTGTTGTATTTTCATAAGTGTGACTGGTGTCTCTTATTTCTACAGTCCAAGAGTAACGAATGCACAAGTGGATCCGGAAAACCCTTATATGCAGAGGTGTTCTGTTGAAAGAGCCAACCTCTGACATTTTCGCTTGGTTTCCAAGCGCTACTTGCGTGTTATGAAAATGAAACCGCTCCAGACTGCATCATGAATAGGACACATAGCCATCCTCTCTAATCAGTAACCATTCCGTGCCCAAGAAATGAAACGCCCTAGTGACAAAAAACTCCCTTTACGTGTCAGCAGTGACACCGACTATTTTTGCCTATTTCTTCTGATCGACATAATGAAGGAAGGAGAGGGAAAGAAAAGAGGTAGGAAAGACAGAGAACGGGATGCTTTTAGCATAAATATTACCTCCGAAGAGGAGAAGGGGCTTTTGATTTTTGAGAAGAACAACATTGCTTTATTGTGAATGAGGAGGACTGTTTTTTAGGGAAGAAGGAGCCATTAGTTTTAGATTCATTGTATTGTTTTGGATCAGAGTGTTGTTATTGGCATGAATGTAAATATGATTTATATTTATGTATATTAATGACTTACAGTTCATTATTAGTCTTGTTAAATTGAATGTGATTCAGTTTCATGGTTAACTTGTGAATGGTCTCTAATTTGAAACTAAATTAAACATCAATTGCAGTTTTAATTCCATAGAAGAATGTGGATTCCTATATGAGTGCTTGGATTGCAATTTAGCTTTAATACAGCCTTGTCCAGCTGTGAATTCAGTGATTGATTCATTTGGACTTGAATCTATGCATGATGTTTAACCTTCTTTATCATGCTCCTGTTGAACATATATATGATGTTTAAACCTCTGTATCATGCTCTTGCAGGATAGATTAGAGTAGCTAGGACTAGATTAGAGTAGTTAGAAGTAGTATAGATAAAATTTAATACATAGGGGTTAGCTATTTTATCTTTGTTGATCTAATTGAAGTCTTCCTCCTAGAAGCAACCTTTCGACATGTCCAAACAGTTTACAAGGTCCCTTAAAACCCATCGAAGCTAACCATCCCAAACAAAAGCAGGTCTAATTGGGGCTTGCGATCAGGTTAGTTCCCCTTGTTGGCATCGTGCACATTTGCCATGTCAACAAATTGGCACTAGAAGGAGGGCTTGAACCTCCGTCTCTAGCTTTTCAAATATTTCATCTATAAGTGCCACACATGAATTCAAAAGGATTAATGTATGGATCGTAAAGGTCAGAGAGATCCTGCTACACATCTGAAAGAGGGTCATTTTGAAGAAACCGAGACCCCTCTAAGTCCTATTTCTGGGTCACCCAAGGAAGAGAGACTCTGGGAGTATCCTGTCACTCAGGAACAACTAGTCAGAGCACTTACTCGGGCTTACACTCATTCCCTCTCTCAGCTTCCCATATTTCACTCTTTACCTCCGACAACTAAGAGAAAGCCAAGGATTTTTACCCTGAGATAAGATACATCTGCAGCTACTTCTCTTGAATATATTGTGCTAGAATCCTTGCAAAGTATTGACACCCCTTGGGAAGAGATTCCTGAGGGTTCCCCTTCTAAAGGTAACTCCTTGCTTGATTTTGAGAATCCCAACGAAGAAGCCTCCAACCAAAACTTCCTTGTCCATAGTATGGCCAACGTTCCTCCTCCATGTTGGAATCAACCTCCACCTCCTCCTCCGGGTGGGAATCAACCCCCACCTCCTCTGGGAGCACTCCCTCCCTAACTTGCACAGGATGTTGTATCGGTGCCTAGGCAGCAGCATCCCTTACCCAAAAATACAGAAAGAGTGTTACCTAATTTCGACCCTGAGCAGGGAGATACTGTTGTTAACCATATTTTCTCTTTCTTCCTAGCCTTGCGCAGGCTGAGGGTCATTGATGAAGATGTGGTGTGCCGCCTGTTCTCTTTTACTTTGACTGGTGCAACCTCCACATGGTATTTCAGCTTGAGAATAGGGTCAATCACCTCTTGGGATGCTTTTCAGTAAGCCTTTTTAGAAAAATTTGGTGATGACAAAACACCTGTGGCCTTAGTTTTAGAATTATCTCATCTAGAAACAGAAACCAAGGAGAAGGTTAATAATTTTAATATCTGATTCAACACCTTATTCAATAGAATCCCAGCCACTGCTAGACCTATTGAGGAAGTGCTCATGGAGTTCTATATCTCTACTCTCTTTGTCCCTACAGTGATGTGGGTTAAAAGGAGTAATGTACAAACCTTACAAGGTTCTATCGATGAAGCAGTAAAGGTCAAGAATGACATGCTTAGTCTTACAACATGCCACCCTACAATTGGAGAAAAGAAATCTTCTCAGACATCCAAGAAGAATAATGGAAATGATAAGAAAGGGGCTGAAAATAAAGAAAAGGACACCACGGATGTGGAAGGATTGCATCGGATCATTAAGAAACTAACGAACACGGTCATTGATATGAAAAGGAATCATGGAGAGAGTACTAGTGGCAATGGAGGAGACTATAACAATGGAAAGCCCTTCAAGCCTTTCTATCATAAGAAAATAGAAGGTGGTCATAGTCAACTTGCATTGGCTGCTCCACCTAATGAAGGGGCTTTAAACATAGAAGAATTGGCTCTGATTGGATCGCTCCTCAAAAAAGAAGAACCTATACTGGAGCTCAAACCAAAACAAGGAGACAAGGAGGAATACCAAGGGGAAGAACCCTCAGATGAGGAAACCCAAATTAATGTGTTATGGGATTTCCATAGAGTTGAGAATGATGACGAGGGAGATAACACCGTAGAAATCAACGCTAACAAAATCCACACGTGCAATAAGGGGCTGCTTCTAGGTGCGACAAAGCCCTTAGACCAAACAAAGCAAGATGTTTTCCCTGTGAAAGAATCTACCCCTAGAGATCCTATTGAGAAGAGTGGGCCTAGTGGTCAATCCAAGAATATCCCTGTTGCAAGTCACCCAAAGAAAGAAAATGCATCTCCCACTGCAACTTAGGCTACTCAACATAGTAAACTCCCACTTAAAAATGGCAATACAGGTATGTTTACTCTGCCCTATCCTGTTTATAACATTGATTATAATGTTGTGGATGATCTCAAGAAGTCTAGGGCCAATATCACATATTTTGACTTGTTAAAATTAACGCAGCAAAAGATTTGTTGCTAAAAGTTATGAATGAGTGGAACAAAAAAAACCCCACCACCTCAAGCACCCAAACCAAGAATCCAATGTCCAAAACTGTTAGTACCACTAGCGCAGTCCAAATACCATCAGCTATGGAGGCCATGTTATCCAAAATGAATCAAAAACCCTAGGATGTTAGTGCAACCATGATAGGGAGGAAATCTAAATCTATGACTCCACCGTTCCTCATTACGTTTGAAATTTTCAACATGAATGTACATAATTGCTTGGTAGACTTTGGTGCCTCATCCATTGTTATGCCTTACGTTGTTGCTAAGGGACTTTAGGCAATACCCGATAAAACTAAAAATTGAATTATGCAGTTGGACAAAACGAATGTGAGAGTTATTGGGGAGCTGAAAGATGTGTTGATTCGGATGGCTTCCAAACCTCAATACACTCAAGTCATTGATATAGTGGTGGTGGATATACCTTAGGCTTATGGAATGCTTCTTAGTAGGGACTGGTCATCAAATCTAAATGGATATTTCTCAACTGAATGTTCCAATATTTTATTGCCTCAGAGGGGAAAAGGTGATATGCTGAGAGTGGATCGGGAAAAGGTACATGAAATACATGGTAACGGAACCAAACAGCCCTAATGAACCTATAATGTTCTAGAACTCTATCCTTGGGAATTATAGTTATGATGTTTATGCCATGGAAACCCGTTTCGGGGAGTGCCATGCAGAAACAGTCAAGGAGGATTTGACAAACACACAGTTGGAAGAAAGAATTAAACACCCCCACAATCCAACTGATGAATTACCTTGTATTATATTAGATGATAGGACTAATTGCATAGGAAGTAGTTCTTTTAGCGTAACATTAGAGCTTATTTTCTGGAAACTCCACTTTAATAACTCTAACTCTCTTGAAAGTGCAAGCACTAGGAGCTTTTTCATTGACCCACTAGTGAAACAACGTTTGATGGCCAATCGGTTGGAATGCACGTGCACCAGTGACACAGCTGAACATAAAGGCTTGCTGAAAGGCCTAAGAAGAGCCATTGAAAGGAATGTAAAAAATATCAGAGCTTTTGATAACCCACAGATAATGGTGGACCAGGTAAAGACAAAGATACACTGCAGTCGACAACACCTGGTGAGGTACCAACATGAGGTATGGGGTTTAATTGAAAAATTCAATTCCTTCAATGTCTCGTATATACCTCGAAAATATAATCACGATGCCGATCTAATGAATGCTAAGGTTGTGAAACCTTTGCCTAAACTTAGATTAAACAAGAATAAACTTTATGTTGAATTGATTTTCGGATCATCCATAACTAATAACATCTCAAATTGGCAGGTGTTCGAAGGAGATAACCAAATCCTTGAGTTCCTGCATTGCGAAAGAACACTCAGAAATGTAGCCATTAACAAAAGGGAGCATGAATTAAATGGAAGTGAAGATGAGGTGATATCTTTCACTAAGAAATTTATTTACCTTTCATCTCTCATGAGTGAGCCAACAGGTAAGCACACAAAATTACAACACCCATGGCTGAGCCCATTCCAAGCTGTGAAAAGAATTGGTCATGGAAATAACAGATTGAAAACCTTACAGGGAGAAACTGAAATACTCTTTGTTAATGGCCAACATCTCAAGAGATACTTCCAATAGCCACCACATGGTGTTTACCTCCTGAGTAGGTTAGAGTTCATTTCATTCTATTGTTAGTTTAGTTGTATTTCCGTCCTCTCTTTTTATTTTTTTGCCAAGTCTATTTTTTTGTTGTTTTCAATTACATTCCTTTTCAGCCAGTTGATTGTAGTCCTCCAGACTCGTCCTACCCTCCAAATTTTCCCTCATTCACTACTCTCTGCCTTTCCCTTCCTCATTAACTTGCGGATGATTCTGATGTTCCTAAATCCATCATTTCCCTGTAGATCAAATGAACTTTATATCAACCCATGAGCACTCAAGAATTAGCAGTGGAATGCAAACCGAAACCCCTCATTGGCATCTGTTGGGAACTATGTGAGATCTATTGATAACTTGGATATCTGGATCATGTGGGGGCATCTTTATAAAACAAAAAAAGTGTAACTACAGCTGGACTAGCATGGAGGAATGTTGCATTTAAATAAATCCCACTCAGACCTAGCCTATACTTGCTTGTTAGGTTTACAGTCATTCTCCATTGGTCCCATCCACCACATTAAATGGTCCAATACCTATTACTCACAAGTAAACCTCCTTTCATGGGCTAAGCTCACTGTCTCATACCCTATGGTAAATCTAATTGTGCTCTAGTCCTTGTGCCTGAAACTAGAAGGACTTATCTAAAATGAAATGGAATGTCAAGTCCTTGTGCCAATATGGAAGGATAGGGTGTTTAGGAAGCTAGTTAGAGTAATAACTATTGTTGGGCTCAGAGTAACAGTTGACACAGCAAGCCCAACCTTGCTTAAGCGGTTTAAAATTATGGCATGATCCATGACTGCACCCCATTCAATCAATAAATATAGCACTGAAATTTTCATATAAAGCGCAAGAAAAACATGTCTACATCAAGCTTGATCCGCAATAAAGAGTTGAGGTACACACCTAAACAGGTATGGACAGACCAGTTACGGCCCAAATAGATTTTTGAAAGTGGGAAACAGGTAGAGGAAGGTCAATAAACCCCATAATACTACCATTGGAGAATTCCTGTCAAAATCATATCAGCAAGTAGAAGCTATTTGTCTCTATCCCCTCTGAAGTAATAATGTTTAAGTGGAACCCATGTTTGTCCATCTATATAGTTTGCATTTCAAGTTTATTTTAACATCCTGATGTTCTATTGATCTGAAGGTTATTTGGAAGTAGAGATAATTGGTTCACCCAGTGGTTTGCCATTTGTGGTGGCCACAGCTACCACCCTATTGAAACATGCTTCTGCAGCAAATTTCCAATAGGTCCCCTAGAAGTTTAATTTTTCATCTTTCGAAATGATCTGTTTTATCACATGGATGTCAACTTCTTTTCAAGACACATTTTCAAGGCCTCATGGCTAAACCATTAAATATACCTCTGTTGCATGGATCATTCATGACACAGCCTGTCCCTTTATCCTCTCCCTTCATCGGGATCTTTCGACCCTCACAAACATGCATGGTACATTGGCACCTGCACAAACCATCACCCCTACCCATACCATAATCATTTGTTGGTTTTACTCGCAAAACCCTTCATCACATCATTATCACTTTATAATCCCTTTACAAAGGAAAAACTTTGCAAAATACATAAATCATCCTCCCTTTTGCACATCACTAATCAACCAAGCCCCAAAGCTATGCAAAAGGGGCACAGAGGTGTTCCGGACCCGAAGGCCATATCTAACCACTATATATCTATATATATATATATATATATATATATATATATATATATATATATATATATATATATATATATATATATATATATATATATATATATATATATATATCGGGTCCAGATCATTTCGCATATCGCAATCGGCCCAGTCCAAAGTCTCATATATAGTACACCCATAACCTCCCAGACCCACCGCTAATTACAAAGCCTAGCATATAAATTTTCAAGTCCGCAATTCAGATTCGACTGTGTGTTTTGCGGCAGTTTTCAGTGTAAACTGAGTTTGGCTTGCTAGGCTTAATCTATGTATAAAGCTAAAAACCAGGGGTCAATTCTTTCACGTTTGATGAGATAAACATTCAATAGAGGCAATATTCATGTTTTAAAGAATTTTTTTGTATTTTCATAAGCGTGACTGCTGTCTCTTATTTCTACAGGCCGAGAGTAACGAATGCACAAGCAGATCCGAAAAACCCTTATATGTAGAGGTGTTCTGTCGAAAGAGCCGGCCTCTGACATTTTCAGTTGGTTTCCAAGCACTACTTGCATGTTACGAAAATGAAACTGCTCCAGATCACATCATGAATAGGACACATAGCCATCCTCTCTAATCAGTAACCATTCCGTGCCCAAGAAATGAAGCGCCCTAGTGACAACAAACGCCCTTTACGTGTCAGCAGTGACACCAACTATTTTCGCCTATTTCTTCTGATCAGTATAATGAAGGAAGGATAGGGAAGGAAAAGAGGTAGGAAAGACAGAGAACGGGATGCTTTTAGCATAAATATTACCTCCGAAGAGGAGAAGGGGCTTTTGATTTTCGAGGAGAACAACATTGCTTTATTGTGAATGAGGAGGACTATTTTTGAGGGAAGAAGGAGCCATTAGTTTCAGATTCATTGTATTGTTTTGGATCATAGTGTTGTTATTGGCATGAATGTAAATATGATTTATATTTATGTATATTGATGACTTACAGTTCATTATTAGTCTTGTTAAATTGAATGTGATTCAGTTTCATGGTTAACTTGTGAATGGTCTCTGATTTGAAACTAAATTAAACATCAATTGCAGTTTTAATTCCATTGAAGAATGTGGATTCCTATATGAGTGATTGGATTGCAATTTAGCTTTAATACAGTCTTGTCCAGCTGTGAATTCAATGATTGATTCATTTGGACTTGAATCTATGCATGATGTTTAACCTTCTTTATCACGCTCCTGCTGAACATATATATGTTGTTTAAACCTCTGTATCATGCTCTTGCAGGATAGATTAGAGTAGCTAGGACTAGAATAGAGTAGTTAGAAGTAGTATAGATAGGATTTAATACATAGAGGTTATTTGTTTTATCTTTGTTCATCTAATTGAAGTCTTCCTCCTGGAAGCAACCTTTCAACACGTCCAAACAGTTTACGGCGTCCCTTAAAACTTGTCGAAGCTAGCCATCCCAAACGAAAGCAGTCTAATTAGGGCTTGCAATCGGGTTAGTTCCCCTTGTTGGCATCGTGCACATTTTCCATGTCAACAAGTTCAAGGAATGGAAGATCGCATCAAGAATCCACAACAAGTTCTCCAACTCTTAAAGGATAACCTCACTTTGGCATAGAATCAAATGAAACAACGGCCATATCAACATCACAACAAAAGAAGTTTTGATGTAAGTGACTAGGTATTTTTACGGCTACAACCATACAAAAAAATGTCCCTCAAGCAAGCTAAGAAGGATAATAAATTATCACCAAAGTACTATGGTCCTTACAAGGTGTTGCAAAAGATTGTTACTATGGCATACAAATTGGAGCTTCTTGAATCTTCTTGAGTGCACCTAGTTTTCCATGTTTCATGCTTAAAGAAGGTTATAGGTGACAAGCTCCTAGTTCAAACAATATTTCCAGAATGTGAAGAGGAAGGAAAAATCATATTAGAATGTGAAGTAGTGATGGAAATAAGAACCCGATAGCCACGAAATTGATCAATTTCAGAGTATCTCATCAAGTGGAAGAACTTAACCACTGAAGATTTTGCATGGGAGGATGATAATTTTATACAGAAGCATCCAAAGCTACTCAAGCATTGAGGAAAATACTTTTTGAAGGCGAGGGGCATGTTCGGTCCCTATACTACTAGTGTAGCCCCTTATTTTTATTAGTGAAACCCCCTTATTGTATTTTTGTGCCCATGTAGTCCCCATATTTCTATTATTGTGCCCAATAGAAGCCCACTATTGACATTGTTGTGCCCTGTTGTAGCCGCTACAACAACGCCTCCAAAAATTTTAAATCCTTAAAATTTTCGGAGCCCTTGTATCGTGCGAGAACTTTCTGCACCTTAAGAATCTGCTCAAAAGCTCCCTAGACTAGAAAATCCTCGTGAGAACCTAAAGTTTCATGCTAAGTCACAAATCCAGTTCAAGAAAGTCAATCACAGCTTTAGAATGTGACTCCCTCCATCACTTGTGACTAGTGCGACCTATGCAACCCAAGCAACCTAAGTCGCTTGATTCTAGGTTAGATATTGAACATTTGTGACCCTCGTGACCCTTGTGACCAATAGGTCGCTAAGTCGCAAAGGCCACAAATGTCACAAGAGATACCCATTGCGGCCACGTGACCCTCACGACCTTGCAACCTTCACAGGTCACAAGGTCACATAGGTCGTAAAGGTCATAAGTGATACCCATCATGACCACACCACCCTTGTGACCTCATGACCTTCATAGGTCACAAGGTCGCATAAGTCGCAAGGTCACACTTGCAACCCATGCAACCCTCACACTTTCGAACCAAAACTACAAATAGTAGGTCACCCTGATTCATTTGTAATGACTACTTTGGTCGCACGAGAGACGAAGGAGGATTGCGACTTGGGCGTGCATGCGATTTCTCTAGGTAGGTGACCTTTCACCTTCTCGGTAATCATTTTTCTAGTCCAAGTGTCATTCTCTTCCACCCCGACCCTCCACATTCCACCCTAGGGGGTTTTTTATCTCCATTTTGGCCTAGGTTTTCACCTCAAACCCAAAATCAATTACTCTGGCCCTATGCAGTCTCTCTTGCCCCCCTCATAGCCATTCCTCAACCTTAACCATCCCTGTTTTCACCAGTGAACCTAAAAATCTGGCCGTGAAGAATTCTAGACCTCCCCTGAGCCTCAAGTTTTCCTTCTTATCCGACCTAAAGCCTAGGTCACATGGACCGCAGTAGCGATACCATAATTTCTACGACCTTTGCAACCTCACGACTTAGCGACCTCACAACTTAGCAACTTCATGACCTCGTGACCCCCGTGACCTGGGAATCATACACTTAGTCACTAAGTCACTCTCTTTTCCTTGCGACCTACCTTCCAGTGCAACCTGCCAAAAGGCCTCCTCATAGCTTTTGAAATTGATTGTATTTAGCAGTTTCTATTTAATTTTCATGTCATCACTCTCATCGTGGGAATGTCTATTCAACATGACAGGTGACCTAGACCTCAAGTGCATACCCATTCCTCCTTTGAAGACAAGATGGCACCTCCAACTATGAAGGCCACTCGTAGAAGCTCGGGAAGCAATTCATTGGAAATTTACTAGTATAACCACCCATCTATGGGGACAGGGCCTGCAATATCAAGAAAACTACAAGAATCTCCTTGTATAACATCTATGAAGAGTTCACAAGGATGGAAATATTGGAAACCCAGGAGGATTTCCTGATATACCTGAATTTCAAGAGGTCTAA
This sequence comes from Pinus tabuliformis, assembly GCA_031772625.1. NCBI lineage: Eukaryota > Viridiplantae > Streptophyta > Pinopsida > Pinales > Pinaceae > Pinus > Pinus tabuliformis. Next base: position 415,064,093 of record CM062811.1, read on the forward strand.
ACTTCACATGATAGTGTCACATCCTCCAATCTTTCCATGCGTAGAAAGTATTGGCTGGTTCCTACAGAATACAGATACAGATTCATGGATGTCAAGGAACACACTAGAGCACCCTTAGCTGTAATCTCCCCTACAGATATTTCCACCTACTACAGACTCCCTGAAAGGTAGGAGACCTTCAATACCCAGTGGCTCTATGGTTTTGTAACTCTGGTTAAAGATATCTTGAGGGAATGGTGGCAGGACCCATCAAAATTTCAGGTTAGAGAAGATTAGGCATACAGGACAGAGGGGCTAAGGAAAGTATATCAAATGATTGCCACTATGATGTGTTGCTTGTATGGTAAAGTAGACTGTGACATATTCTATGACACCTAGGTTCCTCTCATGCACATTGTCACCATTGAGGGAACAATTTTCAATTGGCTGAGCATTCTGGCATCGTCCCTAAAGACAAACATAACTACATCCAAACATCCATAGCCAGAGTAGCCACCATAATTCTACATGGTCTCATACCTCCTAAATGTTGTCTACACAAGATGCCAATTTGAGAGCTAGAGCTATAACTGGGATAAATCAGTGACCACCCTTGTCCACCACCACTACAGGGTTTTCTGGGACACTGCCTACAAAGATATGATAGATGTTATTTCTGAATCTTTTATCACTGTTATAGCTCCAAATCTCACTCTTATGGTTTGTGATGCTGTACTCATGGCCTAGGGCAACCCCTCCTTCCAGAACTAGTCCTAAAATTTAAAAAACAATGTTTTATTCCTTATACGCGACATTGCCCTGAGTTAAACGCGTGTATACGCGGGTATGTATATATCCAACCCGCGTGTATGTATTAAAACACTTAAAAAAATATAAAATTCCTTCTTTTCGGGCGGAGATCGCGGGTTTTACCTGCTGATCACTTGTTAGTGCCCGTGGCCCAACTGTTCCCAACCAACTCCTAACTAAAAAACTACTTTGGAGATGGTATAAAAAGACCTCAAAGTGAAGGCCTAAAGGGAGGAGAGAATAGAGAGAAAGGTTATTATGCAGAGATTTTCCCCTTAACCAGGTCTGAAGTCCCTTGTGCCTTCTGCACTTCCCCCATTTTGTACAGGAAACCTTTGTTTCCTTGTGTATTGATGTTCATCCACCATATATGACATCATGGAGGGAGTCATGGAAGGAGTTTTGTTAGAGGCTTGACGCTGGAACGGATCTGGAAGGAAGCTTTGCTTGGAGCCTGCTGAAGGTGACTCAGGTGAACATTTTCCTTTTTATGTACTTTATTTGTCTATAATAAAAGAAACACATGTCTTGGTTCCCGAAATGAATCTTCTTTATGTTAATGATACTCATGTTTTGAATTCATGTGTAAATGGTTGTTTGGATTTCATAACTAACTACCTTTCTTTGTAACATGAAGATGGTTTCTTTATAAGTTTTTGTCCATGTACTGCTGTGTTCTTTGAATTGTTTGTTTTGCAGGACAAAAGAGAAGAAGGGAACTCCAAGAAGGGTTTGGACCCTAAAGTCCTTCTCAAACGTAGGACTGAAGGTACATACCCTTATCATAGAATTTGCTTATAATAGCATAATGGCTGTATGAATGCATGTTTCTTTGAATAGACAACTTTCAGTCTGCTAGGGTTTCACCCAAAAAGCCCTAGGGGAGTAATTCCCTCTACCAGAATTGGCGACTCCGCTGGGGACAACACTCTTGTTGTTCCTAGTTTGGGCATTTTTCAAGCCAATCAGGGCTCAGCTGCCTTGTCTGCTTGCTGTTACTGTCTGGTCTGTTCTTGAACTTTACGCTTTGCCAGTTTCTTCAGTTTGTCTTTTTTATTTTTCTTGAAGCTTTTCATATACGTTGTTTTTCTTAGATACAGAAGCGTATACACGCTTGTTTCTTTGAGTGAACCCGCATATACGCAGGTTTCCTCAAACACAGTCGCGTATACACGCAATCTTTACTACAATACAGTCGCGTATATATTCCAATTTTCAAGATTTGTAAATCTTTTTGGCCTCTGAAGGTTTGTCTGGTGGTTTGAGTCAGTCTGCAACAGTCATTTTCTAGTATCAGTTATTTGTTTTACAGCGAGCATCTCATTCTGAATTCTCTCTGGTTATGAGTGTTGGTCTTATGTTTTGTTGATTGCAAGCGTCATCATTTTTGGCTAAAGCACGCAAGATTTCTTGTTAGGAATCTTGGCTGCTCTGTTTCATCAGGGTAGGAAGATTGAATTCAATTTTTGTGTTAATCTTGCTTTTCGTGACTTTGTGTTTGCATGAAAAAATCGTTTTTTGTGACCATCTACTTCCTTGTTTCATGAAAGTTGTTGTTTGACACTTTCTTGGAATTTTTCTTTTTGATCTTTTTGGTTTTCATTGCCAAGGCTTTCATTGCTGCTTTTGATTGTTAAGAGCGATTTTAAACACATTTATTTTTGTTGGGTTTTCATCCATTAAGTGGTGTTGATTCGCAAAAGTGTTTAATTGCCTATTCTTCAATCACAAGTTTTAGTGTTGTTGAGAGCATTTTTTGAAAAGACTTTTTGTTTGTTGCTTTGAAGAAAATCTTTTGAAAATCTTAGTTTTGCTTTCTTGAACTTGCTTTTCATTTGGTTTCCTTTTAGAGAAGTGAAAGTGCTTTATGTTTGTCTTAGAACTTGTTTTTAGTGTTTAGACGAAGTGAATGGAAACATCTCATATTCAATCTAGGCATCTTAAGTGGCAAGATAAAGTTTGATAAGCAAGCAACTTTCATTTTTTGTTGCATTAGCATATATTTGTTGCATTAGGATAGATTTGTATATCTTTTTAGGCATCCATAGTTTTGTTAACTTTTGTGAGTGTGGAGTTTGAAAAGAAAAAGAAAAATTTGTTTATTTGAAGTTCCTCTGAACCCTATAGAGATCACTTTTCATCGAAAAACGAAAACAAGTGCATGTGCATGTAGTTAAGCTTTTATTAATTTTTGTTGCGTCAAAAAACACCACTAGTTTCACTTCCGTTACCTTGTGACTTAAAGAATAGCATAATAAAATCAAGCGCTAACTAAAATTCACTAGAACTTTTTGTTTTAGTCAGTTACACCAACAAGATTAGGATTCTAGGGCCTTGGATTAGGCGAGTGGAGAGTTAACTCTCCAAGGCCATATAAACGTCAAACGTAGGAGTCTGAATAACGAGAGAAAATCCAATAGCGTTAGGAAGACCAGGAAAGCTCCGAATCTGGGAGTTAAACACGAGGGTCTGTAAAGACAGGGAAGAGAGATACCCCCTCTCCTACTTGTCCGAACTTACCTCACGACTATTCCGCCTGGCTTCTGCAACGAGTTGGTATCCATAGTTGCTACTCCTAGAGAACTACACAGGTGGCTGCAGAGGGGAATCCCGTGGCACCTGAGGTCGACGTTGCATCACTCTCGACAGTACTACTGGAGGGCACCCTTGCGAAGCTTGGGGGCTTGCACCGGCGCAGGCTGTTGTTAGGAGGTCAGCGTAACTTCCTCTGTTACCTTCGCTGATAGGACTGGGCCGTCATTATTCCAGACTATCTTCGGAAGGCCCCTGACTCCACTTTCTTGTATTTTGGTGTCCGGTCCTCATCACCTGGAGCGGAAATACTTGGAAGTTGTTTGATTGGCTGATATCTTTAGGGACTTTATAGTGTGTGCTCTTTGTTCCTTATATATAGTTGGCTTTAGGTATTTTTGTCTAGTCACATTTGGACTTTGTGTTCTGAGTGACTGGCTTACCACTCTACCAATCTTGAAAGGTTTTTGGTCGTTCTTTCAGAAGTTGTGGAGTTGCCTCTTCAAGGGCAAAGGTTTTGATTGCTTATCCATATTCCTTGAAAAGTTATTTCTATATTCCCGTAGGGGAAGGGTCTTTGGAACAGTTAGATATGGCCAATATTCCTGTGGAAACCAACCAAGGTGCCCTCCCAAAAGGGGATCCTTGTGCTTTTCCTTTCTTTGGAAACGTTGGTACTCCCTTGATGGCCACTTTGAATATTCCTGGGTTGAATGTTGGACTACCCGTTTGGCTGTGGTCCACTCCGAATATTCCAAATGCTCTTGAAGCTTCTCAGTTGAATGCTTTATTTCAAGGGCATTACATGGCTGCTAATTGTTCATCTTCTTTCAAAGAGCAATCTGGGATTCCTTCTTGTCCTCCTTCTTGTAACAAGAAATCTAAAAAGAGGAGAAAGAGGAAGTCAAAGAAGAAGAATAATTCTATCCCTTCATCTTCAACCTCTGCAAGTCATGTTGGAGATGAGCCTTCAGCCACTGCTAGTCATGCTGGGAGCACAAGTCTAGTCACTGCGAGTCACACTAGCACTTCATCATCAACCTCTGCGAGTCATGTTGAAGATGAGTCTTCAGCCGCTGCAAGTCATGCTGGGGGCACAGGTCTAGTCACTACGAGTCATACTAGCAAAGAGTCACCGACCTCTGCAAGTCATGTTCAGGACTCTCCGCAAACCACTGCTAGTCATGTTGGCGGAATAGAGGTTGATAAGACACCTAGACGTAGAAGTTTTAAAACTAAGTTCCCTTGTAAGATATGCAAGGGAGACCGTCTTACTCATTTATGCCCTAGTATTCCAGAGGTTCAAAGGATATGGTCTGAGTCTGAAAGTACTTCTACTCCTAAACCTGATATGGTTTCTCATCGATCCCATCAACCATTGGTTGATAATGTGGTAGAGCCAGTGCAATCGCTGGCCGATTACACTCCTCTTTTCGGGGGTGAAGTGCCTAACAAAAGAGTCTGTTTGATCTCTAGTACAGAGTCTTCTAGTATAGGGGGCATTCTGGTTACTTCGAATGCTCCCCCTCCAAGTTCTAAGAGTGTTTCCTTTAATTGGGATAGTCTTGTTGAGCCTCGTCTTCCTTCCGCTGCACCTTTCCAAATAAAGGTCAGGGTTAATTCCACAAATGTCTATCGATGTATGGTGGATGGAGGATCCTCTACAAGTATTATATCCTCTTTGACTTCGAAAGCTTTGGGTTCCCAAAGTTGTTGACAGCTCAGAGTCAGTTGTTAGCCTATGATAGAAGACCTGGTGAATCTATGGGTGTTCTTCCTCAATTGCCTATCACTTTAGGTGGGAAGACTGTCTTAATCAATATGATGGTGGTTGATAGCCCTTTAGACTTTAATATGCTACTTGGGCGTGATTATGTCTATGCTATGAATGCTGTGGTGTCTTCACTCTTTCGAGTAATGTGCTTTCCTCATAACGGGAATATTGTCACTATTGATCAGCTTGCATCTGATAATCACCACCCTAATTCGACTTTACTGCAGAATGCCCCTTGGTTTGTTCCAAGTGTTCAAGTAGACTCTACCCCGCCACGGGTCAATTATGTGGCATTGAATCCTCAATGTTCAATCGCTTCTAAGAAGGATCCTTTGACCTATTATTCTCCTTCTTGGGACTTGGTCCCGATAGTTGACCGAGAGATTCTTCCTATAGGGACATGGGACCTCTTAATTCCCTCTTTTAATCCTTGTAGTTCTCATGATTTCTCAGATCTTGCTTTGCCTTCACAAGACGAACTCTTTGAAGCCATGAGTTATGACCACCAAAGGAGTCCTTGGTCCAATCCCTATAAAGGGTTTGTCCAGAAGAACTATTATGCGTAAGCCACAAGGCTGCGTGGTCCCCTGTACCATATTGTATATATGAGGTACGCATTTTCAAGTTTTGTATTCTATAACACAAAGATTTTACATGAAGTTTATATGTGGGATGTATTAACTTTGTGTCTAGTGTTCCTATTTATGTTTACAGAACTTGGAATATTTCTCCTTTGGAAGTTTATGGTTGGTCCGTTTTGACAGGTATTGGTTCTCGAAACTGGCATATAGGTTAGGTTTTTTCGCCTGCATTGTGCACTTATCAGTTTCCTTTCCCATTTGACCTTAGGATCGACCCCACCAAGTTATGGTGCGGAACCTTCTCATTGCTTAGAAGTATCATGACTTGTGTGGTAGAGCCTACCTTATCATGGGTGCCCTAGTTAGTACCTTGTTGTCACTTGGCACTCATGCTGATTTTTTGTCCCTAGGCTTGGGAGTCCTCTGTAGTCCCGCCATGAATAATGCGTTGAAGGCTCATTCCTCTTAGCTTCTTTGCTTTGTTCTGGCCATATACCCTAGAGGCTCCTTTGTGTTGAGTTTTACTACTGCATTGCATGTTGACCACTTGCACCTTTTGGCCTAGAGCCGGCTTCACTTGGACTCGTGTTTAAGCCAACTTTTGACCATGACATCTGCAAAATCAACTTTGCATACCCTTGACTTCTGTAGCTTGACACACCTTGACCCGTGGAAGGAACATACCTTTGAGTGTCACTGACCAGTTTTCACCTCCCTGCATTGAGCATAGGATTGTTCCTTTCCAGGGAACTAGATCATATGTTTCACCGACACTCGTTCTTTCCACTGTACCATAGCATTCTTTTATTCTTTTTCCGGCTTAACAGAAAAAGACAAAAAAATTAAATATTCCAAAAAGAGCGGGAACGGGACATTATTTCCATTTATTGTTGGCAGCTAGAGTCAGTTGTGTTGCCCTTGAATAAAGCACTCAAAACAAAGTCTCCTCCACATGGGTGGGATTTAGTTTGACTTAGGTACGCCATAACCTTGTTATTGAGTCAGTTCTCCCCTGATTGGTTATCTCTTCCAATCATATGGAGGGTTCGTTCGTGCCTCCTGCATGGCGAACTTATACAGAGTCATCATATGCTGCCACACAGTCACTTTGAGTCGTGCTTTTGTTCAAGGGAAGTTAGCCTGAGTCGGTCTCTCTGCGGTGTCTCTTGACTCATTTTTCAGTCGGCCATCCCTGGTTGTCAGTGTCATGTCTATCATCACATCAGTTATATTGGTCCTTTACTCGTGCCGGTTTGAGAAGGTCCCCATTGACTTCTTGCTGGCGGTCTTGTCCTTATCGACGACGACACCTTGCTCTGAGGACAGGCCTAGAGCTGCACCCTGGCCCTATTTTCATTATTGATAGGTCACCTTGTGCTCAACATCGATCAGTATCATGGGTCTTTGACTGAGTGGTTTCCCTTGTGTTCGACATCAGCTTACATTATCACACATTGGGATTCGTGCAGTACCTTGGTTTCCATTTGACCCTATTGGTGGATACCTCGCCTCTGTGTCAGCTTTCATTATTGGTTGGTTCAGAGGGTTTCTGTCGTGCGCTAGCCACATCTTGTGCACGCCGGAAATGTACTTCAGTTGGGTTACTACATATTTTTCGTCCGATTCCTTCCACATTATTGGCCTACGGGTTACACTCGCACTAGATTGATGGAGGATGCCTTAATGCCTTCCTTCTAGCGGATCTTTCCCTATCAACTTCAACTCATTGCTCTGGGGCAAAGATCTAGAGTCCATTTGGCAGTACCTTGGGGTTTGCAGTCATTAGTGGCAGATCCTTCGCTATCGACAGTGGGAAACCATCATTGTCTCCTGATCGATAGATTCTTACAGGTGTTCGACTCCAGCTCATCTATTCACACTTGTTAGATTGTACTGGGTACCTTGACGCTCATTATCATTATCGGTGAGTAGTCTCACGTTTGTTAATGGTATACATCAATGACCGGTAATTAAACAATTTCTCACATGGTCGACTTTAGATCATTTATTCCCATGGTGTAGAAATGTACCACGGCGGTCGGTGAAGACCTCAGGTTGTATCAGCATCCATTGGTTCACTTGACAGTTGCTCCTATTGCTGCTAGTTGATACCACTCCACTTTATATGTTGCAGTCAGTCATGGCGACATTCTATATGCTGGCACCTGAGTTTGCAGTGTAGTACCATCCTATTTCATCATGTTCAGTTGGTACCTTTTGGGATCAGTCTTTGATATCAGTGATCCGTTGCATCTTTTAGCATCATTGACAGTCTTATATGTGATATTCAGACATGTAATTGTTCATTATGATCAGATGATCCATTATGTATCTTTCAGTTATTTATACTTGTATACTTAGTGGATCCGCTTGTACTTGATATGCGGTCATGCTTTACCTTTTCTGAGCATGGGTATGCCCGCCTCAGATAGTGTTTCTTTCTGATATCCTTTGGTGGCTTGGCAGGCTGAATTCTGGTGAAGTCCTCCTCGGTTTTTGACAGACTTCCTTTCCATGTACTCGCATAATATATTTCGGCCATCATGTACCACTTCTGACCTCATATATTAGGGGGCATCTGTTATAGCTCAAAATCTCACTCTTATGGTTTGGGATGCTATACTCATGGCCTAGGGCAACCCCTCCTTCCAGACCTGGTCCTAAAATTTAAAAAACTGTGTTTTATTCCTTATACGCGACATTGCCCTGAGTTAAACGCGTGTATACGTGGGTATGTATATATCCAACCCGCGTGTATGTATTAAAACACTTAAAAAAATATAAAATTCCTTCTTTTCGGGCGGAGATCGCGGGTTTTACTTGCTGATCACCTGTTAGTGCCCGTGGCCCAACTGTTCCCAACCAACTCCTAACTAAAAAACTATTTTGGAGATGGTATAAAAAGACCTCAAAGGGAAGGCCTAAAGGGAGGAGAGAGTAGAGAGAAAGGTTATTATGCTGAGATTTTCCCCTTGACCAGGTCTGAAGTCCCTTGTGCCTTCTGCACTTCCCCCATTTTGTACAGGAAACCTTTGTTTCCTTGTGTATTGATGTTCATCCACCATATATGACATCATGGAGAGAGTCATGGAAGGAGTTTTGTTAGAGGCTTGTGGCTGGAACGGATCCGAAAGAAAGCTTTTCTTGGAGCCTGCTGAAGGTGACTCAGGTGAACATTTTCCTTTTTATGTACTTTATTTGTCTATAATAAAAGAAACACATGTCTTGGTTCCCGAAATGAATCTTCTTTATGTTAATGATACTCATTTTTTGAATTCATGTGTAAATGGTTGTTTGGATTTCATAACTAACTACCTTTCTTTGTAACATGAAGATGGTTTCTTTATAAGTTTTTGTCCATGTACTACTGTGTTCTTTGAATTGTTTGTTTTGCAGGACAAAAGAGAAGAAGGGAACTCCAAGAAGGGTTTGGACCCTAAAGGCCTTCTCAAACGTAGGACCGAAGGTACGTACCCTTATCATAGAATTTTCTTATAATAGCATAATGGCTGTATGAATGCATGTTTCTTTGAATAGAAAACTTTTAGTCTGCTAGGGTTTCACCCAAAAAGCCCTAGGGGAGTAATTCCCTCTACCAATCACCCTGCTATACCAGTAGATATTTGGTGAGGAACCACCATGCATGTCAAAGAGGGATATGGAGACTGTGGTCAAGGTAGTGCATTGATTTCCCATCTAGGATGGCACATTCATCAGAGTCTTCAGTACCCATAAGGCCCCCCATGCTCTACCTAGGTTTGTCACAGACAAAACACTCATGCAAGAAGTCTGCTACCAGATGATGCATGGTTTTTCAAAGGTACTAAACAAAGGCAAGAAGAAACCATGGCCTGCCTTCCTGCTCATCATCGGAGCATATATAGTTGAGAAATTCAAACAAGTGGAGGCAGAAGCTGAAGCATTGAAAGGTAACCACTTTGTAAATCTCAACTATCAGACGTATGATCCTGAGAAAGTCATGGCTGCCCACTGGAAGAAAGAAAAATTTAGCTGGTCATATTCACACACCATACAAGATCATGAAGACGGGGTAAAGAATTCGTATAATGCCACTAGGGAACTTAGCCCTTCAGCCCTGGTGAGAAACAGGCCAAAGAGGAGGAGCTCATCGACCACTCCCAGGAAAATGTGAGTCTTCAAGAGAGATCCTCCACCATGAAGAAGAAACAATGGGATATGTAGAAGGCCACCTAGAAATCTGAAAAGCAGAAAGAAAAGGAGGTCGAAGATATTTTGAGTGACCCGAAAGAGGAGGATAATAATGAAACACTAAAATAAAGGAACACCTCCCTAGCATGGAAGAAGCGAGAGCTAAAGAGGAAAAGGGAAGAAAGCTCAAGCAATCACAAGATTCAAGTGACCAAGGCTACCTCGACAAGAAGAGGTGACAAGAACAGGAGGAAAGAGAGAAACAACTATAAGAAAAGCTATAGGAGGAGTGAAGGGCCCAGGAAGAAGTAGAGACGAAAAGACAACAAGAGGAGAAATAGGTCAAAGAGGAGGAAGAGAAATGGAGGCAAGAACAGGAGAAAAAAGATAAAGAAGAAAATATTAAGAAGGATGAGGAGCTTGAGAGGCAACAGGCACTAGCAGAGAAAGAGAGAAAGTGATAGGAGGATGAACTGAGGAGGAGTAAAGAAGAGGAAACCAGGAGCGTCATGTTAGCGCTTGAATTTGACCTCAGGCTAAAAAAGACAAAATCCAAGGCAACATCAAACCACTTAGCCTCGTAGCTAGCCCTACGGGGACAAGAGAGGGCTCTCTCCGGGTCTATCTCGGCAAAAGGTCTTCAAATGGCTGAGATGACCAATAAAGAACACTGATTTTAGGCTAGTAAACTGATAGGGAAAGTTTGATTTTAAATTTTTAGGGTTTTGTTGGAAAGCTGAGCACGACAATTTTGGGTACGGGGATGAGACACAGTTTTTGCAGAGGTCTTTTTGGGGCAAGGTAGGAGATTGTCTTGATGCCTTTGAAATAAGTGAATGGATAGATATGACCGGTGAGGAGCTAAGGAGAGCAAGAAACCATCGAGAGTTCTCCTTAAACAGATGAAAACATAGATATTAAGCAAACTTAAAGGCAGAGCATAGAAACCATGAATTCTACCTTAACACTTCATTTGTTCAAATGGAAACGATCATGAAATGACATGAACACATAACAGGCTACATATGAAACAAAAGAGGACACAAATGTTAAATCTCATACCACAGGAATCTCAGGGGTCAGAGCTGCATTTTTTAATTAAAATCTCTGTCAAAATCTGTACAATGAAGCTCTGTGTTCTCCACCAGCTCTCAAAACTCTCTCTCTCCCTCTCAAAAAAAAAAATCCCTTACAAATGATTTTTTAATACATTAAATAAACGCTGCTAGGCAAAAAAAAAATCGACCCCAAAACAGGGGCACTATTTCACCTGCAGTTACAAAAATAGAAAAGAGCGTTTTCATCTATTCTAAAATAGAACAGTGTTCCTCTAAAAATCCTCTGATGACTGACAAACTGGAGCGCAGATCCCGTTGAATCATTAACTGAAGTCATTAGTAGGAGATCGGTTCCTATTTTTTCTACTGTGATGGATATCTTCGTTTTGTTTTAGGCGTATTTTGACTTGGCATTTCTCATTGATAAGAGAATACATCACGAAAATCAGGCACTAAACAGAGCAGCCACTATTTAATTATAGGAGGGCAACAAACTAGACTCAAACACATTACATAACGCAACACATACAATTTTAAGATTGTGAATAACGAAACGAAATCCAACCACTCATTCTAAACACAGCATCTTCTAGGCCTTAATTCAACCAAAACCATGACATCTGGCACAGACCAACTTTCAATCATTATGAAGTGATATGCTGAATGAGCCATTTCCAAGAAGGACTAACAAGGTAAGCTCCAGATTCGGCTCTTTATAAACTAAAAAACAAGGTTTAAACCGCCTCTTCTTCTTCGTACTCGGCCTCATCATCATCAGTTGCATCTTGATACTGCTGATACTCTAACACCAAATCATTCATGTTACTCTCTGCCTCTGTGAATTCCATCTCATCCATGCCCTCACTAGTGTACTAGTGCAAAAATGCTTTTCTCCTAAACATGGCAGTGAATTGTTCGCTGACTTGCCTGAACATTTCTTGAATTGAAGTAGAGTTTCCAATGAAGGTGGATGCCATCTTAAGACCTTTTGGAGGAATGTCACAAACACTGGACTTCACATTGTTTGGTATCCACTCCACAAAATAAGAGGAATTTTTGTTTTGAACATTCAACATTTGTTCATCTACTTCTTTTGTGCTCATACGTCCACGGAACATAGCAGAGGCTGCCAGGTAACGCCCATGTCAAGGGTCAACTGCACACATCATGTTCTTGGCATCCCACATTTGCTGTGTAAGTTTAGGCACAGTGAGGGAGAGGTATACTTAGGATCCTCTAGATGTCAAGGGAGCAAATCCCACCATAAATAAGTGTAACCGAGGGAATGGAATCAGGTTAACTGCAAGTTTACGCAAATCAGATTTTAACTGTCCAGAACAATACGCACACACCTTCGCACTATTATCCAGAAGGGTAACAGTAAAGCTGAAGCTAGAAACTACTTCCCCGTCACAACCACAGAGACAGAAACTACACCTGAATAAACTTGATTTGCAGAATGCCCACAATGTGAATGTAATAATTCTAGTTTTAACCAGTGAAGCTCGACACTTCCAATGAGAACCCTGCAAACCTGTGTAAATTGAAACAAACTGAGCGCGACTACCACCATAGTGCCAAAAGGAATGGCAGCCAGAGAACCATAGAATATGGCAATGATGTTCAGTACAAATCCAATGCCAAAGCACATAAATGGGAAGAGAGATGCCGTAAAAACCATCGGCTTTATCCAGCGCTTGCCATCCGCTCACATAGCCAGATATAAATAAGGTAAGGGCATAGCAGACAATGAAAGTGGTGACAATTGTCCCACGCCCAATATATAGCATGCCAACAATTGCCAGCAAGATAATCAAGAAGCACAAGCATGTCAAGTTGTGCACCCGAACCCACTAATGCTGACAGCAAGACCAAGTTTCATGGTGTTCGGAAAACATCTCCATGAACAAGTTTCCACCCTGACTTTTCACTAACATCCCTCTCCAGGCTTTCCAAATCATCTTCTTCGCGAGCATAGTCATTTCTCAGAGTCCGCATCAGGATCATTGAGATTAAACCCGTGAGAAAAATAACCATCATAAATGAATTGAAGAGGGAGAACCAATGGATCTGATGTATAGCTGCTAGCATAGATCTGTAGAAACAATACACCCATCGCGAACAGCGTTAAAACCTCCATACATATCATTGTTACCATAACGCAGAGACAACATATTGTGTATCAAATTGCAGAGAGTATACGCCCAATTGAGAGACTGCCCATCAAGACCATATGAATACCAGAGTTGAGACTTTGAGCCAATATACTGTGGCTGTGATCATACCATTGAAATGCCAAGAGACAATGGAAAGCGAGAGCCATGATACAGAATAATGAGAGTACCATAGATGTCGTGCTATAGTAAGATGCGAGAGCCATAGATGATGAGACCATTCAGGGTTGAAACATACGAATCATACAAGCCTCAAACCATATGAACTTCAAAACAAATCGAACCATTATAATCATAGATGCAAGCTACAGGTACAGAGATTATATACGATCCTTGAATGCCACAGAGTGTGATGATATGAACCTCAGAAAAGCCCTATGCAAAATATAAAGAAGGAAGTTGTAGAACTCTAAGAAAAGAGAGAATTAAAAGTGAAGGTGACAATCCATGAACCAAACCAAGCTGCGAGAGACACCAGACCGGCAGCAATACGCTTCATATTCAAAGGAAATATCTCAGACATCATGAACCATAGAATTCCACCCATGCCCATTGAAAATGTTGCAATATAATCCAAAAGACCAATTAATGATAATTTACTTGCAAGTAGTAGAAGAGAAGACCCATCAAAATGTCCCTGTATGTAAAATGATCCAATAATAAAGCAACTTATGCACATTCCTCCTGCAGCAATCATTAGAAGTGGACGCCTTCCATATTTGTCCATAATTAATGATGAGTGCACCGCCACCATCTGATGAAATCCTTTTTGCAATATTCTTTGCCAATTATGCTCCAACACATTATTACAAACTCTGTTTTCTAATTCCCTTTTTAAATTTGCTAATTTTGAATGAGGGTTTTTTATTTGTCTGCTTGCAGGGATAGGAGCTGATGAAACTGCTGCCATTTGAAGAGATGCAGAATTTGATACATACTGTAAAAAAAAAACACATTTAATGATTTCTTCTTCAAAACAGGGTTTTGAAGAAGAATCAATCTCACATTTGACATACAAGATGGAGTCTAACACGTCAAATGAGGAGAGACCAGTAAAACATCTGAGTTGGACATGGAACAAGTTGAGCTACCCCCATTAGATGTTCCTCCTTCTACTCCCCTCACTGTAGGGAACCTTCCCTTACAAGAGTTGGGTTTCTCAAAAGGACAACAAGAGGAGGTCCTACATCTCACTATGCTCAACTTTGATGAGGTCATCCTCAAAATTGTGCATGAAAGGAAAAAGCATTATGCCAGGAATCCAGCAAAACCCTTATCGGTCACCACAACCAGGGAGATTATGCCCAACATCATTGTGAATCCAAAGATGATTGCCTGGGCTAGGACAACTTTCATAACTTCCATGGAACATAATGTGACCTAGATGAGCAACAGATCACGGACCTTCAGAATGGGCTTTACGTGTCTGGAAAAAGGGCCACCAGTGCAAAGCAAGAGAGAAGGAGAGCAGAAGAAGAGAATTCAGCCCTCTATTCAGTTCACTCAAGTACAATGTAATTCTAGGCAGCGATCAGAGGAGAGGTAGAGACCCTCGGGGAATCCATGGAAATGGTTTACGAAGAGATGTCAAAGCTACACCACATAGTGGCCCCTATCTTGGCGATACAAGATCACACAAAAGAAAGAGTTGCAATGTTGAAGGAAGTTGTAATGGCTCTAGACACAATGCATGAATGGTTCGTTAAGTACCTAGGAGCACCAATGGTAGTCCCCAAGAAGGACTAGATCACCATCCAAAACACCAAGGTTCAACTCTGCATCAAGATCCAATCAAACGAACAATTAACTAAGGATGTAGATAGGGTGTTGGCTTCCTACAAACACCTTTTCAGCGGCCTAGAGTCTATAATCCAAATTCATGGAGTTCTGACTATCGGAGAAGTCAGACAGGTAAGGAAGCAGGAGGATATCTCAAAGGAGGTGTAGGATTTTGTTGATACATATAAGCAAGAAGCCCATGCAGAAGATCTTCCCGTCACTAAAGAAAATATTACATGCTATGTGGTGGAACCAGTAAGAATTTACACCAAACTGGTAACCTTGAATAACCAGGTGAACACCAAACAGACCACCCTCATTCTAGATGCACTCGAATGCATGCACAGACATGATGAAGAGAAGCCATAAATCACCCCCATCACATTCGAGTACAAACTATGGCGCACATACTTAACGGAGCAGATCAACCTGGACGTCCCTGAACTTGCTATTGTTAAATTGATAGATTAGATTAGTAACTTATTTTGTGATGTTGTAATTTGATAGAATAAGACATTTTGGAATATGAAAGGTCATGAGGAAGTCCAAGAGTCATCAGGTAGATGAAAGGTCATGAGGAAGTTCAAGAGTCAGGGGTAGGCCAAGAGTCACCCTCACTCTATAAATACACCCTCATGACACATTGTAATGGATTTTGGTTGAGGAACTTTTTGAGACATATTGTTTAAGAGAACTTATGCTCTTCTATTGATGCAAGGAGTGATTGTAATATTCCACTATTGGATTCCTCAAATATTTTATGTCGTAATTCCATGAGTATTTTCGCTTGATGGATCGGATGTTCCTAAGATTTCTTTGATGTACGGTCTGTTCATGTGTTGTCTCATACTACAAACTTTGTGTTGCTATGCATGGATGGTATATGATTTGCTAACTCTATGCTTGTACTAGTGAACTGTTTCGTTGGTATTGGTATAATATATTCTTAATTGTACGTTTACTTATGCTTATGGATGTTTGATTTTTGTGAACGACTTTACAATTGTTAAGAACTTTATCTTATAAAACATGAGTCTTATTTGAATTATGTTGAAAGTTACTTTACGTAAGGTTTATGTTGTTTATATTCTAGTTGTTCATGGTATGCATGTTATAAGATATTTGTCAATCATTTCCTTGTGTTTATTGAATTTCATGCTTTCAATTGAGCCTACATCTCACTTCTGTCCAAAGCAAGCTCAACACACCTGAACGACAGTCGGGTCTACATACTGGACGAGATCCCTAAAGCAAATGATGCACATCTAGTTGGGAACCTACATGGAGGAGATCCCCTTTGTTGTTGGTGGAGAATTCCAACCCGTCAACATGCCCTTACATTATTATTGTTATGTCGGCTCTGATTATATTGTGACCCCTTAGACTCCTATATATAGAAAGGAGGTCTTGTCATTTGTATCTTCCAAGAATTGTTCATTTGTGTAATGTAAAGGAGGTTTCCCCCTCGAAGAGGCTTATTTTGAAGTTGTTGATCTATCTCTTATTCTATTTTGTGGGTTGGTTGCATAACAGTGGAAGTGTTTGATGAGAAAAATGATTTCAACAAACTGATGGAACAAATAGAGGGAGTTCAGCAACAAGTAGATTGGCTTGCAGATAAAGATCAAAGGAATAAGATGAGCTTATTTAATCAATTGCAAATTGTTGAACCTGCCATCAACAAGGAAAACCATAAGTTCAAGTAGACCTTGCCTCTGCATAGGCAAGTGAGAAATATGTATACATAGAATTTGGTTTTAAAAACGAGACTCGGACTAGTAAAACAACAGCTGACTAAGGCCAAGAAATCTAGAAGAAAGAGGAAGCGGGGAAATTTAGACATATTGTTATAGACATTTTTGTGCCTTACAGCTCTAAGCATGAAATGTCCATAAACCAAGGGATCCTATGATCCGGATTTAAACAGGAACGCAACAAATTACAGAGATAACCATATACACAAAGATGCAGCGGAAATAATACTTCATTTCATTAATGGAAAATATTGAAATATGCTTACAACCAGAAATGGAAATAAACCAGCTAGGGCGATGGTAGCTTATCTCTGAGAAGAGATGTGATGGCTACATGCCTCTGAACTGTGTTACAATGAGGCTCGAAGGCCTATTTATTGTTGAGAAACAATGGAAAAACCCTTAACATTCCAGAACCTAACCCTAGGAGATGAAACGCCAAACTGTGGGCCCCGTTTGGGGTAAATTGGTACATCAACTTCCCGGGGTCGTAACTTTGGCATATGATCTCCGTTTGACGCGTACAATAGCTCATTAGAAAGATCTATCCGAGCACTATCATTGTTGGAACGGGAAACATCGATCCATTCCATGGACCAATGTTGCCCCCGGATTCCCCAAAAAACGTCGTTTAGGGCCTCAAAACGGCTCCGGAAGTTCAGGACCCGAAAAACTGCTAAAAATAGTAGGTTGTGCTACAATTAAGGAAACTAAAAATGCTAAGAAAGACAATGGTGGGGGTCCAGGTGGACTTGGCAGGTGGCCACCAATATCCACCTGGATCATTCCTCCCCCCTTAGGAAGCAATGGTCCCCATTGCGTTGAGCTCCTCCATGAGATGAGGAAACTTCTGCTGAACTTGTTCCCTGGTGAGCCACTTGCCCTACTGAAGGAGTTGGCCTGCTTTGACAACTCGATACAGTTGGATATTCTGTTGGCGAGTGTTCTTGATCTGTGTGTCCATGATTCGATCAGTTGCAGCTTGTTCCATGCAATCTGGATTTAATTCTGTGGGTTTGAGCTGTTCTGCAATGTCGGATGTGTCTAGCAATGGTGGAAAGTATGGTCGAAGGCGGTCCACATTGAACACTGGGTGCAGGCCAAGGAATGGAGGAATGCTGAGCTCAAATGCATTGTCTCCCATAGCCTTAGTAATGGTGTAAGGACCATATCGGAGTGGTCTCAATTTCCGATAGGCTCCAGTAAGGCGTTCCTTTTGCAAATGCAACCAGACTTTGTCGCCCACCTGAAACTTGTGTGGCACCCGATGTTGATCATGTCGCTGCTTGTACTTGGCATTTGATTTCTCAAGAATGTCATGGACTTGCTGGCGAATATGTTGGATGCGCTCAATGAAGCTGGTGGACTTATCTGTTTCGGACTGGACATGAGCTGAATTCATGTGAGTAGCTGTAAGTGGCATGGCCACATCAATGGGGCATAGTGGCTGGAATCCCAAACCCACCTGAAAAGGGCTATGGCCAGTGGAGCTGTGAAGAGCTTGGTTGTAGTTGTGCTGAACATAGGGGAGGCTCTCGGCCCATGTGCGTGGAAGCTTTGAGTTATACATGCGCAGAATGTGCACAATCATCCTATTGACAACCTCTGTCTGGCCATCAGTTTGAGGATGGAAGGTTGTGGACTTCGTGAGTTTGGTGTCCAGCATTGACCAGAGACTGGACCAAAATGTGCTGAGAAACCGACTGTCCTGATCTGAGATGATAGATTGTGGGATCCCAAAGTGCACCCACACTCGTTCAAAGAAGAGTTTAGCAGTGGCTTCTGCTGTGATATTCTTCTTGCAGGCCATCATAATGGCCATCTTCGAGAACCTGTCGACGACCACAAAAACACAGTCATTTCCATGCTTAGTGGAAAGAAGGCCTGACATGCAATCCATGGAGATGGATTCCCAAGGTCGACTAGGGGTAGGCAACGAGGTATAGAGGCCGTGCTTCTTAATGGTCGGTTTGGCAATGGCAAAGGCAGTACATGATCGGATGTACTTCCCAACATCCTGTCGAAGATTCGGCCAATAGAAATAATTTTGCAGTACTGCCACTATTTTCTCGACCCCGAAATGCCCAGCAGCCCGACTGTAGTGTGCTTCCCAAATCATCTTGGCACGCTCGCTTGAAGGAACACAAAGGTGACCGAGGTGGCATAATAGGGCATCTTGGAGGTGAAAATCTGCAACATGTCGACCCTCCAAGAGTGTCTGGTATGTGTGGCCGAATTCTGGGTCGCTTTTGTAGAGAAGTGGCCAATCAAAAGTCTCGTGCCCACAAGAGTTGAGCACGGTGGTCAACGCCATGATCGGTGGTCGACTGAGGCAATCTGCAACATTATTGGTGCTGCCCTTTTTATACTTGATATTCAAGTGAAACTGTTGCAGGTATGTAGACCACTTCTGATGGCAATCATTCTGCAATTTCCCTTGGGTCTGTATGAACTGCAGGGGTCGGTGGTCTGTGTGGATGACTGTTTCCTTCCCCAAAATGTAATGCTTCCATTGTCGGTAGGCCTGTACAATGGAATACATCTCTTTATCATAAGTGGGGTACTTCCGGACTGTGTCTGAAAGCGTTTCACTGTGATATGCCACTGGATGTCCATGTTGAGTAAGGACTGCCCCAATAGCATAGTCAGAGGCATCTGTCTCGACCTCAAATGGTTGTTGTAAATCTGGTAACGCGAGCACTGGTGCCATGCAGAGGCGATCCTTCAACTCCCTGAATGCCTTCTGTTGAGATTCAGACCAAAAGAATTTTGCTTTCGCCCCTCCCTTGGTGACTTGACTCAAGGGCCAAGAAATATGAGAAAACCCCAGCACAAACCTGCGGTAGAAGTTGGCAAGACCTAGAAAGCTGCGGAGCTCTGTTAGAGTGGTTGGAGAGGGCCAATCCCGAATGACTTGGACCTTGGCTGGATCAACATGCACCCCCTGTTCATCAATGATGTATCCCAGATACTGAACCTGGGTCATGCCAAAAGTGCATTTCTCCAAATTGGCACATAGCTTGTGTTGCCGCAGTGTTTGGAGAACCTGTCGGATGTGGTGGAGGTGCTCTTCCCAACTCTGGCTTAAGATCAGAATGTCATCCAAGTATACTACTACAAAGGAGTTGGTGAATGGCCGCAAGATGTCATCCATTAGCCTCATAAAGGTTGCAGGAGCATTCGTCAAACCGAAAGGCATGACCAACCATTCGAAGAGGCCCTCCTTGGATTTGAAGGCAGTCTTCCACACATCTGAGGGTTCGATTGGTACCTGGTAATATCCTGACTTCAGATCGATCTTGCTGAAATATTTCACCCCCTTTAGTTGGTCTAGGAGGTCATCAATCCGCGGGATCGGGTACCTATTACGGACAGTGATCTTGTTCAACGCCCGATAGTCAATACAGAGTCTCCACGTCCCATCCTTCTTCTGTACCAACACGATCGGGCTCCCACAGGGCGATGAACTCGGACGGATGTGACCTTTCTGCAGGAGCTCCTGAATCTGCCTCTTGATTTCATTTTTCTCCATAACGGAGCGCCGATAAATTGGTCCATTGGGTAGCGGTGCACCTGGGGTCAGATCGATGGAGTGCTTGACTTGACAGTGCAGAGGAACCCCTGCCGGGGAGGTGAAGATGTCTTCGTACTCCTCCACAATCTTGTCCATCTGTAGCTGTCGTGCAGAGGGACCCCGTTTGGAGGCCGCGGCCACTGTCTTCTTCTTCCCTTGAGGGCGTATCATCAGGAAAACAAATTTCCTGGTTTTGGAAATGATCTTACTGCATTGTTTTGCAGTAATCAAAGAGATGGCGGCAGGTGGTGCTGTGTTTGGTATCCTGAACAACTTATTTCCCAATGTAATAATAACAGCACGGGGCCTTGATTCATACACAGCATGTCGCTTCCACAAGTATGGTTGTCCTAGTAATACATCACAAACTTCAAGGGGAGCAATGTCACACAATACCTCATCCGTGAAGGGCTTGATGTTGTATGGAAGGCGACACTGCTGACTCACACGAAGATCTCGCCCTTGGTGAAGCCACCCAATGGTGTATGGTTGTGGATGTGTTGTGGTCAGTAAGCCCAACCGCTTCACGACCTCTGCCGAAATGAGGTTCTTTTGACTCCCGCTATCAACAATGAACTGTATCGAGGAGCCCTTTACCCACATCTGGGAGTGGAAGAGACGCTCCTCCTCCTCTGGATCTTCGGGTTCATTTTTCTGGATCTTTGCAGTAGCAACAGTGGCGCTGGGATCCGCATCAATGATCTGCTTCCCTTTTTCATACCCCTTATCGGGTTCTGACTCAAAGTCGTAACATGCATCTGATTCTGAAACCTTTAGCTCAGCCACCAGTGACTGCTTGGCCCGACACTCACTTGTGTTGTGAGTGGAGCTCTTATGGAACTCGCACCATTTTCCAGTGTCCTTTCTCGGCTTCGTAGCATTGTTCTTTGCTTGCAGCTTCGGCTGGTTGTCTTGGGCTCTCCCGCCTTGGCTCTGTCCTTTGTTCTGTGGTTTAGGGGCACCTTTCCCCTGCTTTGGATTTGCAGATCCAAAGTCTCGCTTCTTTTGTTTAAACTTCTGCTCGACCTTGACGGCATATCGGTATGCTGCGCCGAGCGAGGGGATGTTTAGGAATTGTATTTCTTCTTGGATGTACTTGTGCAGGTAGCCACGGTATTTGAGTATCAAATGTTGCTCCGAATCCTTGATACCCAACTTTGTGCGAAGGGTATGGAAAAGATTGGTGAACTCCGGCACGTCTTGGTCCCTTCCCTGCCGCAGCATGGTCCACTTTGTGTATTCATCCTCATAGCTTCCGACAGGGTAGTACTGCTCCTTGATGGCATCCCGAAACGAATCCTAGGTGGGTGCGGCTGAAAATAGTGAGCCAGTACTTTCATCCTTCTGCTTGCAGTAGGTTTCCCACCAGTCCTTGACGTGGGGGGCTGCTTTGAGAAGAGCAAAAACAATCTTTTCCCGACTTGAAAATTCATGAACAGAAAAATAACCCTCTAGCAGATTTAACCATTTATCTACGGCATCGGCGTCTATCTGACCCTCGAATATGGGGATTTCAAAATTAACTTGTACCTTAAAGGGTGTGGCATTTCCAAAGGAGCTGCTGGAAGCCGATGCGCCGCTTCTGGGTAGCCGCTGAAGGATCTGGGCAAAGCTGTCCATCATCGCGTTCCGTTGTCGCTCGAGGGCTTCTTCGAGCAAGATTTTGATGGGATCTCCTGCCCCCTCGTCTTTCTTCTCGTCCGCCATGGGAGGCCATCGGGATTTGCGAGGCTGGTCTTGCAAAGGTTCAACCAGTTCAAGCCCTAACTCCTTATATCCCGATCTTGTTGGGGACATGCAAAGAAAAACAGAGAAAAAGCAGAGCGCTCTGATACCATTGATCCGGATTTAAACAGGAATGCAACAAATTACAGAGATAACCATATACACAAAGATGCAGCGGAAATAATACTTCATTTCATTAATGGAAAATACTGAAATATGCTTACAACCAGAAATGGAAATAAACCAGCTAGGGCGATGGTAGCTTATCTCTGAGAAGAGATGTGATGGCTACATGCCTCTGAACTGTGTTACAATGAGGCTCGAAGGCCTATTTATTGTTGAGAAACAATGGAAAAACCCTTAACATTCCAGAACCTAACCCTAGGAGATGAAACGCCAAACTGTGGGCCCCCGGATTCCCTAAAAAACGTCGTTTAGGGCCTCAAAACGGCTCCGGAAGTTCAGGACCCGAAAAACTGCTAAAAATAGTAAGTTGTGCTACAATTAAGGAAACTGAAAATGCTGAGAAAGACAATGGTGGGGGTCCAGGTGGACTTGGCAGGTGGCCACCAATATCTACCTGGATCATCCTAAGTCCCTAAAAGTGTTGTTTCTACCCCTAGAGGAACAAGGTCAACAAATTACAACTTCTCCCAAAAGTTCTCCACCAGAAACTGCTCAGAATCAGTCAAATCAGGATCATTTCAGCTGCTCCACTAGCTAGCTGCATTGCATAGCACCCAAGTACACTAGCTAGGTGTGTTGCAATGCACCTAAATGCACTACCAGGGTGCGCTAAGCGGGAAATAACAAATGGCAGTGTCATTCCGCGAGGTGGACAGACAATGGAAGCTTCCAGAATCTTCCCCAATGACACTTGCCTCACTGAGTTCGACCAAGGATGAGTAAGAGGCTCTCAGTCTCCAAGTGGAAGCAAGAACTGACAGAGAGAAGCCACTAGTCAAATCATAAGCTGACTCATCCTCTTTGCATACATCTATATATGGATCCCTCATCCCAGAGATCCGGAGGCTAGAATTTTGTACATTGCAGAGAATTGTTGTTGGTTTTGAGATAGAGATCAGAGTATTGGGTGATTTATCCTTTGTTTGAGGTCAAGAGGGGATTCCTTTGCTGGGGGGTTGATGCCGGATCAGGAATCATCGGTTGTAACTCCTCCTGGACCTTCTTGTTATATCAATAAAACTATTTGAGTTTCTCCTAAATGTTTGTGTATCAATGATGTTTTGTTATATTTGCATGTTTAGCTTAAATCTGATCCTAAGCTATTTATGAATGTAAATCCATGTCTTTGTGTAGTTTTCTCCTTCTGTGATCTTGCAGGAACTTGGTGAAGCTGGGCAAGTAAGGGAGCAGGTAGCTGGAAGCTGTCAAAGAGGAGAGAGATTGGATCAAAGGACTAGCGCAAGACACAGGTTGGTTCATCCTATTCCTCTTCGTTTATAGTTCATAAAGAAGAATATGAAAGTAGTTTTCTCTGTTTGTTTCTAAGGTACTGTCACACCTTAGTGGGATAGGGGCATTCTGAGTAGACACTTTTCCCGTTAACAAAATGGCAACTCCGCTGGGGATCGTGTCTAGTTAGTTTGTTTGTGTTTCTCTTGTTGTTTGTTTCATAAACACAGAAGTAGCAATCGAACTGCATTTGCCATTATCAAATGCAAAGTAGACACTTGCTACTTCAATACATTCACTGGATTTGTTTATGATTTGAATAGCTGATTCACAAATGATCTGATTACCCTTTGTGATAGCTCTTAGACCTCCTTTAAATCCACCCTCTGATTGTGCATTACTGATTGCTTTTACTCGGCCAAAAACCATAGATTAAACTGCAAACCGTGATCTAGAACCCGGATAGAATTCTCGTTTCTGCCCCAGCGCAAGCACTGTGAAGAGATTCTGCATTTCAACGCAATTCCCGAGAGGGCTACCTACGCTGCAATCCAGTTTCTCTGTGTAACAGGTGCGCTGATCAGCCTAGTCCTGTGCAGCTGAGGTTCTTTGCTTCATTTTTTTTTTTAGTTTTGTCTCTAATTTTTGCAGCGTGTGATCAGTGTGTGTCTGTTTAAAAACCCCTTTTCTTTTGCCTTAATTCCGCCTCTTTTGTACAAAAAGACTGTAGATGTTCTTTGTGTGTTTGTTACAACATTTATAGTTTTCCATTGAAAGAGTAGAATAGTCATACTGTCGTCCTTGGATTTAGATCTGTCGTAAGTGTCGATTTTGATCTTAGGAGAAAGTTTATTTGTTGTTGACAGTCGATTATGATTTTACTTTTGCCTTTGGTTTGAATTTGAGACTTTCTAGTGTCGAAACGAGTGTTTATTTCAAAATCATAAAGTGTCGTAATCATCTCTACCTTTTGATTTCGAAAAGAAGCTTGTTTGTGTTTGTCACTTGAAAGCAAATTCAGATTTGTACATCAAATTTCTTTGTAGGCATCAATATTAAGAAAGTGAAAACAAATACATGCATATGTGCATTTGCATATTGATAGTCTGTTTGGCTTGATTTAGGAAAAAGTGCATTTACAGTGTGCTCTTTGCTCTTTGAGAAAAGATTGTGTCTTTCTTTTCCCCTTGTAGCTAGGATTTTCATTGCTGAAAAGAGATAAAAGTTTGCTTATCATCTTTAGATTGCATTTTAGGAATTACATCTACATCTCGTGATGATCCCAAAAGGCAAACTTCTAAGAAAGATCAACTTAAAAAAAATTGAATGAATCTAACAACGCTTTGGAACTTAACGCACAACATTTAGAGGTCTAGGCTAGAGACGTATTCCGGCGTCGTAAAGCCTGGTAACTATTGTCCTCACTGATGGTTGGTTGATTCCTCCACTTTGAGACGATAAGTTCCAGTACGGACTTGTGCTCCCACGTACCGTCGAGTATATATTGGGAGACCCCTATAGGCTTAAAACCTTTTATCCATAGGAAGCCATGTCGGCCGCCCTACTGATCGCAATGCACCGAACACAACATTCGGGAAGATTGACTGCCGTACCGTAAAAAGTATTCTGCAGTTTTGCGATTGGTTTGGTACTCCCTCTACCTAGATCTCCAGAGTAGTCCCTTTCGTTCCTTTTCAGACTCCTTAACGGAAAAGGTCCATCTGAGCACTTGTCACTTCAGGCTCATTAAAAATCGAAGGAGACTAGAGTCATCTTTTGTTTTTTCTCGACTCTTTAAAATTGAAAAAACAAGTTGTGTCAAAAGCGTTTAAAATTCATTTAATTCGGAAACATACTTCCCCTTTTTATTTTAGTTGATCGAGTAATCCGCAATCGTGGAAGAAAGTCAATTGAAACCCCGTCGTTCGCGGAGACTTACGAGTCAACCGTATTTGTCTCCGGAATCGAAACCAGTACGGACAAAGCGAACTCGTTTAACTGGTTCAAAATCTCCTATTAAAGTTAGAACAAGTGTTCCAACAACATCCGAGATTCCGGTTACTCCAAACATTTCTAGAATCCCTGCCTCTACAAAAGAAGTTCAACAGCCACAGAGGGACAGTGATACTGATCCTAGTCTGAGAGCAAACACTTGTGTTACCGAACCAGTTCCATCTACAACCGGTTCGGAGAGTATTGCTCTTCAAACATCTGTCGCTGTCGATTCCACCCCTTCTTTGGCACCAGAAATATTTTACGGACCTGACGGTCTTCCCCTTCCACCTGGTCTGATTGCAATTGAAGAAATTGTAGAAGATCCTCAAACAAGTACTCCAACGCACTTTGGAGTCGAGATCACTCTATATCCTTCTTCATCAGAAGTTAGTCTACCACCAGTGGAAGTTCCTGTAGAATCGCTAGGTAATATTTTGGATAGACTCCAAATTTTTTAGCAATCGTCAACATCTAGGACTGTGTCATCTGACACAGCGACAGCAGAACTCCCTGCCGTCACTCCGACAATGTTCGCCGGCATACCAACTGTCCCAACTAGCTCTCAACCGCTAGAAGGAGCCCACTCAGGGGCTATTTCGACAGTCTGGTCCGTTCCTGTTTGTTCATCCGGAATAATATCCGGAAACTCTTGTGTTGAGTCTCAACAAATTGATCCATTTGGAGGTCAATTTGGGCAGTCTGGTCCCCAAGGGCAAACAATCCCCTTGAGTTCTCGATTACCACCTTATGGGGGGCAGTATTCCCTTTCATTATCCCCTCCGGGAGGATATCCATACGGGAGTTCACAGCAATATTCAGGTTATACTGGAATTACCTCAAGTGGTTGGGTACCTATACTACCTCAACAACCAAGGGTTGTGTATTCGATGCAACAATGTGTACCTATGTCGAATATCCCGACTACACCACCTATTGTGACGGTGTCACAAGTTCAAACGCTACCTGTTGTATGCCAACCTCAGATTTCTCAGGTTGTAATGCAACAGCCCCTTGACCCTGTGACTCAACCACAATCGCCAACTGGTGGGGTGACACAGGTCCAGACGGGTACAATTACCCCACACCTTGGTCCAACGGTTAGTATAGCGCAACAGCACATGGCTTCTCAACCATGGCTGGTGCAATACTAACAACTACAATTCCAACAAGTATACCAAGGTTCTGAGCAGCAAATCTTTGCGAACAGTGGACAGCCGTACATTCAAAACGGTCAAAATCAACCATTTTACAATGGTCATGTCCACCAACCTTATCAGTCATATCAGCATCAAATGCATTATGCTGGCATGCAAAGACCAACTGCTCAGGCAATCCCATCTTACCCTGGGTATGCTTCACCTAATCTGAATCAGCAGTTACCGTTCGTGGCAACTTTAGAGTTACCTGATTTAAACCGGTTAACAAATGATCCAATTGCTTACGCCCCTTGGTGGCCAGCGATTCCACATAAACTTCCATCAGATATTCCTAAATTTAATGGGAATCCGGGTGAAGATCCATCGAATCACGTGATGACGTTTCATCTATGGTTTTCATCAAACACCCTAAATGATGATCGATAAGGCTTCACCTCTTTTAGAGGACGTTAACGGGTCTAGCGGAAAAATGGTACATTGAATTGCCTAGAGCTTCGTTCGACAACTTCAGTACCTTAGCCACAACCTTTTTAACCCATTTTCAATTACCGATAAGGTATGATACGGGAACAAAACTCCTTACCAACTTCAAACAGACAACGGCCACTCACATATCTGATCATATACATGAGTGGCGTCGTCGTCGTAGGATGGTAAAAACGTACGTTCCCGATCAGCTATTAGCTGAATGGTTTATCAAGTCATTATTACCTTCCATCACGGAAGATGTGGCAAAGGGGGGAGTCGTAACGGAAGAGCAAGTTATCGCTCGTGCACAATATCTAGACTTGATTTATACTCAGTCCGGCATGCCCTACGACAAAATACCTGACGCCCCTAGACCGGAATTCTCAATTCCTCCTCCTCCTAAATCGAACAATGACTCTCATGCCGGCGATGGCGTGATTGGCACAACAGACACGAAATCGACAAAGGCTACATCCAAGAAGGCCCGTAAGATTTCAGATCAAAATGCAAAAGACGAACTTCTTGCTTCGAAAGTAAATACCGTATTGACAGATAAGGGAAAAGAAACCAAACAACCAGGAAGCAAGAAGAAAGGCAAAGGGAAGAAGAAGAAATAGGATGAATCATCACCTGAAAAATCTTCTTCAAACCCTCCTGGAAATAGGAAACCCCCACCGGGGTGTCACATATGTGATGAGGATCATTGGACAAAAGAATTTCCATACAAAGCTGAGCTTAAGAGATTCTTTAAAAGTTCGAAAACCTCAGCTGTGTTAACTGATTCATTTCCAAATCTAGGAGCAAATCTGGTTGAAAGTGGAAATGCTTCCCCGTCTCAAGTGCTAATGTTGTCGATTTCGAAATAGCAGAATGATGCTTTGATTTCGACAAGGAACAAATATTACGGGAATCCGCAGCTGTCGAACGACAAGGATAAAGATCAACCAAGTAGTTCGACAACAACTTCGACAGAAGTTGTACCACCTACCATTCATGAATTAACAATAAAACCACCGAAGGGAGTAGTACACAAGTCGACATTTAATCCCCGCGCTAGAGCGGCGCAACATTATAACATAGTGGAAGATTTGGCCCAATCGCCATCCGCTATGTCGACTCTTAAAGTACTACAAAATTGCCCATCCCAAAGGCAGGCTTTGTTATCAGCCATTGGTGGGATTGATCCTAAGGATTCCAATCTTGTATCCTTCGACCACAAAGGATACGATCCTCAGTTACCGGCTCAACTAGCTTTCCTTGTACAAGTGAAAGCCCTCAACAAAACTGTTCATCGAACAATTATTGATGAGGGAGCATCAACCACAATAGCCTCTTTTATTTCTTCACCCAAGTTTTTCATGCAATTAACAATCTCATCTACCCTAAGGAAATAGTTAGCCACACTTTCATCATTATACATTCTGAGAGTCTCATACTTAATCCTGAGAGTTTGAAGTTTAGCACGCTTTACCTGTTCATCTCCTTCATAGCTCGTGACAATTTTGTCCCATATTTCTTTTGCGGATTTATAGTGCATTACCTTCATGAATTCCGATTGGGATATACATCCTAATAGAGTACTGAATGCTTTTGCATTTGTTTCATACTTCTTTTTCTCGGCTGGATCTGTAGGAGTAGCTGAGGGAAAAGTGTAGCCAGTCTCTACAATGTCCCAAACGTCTGTACCAAGAGATTGAAGATAGGCAGTAACTCTTACCTTCCAATAATTGAAGTTTGTCCCATCAAAAACCGGTGGCCTGATTGATGCTTCTTTCTCGTAGTTGCTCATGATGAACAATCTACCTTCAAGCGATCAAGCTTCTCTGAAGGACCTGCTCTGATACCAATTGTTGGAAATAATACTGAGAGGGGGGGGGTGAATCAGTATTATCAGATCAATAAAACTTTTTCAATACTCAGAAACATATACGGTACTTCAGTTAAGTGAACCAGCGTGTACACGCTACTGTGTCTAACGCAACTAGCGTATAACCAGAAATCTTATGATTCAGTTAGTTTATCTTCAGTAAAGGCATCAGGACATTATTAACGATATTAAAGATAAACAGATGCAGTATAACAGAACGGATCATCACACAAAAGCCACACACATGAACACCATGATATAAGGTGGAAACCCAATGTGGGTGAAAACCACCTGCTGCAAGTCGTCTCTATCTTTCTTTAATAAGAAACTTCAGTTTACAATATTTTGTACTGGTGCAACCTTATACCAGTACGCAGGCTACAACCTGCAGAAGGCTACAACCTTCTCTTGTTTTCCAAACTCTCCTGGAAGGGAGCTCCAACCCCCTTTGCTCTTGTACTAGCTAAGATACTAGTACGTAGGTGCTGCCCTACAATCTTCTTTCCTTCAGGTACCACTTTTCATAAATTTTCAGACTGGATACTCCTGAAGCACAACATTACAATCTGAAGACCATGATTCATTCACAAATCATTGAAGCACAAAACAACCAATACTAGCATTATCAATCTTTGAATCACTGAACCACTGAAACCCTGTCAACACCAGTCACAGAGTAGACTACAGAACCTCTGCAATAACAGTCAGACCCAACTGCAGCCCCAAAAATTAAGCTTCAAAATATATACGCTACTTCAATGAAACCAACCCGCATATACACGCGCTTTTACCAAAGACAACCTGCGTACAGATCTAAAAATAATTTCTCATAACTTGCAGCTGTACCAGACATCAGTCATACTTCAGAACATAACATTGCGTCAGTATGCAGATCTAAAAATATGCGTAATCAACCATATACCGATAGTTAATTTCAAACCATTTGATCCCGATCTATCCTTAGATCTAGTCTTCCATCAACCGGTGTGATCTCTCCTTAGCTTAGATCAAGCAACCCAGAACCTGCATACGAGATCTCTTTCTTTATCAGATATTCAAGACTTTTTCAGTACAATTGCCTAATGATCTTCTTCTCCTTATATAGCCTTAGGCCCTTCTCAATACCACGGTCCAAAACCATAGTAATACAATACCATCAACTTCAAAACTCAGGATCAACACGACTGTCGAGATACTTTGGTCCAAAAACATAGGCTCAAGTACCGAGGACTAACTACCATGGACCAAGGGAAGCTTCTCGACATGTACGCTCTTTTCTGTTCATGAAACTGCGTGTATACGCAACTTCGTATATAGCGAGCCTGCGTATCTGCAACTTAGTATATAGCGTACCAGCGTGTATACGCAACTTGGGCTTAATGAACCTGCGTATATGAAATTTTTCTTCATTCTTGTAGTCTGGACTGAGATCTGTCATCAAAGAGAGTTGCCATCAAGGACAACACCTGTACCGTAGCGCCACACCTGTGCCAAAATGCCAACAATTGGGTACCTATACTACCTCAACAACCAAGGGTTGTTTATTCGATGCAACAATGTGTACCTATGTCGAATATCTAGACTACACCGGCTATTGTAACGGTGTCACAAGTTCAAACGCTACCTGTTGTATGCCAACCTCAGATTTCTCAGGTTGTAATGCAACAGCCCCTTGACCCTGTGACTCAACCACAATCACCAACTAGTGGGGCGACACAAGTCCAGACGGGTACAATTACCCCACAGCTTGGTCCAACGGTTAGTATAGCGCAACAGCACATGGCTTCTCAACCATGGCTGGTGCAATACTAACAACCACAATTCCAACAAGTATACCAAGTTTTTGAGCAGTGAATCTTTGCGAACAGCGGACAACCGTACATTCAAAACAGTCAAAATCAACCATTTTACAATGGTAATGTCCACCAACCTTATTAGTCATACCAGCATCAAATGCATTATGCTGGCATGCAAAGACCAACTGCTCAGGCAATCCCATCTTACCCTGGGTATGCTTCATCTAATCTGAATCAGCAGTTACCATTCGTGGCAACTTTAGAGTTACCTGATTTAAACCGGTTAACAAACGATCCAATTGCTTACGCCCCTTGGTGGCCAGTGATTCCACATAAAATTCCATCAGATATTCCTAAATTTAATGGAAATCCGGGTGAAGATCCAATAAGGTACGAAACGGGAACAGAACTCCTTACCAACTTCAAACAGACAACGGCCACTCACATATTGTATCATATACATGAGTGGCGACATCGTCGTAGGATGGTAAAAACGTATGTTCCCGATCAGCTATTAGCTGAATGGTTTATCAAGTCATTACTGCCTTCCATCACGGAAGATGTGTCAAAGGGGGGAGTCATAATGGAAGAGCAAGTTATTGCCCGTGCACAATATCTGGACTTGATCTATACTCAGTCCGGCACGCTCTACGACAAAATACCTGACGCCCCTAGACCGGAATTCTCAATTCCTCCACCTCCTAAATCAAACAATGACTCTCACGCCAGAGATGGCGTGATTGGCACAACAGACATGAAATCGACAAAGGCTACATCCAAGAAGGCTCGTAAGATTTCAGGTCAAAATGCAAAAGACGAACTTCTTGCTTCGGAAGTAAATGTCGTATCGACAGATAAGGGCAAAGAAACCAAACAACCAGGAAGCAAGAAGAAAGGCAAAGGGAAGAAGAAGAAACAGGATGAGTCATCTCCTGAAAAATCTTCTTCAAACCCTCCTGGAAATAGGAAACCAAAAACTCCATGCTATATATGCGATGAGGATCACTGGACCTCAGAATGTCCGTACAAAGCTGAGCTTAAGAAATTCTTTAAGAGTTCGAAAACCTCAGCAGTGTTAACTGATCCGTTTCCGAATCCAGGAGCAAATCTAGTTGAAAGTGGAAATGCTTCCCCGTCTCAAGTGCTGATGTTGTCGATTTCAAAACAGCAGAATGATGCTTTGATTTCGACAAGGAACAAAGATTACGGGAATCCGCAGCTGTCGAACAACAAGGATAAATATCAACCAAGTAGTTCGACAACAACTTCGACAGAAGTTGTACCACCCACCATTCCTGAATTAACGATAAAACTGCCGGAGGGAGTAGTACACAAGTCGACATTTAATCCCCGCGCTAGAGCGGCGCAGCATTATAACATAGTGGAAGATTTGGCCCAATCGCCATCTGCTATGTCAACTCTTGAAGTACTACAAAATTGCCCATCCCAAAGGCAGGCTTTATTATCAGCCATTGGTGGGATTGATCCAAAGGATTCCAATCTTGTATCCTTCGACCACAAAGGATACGATCCTCAGTTACCAGCCTAACTAGCTTTCCTTGTTCAAGTGAAAGCCCTCAACAAAACTGTTCATCGAACAATTATTGATGAGGGGGCATCTACATGTATCATGTCGATGAGTTACTGGAAAACTTTAGGATCTCCAACCTTGTCGCGGTCTGCGACGACATTAAAAGCATTCGACGGAAGGACATATACCCCACATGGTATCCTAAATAACTTGAAAGTCGAATTAGGAGGGAAAATAGTAGAAATAGATGTTGAAGTCATCGATGGGAATCTTTATTACAACATCCTACTAGGAAGACCATGGATATATGCCATGGCAGCTGTTGTGTCGACCTATTTTAGAAAGATTGCATTTCCCTTTCAAGGAGGAATTACAATCGTCGATCAACAAAACTTCCTCCCCAATGGTTCTCAAGTTACAGGAAGCATTCCCATGATCCATGGAATCCCCCATTCACTTCAAAATATCGGAGTAGGCCAACTAAAAGATCCTATACTAATGGGAACTTTTGCTCTTCCCCCTCCAATCAATCTGGCAGAAGTAGCATCAATAGGAACCTGCAACATGATATCTTCTACAAAGATATCAGAAAACGATATCGACATGGATCATGTAGTGGTTTTTCCCCCAAGCCCAATAGAAATATTATAGCAATCAATGTTTCTAGCATGGGAGGCAAACCCAAATCAACGCTCATCAAGTGTTTGGATAGATAGGTCTAGAGAATATGGTACTCCTTCAGATCCTTGGTCGCGAGTACATGTCACCGACGAAGGAATTGTCCAATCTATGGTAATTGAAGGAGCACCATGGAATGATTCCCACCATCGTTCCCTTCTTCCGGATTGTGAAGAAGAGACTCAAAATGACCTTTATCATCCCTCAGTCTTTAATTTTCTTTCAAATACTGTAAATACGGTGGATTCTGAGCGAAACTTATCCAACATTGATGAGACTATAGCCATAAATATCTCGACCAAAAAAGATGTTGTAGAGAATATTTATGTTGGAAAATGTTGTTCTCCTTCAGAACTGGAAATATATAACACTCTTTTTCGCGAATTCAGAGATGTCTTTGCTTGGTCATACAGTGAAATGCCAGGCATCGACTCGAGTATCGTTGAACATGAAATTAAGATGTATCCAGATGTCAAACCAGTACGACAACGGCTAAGGCAGGTGCACCCCAAGAAAGTCGCTGCCATTAAGGCAGAAGTTGAAAAACTTCTCCATGCTGGTTTCATCTACCCGGTTCCTCTTACCGATTGGGTATCGAATATTGTCCCTGTTATGAAAAAACAAGGGACAATTAGAGTGTGCGTCGATTATAGAGATGTAAATCAAGCTTGTCCAAAAGACAACTACCCTATACCCTTCATCGACCAGATAATTGATGAATGCGCCGGATGCGAAATCTTTTCATTCATGGATGGATTCTCTGGGTATAATCAAATAAATATCCGCCCACAGGACCAGTCAAAGACTGCATTCATTTATCCGTGGGGCACATTTGCATATCGAAAATTACCCTTTGGCTTAAAGAACGCAGGGGCGACGTTTCAGAGGGCAATGAATTATGCCTTCCATGACATCAAAAACATCGTTCAACCATATCTTGACGACCTTCCGGCTCATTCGCGAAAGCGGACTGATCATCCGCAACATTTAAGAGCGATATTTCTACGTTGCCGACACTACAAGATACGACTCAATCCGCACAAATGTGTATTTTGCATCAGTTCTGGTCGTTTACTTGGCTTTGTAGTCTCCAAGGATGGGATTCGTCTCAACCCGTGTAAGGTCCAGGCAATCATAAATTTGCCTCCACCTTCAAATTTGCCTCCACCTTCAAATTTGCTTCAGAATCAGAAACTCCAAGGGAAAGCAAACTTTCTGAGGAGATTCATTCCAAATTACACCGAACTTGCTAAAGGTTATACACGTCTTTTGAAAAAGGAGGTACCCTTTGTCTGGGATCAGGTTGCGCAAGCTTCCTTTGATGCTTTAAAAGATTCCCTAATGAAAGCATCATTAATGTACGCCCCCAATTATCAAAGAGATTTTAACCTGTATCTGGCTGTAGCAGATACGACCATCGCAATGGTTTTAGTTCAAGAAGTCGATGGAATTGAACATCCTATATATTATTTAAGTAAGAACTTAAATGATACATAAAGCAAATATTCTTATGTTGAAAAACTAGCGCTTGCAGCTGTTCAAGAGATACAAATATTTCGACACTATGTCCGCTTTCGGAAAACTACCATTCTGTCAGATTGCAACCCCATGACTTATATATTGTTGTGACAGTTGCTGGGGGGCAAATATTCAAAATGGATAGCGATCCTTCAAGAGTTTGATCTGGAAATTTGTAAAATCCAAGTCAAAGAAAGCTCTAGTTTTTGCAGAACTATTATACGATCTCCCATCGTCGTCCAATGATGAAACATCCGAAGAATCAATCGTGGATGAGAATTTGTTTCTGATATCTACAAGCAATGAGTGGTATGGAGATATAATAATTTATCTCCAAACCCAAAAATTTAGGCCAAACACCTCACACTCTGAACAAAAACGTATTCGATACCGAGCAAAAGACTACATGATCGTCGGTGATACACTTTACCGTCGTGGTATCGATACAGTTCTGAGAAGGTGCCTCACCCATGAGGAGGACGAAAAAGCCCTGAATGAGTGTCATTCAGGTGCCTGTGGGGGGCATCAATTTGGATATGCTACAACACAAAAAATCTTATGAGCAGGATACTTCTGGCCAACAATGTTCAAAGATTGCATAATTGCAGTCAGAAGTTGCCATGCTTGTCAAAGTTTTGATAGCAAAACCAGAAGACCACCCGCACCTCTACAGCCAATAGTTGCTGTTGGGCCGTTTGCTAAATGGGGCATCGATTTCATGACATGTAACCCCACCTCAACCAGAGGGCATGGGTATATCATAGTCGCAGTTGACTATTTTACCAAATGGGCTGAGGCGATGCCTACATTAGACAATACCGGTGAAACAGCTGCCCTCTTCTTTTTCAATCATGTAGTTGCCAGATTCGGCGTACCACAGGCTATAGTCACAGATCATGGATCGCATTTTCGCAATCACATGATGGTCGAATTAGCTGCCAAACTAGGGTTGTCTCATGACAGCTCTACTCCGTATTATCCGCAAGCCAACGGACAAGTTGAAGCGATCAACAAGGTCCTGAAGCGCATGTTGTAAAGGATGATCGGAGTTCACAAAGGAAGGTGGCACCTAATCCTGTACTCAGCCTTGTGGGCTTACCGAACATCGGTAAGGAATGCAACCGGGTTCACACCCTTCCAACTGGTATATGGCCTGGAAGCAGTCTTACCAGTCCAGTCTGAAATCTCGTCTCTCAAACTCGCAATTGATCTCCTCCCCGGAACTTCAGAAGAAGAGGCTCATTTCTTGGAATTAATCCAATTGGATGAAACTCGCCGTGACGCCGCTTTGGCTAACGAAGCCCATAAGAAATGAGTCAAGGCGCAGTTTGACAAAAATGTCAAACCCCATGTCTTCTCGGAAGGTGACTTGGTCCTGCTTTACGACCAAGAATCCGATAAATTGGGAGCAGGTAAATTTAAGTCTTTATGGATGGGCCCCTATATTGTTAAACGAGTGTTAGCAAAAGGAGCCTACGAGTTAATGGATTATGATAGAATTCCACTGGCGCAACCTCGTAATGGGTTGTACCTCAAGCGTTACTATGCATAAATAGTAACCAACATGCTTTTGTTATATTTTTGTTTTCGCTAAAGTGTTTGTTTTGGTCGAGTAATCCACCTTTTTACATTTATTGCAGATGTCAAACCTATTGGAGCCATGTGTTGGATATGCCGACGGAGCGAGTCATAGTTCGCGGAACCTGTCCTCCGCAGCCTGGGCCATTTTTGATCCAAGCGGCGAGTTAGTAAGTTTCAGAGGTGTATATATTGGTCAATCAATGAATAACATCGCTGAGTATAGCGCGTTGATAGAACTTCTATCTGATGCCATCACCCATGGTATACGCCGACTAATTGTCAGGCTAGACTCACAACTCGTAATACTACAACTCAATGGTATATATTCCGTCCGAAACCCAGCTATTTATCGCATGTTCCTAAGGGTTAAGATTTTGGAAAGACAATTTGATATTATTCAATACCAACATATTTCCAGAAACTTAAACACATTAACCAACTCATTAGCAAACTATGTGTTAGATAGACATTTGCAACATTTATAAAAAGAAACACATCATCAATGTTTTACATGTGGATCATATAGCTCAACCAAAATAAAACCCCGAAAATCAAAAATATATATAGTTGTTTATGGTTTACATATAATGTTCTGTAACCAAGACAAAATTGGTCACATGACCCAAAAACTCAAAATGATAGGGGGCACCCTAGTCTAATGATGCTCGTGATAGCAAGTCACAGCATGTGCGATCATGCGTAAGAGACGAGTCCATCGTCTAGGCACACCAGTAGTATGCCGCTGTAACTGAAAAGGTAGCTCGTCAGTCCTCACATCTGGTATACCGAGAGTGAGGCCCTCAATCTTCTCCTGTAAAGCTCAGAGAGTCTCGGCCACATCGAGGTCGCGAAGAATAGCTCTTCCGGCGGCCTCTCCTGCTAGGGCAATAGCTGGTACTCTCAGGCGAACTACTGGATGAACAGGACCAACATCTGCATGTACACATGAGTTTGATTAAAGTCTTGATAGAATAAAGCACAAGGACATTATAAACAAAAACAGTAAACAGAAATATGGTCAGAGAGTTTACCAATAGCACCCCACTGCTCGCCATCCGGCAGTACTAAATCTGGATCACCTCAGAAGTCCATGCCTGCATATGGATACTCGGCATAAACCATCTCCTGACGATCAAACCACCTGAAGAAGGTATCAGAAAATGAAATCTGAGACTGGCTAGCATGCCTAGACATATGGTCAACCCATCTCTGCATACGTGGTTCAGTAGGAGAAGGTAAATCGAGTGCAATATACTGCGGCTGCGTCAGTGGTATCTTCTCCAAGGCAAAGGCGGTCAAAATAGAACCGAAACCAAAGTTCTTCAACCTCCCGTTCTTCATCTTGGTCAACTGTTCTTTCATCACAAGAAGTACTGCGTCGCACCAGTTGAACACCTTTGGTTGGAGGCATTCCAAGGCATGTTGCATATAGGATCTGTTGGCTACATGAAGAGACGCACTACCGGCCATCCTACCAAAAGTAAACAGGATAGTCCTAAGGGACCTGTCAGTGACATCACGGATGATGATCTTGCCGTCTTTACTCGACTGAGATCCTTCCCTGCAATACCGGCGGACATAATCTCTCACAGAATCGCCTCCTCGGGCTGAACCTGACAAAGAGATGGGGGCACCCCGCCTCGACAAGCCAGTCAAGAAATAGATGTCTACTGCAGTCAAGGGGATAAATTTGCCCCTAATCTAGAAAACTTGATTGATAGGATCCCAAGCATCGAGCAAATACTGCAGTAGGTTGATCTGCTGTCTCATGCTAGAAATGCGGAAGAACTTCAGCAAACCATAATTCTGCAACGCGTTCACTGTAACTGGATCATGTAGGGCAATCATGTCCTCCTCTTCATGCTCACGTTCTTGCCATGTAAGGGTCATCTTGCTCCCAAATCTCTAAAAAAACATACAAGAGAGGAGTTAGATCCTGATTTTGGTGAGAAACAGGCAAAAATTCAATCAAAAATTGTGCAATAAATTCCCTTTTTGTGCCCAACGCACCTGCAGCAGTGTTCTAAGTGCGTTGAATGTCAAACTGCCTTCATACAAGCCAGCATTCAATGCAGGTTTCGATACACTGGGGGTGCGTTGATGCCAGAATGAATCCCTCAAACCCCAAGGGCTCAGAAAAGCAGGGAATCAGGGTCAAAAAGCAAAATGGAAACCATGAAATGAAAGAGCTCGAGTTTAGCTCCTACCTGGTCCAGACGGCGCCGAGAATCGTCCACAGAATCTCCCGAAATCAACTGATGAAAATCGAGGGGGAAAAGCACCTCCAAAGCTCCAAAAAACCAAGTTCAAATGAAATGGTAAAATGAGAGGTAAAAAATATTAGCGTTTTAATCTCATTTTCAAACAAATATTGTTCATTTCTGACTAGTTTGATGAAGCAGTTGAAAATACAGTATTATCTTTGGAAGGATAAAGCTATTTATGGTGAAAAATCAAAACAAGACCATCTAATCGAGCAGTTTTAGCACATAGTTCAAGCTCGTTAAAAAATAAACATAAGACATGAGCAAATGTTTCCACCCGCGTTTAAGCTCGTTAAAAAATTCACTATTCCTCGGTAAATAACCACCGTGAATGTAACATTTCAGCCATTAAAGCCTTGGTCGTGTTTGCACCATCACCTCCACTTTTCCATTGGCCGATCATTCACCTCCATTTGATTGTTTACCCATTTTGAGGAACAACTGCGAAGAGTGATTTCACTAGCCATCCTTGTGACACTGCCGTGATTGGAAAATTCCAAGCCTTACCTGGAATCAGCTGCTACCCATTTTATCACTCGTTCCTCAAAAGACAAGTCTTCTTTAAGCTCTTTTCAACTGACTCATAAAATATGAAAAGATTGTCGAGTTTTGGCCTTCCATCTCGTTAAAGCGACCGGAAGTGCTATCCCTCCTCTAGATTTTAATCTTTTTGGACCTGAGGGATTATTGCACAAAAAGATCGAGCGCTTGTTTTGTTCGGCTAGTTAAAACTATTGAAAATTCATCCCTTCTGTATTGTTTTATACTTTTTTGGACTTAAGGGATTAGATGACGAAAAAAGAATTTTGGAGTTACCTTTACGTACCTTTTCAGACTCTCTAAAAATGAAAAGGACCGAGTTATCTTTATCGTTATACTCGTTAAAAAGATTAATAGCGACAAACTTGTCTTTAGACGAGAACGAGTTTCACTATCGATAGGCTCGTTAAAACATAGCGATGGGTTTGCCCAAAGGGAAAATTATAGAACAAGCATATGTTATCCTCCTCAAGCTTGACAAAAATAAAGAGGTACTGGTCAGCAATGACTGGGGAAAAATTGGGAAGAAAACTCAAAGAATCTTTATTGGTAGCAAGTCGCTCTTGAACATGACACTTCCACTCCGTGCCTGAGTCGGGTTGGGTTGTTTCATTCACCGGTCACATCACCATGGTCACGCCATACCATCCAAATTTGGGGTAAATGCTACCAATCCATCACATAAGTGTCGCCGACATGTTCAAGAGAAGTCATCCAGAGAAGTCACCTGTGTCCCATCCACTACCATACATTATACTTCATTCTTTCATGACCGCCATCCTGAACCGTATATCATCAGATTGTTTTCACCTCCATCAAAATCATTTGCTCCATTCCGTGTCATTGATGTGGGATTCATTAAGGCCCTCCTTTGACGGATCGCTTCTTGTCTACACCAGCTCATTATCCAAGAAGTTGATCTAGGAACACCCCATTCAGTACTTTGAAGCTTGCATGCCTCAATGGCAAGTTTCTCACTTCCGGCGACAGGTATACATCAATGACCTTCGACCGAAAGATTTTGCGTGGTGTTCGACGCCAAGTCCTTTATTCACACCACGTGAATTGTACTGCTTCAAAACATTTCTCACATGGATCGACTTGTACTTCGAGTGAAGATCGAACGAGATTGAAGACCCCGGATCTAGCCTCATCCATCCGGGCTGCGATATATATTCAGGAAAATAAAGACATTGAAATGTACAGCACAGCAGCACAGATAATCATCCTACCAAAAGGATGATGGCTCTATCAGAATCGTCAGTCTACCATCAGATGATTGTCTGTCCTATGTACATGAAAATGAATTTATAAAGCTGAGCATGGGAATGCCCGCCTCAGCTAGATCATGAAAACAGTATGAAGATAATGTATTGTATTGTATCTTATTACAGGTCTCCTCCCAGCATTGAAAGAACTTCGGATCCTCCTAATAAAGCATTTCACCCGATAAACGGCCTCATACTTTAGGGGGCAACTGTTATAGACATTTTTGTGCCTTACAGCTCTAAGCATGAAATTTCCATAAACCAAGGGATCCTAAGTCCCTAAAAGTGTTGTTCCAGCCCCTAAAGGAATAAGGTCAAAAAATTACAGCTTCTCCCAGAAGTTCTCCACAAGAAATTGCTCAGAATCAGTCAAATCAGGATCATTTCAGCTGCTCCACTAGCTAGCTGTGTTGCATAGCACCCAAGTACACTAGCTAGGTGTGTTGCAATGCACCTAAATGCACTACCAGGGTGCGTTGAGCGGGAAATGACAAATGGTAGTGTCATTCCGCGAGGTGGACAGACAATGGAAGCTTCCAAAATCTTCCCCAATGACACTTGCCTCACTGAGTTCGACCAAGGATGAGTAAGAGGCTCTCAGTCTCCAAGTGGAAGCAAGAACTAATAAAGAGAAGACACTAGTCAAATCATAAGCTGACTCATCCTCTTTGCTTACATCTATATATGGATCCCTCATCCCATAGATCCAGAGGCTGGAATTTTGTACATTGCAGAGAATTGTTGTTGGTTTTGAGATAGATATCAGAGTATTGGGTGATTTGTGCTTTGTTGGAG
The DNA here is from genome assembly GCA_031772625.1 of Pinus tabuliformis. Lineage (NCBI taxonomy): Eukaryota > Viridiplantae > Streptophyta > Pinopsida > Pinales > Pinaceae > Pinus > Pinus tabuliformis. The sequence continues at coordinate 415,104,877 of CM062811.1, forward strand.
GTGAAGAGGGGCTCCTTTGCTGGGAGGTTGATGCTGGATCAGGAATCATCGGTTGTAACTCCTTCTGGATCTTCTTGTTATATCAATAAAACTATTTGAGTTTCTCCTACATGCTTGTGTATCATTGATGTTTGTTACATTTGTATGTTTAGCTTAAATCTGATCCTAAGCTATTTATGAATATAAATCCATGTCTTTGTGTAGTTTTCTTCTTCTGTGATCTTACAGGAACTTGGCGAAGCTGGGCAAGTAAGGGAGCAGGTAGCTGGAAGCTGTCAAAGAGGAGAGAGATTGGATCAAAGGACTAGCGCAAGACATAGGTTGGTTCATCCTATTCCTCTTCGTTTACAGTTCATAAAGAAGAATACGAAAGTAGTTTTCTCTGTTTGTTTCTAAGGTTACTGTCAAACCTTAGTGGGATAGGGTCATTCTGAGTAAACACTTTTCCCGTTAACAGCTAGGAAAATCCACTGTCAATCTAGGCAATACTCCATGTCAATGATAGGTCATGACCAATACACCACATGCATATTCCATGCATGCCAAAACTAGTGAGGAAAACATACATGAAAATCGGTACCTGCACGGAAAACCCATTGTTGTTGTTGATCTTGATGTCCTCTTGTGATTTCTTTCTCTTCATTTGTCTTCTTGCTACAAAAACCTGAGTATTCTAGACTCTCAAAGAGTGCTCCAAGAAAACTCTAAGTGTCAAAAAGTATGAGAGAGAGAGAGAGAGAATAGAGAGAGAGCTCTAAACTAAACTAACAAAAGTCTGTGAACTGATCCTCATAAGCCTTTTTATTAATTAGGCCTCTATTTTGTTCATTTTCCATTAGTTTCCCTTAGTTTATTCCTCACATGCAACCTATGACCTTTCACCTCCCTTTTCTCCTAATTTCCATTATTTTCATAAATAAATGCGCCAAAATGCCATTTTACCTTTCCAAAGCCTTTGCCAATGCCTTTTCCAATTTCCTTATCCATTAATCAATCACCAATTATCCACATCACTATTATTTTTCCCAACATTCAGCTTGGAATAAGTGTCCCATCAACCGAGGTTATTATTTTTCCTTTATTAACTTTTATTACATGGAATTTTCACTAGGGTTGTTACAACTTAGTTGTAGACTTGGAAGCCTAGGAGTCAGGGAATAATCGACAAAACCTTGTATGATATTTGCAATTTGTTGGGTTGCCACCTCAGAGATAAAAAAGAAGCTACCGTGGTGCTTGAGGGTCATGTTTAAAACCTTGAACTTCACTCGAGTAATGCCTGAGAAACGTTGTGAACTATTGTTGGTGTTTTAGGTCTTTAACTTCTGAATCCTTCCTCTCCAAAGAATAGTTCCTCCCCTTAAAGCCTCGTAGATTCTGCCTCGTAAGACAAAAAACCTCAGAGGAAGAATCCACATAACATTGAGGTCCAATCCTCATCTAGGCCTCAACATCAACACAACGAAATGGAGGACATTGATATGGATATCGACATGGATGGTAGCAAAGGAGAAAAATCTAGAGGTCAGGGTGGCGTCATTCATCATCCGCTAGTGATGCACCATCTACTAGTTGGGAACCCTCTGCTGGTTGAGCACCCTCTTCTTGATGATGATGACTAAAATAGACAAACACCAGTGGAATGGGAAGATCCACCCAAGCTCAAGCATGGTGAGGAGAACCCCAATATGTATCATTTGGCATTGCTCAAACTATTATTAAGACTCATGTCATTTTAAGGTTGTTGTCCTATTGTTGTTTCCATGTTTCCTTTTGACATTCTAAAATATCCAGGAGGTCATCTAGTTTCCCTCACAAGGGAAGATGGTCCTACCTACAACAATTTTGTGATAGCTAGCCTCATTTTCTTCTAGATCAATTTAGTAATTAGCTAACCATGACTGTCTAAGCATGTAAACTCTATACATTTTCTATAATACAAAGATTGGTAACTTACAAAAAAACTGCAAATTTTGAATATTTGTATTTAATGATTTAAGTGAAGTTATGTTAGTTATTTATCCAAAAGTATATATTTATGATAATACGATAAAACCTTCTAACCATGATAGCATAACACAAATTTATTATCTATGGAGTTTTTCTTTTCATGTATATTTGATGCATTTCACCATTATATGCTAGTTTTAATTTCTTAGCATTTAGGAATAAGTTGATGCATTTTGGTGATCACATGTGCTTTATCATATTCACATTATTCTAAACTTTTGCTTGGGATGATTTTGGCCCTAAAGGGTTAGGTCCATTGCTCCACTATGCATGTGTTGGATTTTTAGTTTCTCAGGTTTTTAACATTTTTAAGAATGGGATAACCCGACCAAAATGTTTTTAGTAGTAATGGAAGTTGTTGCCTTGAGAATATCTTCATTGACAACCAATTTGGCCCATTTTACTTCCATTTGATGCATTCCTACATTATGTTTTGACGCATTAAAAATAGGCATGAATAGTCCAGTGTCATAAAAATAATGAGTGAATCATATTCAGTTCTCCAATATTTTTTTAATTTACCCAAATTTATCTTTATATGACTCAACTATGACTTGTGCAAGTTATACATATTATAAAACTAAACTTTGATGACATAAATTCACACCTTAAAAAATACGATCAATTAAAACTAAATCATGTCATTAAACATACATAAGCTAGTACTCTCAAAGACCTTTACCATTAAACATTACTAGCCATATTTTGGCTTATACCAGATAAAATATAGCTTTCACATCATCTCTACTCTAAGTTTAGGTTACCACAAAACTTGTGTTTGAACATAAACTTATATTATTGTGATCTTTGGATAACAAAAATTGTATTTGAACATAAACTTGTATTATTCTGATCTTTAGATAACAAGTTCAATGCTCCTATGACTTTGTTAATGTTTATTTCTTTTAATGAAACAATTAATTTTATATCATAAAGCCTAGATTACATGGCAAAAACCATTTACATCAGATAATACAAAACATAACTCAGTGATATATGTAGCTTCCATATTCCAATAGATCCAGAGTAGGGTCTTGTTGCCTCTATAGGCTCTTTGAACTAAAATTCTACTCTCAAATCTTCCACATAACTGACAAGATTGACATAATAACAAAATAAACTTGCAATACATGAATTAACTAAAATTTAGTCAGGATTAGAGGGCCCGACTTCAAGGCTTATCTTCTGAGAAGACAAATTTCCCTTTACCCACTCCATCATCAGTTGTGCCTCCACCAGATAGATCTTTTGGTTCCTTGGTATCGAGAACAAAATTCCACGACAAAAGATCACAAACCTCTACAAATAACCCATCGCTGATAAGATCTACTTTGTGATTCATCAATTCTTCCTCAAGTTTGATTAACTTCCTTTCAACCCTGGCCTCTAAACATTCAAACTTGGCTTCCGTCAGGGCTGCCTTCGCCTCCCCGTTGCTCTCCATTAGCTCAATCCTATGAGTAAGGAGGTGTTGGATTATTGGGGCCTGACCCAGGTTCAAAGTTGATTTAGCCAAACAAATCCTGGTACTACTGGCCCTTTCAGAAACAGTCTGCGGAGCACGGACTGAGGTCTCACCTGAAGTAGTATGGGAGGGTGCTAGAACCAGGTTTCCACACCCTAGAGATGTCTGATGAGTTCAAGTGTCTGCGGTTTAACCTTGCGCGTAGGTTGCTTCACGCACTTTCCCATCCTTCGCGGCTCGATATACTGCCTACGCACAACCCTACTCAGGGACTGAATGCTGCGCTTCTGCATTATTACCCAAGATTTTACTGGTATTCGAATGTTAGTTGATTATATTAGCCCACTTCCATGCTTTAAGTTATACTTAACAACATAAACCATTCATACAGGTGTGTGCAATAAATAAACAATATATTTGAAAATTATATCAAACATGCATTAACCCAAGAACAGATACACAGAATTATGACGAAACTTCTCTTTATTAATTCCTTCCTCGATTACAGACTCGACTTCGCCCTGCGCACTCAGCTGCAGGGGTCCACACACTCAGCTGCGGACTACAAGGCCTCTGTGCACTCAGGTGTAGAGCCTTCTCCTACTCTACGACCCAAAGACACACTTCACTTTACTTCCTTAGCCTCTCTTCCTATCTCTCTACTTTCCCTATCTACTTAGAGCCTCGCTCTACTTTACAATCCCATGCTCTATGCCTGCAATTCGCAGAGCTTTACAACAAGATTGGGTCAAAACTTAGGCTTTGAGCCCCAAAACATGCCTTGGGGGGGATTCCATGCCCAACAGGCCCCCAACACAAACACCATGACCCACCCTCGAGTCACTCTGTTGGCACAATGATCTTTGCATGAAGTCCCTCCAACTGTTCTTGAACTGCACGGAGGTCAGCAACGCACTGAGTTGTTGCTTGTTGGATCTACTGCATGCATTGTTCCGAGACCTCTGTGTCTGAACTGCTTTTCTACATTTGTACCAGTATCTGCTACATATTTTTATAGTCCCGCACCTTTGTACGGATCCTTGGAGTGTGAATACTATGCTTCTTCCAGCTAGTCAAATAGTCATCCCACCCGTGTAGGGCTTCAAGCGGCTGCCATTCACTTTGCCTGGGAAGGGTTCTCCATTTAGTTTGATTAGCTGGACTGCGCCTCCATCTATGACCTCCTTAACCACATATGGTCCCAGCCAATGCATTCTGAACTTTCCCAAAAAAAATTTCAAACTTAATGTCATACAACAGCACTAAGTCATTTACCTTGAAGGTGTGCAACTTAATATGGCGATCGTGCCAGGCCTTTTCATGTTGATTTTGTACTTGCTGATGAAAACTAGCCAAGAACTTTGCCTCCTCAATTTCTTCCAATTGCGCGAGTGATTCTTCCAAAGCTTCGTGGTCCGTCATCCCTGTGAGCGTTGCTATGCGTAAACTAGGTACAATTTATTCCATCGGCATGACATCTTCCACGCCATAAACTAGATGGAAAGGTGTTTGCCTCGTCAGTTTCTTGCACATTGTCCTATAAGCCCATAGTACTGCAGGTACGCATAGGTCCCAATCACTTCGTTGCACGTTGCACACTTTGTTTAGCACAGTCTCCAGTATTTTGTTGAATGCTTCTACTGTCCCATTGGCTTGTGGGTGATACAATGTTATTTTCTGATGATACACTTGGAACTCTTCTGTGAGCGCGCTGATGGTTTCGTTTAGGAAATGTGTACTCCGATCACTCATTAAGATTTTCAGACAGCCAAATCGATTCAACACGTGTTCAAACAAAAAATTTGCAGTCATGGTGTCTGTGCAGTATTTGACCGATTGCGCTTTCGCCCAGCGAGTCAGGTACTCCATCGCGGTGATGATGTATCGCATGCCTGTTTTGCCTTGGGGTTTGATAGGTCCGACAAAGTCGATTCCTTACTTTTCGAAGGGCTGCAGCGTCATTTGTGGATTCAGAGGCATTTAATCCATTTGCTATGGTTTACCAGTCCTTTGACATATATCACAAGCCTTACAGTGTGCTTTTGAATCTTGACAAAGGGTTGGCCACCACATATTAATTATGCAAAGGCCAACTAGTTATGGGACTTCCATGAACCACCTGACTGTAGACATGGCTGAGCCAAATATCTCTTTAGCCAGTCACCCATGTGCCATAATCCAAGCATGAATGTGGGATCTCCTAAAAAACATCAATCAAAACCATCCAGGGCTTCCAGAGGCCACACCACCTCGACCCATCAAATAGTGATTCCACCTCACAGTCGGACATCACAACCATCACCAGATTGGTCTCTACCTAAGCCTTCAAGGGCTCTAGAGCGTTTGTTCCAGCCAAGGCTTCTAGGGCTATTAACTCAACCCATAACTTATACAAGGCTCAAGAGCATTTGTACAACCAAGGATCTAGGACTAGTAACTCAACCCATCGAGGGCTCAAGGGCGTTTTTCCAACGAAGGCTCCAGGACTAGTAAATCCACCCAAGCTGTTACATGGCTCTAGAGCATTTGTCCAACCAAGGCTCCAGGAACTACTAATTAAACCCAAGCTAAAGGAAACATGAGAACCAACCATAAAAACAAATAAATAAACCCACAACACCATAGCTATCCAGGAAATGGCAAGGCTAGGCAAATCCACTGTCAATCTAGGCAATACTCCATGTCAATGATAGGTCATGACCAATACACCACATGCATATTCCATGCATGCCAAAACTAGTGAGGAAAACATAAATGCAAATCGGTACCTGCATGGAAAACCCATTGTTGTTGTTGATCTTGATGTCCTCTTGTGATTTCTTTCTCTTCATTTGTCTTCTTTCTACAAAAATCCGAGTATTCCAGACTCTCAAAGAGTGCTCCAAGAAAACTCATGTGTTAAAGAGTATGAGAGAGAGAGCTCTAAACTAAACTAACAAAAGTCTGTGAACTGATCCTCAGAAGCCTTTTTATTAATTAGGCCTCTATTTTGTTCATTTTCCATTAGTTTCCCTTAGTTTCTTCCTCACATGCAACCTATGACCTCTCACCTCCCTTTTCTCCTAATTTCCATTATTTTCATAAATAAATGTGCCAAAATGCCATTTTACCTTTCCAAAGCCTTTGCCAATGCCTTTTCCAATTTCCTTATCCATTAATCAATCACGAGTTATCCACATCACTATTATTTTTCCCAACATTCAGCTTGGAATAAGTGTCCCATCAACCGAGGTTATTATTTTTCCTTTATTAACATTTATTACATGGAATTTTCACTAGGGTTGTTACAACTTAGTTGTAGACTTGGAAGCCTAGGAGTCAGGGAATAATCGAAAAAAACTTGTATGATCTTTGCAATTTGTTGGGTTGCCACCTCCAAGATAAAAAAGAAGCTACTATGGTGCTTGAGGGTCACGTTTAAAACCTTGAACTTCACTCGAGTAATGCCTGAGAAACGTTGTGAACTATTGCTAGTGTTTTAGGTCTTTAACTTCTAAATCCTTCCTCTCCAAAGAATAGTTCCTCCCCTTAAAGCTTCGTAGATTCTGCCTCGTAAGACAACAAACCTCAAAGGAAGAATCCACATAACATTGAGGTCCAATCCTCATCTAGGCCTCAACATCAACACAACGAAATGGAGGACATTGATATGGATATCGACATGGATGGTAGCAAAGGAGAAAAATCTAGAGGTAAGGGTGGCATCATTCATCATCCGCTAGTGATGCACCATCTACTAGTTGGGAACCCTCTGCTAATTGAGCACCCTTTTCTTGATGATGATGACTAATACAAACCAACACCAGTGGAATGGGAAGATCCACCCAAGCTCAAGCATGGTGAGGAGAACCCCAATATGTATCATTTGGCATTGCTCAAACTATTATTGAGACTCATGTCATTTTAAGGTTGTTGTCCTATTGTTGTTTCCATGTTTCCTTTTGACATTCTAAACTATCCAGGAGGTCATCTAGTTTCCCTCACAAGGGAAGATGGTCCTACCTACAGCAATTTTGTGATAGCTAGCCTCATTTTCTTCTAGATAAATTTAGTAATTAGCTAACCAAGACTGTCCAAGCATGTAAACTCTATACATTTTCTATAATACAAAGATTGGTAACTTACAAAAAAACTGCAAATTTTAAATATTTGTATTTAATGATTTAAGTGAAGTTATGTTAGTTATTTATCCAAAAGTATATATTTATGATAATATGATAAAACCTTCTAACCATGATATTATAACACAAATTTATTATCTATGGAGTTTTTCTTTTAATGTATATTTGATGCATTTCACCATTATATGCTAGTTTTAATTTCTTAGCATTTAGGAATAAGATGATGCATTTTGGTGATCACATGTGCTTTATCATATTCACATTATTCTAAACTTTTGCTTGGGATGATTTTGGCCCTAAAGGGTTAGGTCCATTGCTCCACTATGCATGTGTTGGATTTTTAGTTTCTCAGGTTTTTAACATTTTTAAGAATGGGATAACCCGACCAAAATTTTTTTAGTAGTAATGGAAGTTGTTGCCTTGAGAATATCTTCATGACAACCAATTTGGCCCATTTTACTTCCATTTGATGCATTCCTACATTATGTTTTGACGCATTAAAAATAGGCATGAATAGTCCAGTGTCATAAAAATAACGAGTGAATCATATTCAGTTCTCCACTATTTTTTTAATTAACCCAAAGTTATCTTTATATGACTCAACTATGACTTGTGCAAGTTATACATATTATAAAACTAAACTTTGATGACATAAATTCACACCTTAAAAAATACGATCAATTAAAACTAAATCATGTCATTAAACATACATAAGCTAGTATTCTCAAAGACCTTTACCATTAAACATTACTAGTCATATTTTGGCTTATAACAGATAAAATATAGCTTTCACATCATCTCTACTCTAAGTTTAGGTTACCACAAAACTTGTGTTTGAACATAAACTTATATTATTGTGATCTTTGGATAACAAAAAATTTATTTGAACATAAACTTGTATTATTGTGATCTTTAGATAACAAGTTCAATGCTCCTATGACTTTGTTAATGTTTATTTCTTTTAATGAAACAATTACTTTTATATCATAAAGCCTAGATTACATGGCAGAAACCATTTACATCAGATAATACAAAACATAACTTAGTGATCTCTGTAGCTTCCATATTCCAATAGATCCAGAGTAGGGTCTTGTTGCCTCTATAGGCTCTTTGAACTAAAATTCTACTCTCAAATCTTCCACATAACCGACAAGATTGACCTAATAACAAAATAAACTTGCAATACATGAATTAACTAAAATTTAGTCAGGATTAGAGGGCCCGACTTCAAGGCTTATCTTCTGCGAAGACAAATTTCCCTTTACCCACTCCATCATCAGTTGTGCCTCCACCAGATAGATCTTTTGGCTCCTTGGTATCGAGAACAAAATTCTGTGAAAAAAGATCATAAACCTCTACAAATAACCCATCGCTGATGAGATCTACTTTGTGATTCATCAATTCTTCCTCAAGTTTGATTAACTTCCTTTCAACCCTGGCCTCTAAACATTCAAACTTGGCTTCCGTCAGGGCTGCCTTCGCCTCCCCATTGCTCTCCATTAGCTCAATCCTATGAGTGAGGAGGTGTTGGATTATTGGGGCTTGACCCAGGTTCAAAGTTAATTTAGCCAAACAAATCCTGGTACTACTGGCCCTTTCAGAAATAGTCCACGGAGCACGGACTGAGGTCTCACCTGAAGTAGTATGGGAGGGTGCTAGAACCAGGTTTCCACACCATAGAGATGTCTGATGAGTTCAAGTGTCTGTGGTTTGACCTTACGTGCAGGTTGCTTCACGCACTTTCCCATCCTTCGCAGCTTAATCTATTGCCTACACGCAACCCTACTAAGGGACTGAATGCTGCACTTCTGCATTATTACCCAAGATTTTACTGGTATTCCAATGTTAGTTGATTATATTAGCCCACTTGCATGCTTTAAGTTATACTTAACAACATAAGCCATTCATACAGGTGTGCACAATAAATAAACAATATATTTGAAAATTATATTAAACATGCATTAACCCAAGACCAGATACACAAAATTATGACGAAACTTCTCTTTATTAATTCCTCCCTCGATTATAGACTCGACTTCACCCTGCGCACTCAGCTGCAGGGGTCCGCACACTCAGCTGCGGACTACTAGGCCTCTGTGCACTCAGGTGTAGAGCCTTCTCCTACTCTATGACCCAAAGACACACTTCACTTTACTTCCTTAGCCTCTCTTCCTATCTCTCTACTTTCCCTATCTACTTAGAGCCTCGCTCTACTTTACAATCCCATGGTCCGTGGACCATGGCTAGGTCTATCCAATCGACATTACATTACAAAACTAGGGTAGACAACCCTGTGACTGTATCATACTTTCGTGCTCTATGCCTGCAATTCACAGAGCTTTACAACAAGATTGGGTCAAAACTTAGCTTTGAGCCCCAAAACATGCCTTGGGGGGGATTCCATGCCCAACAGGCCCCCAACACAAACACCGTGACTCACCCTCGAGTCACTCTGTTGGCACAAAGATCTTTGCGTGAAGTCCCTCCAACTGTTCTTGAACTGCACGGAGGTCAGCAACGCACTGAGTTGTTGCTTGCTGGATCTACTGCATGCATTGTTCCGAGACCTTTGTGTTTGAACTGCTTTTCTACATCTGTACCAGTATCTGCTACATATGTTTATAGTCCCGCGCCTTTTTACAGATTCTTGGAGTTCGAATACTATGCTTCTGCCAGCTAGTCAAATAGTCAGCCCACCCGTGTAGGGCTTCAAGCGGCTGCCATTCACTTTGCCTGGGAAGGGTTCTCCATTTAGTTTGATTAGCTGGACTGCGCCTCCATCTATGACCTCCTTAACCACATATGGTCCCATCCAATGCATTCTGTACTTTCCCAAAAAAATTTCAAACTTAATGTCATACAACAACACTAAGTCATTTACCTTGAAGGTGCGCAACTTAATATGGCGATCGTGCCAGGCCTTTTCATGTTGATTTTGTACTTTTTGATGAAAACTAGCCAAGAACTTTGCCTCCTCAATTTCTTCCAATTGCGCGAGCGTTTCTTCCAGAGCTTCGTGGTCCGTCATCCCTGTGAGTGTTGCTATGCGCAAACTAGGTACAATCTATTCCATTGGCATGACATCTTCCACGCCATAAACTAGATGGAAAGGTGTTTGCCCCGTCAGTTTCTTGCACATTGTCCTATAAGACCATAGTACTGCAGGTACACACAGGTCCCAATCGCTTCGTTGTGCGTTGCACACTTTGGTTAGCACAGTCTCCAGTATTTTGTTGAATGCTTCTACTGTCCCATTGGCTTGTGGGTGATACAATGTCCTTTTCTGATGATACACTTGGAACTCTTCTGTGAGCACGCTGATGGTTTCGTTTAGGAAATGTGTACCGCGATCACTCATTAAGATTTTCAGACAGCCAAATCGAGTCAACACGTGTTCAAACAAAAACTTTGCAGTCATGGCATCTGTGCAGTCTTTGACCGATTGCGCTTTCACCCAGCGAGTTAGGTACTCCATCGCGGTGATGATGTATCACGTGCCTGTTTTGCCCTGGGGTTTTATATGTCCCACAAAGTCGATTGCTTACTTTTCGAAGGGCTGCAGCATCATTTGTGGATTCAAAGGCATTTAATCCCTTTGTGATGGTTTACCAATCCTTTGACATATATCACAAGACTTACAATGTGCTTTTGAATCTTAACGAAGAGTTGGCCACCACAACCCTGCATGGAGAATCTTTTGTGTGGTTGCTCGTCCTGCATAGTGTCCTCCTACAGTGCTCCCATGTGCTTCCATGAGGATCTGACTTCATTCAAATTCAAGTACGTACTTTCGCAATATCTCATCATTTCCCATTTTGTATAGGTGCCCTGCGATGACAGAAAAATCTACCGCGTGCACCACCAATTACTTCTTTTGTTGGACAGAGTATTCCTTCAGCGCAGTCCCTATTGTTAGAAAGTGGATTATATCTTCGAAGTGTCCATCTGCAATGTGCATAGCACAGAGCTGTGCATCATGTAATCCTTCCTCCAAACTAGTAGGTTCCTCGCCCATCTCAATATGCGACAAGTGATCCGGTCCCGCGTTCAAGCGTCGAAGATTTACCACGACCTCAAAGTCATATTCTTGTAATAATAAGAGCCACCTACAAATGCGCCACCCCAACACAGGCTTATTGACCAAGTACTTTAGCATGGAATGGTCTGTATACATCTTGAGATGTCCTCCTAGCAAATAGTGCCAGTATTTTTGGAGTGCATACACCATTGCCAGTCCCTCGCGCTCAGTTGCGGAATAGTTCTTTTCAGCTCTGGAAAATCTACGAAATGCAAACGTGATAGGGTGATCCAAGCCTTCATCACCTTCTTGTTTGAGCACCGCTCCCAGCGCGATACATGACACATCAACATGGACATGAAACTCCACATCCCATTTTTGGAAGACCAGGATTGGAGCGGAGGCCAATTTCCCCTTTAGGACATCCAAGCACTTCATGCAATCATCATTCCAGTAGAATGTGACATCCTTTTTCAATAGTTTCTCCATTGGCATGGTGATATGGGAATATATTTTGATGAACTTCCTGTAGTACCCTGTGTGTCCCAAGGTAGCGCGCAACTGTTTAACACTTCACGGTGCTTCCAAATTTAGAATTACTGTAATCTTCGCAGGGTCTACCATTAGTCCTTGTTTGCAGACCACATGTTCCAGTAGGTTCCCAAAGGGAATGAGGAACGTACACTTCTTAAGGTTCAGTGTAATCCAGTGTCGTCGGCAAGTATCCAACATCAAGCATAAGCTTGCTACGTAGGTGCTTAACCAATCCAAAGACAATCCAATCATCCAGATAGACCTCTAGGAATTTGTGGATATATTCTTTGAAGGGCGGCAACAACTATATGCAAAAACGTTGGCTAGTGCATTTTTTAACCCAAACAGCATGACGGTGTATTGAAATCAGCCCCATTCAATGGCGAAGGTGGTCTTGCTCTTGTTTTTCGGTGCAATTTTGATCTGGTGGTAACCTAAGAACCCATCGGTGAAAGAATATGATTCCTTCCCGCTGACATTTTCTAATACTTCATCTGTGAATGGGGTTGGGAATGGGTCGTGTACATAGGCATAATTAAACTTCCCGAGGTCCACGCATATTCTTATCTAGCCCTTCTGATTTTTCTCTTACACTACCATAGGGCTCACCGAGTAGGATTCTTCCACCGGCTCAATAATTCTGGCTGTGAGCATTTTGTCTATTTCTACGTGGACCTTTTCCTTGTACTTCAGATTCAAGTGGTAAGGCCTCTGCTTAACTGGCTTCACGTCGGGTTTTAGGGTGATTTTCATCATCCCTAAATCACCAATGATCCCCTTTAAGTCCGTAATCTTGGTCGGGAATAAGTCTTGGTACTCACAGAGTAGCTAAACGACCTTATCCACCATGGCATCATCCCAATAGTCACCGAGCGTTGCATACTTCGGTTCAGCCTCTGTCCCAATGTTTACCTACTTCGTTTTTAGCAGCGCAGTGATGTCAGGATCTTCAATCAATGGTCCTTGAACCTTGTGATAGCCTTCAGTTTTTGGAATGTTAATTTTTCGTGGATCCTCATCCTCCTCCTCAATATTTACATTGTAACATTCCAGCGCGCAACTCAGCTGGGTTGCCCATTCCGACTGAAGCACTTCCATTGGTTCTTGGGGTATTTTGAAGATAGGTTCTTTTACTTCTTGTAGCGCATCATCAATAGTATCCCACCAAAAATCCTCAAATGTGAAGGTTAACAAGAATCCGTTCGCTCGTGCCATGGCAGAGCTCCATCTCAGTATACCAATTCATGGGTATGATATCCCGGATATGACGGAACAGGTGCACCCACTTAGGCTGTGGCTCTTCCCTGTAGACCTTGGTCCATTTCACGAGGTATGCATGTGGATCATCCTATCCATCATATTTGTCTGTTAGCCACATCTGAGGTTTCCCAAATAGTAGGCACATCATCCTTCTGCATTCACGCCAGTCCTCAATTCTGTTGGTGTGTACCCCACCACCTTGCGGGTGTAGCACGCAGTACCCATTTCAGAGCATCGAACCATTGTTGTTCCGGCACTTCTCATTCAAAGTTTTTTAGGAAATAATCCACCTCACTCAAATCTTCATACATAGGCAGGTCTCTTACCTTTGTTTCCATGCAGTGCAACGACCTTGTCATCATGTTACAGTTGAGCGTGGTTACCTCATGTAACCGGTTATGCCATCATTCTATCTCCTCATCTGAATATGAGGTGTAGGCGCTTTCACGCTCCCACAAGAGTTTTCCATCTGCTGTTGGATTTACCCAGTCTTTCTCCCACGCAGTTATCTTGTAGATACAGTCTAGATCGCCATCTCTCTTGTAGTTGCTCACTGGCTCTGTGTAGCGCGATCCTTTTGCAGGGTCTAAAGCTACCACTAGGCGCAGTGACTTTCTCAAAAATCATCTTGCGCTTATTTAGATTTATCACTCCATTCATGGCAGTGGCCCAATATATTCCCAGTAGCGCGGGATAGGGATTGTTATCATCAACAATCTCTATCACTTCAAAATCTGCAAGTGCGCTCGCACCTTCGATATTTACTGTTATTCCCTACAAGCTTACCATAGGTAGGATCTTTTGTTGGTTCACCATTCACAATTGAATAGGATACCATTGAAGCGTAGGCCTGCCCATGCGTTCCCATGTCTACTTTGGTAGGACGTTCGCATCTGATCCTAGATCCAAAATCACTTGATCCATTTCATATTCCCCGATCTATGTGGTCAATCTCATCTCTCTTCCTGTTCACGTTGTGTGCCTCCCAAGCTTCCAGACTGCGCGTGGTTCTCTTGTCGCAGTCCCAACACATCTAGTGATGAGTTCTTGTAGCCCCTTCACAGCCTTGTTGTCACGCAATAGCTTCATGCATGTCTCCAAAAAGGTAGTGAGCATTGATGGGTCCATTTCCGGTTCCAGTTTGTCTTTACTACCTGGAGTGGAGGCCTCCGCAAAGCTCTTCTTAGCTTCCACAAATGTCTCCTTAGCACGTTACAAATCAAATTCTAGTTCCTTTGTTGGAGCCTTGCAAACCCAGGAACTATCTTCAGGCTGCTTTCCTTTGTCATCTCCTTTCATAATACCGCTTTAGAGCATGATATTTACATTCGGGTCTTCCTCATGCAGCTCAGACCTCATCAATTGAAGGTTCTGAGTCGGGGGAGGTTGGAGTTCTCCTTTATTGCGCAACCTCGCTATCAGCATGGGGACAGTCCTCTGTCTCATGATCAAACTGGGTACAATATAATCATGATGGTCTCATCGAATTTGTACAATCACAGGCAGAATTCCCTGGCCCTCCACAATTGTAACATATCAATTGGCTGTGACCCCTTCCTGGCCCCATTCCACCTCGACCTCGTCCACGCCCCTGAAATCTAGTGCACGCCATCCCTGCATTTTTATTGAGGGCTCGTGTTTCAGTCTGAAATCTGTAGGTAGGAGTCTGATCCATGATCAGTTCATAACTTCTATAAGTACGCTCATCGTGGCCTACTGATCTGCAAAAATTACAGAACAACTGTTGGGAACTCTATGTATACTTCTGTAATAGATGGCAGTTATCTGTAGCATGTTTTCCTCCTATCTGAGAAATCGCACACCATAATGTAGGTGCTGCACTTGGTCCTTCTTGTGCCTCCGGTTTCAATGGAATTGGTCCTCCTCCCACCAGGTAGATCACAAATACTGGACAATGGTCCTTATCATGTCCCTAACCATTGCACTTTACGCACCATACCTCCTCACGCACTTCTGGGTGAGTTATCTTGTCTTGTTTCAAACTCTGCATCTCAAGGCACAAGTTTTTCAACTGCGCGTGGATCTGTTGGACTCCCAAGTTAGGATCTTGTATCGGGTTCTTGTACAATCTCATTGCGATCTCCAATGCCTCGACCTGAATGGATAGCTTCTGTTGTGACAACACGTTCCTTAGATGCGGCATTAAGGATGCTACAAACCATGCGTGGTGTTGCCCATCTGTCAAGGTCATGTTGGCTTCATGAATCATACCCTTCAGTCTCTGATCCAACTCCCAGGGGGTCTTGCCTGGAAGCATCATGATTTCCTTAAATCCAATAATCGACTGTGTCTCTGATTTTGGCATGCTAAATTCCCTATTTAGCACAGATTGGATATTCGTGATCCCTGCATTTGGGTTGTCATTGGAATTCTTAATGTACCACATCAGTGCGTGATCCTGCAAAACGCTAACCAACATTGCTTTCTTTATATTGTCATTTGTGACTCCCTACGCTTCCCATATAGCCTTTACCACGAACCAAAACTAGTCCGGATCTTCGTTCCCTACTCCTTTGAACACTGGCAACTTTATTGCACTTGCCATATTGAACTGTGGTGGTGGTGGAGGTGGTGTGGGTGAAGACAAGGGTGAAGATGGTGAAATTGGTGGTGGTGTAGGTGGGGGTGTGATCTGGATTTAAACAGGAACGCAACAAATTACAGAGATAACCATATACACGAAGATGCAGCAGAAATAATACTTCATTTCATTAATGGAAAATACTGAAATATGCTTACAACCAGAAATGGAAATAAACCAACTAGGGCGATGGTAGCTTATCTCTGAGAAGAGATGTGATGGCTACATGCCTCTGAACTATGTTACAATGAGGCTCGAAGGCCTATTTATTGTTGAGAAACAATGGAAAACCCTTAACATTCCAAAACCTAACCCTAGGAGATGAAACGCCAAACTGTGGGCCCCGTTTGGGGTAAATTGGTACATCAAATTCCCGGGGTCGTAACTTTGGCATATGTTCTCCGTTTGACGCATACAATAGCTCGTTAGAAAGATCTATCCGAGTACTACCATTGTTGGAACAAGCAACATCGGTCCATTCCATGGACCCATGTTGCCCTGGATTCCCCAAAAAACGTTGTTTAGGGCCTCAAAACAGCTCCGGAAGTTCAGGACCTGAAAAACTACTAAAAATAGTAAGTTGTGCTACAATTAAGGAAACTGAAAATGCTGAGAAAGACAATGGTGGGGGTCCAGGTGGACTTGGCAGGTGGCCACCAATATCCACCTGGATCATTCCTCCCCCCTTACGAAGCAATGGTCCCCATCGCGTTGAGCTCCTCCATGAGATGAGGAAACTTTTGCTGAACCTATTCCCTGGTGAGCCACTTGCCCTGCTGAAGGAGTTGGCCTGCTTTGACAACTCGATACAGTTGGATATTCTGTTGGCGAGTGTTCTTGATCTGTGTGTCCATGATCCGATCAGTTGCAGCTTGTTCCATGCAATCTGGATTTAATTCTGTGGGTTTGAGTTGTTCTGCAATGTTGGATGTGTCTAGCAATGGTGGAAAGTATGGTCGAAGGCGGTCCACATTGAACACTGGGTGCAGGCCAAGGAATGGGGGAATGCTGAGCTCAAATGCATTGTCTCCCATAGCCTTAGTAATGGTGTAAGGACCATATCGGAGTGGTCTCAATTTCCGATAGGCTCCAGTAAGGCGTTCCTTTTGCAAATGCAACCAGACTTTGTCGCCCACCTGAAACTTGTGTGGCACCCGATGTTGATCATGTCGCTGCTTGTACTTGGCATTTGATTTCTCAAGGATGTCATGGACCTGCTGGCGAATATGTTGGATGCGCTCAATGAAGCTAGTGGCCTTATCTGTTTCAGACTGGACATGAGCTGAATTCATGTGAGTAGCTGCAAGTGGCATGGCCACAACAATGGGGCATAGTGGTTGGAATCCCAAACCCACCTGAAAAGGGCTATGGCCAGTGGAGCTGTGAAGAGCTCGGTTGTAGCTGTGCTGAACATAGGGGAGGCTCTCGTCCCATGTGCGTGGATGCTTTGAGTTATACATGCGCAGAATGTGCACAATCATCCTATTGACAACCTCTGTCTGGCCATCAGTTTGAGGATGGAAGGCTGTGGACTTCGTGAGTTTGGTGTCCAGCATTGACCAGAGACTGGACCAAAATGTGCTGAGAAACTGACTGTCCCGATCTGAGATGATAGACTGTGGGATCCCAAAGTGCACGCACACTCGTTCAAAGAAGAGTTTAGCAGTGGCTTCTGCTGTGATATTCTTCTTGCAGGCCACCATAATGGCCATCTTCGAGAAACTGTCGACGACCACAAAAACACAGTCATTTCCATGCTTAGTGGAAGGAAGGCCTGACATGTAATCCATGGAGATGGATTTCCAAGGTCGACTAGGGGTAGGCAACGGGGTATAGAGGCCGTGCTTCTTAATGGTCGGTTTGGCAATGGCACAGGCAGTACATGATCTGATGTACTTCCCAACATCCTGTCGAAGATTCAGCCAATAGAAATAATTTTGCAGTACTGCCACTGTTTTCTCGACCCCGAAATGCCCAGCAGCCCGACTGTAGTGTGCTTCCCAAATCATCTTGGCACGCTCGCTTGAAGGAACACAAAGGTGACAGAGGTGGCATAATAGGGCATCCTAGAGGTGAAAATCTGCAACACGCCGACCCTCCAAGAGTGTCTGGTATGTGTGGCCGAATTCTGGGTCGCTTTTGTAGAGAAGTGGCCAATCAGAAGTCTCGTGCCCACAAGAGTTGAGCACGGTGGTTAACGCCATGATCAGTGGTCGACTGAGGCAATCTGCAACATTATTGGTGCTGCCCTTCTTATACTTGATATTCAAGTGGAACTGTTGCAGGTATGTAGACCACTTCTGATGGCGATCATTCTGCAATTTCCCTTGGGTCTGTATGAACTGCAGGGGTCGGTGGTCTGTGTGGATGACCGTTTCCTTCCCCAAAATGTAATGCTTCCATTGTCGGCAGGCCTGTACAATGGAATACATCTCTTTATCATAAGTGGGGTACTTCCGGACTGTGTCTGAAAGTGTTTCACTGTGATATGCCACTGGATGTCCATGTTGAGTAAGGACTGCCCCGATAGCATAGTTAGAGGCATCTGTCTCGACCTCAAATGGTTGTTGTAAATCTAGTAACGCGAGCACTGGTGCCGTGCAGAGGCGATCCTTCAACTCCATGAATGCCTTCTATTGAGATTCAGACCAAAAGAATTTTGCTTTCGCCCCTCCCTTGGTGACCTGACTCAAGGGCCAAGAAATATGAGAAAACCCCAACACAAACCTGCGGTAGAAGTTGGCAAGACCTAGAAAGCTGCGGAGCTCTGTTAGAGTGGTTGGAGAGGGCCAATCCCGAAGGACTTGGATCTTGGCTGGATCGACATGCACCCCCTGTTCATCAATGATGTATCCCAAGTACTGAACCTGGGTCATGCCAAAAGTGCATTTCTCCAAATTGGCACATAACTTGTGTTGCTGCAGTGTTTGGAGAACCTATCGGATGTGGTGGAGGTGCTCTTCCCAACTCTGGCTGAAGATCAGAATGTCATCCAAGTATACTACTACAAAGGAGTTGGTGAATGGCCGCAAGATGTCATCCATTAGCCTCATAAAGGTTGCAGGAGCATTCGTCAATCCGAAAGGCATGACCAACCATTCGAAGAGGCCCTCCTTGGATTTGAAGGCAGTCTTCCACACATCAGAGGGTTCGATTGGTACCTGGTGATATCCTGACTTCAGATCGATCTTGCTGAAATATTTCGCCCCCTTTAGTTGGTCTAAGAGGTCATCAATCCGCGGGATCGGGTACCTATTACGGACAGTGATCTTGTTCAGCGCTCGATAGTCAATACAGAGTCTCCACATCCCATCCTTCTTCTGTACCAACACGATCGGGCTCCCACAGGGCGATGAACTCGGACGGATGTGACCTTTCTATAGGAGCTCCTGAATCTGCCTCTTGATTTCATTGTTCTCCAGAACGGAGCACCGATAAATTGGTCCATTGGGTAGCGGCACACCTGGGGTCAGATCGATGGAGTGCTTGACTTGACAGTGCAGAGGAACCCCTGCCAGGGAGGTGAAGATGTCCTCGTACTCCTCCACAATCTTGTCCATCTGTAGTTGTCGTGCAGAGGGTCCCCGTCTGGAGGCCGCGGCCACTGTCTTCTTCTTTCCTTGAGGGCGTATCATCAGGAAAACAAATTTCCTGGTTTTGGAAATGATCTTATTGCATTGTTTTGCAGTAATCAAAGAGATGGCGGCAGGTGGGGCTACCTATGGTATCCTGAACAACTTATTTCTCAATGTAATAATAACAGCACGGGGCCTTGATTCATACACAGCATGTCGCTTCCACAAGTATGGTTGTCCTAGTAGCACATCACAAACTTCAAGGGGAGCAATGTCACACAATACCTCATCCGTGAAGGGCTTGATGTTGTATGGAAGGCGAAACTGTTGGCTCACGTGAAGATCTCGTCCTTGGTGAAGCCACCCAATGGTGTATGGTTGTGGATGTGCTGTGGTCGGTAAGCCCAACCGCTTCACAACCTCTACCGAAATGAGGTTCTTTTGACTCCCGCTATCAACAATGAACTGTATCGGGGAGCCCTTTACCCACATCTGAGAGTGGAAGAGACGCTCCTCCTCCTCTGGATCTTCGGGTTCATTTTTCTGGATCTTTGCGGTAGCAACAGTGGCGCTGGGATCCGCATCAATGATCTGCTTCCCTTTTTCATACCCCTTATCGGGTTCTGACTCAGAGTCGGAACATGCATCTGATTCAGAAACCTTTAGCTCAGCCACCAGTGACTACTTGTCCCGACACTCACTTGTGTTGTGAGTGGAGCTCTTATGGAACTCACACCATTTTCCAGTGTCCTTTCTCGGCTTCGCAGCGCTGTTCTTTGCTTGCAGCTTCGGCTGGTTGTCTTGGGCTTTCCCGCCTTGGCTTTGTCCTTTGTTCTGTGGTTTCGGGGCACCTTTCCCCTGCTTTGGATTCGCAGATCCAAAGTCTCGCTTCTTTTGTTTAAACTTCTGCTCGACCTTGACGGCATATCGGTATGCTGCGCCGAGCGAGGGGATGTTTAGGAATTGTATTTCTTCCTGGATGTACTTGTGCAGGCAGCCACGATATTTGAGTATCAAATGTTGCTCTGAATCCTTGATACCCAACTTTGTGCGAAGGGTATGGAAAAGATTGGTGAACTCCGGCACGTCTTGGTCCCTTCCCTGCCGCAGCGTGGTCCACTTTATGTATTCATCCTCATAGCTTCCAACAGGGTAGTACTGCTCCTTGATGGCATCCCGGAATGAATCCCAGGTGGGTGCGGCTGAAAATAGTGAGCCAGTACTTTCATCCTTCTACTCGCAATAAGTTTCCCACCAGTCCTTGACGTGGGGGGCTGCTTTGAGGAGAGCAAAAACAATCTTTTCCCGACTCGAAAATTCATGAACAGAAAAATAACCCTCTAGCAGATTTAACCATTTATCTACAGCATCTGCGTCTATCTGACCCTCGAATATGGGGATTTCAAAATTAACTTGTACCTTAAAGGGTGTGGCGTTTCCATAGTAGTTGTTGGAAGCCGATGCGTCGCTTCTGGGTAGCCGCTGAAGGATCTGGGCAAAGCTGTCTATCATCGCGTTTCGTTGTCGCTCGAGGGCTTCTTCGAGCAAGATTTTGATGGGATCTCCTGCCCCCTCATCTTTCTTCTCGTCCGCCATGGGAGGCCGTCGGGATTTGCGAGGCTGGTCTTGCAAAGGTTCAATTAGTTCAAGCCCTAACTCCTTATATCCCGACCTTGTTGGGGACATGCAAAGAAAAACAGAGAAAAAGCAGACCGCTCTGATACCACTGATCCGGATTTAAACAGGAACGCAACAAATTACAGAGATAACCATATACACAAAGATGCAGTGGAAATAATACTTCATTTCATTAATGGAAAATACTGAAATATGCTTACAACCAGAAATGGAAATAAACCAGCTAGGGCGATGGTAGCTTATCTCTGAGAAGAGATGTGATGGCTACATGCCTCTGAACTGTGTTACAATGAGGCTCGAAGGCCTATTTATTGTTGAGAAACAATGGAAAACCATTAACATTCCAAAACCTAACCCTAGGAGATGAAACGCCAAACTATGGGCCCCGTTTGGGGTAAATTGGTACATCAACTTCCCGGGGTCGTAACTTTGGCATATGATCTCCGTTTGACGCATACAATAGCTCGTTAGAAAGATCTATCCGAGTAATACCATTGTTGGAACGGGCAACATCGATCCATGGAATGGACCGATGTTGCCCTCGGATTCCCCAAAAAACGTCGTTTAGGGCCTCAAAACGGCTCCGGAAGTTCAGGACCCGAAAAACTGCTAAAAATAGTAAGTTGTGCTACAATTAAGGAAACTGAAAATGCTGAGAAAGACAATGGTGGGGGTCCAGGTGGACTTGGTAGGTGGCCACCAATATCCACCTGGATCATCCTAAGTCCCTAAAAGTGTTGTTTCTACCCCTAGAGGAACAAGGTCAACAAATTACAACTTCTCCCAAAAGTTCTCCACCAGAAACTGCTCAGAATCAGTCAAATCAGGATCATTTCAGCTGCTCCACTAGCTAGCTGCGTTGCATAGCACCCAAGTACACTAGCTAGGTGTGTTGCAACGCACCTAAATGCACTACCAGGGTGCGCTGAGCGGGAAATAACAAATGGCAGTGTCATTCCGCGAGGTGGACAGACAATGGAAGCTTCCAGAATCTTCCCCAATGACACTTGCCTCACTGAGTTCGACCAAGGATGAGTAAGAGGCTCTCAGTCTCCAAGTGGAAGCAAGAACTGACAGAGAGAAGCCACTAGTCAAATCATAAGCTGACTCATCCTCTTTGCATACATCTATATATGGATCCCTCATCCTAGAGATCCGGAGGCTAGAATTTTGTACATTGCAGAGAATTGCTGTTGGTTTTGAGATAGAGATCAGAGTATTGGGTGATTTATCCTTTGTTTGAGGTGAAGAGGGGATTCCTTTGCTGGGGGGTTGATGCCGGATCAGGAATCATCGGTTGTAACTCCTCCTGGACCTTCTTGTTATATCAATAAAACTATTTGAGTTTCTCCTACATGTTTGTGTATCAATGATGTTTTGTTATATTTGCATGTTTAGCTTAAATCTGATCCTAAGCTATTTATGAATGTAAATCCATGTCTTTGTGTAGTTTTCTCCTTCTGTGATCTTGCAGGAACTTGGTGAAGCTGGGCAAGTAAGGGAGCAGGTAGCTGGAAGCTGTCAAAGAGGAGAGAGATTGGATCAAAGGACTAGCGCAAGACACAGGTTGGTTCATCCTATTCCTCTTCGTTTATAGTTCATAAAGAAGAATACGAAAGTAGTTTTCTCTGTTTGTTTCTAAGGTACTGTCACACCTTAGTGGGATAGGGGCGTTCTGAGTAGACACTTTTCCCGTTAACAAAATGGCAACTCCACTGGGGATCGTGTCTAGTTAGTTTGTTTGTGTTTCTCTTGTTGTTTGTTTCGTAAACACAGAAGTAGCAATCGAACTGCATTTGCCATTATCAAATGCAAAGTAGACACCTGCTACTTCAATCCATTCACTGGATTTGTTTATGATTTGAATAGCTGATTCACAAATGATCTGATTACCCTTTGTGATAGCTCTTAGACCTCCTTTAAATCCACCCTCTGATTGTGCATTACTGATTGCTTTTACTCGGCCAAAAACCATAGATTAAACTGCAAACCGTGATCCAGAACCCGGATAGAATTCTCGTTTCTGCCCCAGCGCAAGCACTGTGAAGAGATTCTGCATTTCAACGCAATTCCCGAGAGGGCTACCTGCACTGCAATCCAGTTTCTCTGTGTAACAGGTGCGCTGATCAGCCTAGTCCTGTGCAGCTGAGGTTCTTTGCTTCATTTTTTTCAGTTTTGTCTCTGATTTTTGCAGCGTGTGATCAGTGTGTGTCTGTTTAAAAACCCCTTTTCTTTTGCCTTTATTCCGCCTCCTTTGTACAAAAAGACTGTAGATGTTCTTTGTGTGTTTGTTACATCATTTACAGTTTTCCATTGAAAGAGTAGAATAGTCATACTGTCGTCCTTGGATTTAGATCTGTCGTAAGTGTTGATTTTGATCTTAGGAGAAAGTTTATTTGCTGTTGACAGTCGATTATGCTTTTACTTTTGCCTTTGGTTTGAATTTGAGACTTTCTAGTGTCGAAACGAGTGTTTATTTCAAAATCATAAAGTGTCGTAATCATCTCTACCTTTTGATTTCGAAAAGAAGCTTGTTTGTGTTTGTCACTTGAAAGCAAATTCAGATTTGTACATCAAATTTCTTTGTAGGCATCAATATTAAGAAAGTGAAAACAAATGCATGCATATGTGCATTTGCATATTGATAGTCTGTTTGGCTTGATTTAGGAAAAAGTGCATTTACAGTGTGCTCTTTGCTCTTTGAGAAAAGATTGTGTCTTTCTTTTCCCCTTGTAGCTAGGATTTTCATTGCTGAAAAGAGATAAAAGTTTGCTTATCATCTTTAGATTGCATTTTAGGAATTACATCTACATCTCGTGGTGATCCCAAAAGGCAAACTTCTAAGAAAGATCAACTTAAAATAAATTGAATGAATCTAACAACGCTTTGGAACTTAACGCACAACATTTAGAGGTCTAGGCTAGAGACGTATTCCGGCGTCGTAAAGCCTGGTAACTATTGTCCTCACTGATGGTTGGTTGATTCCTCCACTTTGAGACGATAAGTTCCAGTACAGACTTGTGCTCCCACGTACCGTCGAGTATATATTGGGAGACCCCTATAGGCTTAAAACCTTTTATCCATAGGAAGCCGTGTCGGCCGCCCTACTGATCGCAATGCACCGAACACAACATTCGGGAAGATTGACTGCCGTACCATAAAAAGTATTCTGCAGTTTTGCGATTGGTTTGGTACTCCCTCTACCTAGATCTCCAGAGCAGTCCCTTTCGTTCCTTTTCAGACTCCTTAACGGAAAAGGTCCATCTGAGCACTTGTCACTTCAGGCTCATTAAAAATCGAAGGAGACTAGAGTCATCTTTTGTTTTTTCTCGACTCTTTAAAATTGAAAAAACAAGTTGTGTCAAAAGCGTTTAAAAATCATTTAATTCGGAAACATACTTCCCCTTTTTATTTTAGTTGATCGAGTAATCCGCAATCGTGGAAGAAAGTCAATTGAAACCCCGTCGTTCGCGGAGACTTACGAGTCAACCGTATTTGTCTCCGGAATCGAAACCAGTACGGACAAAGCGAACTCGTTTAACCGGTTCAAAATCTCCTATTAAAGTTAGAACAAGTGTTCCAACAACATCCGAGATTCCGGTTACTCCAAACATTTCTGGAATCCCTGCCTCTACAAAAGAAGTTCAACAGCCACAGAGGGACAGTGATACTGATCCTAGTCTGAGAGCAAACACTTGTGTTACCGAACCAGTTCCATCTACAACCGGTTCGGAGAGTATTGATCTTCAAACATCTGTCGCTGTCGATTCCACCCCTTCTTTGGCACCAGAAATATTTTACGGACCTGACGGTCTTCCCCTTCCACCTGGTCTGATTGCAATTGAAGAAATTGTAGAAGATCCTCAAAAAAGTACTCCAACGCACTTTGGAGTCGAGATCACTCTATATCCTTCTTCATCAGAAGTTAGTCTACCACCAGCGGAAGTTCCTATAGAATCGCTAGGTAATATTTTGGATAGACTCCAAATTTCTGAGCAACCGTCAACATCTAGGACTGTGTCATCTGACACAGCGACAGCAGAACTCCCTGCCGTCACTCCGACAATGTTCGTCGGCATACCAACTGTCCCAACTAGCTCTCAACCGCTAGAAGGAGCCCACTCAGGGGCTATTTCGACAGTCTGGTCCGTTCCTGTTTGTTCATCCGGAATAATATCCGGAAACTCTTGTGTTGAGTCTCAACAAATTGATCCATTTGGAGGTCAATTTGGGCAGTCTGGTCCCCAAGGGCAAACAATCCCCTTGAGTTCTCTATTACCACCTTATGGGGGGTAGTATGACCTTTCATTATCCCCTCCAGGAGGATATCCATACGGGAGTTCACAGCAATATTCAGGTTATACTGGAATTACCTCAAGTGGTTGGGTACCTATACTACCTCAACAACCAAGGGTTGTGTATTCGATGCAACAATGTGTACCTATGTCGAATATCTCGACTACACCACCTATTGTGACGGTGTCACAAGTTCAAACGCTACCTGTTGTATGCCAACCTCAGATTTCTTAGGTTGTAATGCAACAGCCCCTTGACCCTGTGACTCAACCACAATCGCCAACTGGTGGGGTGACACAGGTCTAGATGGGTACAATTACCCCACACCTTGGTCCAACGGTTAGTATAGCGCAACAGCACATGGCTTCTCAACCATGGCTGGTGCAATACTAACAACTACAATTCCAACAAGTATACCAAGGTTCTGAGCAGCAAATCTTTGCGAACAGTGGACAGCCGTACATTCAAAACGGTCAAAATCAACCATTTTACAATGGTCATGTCCACCAACCTTATCAGTCATATCAGCATCAAATGCATTATGCTGGCATGCAAAGACCAACTGCTCAGGCAATCCCATCTTACCCTGGGTATGCTTCACCTAATCTGAATCAGCAGTTACCGTTCGTGGCAACTTTAGAGTTACCTGATTTAAACCGGTTAACAAATGATCCAATTGCTTACGCCCCTTGGTGGCCAGCGATTCCACATAAACTTCCATCAGATATTCCTAAATTTAATGGGAATCCGGGTGAAGATCCATCGAATCACGTGATGACGTTTCATCTATGGTGTTCATCAAACACCCTAAATGATGATTCGATAAGGCTTCGCCTCTTTTAGAGGACGTTAACGGGTCCAGCGGCAAAATGGTACATTGAATTGCCTAGAGCTTCGTTCGACAACTTCAGTACCTTAGCCACAACCTTTTTAACCCATTTTCAATTACCGATAAGGTATGATACGGGAACAAAACTCCTTACCAACTTCAAACAGACAACGGCCACTCACATATCTGATCATATACATGAGTGGCGTCGTCGTCGTAGGATGGTAAAAACGTACGTTCCCGATCAGCTATTAGTTGAATGGTTTATCAAGTCATTATTACCTTCCATCACGGAAGATGTGGCAAAGGGGGGAGTCGTAACGGAAGAGCAAGTTATCGCTCGTGCACAATATCTAGACTTGATTTATACTCAGTTCGGCACGCCCTACGACAAAATACCTGACGCCCCTAGACCGGAATTCTCAATTCCTCCTCCTCCTAAATCTAACAATGACTCTCACGCCGGTGATGGCGTGATTGGCACAACAGACACGAAATCGACAAAGGCTACATCCAAGAAGGCCCGTAAGATTTCAGATCAAAATGCAAAAGACGAACTTCTTGCTTCGGAAGTAAATACCGTATTGACAGATAAGGGCAAAGAAACCAAACAACCAGGAAGCAAGAAGAAAGGCAAAGGGAAGAAGAAGAAACAGGATGAATCATCACCTGAAAAATCTTCTTCAAACCCTCCTGGAAATAGGAAACCCCCACCGGGGTGTCACATATGTGATGAGGATCATTGGACAAAAGAATTTCCATACAAAGCTGAGCTTAAGAGATTCTTTAAAAGTTCGAAAACCTCAGCTGTGTTAACTGATTAATTTCCAAATCCAGGAGCAAATCTGGTTGAAAGTGGAAATGCTTCCCCGTCTCAAGTGCTAATGTTGTCGATTTCGAAATAGCAGAATGATGCTTTGATTTCGACAAGGAACAAAGATTACGGGAATCCGCAGCTGTCAAACGACAAGGATAAAGATCAACCAAGTAGTTTGACAACAACTTCGACAGAAGTTGTACCACCTACCATTCATGAATTAACAATAAAACCACCGAAGGGAGTAGTACACAAGTCGACATTTAATCCCCGTGCTAGAGCGGCGCAGCATTATAACATAGTGGAAGATTTGGCCCAATCGCCATCCGCTATGTCGACTCTTGAAGTACTACAAAATTGCCCATCCCAAAGGCAGGCTTTGTTATCAGCCATTGGTGGGATTGATCCTAAGGATTCCAATCTTGTATCCTTCGACCACAAAGGATACGATCCTCAGTTACCGGCTCAACTAGCTTTCCTTGTACAAGTGAAAGCCCTCAACAAAACTGTTCATCGAACAATTATTGATGAGGGAGCATCTACATGTATTATCTCGATGAGTTGCTGGAAAACTTTAGGATCTCCAACCTTGTCGCGATCTGCGACGATGTTAAAAGCATTCGACGGAAGGACATATACCCCATATGGTATCCTAAATAACTTAAAAGTTGAACTAGGGGGAAAAACGATAGAGATAGATATTGAAGTCATCGATGGGAATCTTGATTACAACATCCTACTAGGAAGACCATGGATATATGCCATGGCAGCCGTTGTGTCAACCTATTTTAGAAAGATTGCATTTCCCTTTCAAGGAGGGATTACAATCGTCGATCAACAAAACTTCCTCCCCAATGGTTCTCAAGTTACAGGAAGCATTCCCATGATCCATGGAAGCCCCCATTCGCTTCAGAATATCGGAGTAGGCCTACTAAAAGATCCTATACTAATGGGAACTTTCGCTCTTCCACCTCCAATCAATCTGGCGGAAGTAGCGTCGATAGGAACCTGCAATATGATATCTTCTAAAAAGATCTCAGAAAACGATATCAATATGGATCATGCAATGGTTTTCCCCCAAGCCCAATAGAAATATTATAGCAATCAATGTTTCTACCATGGGAGGCAAACCCAAATCAACTCTCATCAAGCGTTTGGATAGATAGGTCTAGAGAATATGGTACTCCTTCAGATCCTTGGTCGCAAGTGCATGTCACCGACGAAGGAATTCTCCAAGCTATGATAATTCAAGGAGCACCATGGAATGATTCCCACCATCGTTCCCTTCTTCCGGATTGTGAAGAAGAGACTCAACATGACCTTTATCATCCCTCAGTATTTGATTTTCTTTCAAATACTGTAAATACGGTGGATTCCGAGCGAAACTTATCCAACATTGAAGAGACTATAGCCATAAATATCTCGACTAAAACAGATGTTGTAGAGAATATTTATGTTGTTGGCAAATGTTGTTCTCCTTCAGAACTGGAAATATATAACGCTCTTTTTTGCGAATTCAGAGATGTCTTTGCTTGGTCATACAGTGAAATGCCAGGCATCGACTTGAATATCGTTGAACACGAAATTAAGATGTATCCAGATGCTAAACTAGTACGACAACGGCTAAGGCAGGTGCACCCCAAGAAAGCCGCTGCCATTAAGGCAGAAATTGAAAAACTTCTCCATGCTGGTTTCATCTACCCGGTTCCTCTAACCGATTGGGTATCGAATATAGTCCCTGTTATGAAGAAACAGGGGACGATTAGAGTGTGTGTCGATTATAGGAATGTAAATCAAGCTTGTCTGAAAGACAACTACCCTACACCCTTCATCAACCAGATAATTGATGAATGCGCCGGATGCGAAATCTTTTCATTCATGGATGGATTTTCCGGGTATAATCAAATAAATATCCGCCCACAGGACCAGTCAAAGACTGCATTCATTTGTCCATGGGGCACATTCGCGTATCGAAAATTACCCTTTGGTTTAAAGAACGCAGGGGCGACGTTTCAGAGGGCAATGAATTATGCCTTCCATGACATCAAAAACATCGTTCAACTATACCTCGACGACCTTCCGGCGCATTCGCGAAAGCAGACTGATCATCCGCAGCATTTAAGAGCGATATTTCTACGTTGCCGACACTACAAGATACGACTCAATCCACACAAATGTGTATTTTGCGTCAGTTCTGGTCGTTTACTTGGCTTTGTAGTCTCCAAGGATGGGATTCGTCTCGACCCGTGCAAGGTCCAGGCAATCATAAATTTGCCTCCACCTTCAAATTTGCTTCAGATTCAGAAACTCCAAGGGAAAGCAAACTTTCTGAGGAGGTTCATTCCAAATTACGCCGAACTTGCTAAAGGTTATACATGTCTTTTGAAAAAGGAGGTACCCTTTGTCTGGGATCAGGTCACGCAAGCTTCCTTTGATGCTTTAAAAGATTCCCTAATGAAAGCATCTTTAATGTACGCCCCCAATTATCAAAGAGATTTTAACCTGTATCTGGCTGCAGCAGATACAACCATCGCAATGGTTTTAGTTCAAGAAGTCAATGGAATTGAACATCCTATATATTATTTAAGTAAGAACTTAAATGATACAAAAAGAAAATATTCTTATGTTGAAAAACTAGCGCTTGCAGCTATTCAAGCGATACAAAGATTTCGACACTATGTCCTCTTTCGGAAAACTACCATTCTGTCCGATTGCAACCCCATGACTTATATATTGTCGCGACAGTTGCTGGGGGGCAAATATTCAAAATGGATAGCGATCCTTCAAGAGTTTGATCTGGAATTTGTAAAATCCAAATCAAAGAAAGCTCTAGTTTTTGCAGAACTATTATGCGATCTCCCATCGTCGTCCAACGATGAAACATCCGAAGAACCAATCGTGGATGAGAATTTGTTTCTGATATCTACAAGCAATGAGTGGTATGGAGATATAATAATTTATCTCCAGACCCAAAAGTTTAGGCCAAACACCTCACACTCTGAACAAAAACGTATTCGATACCAAGCAAAAGACTACATGATCGTCGGTGATACACTTTACCGTCGTGGTATTGATACAACTCTGAGAAGGTGCCTCACCCATGAGGAGGCCGAAAAAACCATGAATGAGTGTCATTCAGGAGCCTGTGGGGGGCATCAATCTGGATATGCTACAACACAAAAAATCTTACGAGCAGGATACTTCTGGCCAACAATGTTCAAAGATTGCATAACCATAGTCAGAAGTTGCCATGCTTGTCAAATTTTTGATAGCAAAACCAGAAGACCACCCGCACCTCTACAGCCAATAGTTGTTGTTGGGCCGTTCGCCAAATGGGGCATCGATTTCATGACATGTAACCCCACCTCGACCGGGGGGCATGGGTATATCATAGTCGCAGTTGACTATTTTACCAAATGGACCGAGGCGATGCCTACATTAGATAATACTGGTGAAACAGCTGCCCTTTGCTTTTTCAATCATGTAGTCGCCAGATTCGGCGTACCACAGGCTATAGTCACAGATCATGGATCGCATTTTCGTAATCACATGATGCTCGAATTAGCTGCCAAACTAGGATTGTCTCACGACAGCTCTACTCCATATTATCCGCAAGCCAACGGACAAGTTGAAGCGATCAACAAGGTCCTGAAGCGCATGTTGCAAAGGATGATCGGAGTTCACAAAAGAAGGTGGCACCTAATCCTGTACTCAGCCTTGTGGGCTTACCGAACATCGGTAAGGAATGCAACCAGGTTCACACCCTTCCAACTGGTATATGGCCTGGAAGCAGTCTTACCAGTCCAGTGTGAAATCTCGTCTCTTAAACTCGTAATCGATCTCCTCCCCGAAACTTCAGAAGAAGAGGCTCGTTTCTTGGAATTAATCCAATTGGATGAAACCCATCGTGATGCCGCTTTGGCTAACGAAGCCCATAAGAAACGAGTCAAGGCGCAGTTCGACGAAAATGTCAAACCCCGTGTCTTCTCAGAAGGTGACTTGGTCTTGCTTTACGACCAAGAATCCGATAAATTGGGAGCAGGTAAATTTAAGTCTTTATGGATGGGCCCCTATATTGTTAAATGAGTGTTAGCAAAAGGAGTCTACGAGTTAATGGATTATGACGGAGTTCCACTGGCGCAACCTCGTAATGGGTTGTACCTCAAGCGTTACTATGCATAAATAGTAACCAATATGCTTTTGTTATATTTTTGTTTTTGCTAAAGTGTTTGTTTTGGTCGAGTAATCCACCTTTTAACATTTATTGCAGATGTCAAACCTTTTGGAGCCATGTGTTGGATATGCCGACGGAGCGAGTCGTAGTTCGCGGAACCTGTCCTCCGCAGCCTGGGCCATTTTTGATCCAAGCGGCGAGTTAGTAAGTTTCAGAGGTGTATGTATTGGTCAATCAATGAATAACATCGCTGAGTATAGCGCGTTGATAGAACTTCTCTCTGATGCCATCACCCATGGTATACGCCGACTAATTGTCAGGCTAGACTCACAACTCGTAATACTACAACTCAATGGTATATATTCCGTCCGAAACCCAGCTATTTATCGCATGTTCCTAAGGGTTAAGATTTTGGAAAGACAATTTGATCTTATTCAATACCAACATATTTCCAGAAACTTAAACACATTAACCGACTCATTAGCAAACTATGTGTTAGATAGACATTTGCAACATTTATAAAAAGAAACACATCATCAATGTTTTACATGTGGATCATATAGCTCAACCAAAATAAAACCCCGAAAATCAAAATATATATAGTTGTTTATGGTTTACATATAATGTTCTGTAACCAAGACAACATCGGTCACATGACCCAAAAACTCAAAATGCTAGGGGGCACCCTAGTCTAATGATGCTCGTGATAGCAAGTCACAGCCTGTGCGATCATGCGTAAGAGACGAGTCCATCATCTAGGCACACCAGTAGTATGCCACTGTAACTGCAAAGGTAGCTCGTCGATCCTCACATCTGGAATACCGAGAGTAAGGCTCTCAACCTGCTCCTACACAGCTGTGAGAGTCTCGGCCACATCGAGATCACGAAGAATAACTCTCCCGGCGGCCTCTCCTGCCGGGGCAACAGCTGGTACTCTCAGGTGAACTACTGGACGAACAGGACCAACATCTGTATGTACACACGAGTTTGATTAAAGTCTTGATAGAATAAAGCACAAGGACATTATAAATAAAAACAGTAAACAACGATATGGTCAAAGATTTTACCAATAGCACCCCACTGCTCGCCCTCTGGCAGTACTAAATCTGGATCACCCTGGAAGTCCATGCCAGCATATGGATACTCAGCATAAACCATCTCCTGATGATCGAACCACCTGAAGAAGGTATCGGAAAACGAAATCTGAGACTGGCCAGCATGCCTAGACATATGGTCAACCCATCTCTGCATATGTGGTTCAGTAGGAGAAGGTAAGTCGAGAGCAATGTACTGCGGCTGCATCAGTGGTATCTTCTCCAAGGCAAAGGCGGTCAAAATAGAACCGAACCCAAAGTTCTTCAACCTCCCGTTCTTCATCTTGGTCAACTGTTCTTTCATCACAAGAAGTACTGCGTCGCACCAGTTGAACACCTTTGGTTGGAGGCATTCCAAGGCATGTTGCATATAGGATCTGTTGGCTACATGAAGAGACGCACTACCGGCCATCCTACCAAAAGTAAACAAGATGGTCCTAAGGGACCTGTCAGTGACATCACGGATAATGATCTTGCCGTCTTTACTCGACTGAGATCCTTCCTTGCAATACTGGCGTACATAATCTCTCACAGAGTCGCCTCCTCGGGCCAAACCTGACAAAGAGATGGGGGCACCCCGCCTCGACAAGCCATTCAAGAAGTAGATGTCTACTGTAGTCAAGGGGATAAATTTGCCCCTAATCTGGAAAAATTGATTGATAGGATCCCAAGCATCGAGCAAATACTGCAGTAAGTTGATCTGCTGTCTCATGCTAGAGATGCGGAAGAACTTCAGCAAGCCACAATTCCGCAGCGCGTTCACTGTAACTGGATCATGTAGGGCAATCATGTCCTCTTCTTCATGTTCTCGTTCTCGCCATGTAAGGGTCATCTTGCTCTGAGATCTCTGAAAAACAAACAAGAGAGTTAGATCCTGATTTTGATGAGAAACAGGCAAAAATTTCATCAAAAACTGTGCAAAAAATTCCCTTTCTACGCCCAATGCACCTGCAGCAGTGTTCTAGCTCGTTGAATGTCAAACTGCCTTCATACAGGCCAACATTCAGCGCAGATTTCGATGTAGTAAGGGTCCGTTGATGGCAGAACGAACCCCTCAAACCCCAGGGGCTCAAAAAAACAGGGAATGAAGCACAGAATGCAAAAAGGAAACCATGAAATGAAAGAACTTGGGTTTAGCTCCTACCTGGTCCAGACGGTGTCGAGAATCGTCCACAAAATCTCTCGAAATCAGCTGATGAAAATCGAGGGGGAAAAAGCACCTCCAAAGCTCCAACAAACCAAGTTCAAATGAAAAGGTAAAATGAGAGGTAAAAAACACTTTTTGATTGCTTTTACGTAGTTCAAAGTAAAATATTAGCGTTTTAATCTCATTTTCAAGAAAATATTGTTCATTTCTAACTAGTTTGATAAAGCAGTTGAAAATACAGTACTATCTTTGGAAAGATGAAGCTATTTATGGTAAAAATCAAAACAAGACCATCTAATCGAGCAGTTTTAGCACATAGTTCAAGCTCGTTAAAAAATAAACATAAGACATGAGCAAATGTTTCCACCCGCGTTTAAGCTCGTTAAAAAATGAACTATTCCCCAGTAAATAACCACCGTGAATGAAGCATTTCAACCATTAAAGCCTTGGTCGTGTTTGCACCGTCACCTCCACTTTTCATTGGCCGATCATTCACATCCATTTGATTGTTTACCCATTTTGAGGAACAGCTACGAAGAGTGATTTCACTAGCCATCCTTGTGACACTGCCATGATTGGAAAATTCCAACCCTTACCTGGAATCAACTGCTACCCTTTTTATCACTCGTTCCTCAAAAGACGAGTCTTCTTTAAGCTCTTTTCAACTGACTCGTAAAATATGAAAAGATCGCCGAGTTTTGGCCTTCCAGCTCGTTAAAGCGACCGGAAGTGCTATCCCTCCTCTAGATTTTAATCTTTTTGGACCTGAGGGATTATTGCACAAAAAGATCGAGCACTTGTTTTGTTCAACTCATTAAAACTATCAAAAATTCATCCCTTCTATATTGTTTTATACTTTTTCGGACTTAAGGGATTAGATGACGAAAAAGGAATTTCGGAGTTACCTTTACGTACCTTTTCAGACTCTCTAAAAATGAAAAGGACCGAGTTATCTTTGTCGTTAAACTCGTTAAAAAGATTAATAGCGACAAACTTGTCTTTAGACGAGAACGAGTTTCACTATCGCTAGGCTCGTTAAAACATAGCAATGGGTTTGCCCGAAGGGAAAATTATAGAACAAGCACATGTTATCCTCCTCAAGCTTGACAAAAATAAAGAGGTACTGGTCAGCAATGACTGGGGAAGAATTGGGAAGAAACTCAAAGAATCTTTATTGGTAGCAAGTCGCTGTTGAACATGACACTTCCACTCCGTGCCTGAGTCGGGTTGGGTTGTTTCATTCACCGGTCACATCACCATGGTCACGCCATACCATCCACATTTGGGGTAAATGCTACCAATCCATCACATAAGTGTCGCCGACATGTTCAAGAGAAGTCATTCAGAGAAGTCATCCGTGTCCCATCCACTACCATACATTACACTTCATTCTTTCATGATCACCATCCTGAACCATATATCATCAGATCGTTTTCACCTCCATCAAAATCATTTGCTCCGTTCCGTGTCATTGATGTGGGATTCATTAAGGCCCTCCTTTGACGAATCACTTCTTGTCGAATCCAGCTCATTATCCAAGAAGTTGATCTAGGAACACCCCATTTAGTACTTTGAAGCTTGCATGCCTCAATGGCAAGTTTCTCACTTCCGACGACAAGTATACATCAATGACCTTCGACCGAAATATTTTGCATGGTGTTCGACGCCAAGTCCTTTATTCACACCACGTGAATTGTACTGCAGTACCTTGAGGGTCATCATCATTATTGGTGATTCCTCTCGCGCTTGTTAACAGTTTACATCATTGACTGGTAATCAAGCGATATCTTTCCATGTTCGACTTCAAAACATTTCTCACATGGATCGACTTGTACTTCGAGTGAAGATCAGACGAGATTGAAGACCTCGGATCTAGTTTCATCCATCCGGGCTACGATATATATTCAGGAGAATAAAGACATTGAAATGTACAGCGTTGCAGCACAGATAATCATCCTACCAAAAGGATGATGGCTCTATCAGAATCATCAGTCTACCATCAGACGATTGTCTGTCCTATGTACATGAAAATGAATTTATAAAGCTGAGCATGGGAATGCCCGCCTCAGCTAGATCATGAAAACAATATGAAGATAATGTATTGTATTGTATCTTATTACAGGTCTCCTCCCAACATTGAAAGAACTTCGGATCCTCCTAATAAAGCATTTCACCCGATAAACGGCCTCATACTTTAGGGGGCAACTGTTATAGACATTTTTGTGCCTTACAGCTCTAAGCATGAAATTTCCATAAACCAAGGGATCCTAAGTCCCTAAAAGTGTTGTTCCGACCCCTAGAGGAACAAGGTCAACAAATTACAACTTCTCCCAGAAGTTCTCCACCAGAAACTGCTCAAAATCAGTCAAATCAGGATCATTTCAGCTGCTCCACTAGCTAGCTGTGTTGCATAGCACCCAAGTACACTAGCTAGGTGCGTTGCAACGCACCTAAATGCACTACCAGGGTGTGCTGAGCGGGAAATGACAAATGGCAGTGTCATTCCGCGAGGTGGACAGACAATGGAAGCTTCCAAAATCTTCCCCAATGACACTTTGTTGTTGGGAAAAGTATCCAATACGGAATGACCCTATCCCACTCTAAGGGTGATAGTACCTCAGCAACAATCAAAGCAAAGCTATTCAAGATTACTTCTTTATGAAATGTAAGAGAGAGGAGAAAGAGATCCACTAACCGTTATCTTCCGCTAATGATTGATCCAATCTTCCCTCTTTGCTGCTTGCTCCCAGCTCCTTGCTCTTTCACTGGCCCAGCTACACAAAGATCCTGCAAAAGCACAAGAAAAGGAAACTACAAGAAGCATACATCCATAATTGATTCAAGGATTAGAATAAATCAAATATACAAGCATCAATACGCCACAGAGACACATGCATATAGAAGAACCTCAAATGCTTTATTAATGGAAGAAGTAAAGTTCTGAGAGTGTTACAACCATAAGAGGCCCAATCCAACAACACCTCCCAGCAAAAAGAAATCTCCTCTTCACCTCCTTCAAAGCAATCACCCAATAGTTCTATACTCAAACCAACAGCACTTCCTTACATTCACAAGATTCCAGCCTCCTTAGACCTCATGAGAGAGCTCTATATATAGGAGTTTTGGAGAAAGGATGAGTCAGCTTGAGGCTGGCATGAAGCTGACTAGTGTCCTCTCCCCCTTCAGTTATTCTTCAGTTCTTGAGTCAACTTGGAGTTTCTTGCTTCCACTTGGAGATCTAGATCCTCTTACTCATCACAAGGCGAATTCCCTGATCCAAGTGTCATTTTGGAAGCTTCCTGGGCATTTGACACCTTGCAGAATGACTGTGCCACTTGGCCAATCTCGCCCAGCGTAGGTAGCCTTCATTAGATTTGACATTCAGCACAGGTACAGAGTGGAGCAGTTGACATTCAGCACAGATGCTCAGTGGAGCAGTTGACATGATCCAGAATTAGCTTGTTTTTGAGTGTTTTCAGGTGGAGAACTGATATTTAGTGCTGTGGTTTGCTGACCTTGTTCCTCTAGGGGTAGGAACAACATGTTTAGGGACTTTGGATCCCTTATATTATTGACATTTCATGCTTCATGCTGTTAGGCACAAA
This sequence comes from Pinus tabuliformis, assembly GCA_031772625.1. NCBI lineage: Eukaryota > Viridiplantae > Streptophyta > Pinopsida > Pinales > Pinaceae > Pinus > Pinus tabuliformis. The sequence goes on from CM062811.1 coordinate 415,142,062, forward strand.
AATGTCTATAACAGTTGCCCCCTAAAGTATGAGGTCGTTTATCGGGTGAAATGCTTTATCAGGAGGATCCGAAGTTCATTCAATCGCTGAGAGGTGCCCTGTAATAAAATACAATACAATACATTATTTTTCATTCTGCTTTCATGATCTAGCTGAGGCGGGCATTCCCATGCTCAGCTTTATAAATTCATTTTGGTACATAGAACAGACGATCGTCTGATGGTAGACTGATAATTCTCTGCTGAAATTATCATCCTTTGAGTAGGATGATCATCTGCTGCAATGATGTACATATCAAATGTCTTTATATTTCCTGAATATATATCGCAGCCCGGATGGATGAAACTAGATCCGGGGTCTTCAAAACTCGTTCGATCTTCACTCTAAGTACAAGTCGATCCATGTGAGAATTGCGCTGAAGTCGAACATGGAAAGACATCGCTTGATTACCGGTCAATAATGTAAACCGTCAACAAGCGCAAGAGGAATCACCAATAATGACAATGACCCTCAAGGTACTGCAGTACAATTCACATGGTGTGAATAAAAGACTTGGCGTCGAACACCACGCAAAATCTTCTGGTCGAAGGTCATTAATGTATACCTGTCGCCGGAAGTGAGAAACTTGCCATTGAGGCATGCAAGCTTCAAATTACTGGGGGGTTTGTCCCTAGATCAACTTCTTGGATAATGAGCTGAAGTCGACAAGAAGCGATCCGTCAAAGGAGGGCCTTAATGAATCCCACATCAGTGACACGGAACGGAGCTAATGATTTTAGTGGAGGTGAAAACAATCTGTGAAATATGATTCAGGGTGGCGATCATGGGTGGATGAAGGATAATGTATGGCAGTGGATGGGACACGGTTGACTCTTTATGAACAACATCTCTGGAACATATAACGACACTGATGTGATGGATCGGTAGCATTACCCCAAATGTGGATGGTTTGGCGAGGACCATGGTGATGAGACCGGTGAATGAAACAACCCAACCCGATGTGATACGGAGGACAAAGTGTCATGTTCAAGAGCGACTTGCTACCATTAAAGCTTTGAGGTTCTCCCAATTTTTCCCCAGTCATTTCTGACCAGTACCTCTTTATTTTTGTCAAGCTTGAGGAGGATAACATATGCTTGTTCTATAACCTGCCCTTCGGGCAAGCCCATCGCTATGTTTTAACGAGCCTAACGATAGGGAAACTCGTTCTCGTCTAAAGACAAGTTTGTCGCTATTTAATCATTTTAACGAGTCTAACGACAAGGAAAACTCGGTCCTTTTCATTTTTAGAGAGTCTGAAAAGGTACAGAAAGTTAACTCCAAAATTCCTTTTTCGTCATCTAATCCCTTAAGTCCGAAAAAGTATAAAACAATACAGAAGGGATGAGTTTTCGATAACTTTAATGAGCCGAATAAAACAAGCGCTTGACCTTTTTGTGTAATAATCCCTCAGGTCCAAAAAGATTAAAATCTAGAGGAGGGATAGCTCTTCCGATCACTTTAACGAGCTGGAAGGCCAAAACTCGGCAAACTTTTCATATTTTACGAGTCAGGAGAAAAGAGCTCAAAGAAGACTCGTCTTTTGAGGAACGAGTGATAAACAGGGATAGCAGCAGATTCCAGGTACAGGTTGGAATTTTCCAATCACGGCAGTGTCACAAGGATGGCTAAGTGAAATCACTCTTCGCAGCTGTTCCTCAAAATGGGTAAGCAATCATATGGGGGGTGAACGATTGGCCAAATGGAATGGAGGTGGCAAGTGCAAACACGACCAAGGCTTTTTATGGCTAGTAAATTTACGATCACAATGGTTATTTACCGGAATAGGTTCATTTTTTAATGAGCTTAAACTCTGGGGGAAACTCTTGCTCACGCTTTTCTATTTTTTAACGAGCATAGATTCCACGGTAAAACTGCTCGATCTTATGTTTATTTTTTAACGAGCATGAACTATGTATTAAAACTTCCCAGATCTCGCTTTTCTATTTTTTAACGAGCATAAATTCCGCAGTAAAACTACTCGATATCCCAGTCATAAGATAAGAATTGTCTCCTGCAAGATTCCATTTTTTATAGAGCTCGCACCTCACATAAGCTATGCTCCCTCTCTTCCTTTCTTTATGCAAGTTCAGAAACGGCTAATCCCAAAAACAGATAAATAACCGCTCTTAGCTTGCACTCCAAAAGGTTTGCATGCCCCCAGGTATAAAATACAATTTCAAGGCTGCCCCTACTTATCCGATAAAACATTTGTTTTAAAGGGTGAGGCTTGCCTCTTTCTGGTTACCCAAAGATTGTTTTGTTAACACCATCAAACGAAAACATTTCCTCGGCACTGTCTACCAAAGTAGACAATGGTGAATGACCTTTGTCAGACAAGTAACCTTGACAAAAGAATCCTGTTCCAGAACAACCCCTCTTCCTTCCACGGACGGGGTACGGACTAGTCATATTCTTTCGCGGAAATTCTACCTTATACCCAAGGTTTCCTCTACCCAAATCAGACCAGGATGCATGCCCCCTGGGTTCCAGTCCCATCTTTCCGAATCACTCGCACTCATCGGGAAGGAGGACTGGGGGTGGAGACATTTCTTGAGTGAATAGACCATTGAGGGTTGGTATGTGACTATTTGCGATGCGTGATCCCGGAAATGAAAGTTGGTCTACGAGCTTGACCATTCTTCCTTCGTGTGGAAAACACATTACTCTAAAGAGTGAGGAGACTATAGCTCCCATGAAATATATATAGTCTCGTCCAAGGAGTAGGTTATAATCCAAGGGTCCTTGAACGACCATCACGTTCATTTGAACGGTCTTCCTTTTCAATGTAACAGGCACATTGGGGAGGATCCCTAATGGTCGACTGGTTCCTTTATCAAAACCCGAGAGGTTTCTTATCTCAGGCAAAAGCTCCGGGGAACCCAGTGCTTTCCAAGCAATAGAGGAAAGGATACTCACAGATGCCCCTTCATCAATGATAGTTCCAGCCATTACCATTCTATAAATTTGGACGATGATTTTGAATGGTATACTGGCTGGTAACCGGGGTCTGCCTAGTTGGTTCCAATCAAAGGACACAACCAGGTTGCTTGGTGGTGGGACCGAATACACGGCCGGATATGACCCTGATGATGTTCCTTCCTGCGATAAAGGAATGGGCACATTGCCCTGATGCTCATCAGAATCTGTGTTGATGAAAAGAATCTGGATGGTGTCATCCTTATTCTCTTCAGTGAGGGTGTCATTTGAAGATGAATCTTCAGTGACGGTGTCATTTGAAGATGAAACCTCTGAAGGCGGAACCGGTTCAACTGCCGTATCGACCTTTAGACTTTCGTCTGGTCTGGATTCAGTAGGTTCATTTTCAATGACTGAAGCTTCAGCTGACCACTTGAGTGGGCCAGCTGTATTTTCAACCAACGAAGGACTTGGCACGAGTTTTTTGTATCCAGGAGGAAGTCTCAACGGTGAAACCGGGCGATCTTCCAAAACTCTCTTCGCTTCGTCTAAGAAGGGACAACGGTGGATGGCGTGATCGCCTTTACACAGTTTGCAGGGGGATCTTGCTCCCCCTCTTTGTCTTGAACCTTCACTTTCGCTGGTTGACGGTAAGCATTCAACATGGCTATCAGAGGTTGATGCTCCCGAATTGTGCAAACGAGGTGACCAGTCCCTTAGTATCCGGGGAATACAGGGACAATCTCTATGGAAGTGGTCTCCTCTACATATGACACATGGCGATTTAGGCCCGGTCTGTGTTGTGTGTGGATTTTTTTCAAATGTCTTTTGCTTGCCCCCAGTCGCCTTAGGCTCCTTCTTCTTCTTCTCTCTCTCTTTCTTCTCCTTCTTCTTCATGGGAGCTTGGCTTTTGCCGGCTCTACCTTGCGAAGATGAAGGATTGGAGGAAGAGTTATAGGAAGTTGAAGGCTGGTGGGCAGCTCTAGACTCATCTAACTGTTGACTCGACTGTTCAGGAACCATGGTGTTCTGAACTACATTGGTTGAGAATAGCCAAATAGGCAGGTCAATTGTCAGTCCTGGAAGCGACAATGTGGCCATGTGGGGCGCACCAACTTCTCCCCAAGAGGAGAAAGGACTAGGATTTCCATCTTGTGGAATTCCTTGGTTGGGGCGTTCCATGTTCTCAACCTAAAGATCAACGCAGGAATAGGAGGTGATTATGTTCCGTTTAAAATAAATTTTATAACGACGCTTTAGACACAACTTGCTTTTTCACTTTTTAAGAGTCGAGAAAAAGCTAAAGATGACTCTAGTCTCCTTCGATGTTTTAACGAGCCCGAAGTGACAAATGCTCGGATGGACTTTTTCAGTTATAGAGTTTGAAAAAGGCCAAAAGAAACTGCTCTGGAGTTCTAGGCAGAGGGTGTGCCAAACTTTTCGCAAAACCACAGAATACGTTTTAAGGTACGAGTGGTCGATCTTCGTGAATGCTGTGTTCACTGCATTGCGATCAGTAGGGCGGCCGACACGGTTTCCTATGGATAAAGGCTTTGTTCCTATAGGGGTCTCCCAATATATACGCGACGGTACGTGGGAGCACAAGTCCGTATTGATACTTATCGCTTCACCGTGGAGGAATCACCCAACCACTCAACGCTAAGATATCACGTTTAACGACGCCAGAACACGTCTCTAGCTTAGACCTCTATGTGTTTGCGTTATGTTTCAATGCGTTGTTATGTAAATTCAATTTATTTTAAGGTTGATCTTGTTTAGCAGTTTGCCTTTATGGATCACCACGAGATGTATGATAACACTCCTAAATGCAGTCTAAGATGATAAGCAAGCTTTTCAATCTTTCAACTTTGAAAATCTTAACTACTGAGGGAAAAGAAAGATAACATCTTTTCACACAGATCATAGAGCACACACTAATGCATTTTTTTCCTAAATCAACATGCAAGCTGTCATAATGCACATGCACAATGCAAGTATTTCTTTTCTCTTCCTTAATGTTTGTGCGACACAAAAAGAAAGCTGTTGTATAATTTCGAATTCAATTTCAAGTGAAAGCAAACAAGCTTGTCCAAAATCGAAAGACACCTTAATATTTACTTGTTTCGACACTAGAAATATATAAATTCAAACCATATGACGAAAGCAAAAGCTCAATCAGCTATGAACAGCAAACAAACTAACTCTTCAGATCAAAACGACACTTTATCACAGGTCTAGATCTAAGAGGCCACAGCAAGACTAGTTCACTTTCGTTATGGGAAACTGCAAATGATACAAGAAATACACAAAGAGCAAACACAGTTTCTTTATACAACCGAGGCGGAATAGTGGCAAGGAAAGTTGGTTTCAGATAGGTACATTGACTGGTAACAGGCAGCAAAAACAAGAGTGAAAACAGGGCAAGAAACAGCAGGAAACCCCAGTAGCACAAGGCAAGACTGGTCCAGCGCAGGTGGTACACAGGCAGTTTGACCTTCAGCGCAGGTAGCCCCTTCGGGAACTGCGCTGAAATGCAGACAGCCTTCACACAGCCTGCAATGAAGAACGAAACTTTCGTTTCTTTTGGTTTCCGGGTCACAGATTGCTCAAAAATTCACAGTTTTTGGCCAAATCAGAAGCTATCAGTCAAGTACACACTAAGGAATGACAAGGAGGATGAAAAGCTATCACTAAGAGCTTATTAGAGTCCTTGTGGATCAGCTCTTCAAATCATAAACTTGCCCAGAAACTGAGCTAGAGTAGCTTCCCTCTACTTTGCATTTGAAAGATCCAAATGCAGTTCAATTCGGTACTCCCTTTGTTTATGAAATGAATAGCAAAAACACAAACAACCAACAAGATACGATCCCCAGCGGAGTCGCCAATTTGTTGTTGGGAAAAGTATCCAATACGGAATGACCCTATCCCACTCTAAGGGTGATAGTACCTCAGCAACAATCAAAGCAAAGCTATTCGAGATTACTTCTTTATGAAATGTAAGAGAGAGGAGAAAGAGATCCACTAACCGTTATCTTCCGCTAATGATTGATCCAATCTTCCCTCTTTGCTGCTTGCTCCCAGCTCCTTGCTCTTTCACTGGCCCAGCTACACAAAGATCCTGCAAAAGCACAAGAAAAGGAAACTACAAGAAGCATACATCCATAATTGATTCAAGGATTAGAATAAATCAAATATACAAGCATCAATACGCCACAGAGACACATGCATATAGAAGAACCTCAAATGCTTTATTAATGGAAGAAGTAAAGTTCTGAGAGTGTTACAACCATAAGAGGCCCAATCCAGCAACACCTCCCAGCAGAAAGAAATCTCCTCTTCACCTCCTTCAAAGCAATCACCCAATAGTTCTATACTCAAACCAACAGCACTTCCTTACATTCACAAGATTCCAGCCTCCTTAGACCTCATGAGAGAGCTCTATATATAGGAGTTTTGGAGAAAGGATGAGTCAGCTTGAGGCTGGCATGAAGCTGACTAGTGTCCTCTCCCCCTTCAGTTATTCTTCAGTTCTTGAGTCCACTTGGAGTTTCTTGCTTCCACTTGGACATCTAGATCCTCTTACTCATCACAAGGCAAATTCCCTGATCCAAGTGTCATTTTGGAAGCTTCCTGGGCATTTGACACCTTGCAGAATGACTGTGCCACTTGGCCAATCTCGCCCAGCGCAGGTAGCCTTCATTAGATTTGACATTCAGCGCAGGTACAGAGTGGAGCAGTTGACATTCAGCGCAGATGCTCAGTGGAGCAGTTGACATGATCCAGAATTAGCTTGTTTTTTAGTGTTTTCAGGTGGAGAACTGATATTTAGTGCTGTGGTTTGCTGACCTTGTTCCTCTAGGGGTAGGAACAACATGTTTAGGGACTTTGGATCCCTCAGATTATTGACATTTCATGCTTCATGCTGTTAGGCACAAAAATGTCTATAACACACTTGCCTCACTGAGTTCAACCAAGGATGAGTAAGAGGCTCTCAGTCTCCAAGTGGAAGCAAGAACTGACAGAGAGAAGCCACTAGTCAAATCATAAGCTGACTCATCCTCTTTGCATACATCTATATATGGATCCCTCATCCCAGAGATCCGGAGGCTAGAATTTTGTACATTGCAGAGAATTGTTGTTGGTTTTGAGATAGAGATCAGAGTATTGGGTGATTTATGCTTTGTTGGAGGTGAAGAGGGGATTCCTTTGCTGGGGGGTTGATGCTGGATCAGGAATCATTGGTTGTAACTCCTCCTGGACCTTCTTGTTATATCAATAAAACTATTTGAGTTTCTCCTACATGTTTGTGTATCAATGATGTTTTGTTATATTTGCATGTTTAGCTTAAATCTGATCCTAAGCTATTTATGAATGTAAATCCATGTCTTTGTGTAGTTTTCTCCTTCTGTGATCTTGCAGGAACTTGGTGAAGCTAGGCAAGTAAGGGAGCAGGTAGCTGGAAGCTTTCAAAGAGGAGAGAGATTGGATCAAAGGACTAGCGCAAGACACAGGTTGGTTCATCCTATTCCTCTTCATTTATAGTTCATAAAGAAGAATACGAAAGTAGTTTTCTCTGTTTGTTTCTAAGGTACTGTCACACCTTAGTGGGATAGGGGCGTTTTGAGTAGACACTTTTCCCGTTAACAATACTTGCAGAAGCAGAAAAAAGTTGAATTTCATTAGGTTGATGCCACTCTAAGTTCTGAATTTTGTCATTTTTCCCATAAAACGTAGACAGGTGAGCTTTTGATGAGAATACAGAAAACATAGTAGGACATGTTGTGCATTTGGTTATGATTCCTCATTTTGATAAAGAAGGCACAATTTTGAGTTTTGGATAATTTTATGGTATATTACAAGGTTATTATAGTTATTTGATGTTTCCTTCAGCAATTTGGTCCATGAGAAATTAAAGTTTAGAGATGTTGCAGTGTTGCACAAGTTTGCTGTGAAAGTTGTTTTGAATCTGATAGAAAAAGGGAGATGGTGGTTTAAAGCTAGGTTTTCAGTTCTGGGGTTGGTTCATAGGTTCATAACCTTCATAGAGCAGAAATATGCAGAACTTGAAATACTACGAAATTTGCTACGAAAATGGAAGATTCACAGTAGATGCTACATTTTTGACACAGTCCTCATTTTTACTTGCAAATTTGATCTTTTCGGTTCCAAATGTTGTTTTTATTATGTTGTTAGGTGTCATATATCCTTAGGATGATATGGTTAATGATTTGATATGAATACTCCAAATTTGATGATGTATCAAGCTACAAATTGCAGTAGATAATTAGTTCCTATTTTTCTGCAAGTATGTGACAATTTGATGTATCTAGATTATGAATGGTTTTCCTTTAAGGAATTTGACCCTGCTAACTAGGAGTGGAATATTTTAATGTATATAATATGTAAAAAAAAGAGAAAAAGTTTTTGTTGGTCAGATTGGAGAAGAAGAGACTTTTGTATGCTTTATTTTTTTATATTTTCCAGTGAATGAAAGACAAAGGTGATTTGCAGGGATTCATGTGTCAGATCTTGATGGTGTTGTGCTTCTTTCATGTTGTAAGTTTGCCTTATGTTATTTTCATATCTTAGTTGTATGTCTTCATGCTTGGTTGAACCTAAACTTATCTCATAATTCATCTAAAAGGTGCTCTGTTTTAGTTTACCAAGTGATATATGTTTTCTTCTTAAAACAACATTTAGAATTTATCTACATTTTGATACTCTATGTGTTATGAAAAGTCTTTTACTAGAAATCACATAAAAGAATTTTTTGGCCAACGTGTTTTGAACCAACCAGTTTGGTTCATCATTAGGCCTAGATGAAGAAGCAGACCATGGAAACGACTTAAATAGAGAGAAATGTAGAGACCATAATTTCAAATAGCGACTGATTTCGAAAAATAATATTTAAATTATGATATTAACAAATATTATTAAGTAACGACTATATTAAATGGCTAGTTTTTGAAAAATAATATTTAGATTAATTTATTAAAATCAAATATTATTAAAAATTATATTAATGGGAAATAATTGAAAAATATAACTAACAAGAATAAAAAATATCAATTCAATAATATTTAAATTATGATATTAAATTTTGTGTTGTTTCACCTTTTATCACACTCACCCTCCTACAACGAATTAATTTGATTCCATCACCGAGATTGCCTACCTTTGCCCAATAGAAGATCATTTCTCTCTTCATCTTATCATTGGACAAATAATCAACTTAACATGACTCCATGCCTAATGGACCTATCTCTGTTCTACCAGCAAATCTTTGAGAATCATACCCTATTGAGCACTATAACTAGCCTAAGATCAAAAAATCATTCAGTCACCTAATTGACTAAGAAAACCTTTGTGAGAGAGACCTCTCCAAGGCTAGAAGGGATAGATTCCAGCCTAAAATTGGTATATGGTTACCTTTGTACTCCTTCTAGCCTAAAGGAAACTACAGATAGCTAACAAGAATATTACTGACTCCATGATGGTGGATATCAAAAGAAACTATGACCTGTGACTCAGGCCAAGAAGACTCTCCAGTGTGAGTCATTAGAATAAGCCATTTGCACCATCACATGATTATGAGCCCACTCAAAAGACTATTTATCCACCTCTCAAAGTTTCAAATAGAGCGCAAGGGTTTCTAGTTAATAAAGGAAAGGTTTTTTAGGATTTTTCTCCAAACTCAACTCAGGAACTTAAAAAGTCAAGAGACCATACCCCTCCACAATTAACAACTCAACAAATCAAAGGAGGTAAAACAAAGCCTAGCTCGCCTTTCAACCTTGAACAAGAGTTGAGAAAAAACAAATTTCTTGTTCCTTTGCTAGAGTTGGCACAAAATGCGACCTATCAACCACTCATACAGAAACTCATGATCCCTTCTAAACGATCTCCCACAACGACACTCTAAGAATCCAAGACGATATTCCTTATGTGGATTGCGGACCACATGTAAAAGAACATGATGAGAATAGTCCTCCTTTCTACATCACTTTGAATTTTCATAATAAACTACTACACAATTTTATGTTAGATTTGGAAGCCTCACACAATCTCATGCCCAAGTCTGTCATGGTCGAGCTGGGATTGGATATTACTAAGCCATACCATGACCTATACTCCTTCGATTATCGAAGAGTGAAATGTCTTGGCCTTATCAAAGATTTAGTATTCTCCCTCACTCAAATACTAAATAAGAGCCTAGTCATCGATATAGTAGTGGTCAATATCCATGCCTAATAAGTTAGGCTACTTTTGAGATCATGGGCTAGGAAATTGGATGGAACTCTCCAAATGGACAGATCATATGCCACCATACCTTATTTTGGAGGGAAAGAATGTAGATTGTGTAAAGAAACCAAACTCTTATATGTCATCATTGATTCGAAGGAATCGAAAAACCTACATGTATATGTTGTGGAAGAATCGATGTGCTACTATAGCTTGCCAGTAAACCTTGAAGCCATAGTTGAGACCAAACTGCCTCCTGTTAAGATAGATCAACTGTAAGATCTATATCCAGTCTAGAAACTTTTATTTGATGGATCCTACTCTAAGGAAGGAGTAGGAGTGAGCATAATCATGATGCCACCTAATGACTGAGACATCTCGTTATCCTTTAAACTAGAATTCGATGACATTAACAATGTTAAGGAATATGAAGCATTAATTCTAGGATTAGAGACAACCCATAAAATGAGAGTGAAAAACCTTGTGGCATTTGGGGATTCAAATTTAGTAGTTCTACAAGTAAGAAACTTATGCACAACTAAGCACCCATGAATGAGATCATATCGAAACACAATGTGGGACATTATTGAGAATTATTTTGATGCTTTTAACATTACATTTGGGCAAGGGAAAATACAATCAACCTACAGATGCCCTAGCAATAGCAAAAAGTACCTTCAGACCACCTCTTGAACCAAAAGTGAAATGTGAAGTGGAAATGAGGTACAGGCCTTATGTTCTAGACAATATCAAACAATGGCGGGTCTTTGAAGATGACAAAAACTAAGAATATTCTTTGAAATGGTAAATGAGTTTCTTCCATTAATATCAACTTCAAAGGATAAATTCCAAAATTGGATCTCAAAGAAGAATATTCACAACATGTTGATGGAAATTTCTTGAATAAAATCAGAGGTCATGAGGTGATCCAACTCAAAAACAATTTCATCCCCACGGGATTGGTCCCACTCAAACAAATTTTCAACCACAATAATGTGCCTACCAAGCCATTTTTCTTCCCAGTCAACAAACATGTTGAGGAGCACAACCTCAGTACAGAAGAGAACCCCCAAAAGGTAAAACCTCCCAATTATTTGCAACCTGCATGCAAAAGGAGGTATGTTGACCTATCTAAGGAATTTAAAGAATTTTTTTCATGGAGTTATGAAGATTGGAAAACCTATAATACTTCTATTATATATCATAGGATACCATTGAAAAAAAATGATAAGCCTTTTGTGCAGAAACTTAGGAGGTTCAATCCCATTTTGTTGCCAAAAATAGAAAATGAGATCAGAAAGTTTTTGGATGGAAATATTGTTGTCCCACTAAGATATTCTCAATGGGTGGCTAATCTGGTGCCAATCAGGAAAATGAATGGAGATATCAAACATTGTGTAGATTTTAGAAACTTGAAACAATGTTCGTTGAAATATAATTATCCTCTTCCCAAGATGGATCATTTGCTGCAAAAAGTTATAGGAGCATCAACAATATTAATGACGGATGGATTTTCAAGCTATAATCAGATTATGATACATCCAGATGAAAAGTATAAGACTGCATTCACAACACCATGGGTACCTTCATGTATGACAAAAATTGCTTTGGGTTGATGAACACGAGAGCTACCTTTGAAAGAGTAATGTAAAATCACATTTGTTGGGGAGAGATATGTTAGAAAAATATATATTATAGAGCAATGGAACACATAAAATATATGTTGGCATTATCATTCGGGTATGGTTCTATGATACAGATGTTGTACTTGATGGCAACACTCTGCAATGCTCTGATCAGGCTCTCAAAATGTTGGAAATTAAGAGGTACGCAGGAGTATAGTTCAAAAGGTGCGTACCTACAGGTACGCCATGAAGGGACTACGGCCATACTCGCAGGTCACCCGTTCATGAGGTGCGTACCCCCAGTGCACTTACTTCAAGGCAGAGAAGCGCGCTCACGTGGAGTTCCTTATGTTTGGCCCGTGGTATTTAGCCCGCCATTCTTGATTCTATGGTTTTGGCCCGTGGTATTGTTTTATATTATTATTATTATTGAGCCACATGTTTTGGGCCCCTTGTATTGGGTATCTATGGTATTGATCCATGATTTTAGGAAGAGCTTGCCGATATAAAGCAAAGGAGATCACTTGGCTAAGTATCTTTTGCAAATTGAATATCTTAAGATCTGAAATATTGGGTTATTGTTTCAAAAGCTTGATCTATATAAAAGTGAAGTTGAAAGCGAATCTATGAAGGGTGATCTCTCGAGCGCATGATCAGATCTGGGCATCCGACGATCTGTAGCACACTGGTGGACTGCCAATTCAGCCCTAACCAGAGGTACGCAGGTGATTAACAGTGCAAGTGAATGGGTATGCAGAGCAGAAGAAGGCGTACTGCGTGGGTACGCAGAGCAGAAGAAGGCGCAGTGCGTGGGTACGCAGCGCGACAGAGGATCAGGTGCGTAGGCACAGGAAAGTACGCGGCGCTTCAGAAGCCGCAGGTGCGTAAGTAAGCGGCGCGATAGCATCTGTGGGTGCGTGGCTACAGTAGCAGTACGCGGCGCGATAGTATCTGTGGGTGCGTGCCTACAGTAACAGTACGCAGCGCGATTGAAGAAACAGTGTGTGGGTACGCGGTGCAGCAGAAGGGTCTCTGCGTGTATACGCAGGGGAGCAGAAGGTGAAGTGCGGGGCCACGCAGGCCAGATAAAGAAAAACTGCGTATCTGTCTTAAGATCTTTTGTTGGCTGACTTTTCTCTGTTGATAAGGTGTTCTGGGTTTAGTTTACTGTTATTGTTGATCTGGTTACTGCAGTTGACTGGGTGATTTACTTGTACTTGATGATCTCTTGATGTTTATGGATCCAGTTTGAAAATTTATGAAAAGTGGTCCTTGAAAGAAAAGAAGTAGGGGGTTGTAGCTCCCTTCCAGGAGAGACTGGAAAACGAGAGAGAGTTGTAGCTCTCTGCAGGTTGCAGCCTGCGTACTGGTAAAGGACTGCACCAGTACAAAACCATTGTAAAAGGAGTTTCTAATTTGAAAGAAGATAGAGACATATTGCAGCAGGTGGTTTTCACCCACATTGGGTTTCCACCTTACATCTGGTGTTCTTTGGTGTGACTATCTGTTTTCTTTGTTCATGCTCATTATTTTATGGTACTGACATGCAAAAATAATTCAAAGTATAAATAAGGAAGATTTATTAATACTGATTCACCCCCCCTCTCAGTATTATTTCTAACAATTGGTATCAGAGCAGGTCCTTCAGAGAAGCTTGATCACTTGGAGGAAGATCATTCATCATGAGCAACTACGAGAGGGAAGCATCAATCAGGCCACCAATATTTTATGGGACAAACTTCAATTATTGGAAGGTAAGAGTTACTGCCTATCTTCAATCTCTTGGTACAGAAGTTTGGGATATCATAGATACAGGCTACACTTTTCCTTCATCTACTCCTACAGATTCGGCCGAGAAGAAGAAATATGAAACAAATGCTAAAGCAGTCAATACTCTGTTAGGATGCTTATCTCAAACAGAATTCGTAAAGGTTATGCAATATAAATCCGTAAAGGAAATATGGGACAAGATTGTCTTGAGCTATGAAGGTGATGAACAGGTAAAGCGTGCTAAACTTCAAACTCTCAGGATTCAGTATGAGAATATCAGAATGTATAATGATGAAAGTGTGGCTAACTATTTTCTTTGGGTAGATGAGATTGTTAATTGCATGAAAAACTTGGGTGAAGAAATAAAAGAGGCCATTGTGGTTGAAAAAGTTCTAAGATCATTATCCCCCAAGTTTGAATCTAAAGTGTCTGCAATAGAAGAAAAGGAAAATCTACGAATTCTTACTATGTCTCAGCTACACGGAATTCTAACTGCTTATGAAATGAGAAAGGGAGGTCCATCAGATAGAAGAGAAGCTGCTTTCAAGGCTTCAAGCAAAGGAGACTATTATGAAGCAAGTCACGTGCCGGAAGAAGAAGAAGAAGAATCAAATTTTGTCAGAAATCTTCAAAGGGGTTCTGGAAGGTTCAGAGGTAAGTTACCTTTTAAATGCTTTTCCTGTGGAAGAGTAGGTCATTATGCTACAAAATGTCCTTATAAGGATAAAGGAAAGGAATCTGCTAGATGGAATAAGAAACAGATTGCAAATAAGAAAAGCTACTACACTCATGAAGATAGTGATGGTCTATCAAATAGTGATGAAGATGAACGAGGTAATGACTATAAAATTTTAATGGCATTTGAAGATAATGATTACATGGATGCTATAGATGTGGATAGCTTTTGTGAAGAAATTTCTAGACTCAAGACATGTATAGAAGAAAAGAATAGGATCATTGATACTCTACAACTTCAAATTGATGAACAAGAAAAATATCTTGAAAAGTTAGAAGGTGAAATTGTTGGTCTTAGAAAAGAGATTGAGAAAACAAAGGCTATTAATCTTAAGTTTGTCAAAGGATCTGAAACTCTGGATGAGATCATCAATGTACAGTGTTCTCCTCTAAACAAGACATGTCTGGGCTATAATGGAGAAACTTCTCAAGCATCCACCTCAAAGAGTTATCTTGATGCAGCAAGAAGGAATGATCAAAAGCACAATGGAGATCACCAGGTAAAGCAGGGACTAATTACAAACAAATACTATCAGGCAAATCAGGGGCAATCCGTCTTAAGGATGAACAAAAGCTACAACCAGCCACAGGTAAAATCCTCTCAATTTGCTTCAAGAATGAATGACAATAGAAATTACAATCGTTTGGCCGGAAGATTGGATAACCGCAGAAGTTTCTTCAATGGACAATGCTTTTCTTGCCATAACTTTGGTCACAAAGCAGCTCAATGTGTTGCATATAAAAAGATCATGACTAGAGAAGCTCAAAACCAAAGAAGTATGACCGGGATTACAAAAAGGACCTATAACAACTTTTCGGTTCTTGAAAATGAAGTTGAATGTTCTATTTGCAATAACTTTGGTCATGAAGATTCTGAATGCAGGAGCAGGTTTTAGCAGACAAAGGAACAAGCCTCAAGCACCAAAACATGGAGAATAAAGGAACCACAAACAAAAAGATGTGGAATAGCATTTTATGCAGAGGGACAGGAAAATCTATGGTACATTGACAGTGGATGTTCGAAGCATATGACAGGTGATAAAGAAAAACTTGAATCATATTCTGCTCTAGAAAAGGGAAAGAAAGTTTCTTTTGGAAATGATACTCCTGCAACTATAAAAGGAAAAGGCACTGCTCAGTTAAAAGAAAAGGTCAAAGCTGGAAATGTTTTGTATGTTGATGGATTGAAGCATAATCTTCTGAGTGTCAGCCAGATGTGTGATCAAGGAACCGAGGTGATATTTAGATCAAATGGATGTCTTGTTCGTGATCTTGATATAGGTAAAACGATGATCAAAGGTAAAAGAACTCCAAATAATCTATTCATATTTGAAGAAGGACAACAACAATGCTATCTAAGCAAGGATGATGAACACTGGTTATGGCACCGGAGGTTGGGGCATCTAAGATTTTCACAAATAAGAAAAGCATGCAAATATCAGGCAGTTCGCGGTCTTCCAGATATCAAAATTCCAGACAACACCATATGCAAATCATGTCAGTTTGGAAAGCAAACCAGAACTAACTTTCCAGAGAAGGAAGGATCAGCTAGCATGCCTCTTGAGCTTGTACATATAGATGTATGTGGACCATTCAGGAAAAGGACACCTCGAGGAGAAGAATACTTGATATTATTCATTGGTGATTTCTCCAGGTTTGTCTGGTTAGGACTTATGAAGCACAAAGATGAAGCATTCGAAAAATTCAAATCCTTTAAAGACTTGGTTGAAAATGAATCAGGATACAAAATTAAGTGCCTCAGATCCGACAGAGGTGGGGAGTTTACCTCAAATGAATTTTTCAATTTCTGTGATGAACATGGGATAAGAAGAGAATTCTCTACAGCTAGAACTCCTCAGCAAAATGGAGTAGTGGAAAGAATGAACAGAACAGTCCAACAAATGGCTCGTGCTATGCTTGATGAGTCTGGAACTCCCGCAACTTTCTGGGGTGAAGCTACATATGCTGCGGTTGTTATTCTCAACAAAACAAATGTCCGGGTGAACAACACTCAAACTCCTCATGAGCTCTAGTATGGTGAGACTCCTTCGGTAAAGCACTTCAAAATCTTTGGGAGCAAATGCTATATTAAGAATACTGATGAGCAACTTGGCAAACTTGAACCTAGAGCAGATGAAGGAATTCTTCTTGGTTATTCTCCACACAGCAAAGCATACAAGTGCTACAATAAAAGACTTGGAAGAATTGTTGACAGCATTGATGTAGTGGTTGATGAGAAGGGATACATTCCTAGGCAAGTAAATCATGAAGATATCGAAGAAGATAAAGACTACCCTCAAAGACAGATTGATGAAGAAGAAGAACCTCAAGAAGAACCAGAGGAGCAGATAAGAATAGAAGAGAAGACTCCATCCAGATATGTTCAGAAGAATCATCCAGAATCTCAGATTTTGGGGCAGAAAGAAGCAGGTGTACAAACAAGAAGAACAGTTGCAGAAGCTTCAAGCTATTTGGCATTACTCTCTTCCACTGAACCACAAAATGTGAAAGAGGCATGGAAAGATGAATGTTGGGTGAAAGCAATGGATAAAGAACTTGAGCAGATCGAAAAGAACAACACTTTGGAGCTGGTTCCTAGACCAAAGGATAAGAATGTTATAGGGACAAAATGGGTCTTCAAAAATAAATTGAATGAAAATGGAGAAGTAATTAGAAACAAGGCCAGACTTGTTTGTAAAGGGTATGTGCAGCAAGAAGGAATAGATTTTGAAGAAACTTTTGCTCCTGTTGCAAGACTTGAGGCCATCTGAATGTTCCTTGCTCTCTCAAGCTTTCAAAACTTCAAAGTATTTCAAATGGACGTGAAATCAGCCTTTCTGAATGGAGACTTGGAAGAAGAAGTTTACATTGAGCAGCCAGATGGTTTCATTCTTGGAAATGATCCAAATCTTGTATGCAAATTGAAAAAGGCTCTCTATGGCCTCAAACAAGCTCCAAGGGCTTGGTACTACCATTTGGACAAATATCTTCATCAACAAGGTTTTTCAAAAGGATCAGCAGACAGCAATCTTTATATAAAAGTTGAAAATGACAAATTGCTAATACTTGTTGTGTATGTAGATGACATTATGTTTTCCAGCAATGAAGAAGATATGAGTCAAAGCTTTGCCTTGGTGATGCAGAAAGAATTCGAAATGTCCTTGCTGGGAGAACTGACATATTTTCTTGGTTTGCAAATCCAACAAAAGGAAGGAGGAATCTTTTTGTCTCAAACCAAGTATCTCAAGCAGATTTTGAAGAAATATGGCATGGAAGATGCAAAACCAGTATGTACACCCATGGTCACAGGATGTAGCCTCAGTACAAATGATGAATCAGCAGCAGTGCATCAAACAACCTACAGATCTATGATTGGAAGTCTACTTTATTTGACAGGTACCCGACCAGACATCATGCATGCAGTGGGAATAGTTGGAAGATTTCAAGCAAATCCGAAGGAAGCTCATCTTCAGGCAGTGAAGAGAATCTTTAAATATCTTCAAGGGACTCAAAATTATGGCTTATGGTATCCTAGGGATACAGATCTCACACTTCATGCTTATACAGATGCAGATTGGGCAGGAAGCGTGGATGAGAGGAAGAGCACAAGTGGTGGTGCGTTCTTTATGGGTCCCAGATTAGTATCCTAGTTCAGCAAGAAACAGAGTTCGATTGCCTTGTCTACAGCTGAAGCAGAATATGTTGTTGTTGCATCTTGCTGCACTCAACTCCTTTGGATGATGCAGACCTTGCAGGATTTTCAAATCACTTGTACACCACCCATCTCCATCCTATGTGATAACACAAGTGCAATCAGCATTTCAAAGAACCCAGTCATGCATTCAAAGACCAAGCATATATCGATCAAGTATCATTTTCTCCGGGAACAAGTACTTGAACAAAAGGTCAAGTTGGAGTATGTTCCTTCTAAGGAACAAGTTGCTGATATACTCACCAAACCATTGCCCAGGGAAACCTTTGAATACCTCAGGCAAAAGTTGGGGGTTGTTGATGCATCATCTTGTTGAATCTCTTCTGATGGTTGGCTGTACGCAAGGTTCATTTGGGGTATATGCGTACATTTGCTGGGTTGCGGATTGGTTGAAGATCAAATGGCACAGGTTCAGGGGGAGCATATAATGCATTGTTGGCATTATGGAGGAAGTACATCATGGATGTTGGTCTGAATATTGTTGCAATATGTCTCTATCTCTTTCATGGTCATTTATGGTGTTTTGGTGGCTTATGGTTCTTATTTGCAGATCTGGTTTATAGTCAGGGGGAGCATGTTCTTAGGGGGAGCATAACCCTTTGCCCTTGATGTCAAAGGGGGAGAATGACGTTGAGGATCTTGAGGTTGCCATCAAGTCCAAAGGGGGAGATTGTTGGCATTATGATTCTGGTATGGTTCTATGATACAGATGTTGTACTTGATGGCAACACTCTGCAATGCTCTGATCAGGCTCTCAAAATGTTGGAAATTAAGAGGTACATAGGAGTATAGTTGAAAAGGTGTGTACCCGTAGGTACGCCGTGAAGGGACTGCGGCCATACACACAGGTCACCCGTTCATGAGGTGCGTACCCCTAGTGCACTTACTTCAAGGCAGAGAAGCGCGCTCACGTGGAGTTCCTTATGTTTGGCACGTGGTATTTAGCCCGCCGTTCTTGATTCTATGGTTTTGGCCCATGGTATTGTTTTATATTATTATTATTATTGAGCCTCATTTTTTGGGCCCCTTGTATTGGGTATCTATGGTATTGATCCATGATTTTAGGAAGAGCTTGCCTATATAAAGCAAAGGAGATCACTTGGCTAAGTATATTTTGCAAATTGAATATCTTAAGATCTGAAATATTGGGTTATTGTTTCAAAAGCTTGATCTATATAAAAGTGAAGTTGAAAGCGAATCTATGAAGGGTGATATCTCGAGCGCATGATCAGATCTGGGCATCCGACGATCTGTAGCACACTGGTGGACTGCCAATTCGGCCCTAACCAGAGGTACGCAGGTGATTAACAGTGCAAGTGCATTGGTACGCAGAGCAGAAGAAGGCGTACTGCGTGGGTACGCAGAGCAGAAGAAGGCGCAGTGCATGGGTACGCAGCGCGACAGAGGATCAGGTGCGTAGGCACAGGAAAGTACGCGGCGCTTCAGAAGCCGCAGGTGCGTAAGTACGCGGCGTGATAGCATCTGTGGGTGCGTGGCTACAGTAGCAGTACGCGGCACGATAGTATCTGTGGGTGTGTGCCTACAGTAACAGTACGCAGCGCTATTGAAGAAACAGTGTGTGGGTACGCGGTGCAGCAGAAGGGTCTCTGCGTGTATACGCAGGGGAGCAGAAGGTGAAGTGCGGGGCCACGCAGGCCAGATAAAGAAAAACTGCGTATCTGTCTTAAGATCTTTTGTTGGCTGACTTTTCTTTGTTGATAAGGTGTTTTGGGTTTAGTTTACTGTTATTGTTGATCTGGTTACTGCAGTTGATTGGGTGATTTACTTGTACTTGATGATCTCTTGATGTTTATGTATCCAGTTTGAAAATTTATGAAAAGTGGTCCTTGAAAGAAAAGAAGTAGGGGGTTGTAGCTCCCTTCCAGGAGAGACTGGAAAACGAGAGAGAGTTGTAGCTCTCTGCAGGTTGCAGCCTGCGTACTGGTAAATGACTGCACCAGTACAAAACCATTGTAAAAGGAGTTTCTAATTTGAAAGAAGATAGAGACATATTGCAGTAGGTGGTTTTCACCCACATTGGGTTTCCACCTTACATCTGGTATTCTTTGGTGTGACTATATGTTTTCCTTGTTCATGCTCATTATTTTATGGTACTGACATGCAAAAATAATTCAAAGTATAAATAAGGAGGATTTATTAATACTGGTTCACCCCCCCTCTCAGTATTATTTCCAACAATATATTGCAGAAATATAAACACGGAAAACACATAAAACAAGAGAGAGACACATATATACATGGTTCACCCAATTTGGGCTACATCCACAAAGAAACAACCAATCCTTCCTTTTATATTATCCAGCAAACTAAAGAGATAAAACCTATAACAGATCTGTTGTAATTCCCTCTTTGTTCTCACACAATCTCCTCTCTCTTTCTCAATCAGAATACAGATCTACATAGATGCAATACAATTCCCTCATATATAGCGAGGGGTTGCCTTCTATGGAAAAAAACCCTAAATTAAACATAACTTCTACCGTCAGACCTCCGTCAAATGAACAACCCGAATTGACTATGAAATTACAACATTTTACAAGGCAATTTTACATCTATTTTTAGCTTCATGGCACTGCCCCTGATCCCCCGCCAGGGGGGGCTCCCAATGATCACAGCCACCCCCCTTGGACCCCCCTTGCAGCACAAATATTACAGGTGGTGTTTCCGCAACATTATGAACTGGGGTCCAATACGGTGATACCTCTAAATAAAGAAGATAATTAGGCGCCACACCCAACAATCTCCCACTTGGAGATTGATTATAGCAACTCCACCACTGCTTCATTTGCTAGACAATGACTCCACTTTGGACCTATCTATTTCTCATCTTCTTCATCATACTTAAAGACCAATTGAAACTGAGTAGAATCTCAGTTTCTCCCTGGTTACAAATTTTGTTAAGATATCAACAGGATTCTGACTAGTGTGTATCTTTTCCAGCTTCAACTATCCATCTTCCAACATTTACCATATGAAATGGTACTTGAGTTGTATATGGTTAGTCATGGAATGAAATGCAGAGATATTTGCAAGATGTATGGCACTCTGGTTGTCACTGTATAACCTGCCCAACTCATACTTCTTACCCAATTTATCCAGAAACCTTTGTAACCAAATTATTTATTTACTAGCCTCTATAGCAGCAACATACTCTACTTCCGTTGTTGAGAATGCAACAACACTTTGCAGTTTTGAAACCCAACTAACAGTTGTTCCACCTACAGTAAACACATACCCTATTATGCTCCTCTTGTTATCTCTATCACCTACCATATCTGCATCAGCATATCCCTGTAGAGAAATGTTTGAAGCACCAAAGCATAATGCTTGATTTGTGGTACCTCTCAAATACTTGAGAATCCATTTCACCACCATCCAATGTTATTTTCTTGGATTTTTCATGTTCCTACTTACAACTCCCACTACATGTGCAATATCAGGCCTTGTGCAGACCATTGCATACATTAAGCTTCCAATTGCTTATGCATATGGAAATTTAGACATATAAACCATTTCTTCCTGAGTCTTAGGACACACCTCCTAACTTAGTTTGAAATGGCTAGCCAAAGGTATACTAACTAGTTTTGCATTTTGCATATTAAATCCTTTCAACACCTTTTCTATGTACTCACTCTGACACAATGTTAATTTTTTATTCTTCCTTTCTCTAGTTATCCTCATACCAAGGATTTGTATTGCAGCACCCAAATCCTTCGTTGCAAATGAGTTTGCCAATTTTATTTTGAGCACATTATTTCCCGCATGTTAGAACCTGCAACAATCATGTCATCTACATACAATAACAATATAATATAGCTGCCATCATTTTTCCTTTTGAGATAAACATAATGATCAGAGTGACATCTAGTATAACCTTGTTCAGACATAAACCTGTCAAATTTTAGATACCACTACCTTGGAGCCTATTTTAAGCCATACAATCTCTTCTTCAACCTACACTCTATTTTATCTTTCCCTTTTACCTCATATCCTTGTGGCTACTGCATATATATCTCTTCCTCCAAATCCCCATGGAGAAATGTTGTCTTTACATCTAACTGCTCAAAATGCAAATCTTCAGCTGCTACCTCCATCTTCTTCCTTCAACCTGTAAACCCATTTATTCTGCAATTTTGTTTTACCTGCAGGAAAATTGACTAAGTCCCAAGTCTGGTTATGTGCTAAGGAGTCCATATCTTCTTTCTTGGCTTGCATCCACTTCTTCCTAGTTTCTACCTACACTACTTCTTCATAACATTTTGGTTCACCATAATGAGTCAAGAATACATAATATAATGAAGGAGAGCATCGTTCAGGGGGTCTACTTATCCTGGTAGATTTTCTAACACCACTTTCAGGCGTCTGAGGTGTTTGTTGCTATTGTGGTTGTTGTTGTTCTTGCTATTGATCATTATGATTTTCAAGCACCTTCACTTTTTCTATGATCTCATCAAGCACTATGTATTCTCCGTTTTCTTTTCCTATTTCTTTTCCTACAGTTGATCCTTATACAAAACCTTTTCATTGAATATGACAGCTCTGCTCCTAATGATTTTGTGTTTTTCATAATCATAAAAGTGATAACTAAAATCATTAACACCATATCCAATAAAGGTACATTTCTTTGATTTTGCCTCAAGCTTTGTTCTATTTTCTTTATTAATGTGGACAAAGGCTTCACAACCAAAAGTATTTAAAAATGAGTAGTTTACCTTTTTACCTGTCCATGCCTCCTCTAGAATACCACCATCCAAGAAATTGAAGGCCCTTTGTTTATTTAATAAACAACAGTATCTACAGCATCTTCCCAAAATTGTAAAGGCAATCCAGCATGCAATCTCATGCACCTTGCATGCTCCATGATTGTCCTGTTCATCCTTTCTGACACACCATTTTCTTGTGGTGTTCCTAGAACTGTCTTCTCTCTATGAATTCCATTCTCTGAACAATACCTATCAAACTCTTTGTTGCAATATTCACCTACATTGTCTGATCTGAGAAACTTCAACCATTTTCATGTCTCATTTTCAACCAAAGATTTCCATTTCTTGAAAGCATCAAATGCATCATATTTATTTCAAATACAATAAATTCGGGTCTTTTTGGTTGCATCATTATAAAAGTAACATAATAATGAGATCCACTGAGAGATGATACCTGAGTAGGTCCCCACACATCTGTATTCACAAGCTCTAATTTTTTGCTCTTCTTTTATTTCCCAACTCTGAGGAATCTGACTCTCTTTTGTTTTTCATAAACAAAGTTCTCACAAGATTTTAAATCAACATGCTTTAAACCTAGCAACAAATTTCTTGAGTGAAGAATTTGCGTCCCCTTCTCACTCATGTGCCCAAGCCAATGATTCCAAAATGTCGTATCTTCTCCTGTAAAGGTTAAAGCATTAACAAAATTAGAAATACCATTACATAAATACAATGTACCAACCTTTTCTCCTTTTTCTATTACCTGGGCTCCCTTAGTGACCTTCCAGGTTTTATCTATAAAAGTAGTTACACAAGCTTCACCTCCCAATTGCCCTATTGAAATCATATTTTTCTTCAGATCTGTAGCATGCTTTACCGCCTTCAATAACCATTGATTTCCATTCTATTATTTTATGAAAATTGTACTTATTCCAATGATTTTAAAGGGTTTATCATCACCCAATTGAACCTATCCAAAATATCCTTGAGCATTATCATGAAAATGTTTCTTATCAAAGGTGGCATGGAATGAGGTCCCTGAATCTACCACCCAGGCATCAATAATATTCTCTAGTGAAAGAATCAAAGCATCTTGCAACACATCACCTGTCGCATTCGCTTCATGATTGTTTTCTTCCTACGTGTCTCCTTCTTTTCCCTTCCGAGACTTGTAGTCTTTCTTCGGGTGTCTTTTCTTCCCACATGTCCAGCACACTATCCCCGATATGGACTTGGATCTACCTTTCCTTAACTTACTGTGATATCTTGGGCTCCTTCCTCTTTCCATTTTTCTTCCCATAGTCTCTGTAGTCAAAGCATTATCTGATGTCTCATCGGAGCTTTTCCATCGCATTTCCTCACTTAGGATTGCACTGACAACATCATCAAACTTTAAAGTACTAGATCCAGAGACAGAGTTACTAATGGCCATAACTAAACCATTCCAACTTTCTGGCAATGAACATAGAAATAATAGAGCCCTAACTTCATCATGAAAAGTTACCCCTACATAACTTAACTGACTAGTAACTGTATTAAATTCATTTAAATGATCCGCAACAGATTCACCTTTTGACATCTTCATATTAAATAAATGCTTCATAAGAAATAGCTTATTTGAGGCCGAGAGTTTTTCATATAGTTTGGCCAATGCCTTCATTAAACCCTTTGTTGTCATTTCCTTTGAAATATTAAAGGCTACCGATGCCGCTAGGCATAGCCATATTGTTCCAAGTGCCCTTCTGTCGAGAATATCTCATTCTGTGTCTATCATACTCATCAGTTTCTTTGTCTTTCCACTCAATGGTAGGTACTAATATTTCTGATACAAATAATCTTCCATCTACATCTTCCATAGCTGGTAGTTTTGGTTGTTAAATGTTTCAACCCTAAACCTACCATCTTTCACCATTTCTCCCACTCAAATCAGGACTCCTTTTCTCCTGCGAGTTTATCAGCCAAATAGACCCTCGGCTCTAACACCACTTGTTAGAAAATTATATATTATAGAGGAATGGAACACATAAAATATATTGCATAAATATAAACACAAAAAACACATAAAATAAGAGAGACACAGATATACGTGGTTCACCCAATTTGGGCTACGTCCACGGAGAAACAGCCAGTCCTTCCTTTTATATTATCCAGAAAACTAAAGAGATACAACCTACAACAAATGCGTTGTAATTCCCTCTTCACTCTCACACAATCTCCTCTCTCTTTCTCACTCAAAATACAGATCTACATAGACGTGATACAATTCCCTCATATACAGTGAGGGGTTGCCTTCCAAGGGAAAAAAACCCTAAATTAAACATAACTTCTACTGTCAGATTTTTGCCTAATGAACGGCCCAGATTGACTATGAAATTACAACATTTTACAAGGCAATATTATGGGCGGCGTTTCCGCCACATTACGAACTGGGGTCCAATGCGTTGATACCCCTAAATAAAGAAGATAATCAAGCTCCACACCCAAGAGAGGAGAATCCACAAGAACCTCCTTCTTCGAATGAAGAGAATCCACAAGAACTTCTTCATTCATGGAAGAGAGAATCCATGACAACCTCTCATTCTAATAGGTAGGAATCCACAATAACCCTTCCCACCCGATAGAAGGAATCCAAAAGAACCCTTCTTGAAGGACTTCTCAAAATTCCAACATTCTCCCTAGTATTGAGATAGTATATACTTCCTATAGAATATGGAATGTCTTCCTGAACTGCCTAAGGCCAAATCCAGGTCTCTAAAACTTAAGGTAATCAAGTAGTGCATTATGGACAAGGGTTTGTATTGGAAATATCCTTTTGGAATCCTTATTACTTGCATTACTAAAAACCAAGTATCAGAAATCATCTCAAAGTTCCATCAAGGTGTATGCAGAGGACATCAATCTTGGAAGGCCATAACCTATAAAATATTAAGAGCATGATATTATTATCCTTTTCTATTCAAGGATACAAATAGATTTGTTCGAGCTTGTCCAAAATGTAAAATATTTCCAAGGAAAGAAAAGTTATGATCCCTACCATTGAAACCAATTAAAAATCATGCTCCTTTCTAACACTGGGGATTGTATTTTATTAGAGAGATAGACTCGAATTCAAGTGGGCAACACAAATTAATTCTCATAGCCACTGATTATTTCACTAAGTGGGTGGAATCCATTCCGACTCATAGGGCCGATGAGAAATTCATCATAGATTTCTTGGAAGATAAAAATATTTCATGATTTGTATGTCCCTGAAATCTAGTCACGGACAATTCTCAGGCATTCAAATATTTTAAGGTGATTCAGGTTTTCCAAGCTTACATTATATAGTTGGTGCAATCCATAACATATTATCCTCAAGGGAATAGATGGTACAATATTCAAATAAGAATTTGATAAGGATCATTAAGAGGATGCTAGATAAAAACAAGAAGAGTTGGGATGTTAATCTCAAACACACTTTATGGGCGGATAGAATTACTACTGAAAGAGCTATCAGTGCCTCACCTTATCAGCTTCTGTAAGGAATGGGTGTGGCTTTTCATATGAATCTCATCTTCCAAATAATGATCTACTATAGGATGATGGACCATATATCAGCCCAATGCAAAAGAGGATATACCAGATGATAGAAGTCTAGCAGTAGAACAAGGATGCTTTAAGTAAAGCTAAAACCCACCAGCAAAATATGAAAGTTTTATTTGATAACCAAGAAAAGGAGAATGCCATGCAAGTTGGGAATATAATAATGAAATGGGACTCAATATGAGTTGATAAAGGAAATCATGGAAAGTTCAACAATCTATGGATTGGTCTATTTCGAGTACAGGAAGTTCTTGATAACAATACCTATCAACTAGAGACAATTGATGGAGATTTCCTTAGGAACCCTGCCAATGGTAGGTTCTTGAAAAAATTCTTCACCTAAATGTTGCATGATTGTCAGTTAAAATAAAAAGGGTTAAAAAAAATAAAAAATAAAAATGTACTCTTTTTTGTTATGCATGGTACTATAAATTTTCCATTTCAGCAAAATCATAAGAAGAGGCAGACACCACCTTCAAGCATACTACACAACCCAATGATAAAAGACACTAGAACTACAAGTTCTCAATAGACTGCAGGGGTTGTTGTCCCCATGGAGCCAATGTTGGTGTCAAATGCAACACCGCTTTTACAAATTTTAGACACGAGGGTCATAACCTAGTCTAATTCTTGCTCAAGGATAAGAAACATTGAATTCAATCAGTAAGGCTCTATCTTTGATCCGAATGGAAAATGGCATCAACCCATGGTATTAATTGACCCATGTTATTCATCCACCCATGGAATTTAGCCATTGTATTGTAAGTGGCATCCACCCATGGTATTGTAAGTGACATCCACCCATGGTATTCATTCACTCATGGAATTGACCTGTGGTATTGTAACTGAAAAATACTATAAGTAACAAGTCGCATTTTGTAAAAGGACAGTTTTTCCACCACAAAGAATTTTTTTACTAAAATAGAGAATAATTGTAAAAGCTACATTGCGGCATACAATACCATGGGTAAATTCCATGGGTGGATGAATAACATGGGTCAATGAATACCATGGGCTGATGCCATTTTCCATTCGGATCAATCTTCGATGGGCAATGGTGTCATTCTCTATACCTACTCTTAGTGGGCATCAGAACACTTGATATGCTAGACACACAAAAATGGGTGTTAGTAGGCATGAACAATGAGCGTGTCATGCAAAATTCCACAAGTGAGGGCACTAGCAGAGATGTGCACCACCAGGATCCAACTGTCGAGGTGCTTGTTGATTTGACATTACAGAGTGCTTTGTGCCGCATAAATGTTTGGGCATCAATGCTCCAAAGGAATATGGAGAAATCCACGTGTCAGCATCTTATGCCCCTGGATGGCTCTGCGGATTTCGAAAGTTGTCGCCTACCCCTCGGGGAATGTCAACATGTGTCCTTTCCACATTAATGACCAACTTACCACTATCATGCTCTGCACCTTTCATGTCACTTCCAATTTAACCTCCATGTGTTCCCTCCATACGCCCAACTAGCAGTTCCATGACACTCACCATGTCACAAGTTCATAACTCGCCATGCCATCATTTCACTTGTCTAGTCATCATCCACATGGCCTTGTCCCACCTCTAGCCTACATCAACCTGATGTCATGGGAGCTTGGACCAACTTGCATGCCTAGAGATTGGATGATTAAGATAGCCTTTCATCTGACAGCCTAGATGATCTTGCATCATGAATTTGCAAGCATAATAACATCATGGGGGCATGTGGTGTTTTCTACATGTCGCCTCCTGGCATGACTTGTGCACTCAAAAAATTTCAACGCTCATTCTCTCAATCATGTGAAAGGACACCACGTAGTTTTCCCACATGTGTACAAATTAATAGAAATTTTCTACTGCAAATGAAATCAAACTAAAATCAAGAGATTACAAATTTCCTCAACTTTTCTATGGAATCGAAATCACAACTTAGAAACACATGCAATGACATGAAACCATTAAAACACCACAAGAACACAATTATTTACAACAAAAACCAACTGGGAAAACCCCCTCTGCTTCTTTTCATTAATTAGAAGAGAATGAGAAACTATTACAATGTCTTTCTTTGAATCTGAAGCACACCCTGCACTGTAAACTTTTTCTCTTGTCGATTTTCCTGCTTTGGCCAAAACTTAGCTAATTCAAGGCCATAGCTAGATCATATTTCCTTGTACAATCCTAGAAGAAATTAGCTCCTAAAAGATAGGAATTTTCTCCTATTTTCTTACGCAATTCCCAAGAAATGATTCACCTGCTTAACTACAAAGCTTGTATACTTAATTAACATATAATTGATAATTATAATGTCTTTTCCTCCACTCTAGCTAGGAAACTCAAATTCCATGCATGTGAGGGAAAATTTTAAGGATGGAAATTGATTTTAAAGTTTAGAAACCTTGGTGAATATTACTAGTTCATAATATGCAAACTATAAATATTTGGAGATATCTCAATAAAAATATTCAAATTTCTAATGATTTTCTATATAATGTCTATAAAATTTTGGTGATTTTTAAGGTAAAATAATTTTATATTATAAAATTTGGGTGAATCACTTTTAGAAAAAATGGAAATTGGCGAATCTTTTTTTAGGAAAAAGCATGGAAAATTAGCCCAGCTACGAATATTAGCCCCTAAAATTTTCCATGACATTGCATTTATGGGCTATTTTTAGTTGATTTACTAGTTTAACTGAGAGATTACTAAGTTAAAAACAATTCTACTACTCAACTTACCTTCAACTGAATCAATTGGTTACTTAAGCTCAGTTAACCGAGTCAAGCTAAAAATAATTGAACTATATTGCTAAATTTTAGGAATCACTGCATACACAACTCTACTTCTAGCCTAAAACTTGAACTTAATAAGTAAACTAGTAGAAAAATCCATGTCACACAAGTTAGCTACAATCTAAGTCATCCTGCTGATGTGGAAAATCCAATTACTAAATTTGACTAAGGCATAAGTCAAATTTATCCTTTCTTGCTACAATTTCTAACACTCCCTCTTAGCGAGAAAGGGAATTTGCACCACCCCTATCCTACACCTATGGAATTTTAATTTTCCTCTTGACAATTCCTTTATCAAGATATCTACATCTTGCTCCTCAGTTGGAATGTACTGTAGCATATTAATTATCCTCTACACACAATCTCACAAGTGATGGTACCTGATATCAATGTGCTTGGACCTGTCATGAAATACTAGATCCTTAGAGAGTTTAATACAACTCTTATTATCACAATAAATCATTGTTGGATCCATCTCCTAACTGAAAATACCCATAAGTATTTTCCTCATCGGTATGGCCTCACATGTTGATTGAATTGTAGCCATGTATTCATCCTTTGTTGAGTTGAGTGCCACAGACCTTTGTTTCCTCCTATAACGGGAAATAACTACATACTCAACACTGAAGATAGCACCTGAAGTAATTTCCTTGTTTGATGGACTCCCTACCCAATCTGTATTGGTGAAGCCTTGGATATTCACTCCCTCTGCCTCTTTTATCATAACCCATACTTGGTTGTTCCTCTGAGGTACCTCAACACATGATTTGTTGCCTTCCAATACAGCTTGGTAGGCTTCACCATGGCTTGACTCAATTGATTGATTGCATGGCATAAGTTGGGCCTTTTTTTCACCAAATACATTAAGGATCCCATAAGTTGTCTATAGAGGGTAGCATCCATTACTTCTCCTGAAGAAGCACTCTCCTTCCTAAAGTTTGTAGCTAGAGGTGTGTCCATAGGCTTTCATTTTTCCATGTGAAATCTCTGAAGTATTTCAAAGGCATAATTCCCCTGACTCACAAATAACTCACCATCACCCTACCATACTTCTAGTCCAATGAAGTAATGCATTAAGCCGATGTCTTTCATCTAAAATTCTCTCACATGTTCCTCCTTGAAATAACATATCAACTGCTTATCCCATGTAATTATCAAACCATCAACATACAAAACCAAGATTAGCAACTTTCCATCTACTACAATGTGATATAAATTGACATCTGCTTCAATTTTTGTGAATCCCAATCCACTAATATATGTGTCAACCCAAGTGTGCCATGCTTGAGGCTCCTTCTTGAGACCATACAAGGCTCTCTTGAGTCTACACACATGTGTCTCCTTGACATGTGTCTCAAATCCCTCT
Source organism: Pinus tabuliformis (assembly GCA_031772625.1). Classification (NCBI taxonomy): domain Eukaryota; kingdom Viridiplantae; phylum Streptophyta; class Pinopsida; order Pinales; family Pinaceae; genus Pinus; species Pinus tabuliformis. The sequence goes on from CM062811.1 coordinate 415,172,559, forward strand.
GGTTTCTCTATGTAAATTTCCTCATCAACAACACCATTGAGAAAGGCTATCTTCACATCCATTTGATGGATCTTCCACCCCATTTGTGTAGCCAATGCTAAAATGGTTTTGATTGAGGAATATATTTCCATTGGGGAAAAAATTTCCTCATAGTCCACTCCCTGTACCTGAGAGAAGCCTTTGACCACAAATCTGGCCTTTTACTTCTCGATGTTCCCATCAACTACATGCTTCACTTTGTAGATTAGTTGTATGTTCTCTAATCTTCACACCACCTCCCATGCATTTTTCTTCATCATGGAGTCATACTCCTCCATCGTGGCATCAAACCACACTAGTTGAGAAATTTCTTCCCCAAATGAAGAAGGCTCTAACTCGATGAGTTCTATCATGAGAGACATATACCTAGTGTACCTGTCTGGTGAACTTCTATACCTATGTTGAGATGTAAGAGATTCCACAATGCTCTCTTGCATCTTGTACCAATTTGTCAGCTTCTATGGTTCTCTTTCTTCCCTCTCTGAAATATTCTAGGTAGTGGGTGCCTCCACTCAGCCTCCTGTCTACTCCTATACATGTGGCTACTCCACAACCTCCTGAAGCTTTGTCTGAGGCTCCTACTTTGGAACTAAAATTTCCTCCTCTAGTGGGATACTCAACTTTTGCTCTAGAGAGAACCTCATAGCCTTCTCCTCATCAAATTTCACATGTTGCCTAACTACTGGCACCTTGAGTTAGGGAAAATACACCTAGTAATTATGCGGTGTCTCTGTGTATCCTACAAAGACTCCCATATTATTTGAAGGTTCAATTTTCTTCCTGTTATCCTTAGAGACATGAAAATACACATTAGTTCCAAAAATTCTGAAGTGAGATACATCTTGTTTCCTCCTAGAGAAACCTTCTTCGGGTGTGATCATGCCAAGTATTCTATGAGGGATCTCGTTCTGTAAATAAACTGTGGTGTTGCATTATTTTGATAATAGATTGCAATGAAAGCCCTTGATCATGCAACATGGATCTTGCTTCTCCCACTATGCTTCGGTTTTTCCTTTCAACCACCCAATTTTGCTTTGGGTTATGGGGTGTTATCAAATCTCTTCTAATACCATATTTGGCACAAAACTCCTTGAAGGTGTTAGATACATATTCTCCTCCATTATCACTTCTTAGGGCTTTCAATTTTTGACCAGTCTCCTTTTCAACCAATGCTTTTAATTCAACAAATTTTGAGAAAACTTCATTCTTCTTCCACATGAATAAAATCCAGCATTTTCTAGAAAAGTCATCAACAAAAATCACATAATGCATGTGTTTTGTTGTAGAGGTTGTATAAAATGGTCCACATAAATCAGAGTGGGCATGCTTCAAGATTGCTCCAGATCTATTATCTTGGCCCTAGAAGGTGGATTTGACATATTTCCCCAATGTGCATCCCTTTCATACATCATGTTGGGCAAGGGTAAATTTTGGGAGACCAGTGGTCTAAGTGTCCCATGCACTTGTTCCATATTTCTCCAACATTTCAAATTTTCACTTCTCCTGCCTTTCTACTTAGTGCAATGCAAGATTCCACCTCATGTTTTTATAGTTTCTTCACTTGAACTCCATTTTGTTTCACTTTCTTGATAGTTACATGTCTTAGAAAGGCTTTCCCCTTAACAAAAACAACATCATAGCCTCTATCCTCCAATACAACTCCAAATATTAGGTTCTTCTTCAACCCAGGTACACACATGACATCTTTGATATGAACATGGGATCCTGATTCCCTCTTAAAGGTTACAGTACCAATTTCTTTGGTACTACACCACCCATCATCCCCAAGTTCTATATGCATCTGGAGATCCTTCTCCTTTAGGATATTGAAGAATTATTTGCATCCTATCATATGGAACGAGGCACCTAAATCTAGGTACCACACACTCCCCATTACAGTGCTCTCCATGCATGAAATCGGGGTGAAGTCCAATTTGAATTGTGAGGCAAGTGCTTCACCTTGTACACCTCCTGAAGGCTTCTTGTTAGACACCTTTTGCAAACACTTTGTTACATAGTGCCTAAATTCATGGTAGTGAAAAGATTTTCTCTTTCTTAAGTCCTTCTTCTTTCCCTTATTCTGGATAGTCTCTAGTTTTCTTTAGGCCTTATTTCCCCTGCCTTTATTTCCCTTCCCAACCAAGGAAAAATTCTTTTCCTCCTCATATTTGGATGTTACTCCATCTCTAGTCTTCTGCTGAATTTATTCCTACACCAGATCAGACGAGAATCTCTCCCAATTTGGCAATTTGTCCCTTCCATTCACAAAGTCTTGGTAGTTATGTCAGGATTTTTGAAGGCCTAGGAGATTTAGGCTCACTATTCTGAAGAGAGAATATTTTCTCCAACTCCTCCAAGCTCATCTCGACACTGAGTAAATCTAGAGAGGTAATGTGGAATGGTTTTATTTTTCTACATGCAGATGTTTCTGAGCTTGTCCCTCAATGCCAATTTCTTGGCATAAATACGATTTTTTAATATCTCAATGATGGTCTTCCACATAGACAAGGGAGTCTTATTTCCATGTAAATTCGAGACTATGTGGTCTCTCACACCCTTTAGGATGATCCTCCTAGTTTTTGTGGTATCCTTCTTCCACCGGGCTAACTGTTGTGCATCTTGTTACACTAAAATTTGTCACCATGACTATTTGCAGTTAGTATGGCTCCATCAACTGTCATACTATCCTCCTTCGCAAGCCTCATACCTCTGCTCTCCATGTCAAACTTCAAGAAAGAGAGAAAGTCATTAAAAATCTATATATCTCTGGGTAAGCAGTTTCTCTTAGCCTTACCTGCGTGTACGCACCCCAAGTTCACAATACATGCGTACTTGTACGCTCTGTCTATAAAGCAATGGGTGTGTACTCCTGTAAAGGTCAAAAGGCGCAAGTTTCACTCCAAAAAAGTTACTTGTGGTCATTTATAGAGCATTCTAGAAGCTTGTTTGATGTGTATGAAGCGCCTCCAGATGGTTCATGTATCCCTACCAAAGAGGAACTTATCCCATCAAGAGGGGAGCTATCCCATCCAAAGAGGGGCTTATCCCATTGATGGTGGACCTGAATAACTTCCTCTAGAGCACTATAAATACAGGCATTGGGCCAAAGGGAGGGAAGGTTGAAAGCTGAACATTCCTAAGGGTAGATGTTGCTGGAATTAGGACTCCCTTGTAAAGCTTGAGAGGAGAGATTCCCATCCTTTCCTAGCCTTATTTGAGAGTGGGTGAGCTGATCAAAGTAAAGGAAAACTCTTGCTGGACCCTAGGAGGGACTTGCACAACACCAAGGCTCAGGTTGTAATGGTTCCTTTTGTTTCCACTTAATACAAATGAACTCATTTTTCTCAACAGATTGTTATTCATGATTTGTTTCATATACTCCTTGGTCTGTATGATGGATATGTATTGTTTTATGAGTTTATCAGGTGCTATTTAATCTTTTGGCTTGTTAGTGGATGCAAGTTTCGAAGAGAAGGAGGAGCTCATCCGGATCGGCGAGGCTGGACTACTACAAAGCGTTGGACTAAAGGTATGTTAAAATCACCTGATTACTTGTATTCTCAATGCATGTTTAGAGAAAGGTAGTGTTTATTTGTCTTGTTTGTCACTAGAAAGCTTTTGCTTCTAGGGATGTCGGTTGTGTCTGCACTATCGACTCTTTCCGCATGACAAAATGGCGACTCCACTGGGGAATCCATTGATGTGAATGTTTTTTCCTTTGTATCAAACTTTGATCTGAGAAAAGTCATTTGTTTTCTGGTTTTTGGCTGTCTGACTGTGTATTTGGGTGGGCTAGCTTAGGGTTAAATTAGATTTTAGTTTTTCTTTGTTTTGCTAGAAGTACGCATCCTCTGCGTTGAGCACAGTGCGTACTTGTACGCACTATCGCTTTGTGCACAGAGCGTACCCGCACCTGTGCAAACAGGTCGCCTGCGTACCCTGTCAAAATTAAGAAAATTTCAATTTTCTTCTTTTTGCCTTTTAGATTTTGTTTTTAATTTGTTTTTTCTGCCCAGATCCACTGGTTTTCTGCCATAAATCTTCACCTAAGCTTGTTTCGTCAGTGTCGAGAGTTTTAGTGAAATTCATAGAGGTTTTTCCTTAGGGTTTGATTTTTAACTGGTCCTGTAGTGACTTTGGCGTTAGAGGTTGTCAAACTTTGGATCTCCCTAGTTTTGTTCAGCCCTCTTAGGAGTCGGGCCTGTCATAGAATTCACCCTTGTGAGAGACCTACCTTTGTGTCTTCTCTTTGCGAATCTCGAAAAAGTTTGTTGTTTGAACTTTGAATTTTATTCTTGAGAAAAAGAACAAAAGATTTTGATTTTTGTTTTTGACTGGTTTTTGGTTCTGCATTAACTAGTCCTTAGTTACATTTTGACTGATTAAAACATCCAGGAATCATCTTTAGTAAGCTTTTGACTCGATAGATTTACTTTTAGGTGCTTTTCTCTTAGATTTGCTTTTGAGTGAAATTGAGTTGATTTGATTGCCATAGCTTTTTTAACTTTGATTTTTGTTAAAGTAAGTTTTACATGCTTTATTAATTAGGAAAAAATACAAAAATATCTTTTGAAGGAAAGTTTGCTTTGGTAGCATTTGAGTCTTTGAAAGAAAAATGAATTTTCGTGAAGTGATTAGTGGTCATGTGTTGTGTGTTTTGAAAAGATAAAGAGTTTGTTTCTTTGATTTTCATTGCCAAGAAAGTTGTTTTTATATCAAGTTTGCATTCTCCAACTCTCTTAGCTAGGGAATTCATTGAAAAAGGAATAATTAGTATAAATCATCCTAAGTGCATCTTTTAGTGGATTTCGGTCGAGTCTACACACCACCAGTTTCATCTCCACTACCTTTTGTCTTAAAGAAAGCCATAAAAATTAACGCTTAAAGTAAAATCAACTTAGTAACTTTTATTTACTAGGGCTTTGAAACACCAATATAGATCACGCTAGTGTCTTGGAGTAGGAGAGTAATTAACTCTCTAAGACAGCAAAACCAAACAAGTAGCTCATCTTGTGGTAGGATAAATCCAACTGTTTCATTTGTACTCTGGGAAAGCTCCTCTTAAAGGAGAAGCATGAGACCGTGTCCGAACTAGTGAGGGGATCAATCCTCCTTCATTGGGAAAGACGCCAGATACGCACGTACTACAAACGGTAAACCTCGGATTATTGTCGAGGAGCCTGGGGTCACTTGTCGGTAAACCTTGGATTATTGTCAAGGAGCTGGCAAGGCGATTGAGCTTGTTACTCTGCCCTTGCATGCTATCGGGTCGTAGATTGTTCCCCCAGGTGCATTTGTTGCTGTTGGTAACTTTAGTGACCATTATCTTTAGGATTCTACCGAGGTGACGGTGGAGGGAAGATCCCACTGTACCTGGAGCAGACGTCGGCTAGACTCACTTGGATTTTCCGGGGGGTTCACTTCACTCGAGACGGTTAAAGTGGAGGAACTTGTGCCGGTCTATTCATTAAGCAGGTTGCCGGGGTAACTGTTCCGCCCACCACTTCTGTACTGAATTCGGCGATGTTGGGTTTCATATCCAACTAGTGTTTTCGGTCCGGAAGGCTACTGTTTGTGTATGGTTTGACGCCCTAGATTCTTTAGGCGTGTGATTCAAATTTGTTTGGTTCTTTAGAGACTTTAGGTGGTTTTCTTTGAGATTTTACTTTGTTTGCCTGTGCAGTAGTTAAAAGTTTTTGACTGTGGCTGAATTACCGAGACAGTCCCGTAGACTTCGGGGCAAGTCTCCTGAGATTGTTACCATGGCCGATTTGTTGAGAAAGTCCCGTAGATTGCGGGGCGAACCTCCTAAAGAGGTCCCGAGTCATTACGAAGGTTTGAAGGTCCTTGTAACTCCTAGTGGCAGTAAAGTAGGTTCACCTGAAGAAGGAGAATCGTCGTTGGTAGTCCATCCAGATTACGAAGGTCTAGAAACAGGTTATAATCCTGAAGCAGTTGTAGTTTCCGAGCTTGCTGGTAGTTTTTCATCTACTAGTGATATAGGCGAAGAACCTGAAATATCTGAACCTGTTACTCCAACTTCTAGTGCACCTAATTCACCTAGGGTAGAAAGAGTCATCACCGAAAATCTTCCCGCTGGTTTGATAGCTAATGAAGAACTTGCTCCAGAGGAAGAATTTGGTGTATCTATCCTTGAAGATCAACTTACTATTGATCTAAGGGAGCGTGAATCTATCTTTTACAGTCCTCCTAGAAGTACTACTTGGTACCTTTCGTTAACCAATTATTTAGACAACTCAGGGATAAGTTTTTCTCCACCTCGTACTCCTTTTCCACCTGGAGGTATTTATACTCCTGTAAATATGTCTGGTCAGTCGTCCGTGTTCACTCAATCTTCTGAATCTTTCTTGTACGGCGGTCCTCCTGTTCCCTCCGGGTATCAGTCACTTTCTGGTACTTTTGCGGGAGCATCTCCTCAACCCATTGAACATGGGTTATTAGCTGGAAACAATGGTAATAAACCATTGGGTGTAGGAGACATTTACATGATGTCAGGTTCAGTTCCCGATTCTCAACCTCAAGGTGGTCAATTACCCCCTGGGGGGCAGCCTTAATTAACGCCTGGGGGGCAACCTCAAGGTACACAAGTTGCGTCTGGGGGGCAACCTCAAGGACAGTATGTACCCATAGTACAATACATTCCTCAAGGTCAACCCCAGCCTCAATATGTACCCCAGGGTCAACCTTAGTATCAGTATTTACCCCAAGGGTATCAACCTCAAGGTCAAGGTCAACCCCAGTATCACTATTTACCTCAAGGTTATCAACCTCAAGGTCAATATTTGAGTCAAGGTTATCAACCACCTCAAGGCCAATCATATGTTCAAGGTACGGGAACTGTGCCTTTCAGTTATCAATCCTATCCTCAACCTGTCATGGGTCAATACCCCGGAATGAACATAGTGTGGGATCCATCGCAACTTCAACAGGTATTGCAGCCAAGTGTACAGTTGTCATCTCAAGCTGGACAACCCTTAGTTGCTGGTCCATCCCAGCAACCAGTCCAGTCTAATGTTCAAACTTCTGTACCTTCGGTAGTTACTCAGCCGCCAATTGCACCTAGTGCTCCATCTCAAACGACTGCTGCAACTACCGCAACATCCGCTCCTTCCACCACACTTGCTTCTGGAGTATCGACAGCTCCGGTTTCTACTATCTCTGCAACTACTCCTCAGACATCTTTACCATTGTCTCGATCTACGATTCAAACTACGGTTCAGATGCCTGTAGGACAACCTGGCTTAAGTACGGTTGTCACTAGTCAACCACAATTCACTTATCAACCATACCAGGGACAGTATCAATACGGACCTGCTGTCCAACAGCCGGTTTACCAGTATCAACCATATCCTGGGTACACTTATCAACAAACTCAACAACCCCAGTACGGTCCGGTTAATCCTGGTTTTCCAGGAGGATATAATATCCCGAATGCGATTCCTATTCCAAGTTATCCTGGATATCCTCCTCCTGGGACTGGTCTTGTGACCCAGAGTTTTAGGGATCCTAATCGGCAATTACCGTTTATCGCAACTTTGGATTTACCAGACTTATCGCGCCTAACGAACGATCCAATCAATTATCTTCCATTCTGGCCACCAATGCCAAATAAGTTGCCCAGCGATATACCCAAGTTCGAAGGTAAGTCTGGAGAGGATCCGTCCAATCATGTGATGACTTACCACCTCTGGTGTGCTTCAAATTCCATCTCGGATGATTCGATCCGCTTACGTCTTTTCCAGCGTACGCTCATTGGTCTCGCGGCCAAGTGGTACATTGAGTTACCACGGGCCTCTTTTTACAATTTTAGTCAGTTAGCTACCTCGTTCCTAACTCATTTTCAGTTGCCGGTCAGATATGACAATGGCACAGAGCTACTAACTTCATTAAAACAGTTGACGTCCACTTATATTTCCGATCATATACATGAATGGAGACGTCGACGGCGATTAGTGAAAGTTTTTATCCCGGACCAAATCTTAGCTGAATGGTTTGTTAAATCATTATTACCGAAGATTACCGAAGACGTAGCTAAGGCCGGAGTAGTTATTGAGTAGCAAGTAATTGCTCAAGCGCAGTACCTTGACTTAGTTTACACTCAGTCAGGTACGTTACATGAAAAGATCCCAGATGAATGTGGTACGTGAGGAATCCCTTTTCGCGTCAAGCTCGAAGTTAATAACGTTTCCCGAAGTTGTGTCATCTGACGAACAACTTTGTGAAGTCCTGTGTGTAGACGATTTACCATGGGAAGATATCCATCATAGATCTTCGTTTTTACCTGAGGAATATCATTTTGAAAATGATTTCTCATCAATATTTACAGTTGAATATGTCAAAGACACTCAGAGTCCAATGAAACATCCTGATTCAGAGCTGAATTTGGGAAACATTTCTCGCACTATTCCCATTGACATTTCAGTGAAGCCCGGAATTGTTGAACACATTTATATAGGTGCCTCGTGTTAAGATGACGAAATTCAAACATACAAGGCCCTATTTCAAGAATTCCGCGACGTGTTTGCCTGGTCCTATGAGGAAATGCCAGGAATTGATCCCTCCATTGTTGTTCATGAGATCAAGACTTACCCAGATGCTAAACCCGTTCGGCAACGTCTGCGTCAGATACACCCTCGGAAATCGGCTGCAATTAAAGTAGAAGTTGAGAAGCTGTTGAAAGCAGGTTTCATTTATCTGATCCCGTTAACGGATTGGGTATCGAATATTGTTCCAGTTAACAAGAAACAGGCAACAATAAGAATATGTATCGACTATAGGGATATCAATCGTGCTTGTCCCAAGGACAACTATCCAACGCCCTATCTCGATAAAATAATTGATGATTGTGCCGGCAGTGAAATATTTTCCTTTATGGACGGTTTTTCCGGTTACAACCAAATCATTATTCTACCTGCCGATCAACCAAAAACGGCTTTCATTTGTCCATGGGGGACATTTGCTTATTGCAAATTACCTTTTGGGCTTAAGAATTCCGGAGCCACTTTCCAAAGGGCAATGTCTTATGCATTTCATGACATCAAGCACACTGTGCAACCGTATCTCGATGATTTGCCCGCTCACTCCTTACATCGGGCTGATCACCTTGTCCATTTACGAGCAATTTTTATGAGGTGTAGGCATTATCGTATACAGTTGAACCCACACAAATGTGTCTTCTGCATAGAAGTGGGATGATTGCTAGGATTTGTAGTTTCAAAAGCCGGCATTCGCGTCGATCCCTCGAAGGTCGAAGCTATCATCAAATTGCCTCCTCCTTCGAGTCTGCGCCAACTCCAAAGTTTGCAAGGGAAAGCAAACTTTTTACGCTGATTCATTCCTAACTATGCCGAGATTACCAAGGGTTTTACCCGGTTGTTGAAACAAAATGATCAATTCTCTTGGGATGAGATAGCTAAGAAATCTTTTGATGCGCTAAAGCACGGGTTGACCCATGCACTGTTGCTGCATCCTCCCAACTACAACCAGGATTACTTTTTGTACCTCGTCGCCGCTCATTCCACCATTGGAATGGTCTTAGTACAGGAAGATGAATTCGAAACGGAACATGTGATATATTATCTTAGTAGGACGTTAAATCCCACTGAGCTAAAATATTCGCATGTGGAGAAATTGGCCCTGGCAGCTGTTCAGGCTGTCCAACGTTTTCGTCATTACATTCTTCTCCGTAAAACTACAGTCATTTCGGATTGCAACCCTATGATTTACAATTTGACTAAACAATTGCTAGGGGTCAAGTACTCTAAATGGATTGTTATCTTGCAAGAGTTCGACTTGGAGTTTGAAAAATCTAAGTCTAAGAAATCTTTAGTTTTTGCAGAGTTGATGTGTGACTTCCCGCGTGCTGACACGGAAACTGTGGCAGAGGAACCCATTGCGGACGAATCTCTGTTTCTCATCAGCACTTTAGATCCGTGGTATGGGGATATAATCGTCTATCTCCAAACCCAATCCTTTCGGCCTGAAGCTTCAAAGTCGGAACGTCGAAAAATTCGATTCCAGTCCCAACAGTACAAAATTATTGGAGATACTCTTTATCATCGTGGGGCAGATTTGGTTTTTCATCGTTGCTTAACTCATGAAGAGGCAGAAATGGTTATGAATGACTGTCATTCTGGAGCGTGTGGCGGTCATATGTCTGGGTATGCCACAGCCCAGAAGGTGTTGCGTGCTGGCTACTTCTGGCCGTCCATGTTTAAATATTGTATCATTGCGGTCCGAAAATGCCACAACTGTCAAGTGTTTGATCACAAGATGCGCGCACCACCTGCTCCTCTCCACCCTATAATTGTCGTTGGTCCTTTTGCTAAATGGGGTATCGATTTTATTACATGTAACCCTCACTCGGCCGGGGAGCATGCGTATATCATCCTTGCGGTTGATTATTTTACTAAGTGGGCTAAGGCGATTCCTACATTCGAGGCAGACGACAAGACAACTGCGATTTTCGTATTCAATCATATTATTGCTAGGTTTGGTGTCCCACAAGCGATAATCACTGACCATGGGCGCCATTTTCGAAACATCATGATGACAGAACTTACAGGCCAGCTTGGTTTACGTCATGATAGTTCTACTCCTTATTATCCCCAAGCAAACGGTTTGTTTGAGTCCATCAACAAAGTTCTGGTTATCATGATCCGACGAATCATTGGTATTCATTGGTCGAATTGGCACAACATGTTATTTTCAGCGCTTTGGGCGTACCGAACCTTAGTGAAAACATCAACAGGGTTCACTCCTTTCCAACTAGTTTATGGTTTGGAAGCTGTGCTGCCTATTGAATGCGAAATCCCATCACTTCAAATGGCTGTCGAATTACTTCCAGCTACTTCCGAAGAGGAGAAGCGTCTATTATACTTAGCTAAATTAGATGAGACTCGACGTTACGCTGCATTGGCAATCGAGACTCACGCAAAAAGGATGAAAGCTCAGTATGATCGCAATGTGACACCTCATAATTTTTCGGAGGGAGACCTAGTGCTATTATATGATCAAGCTAACGATAAATTAGGTGCTGGAAAATTCGTTCCTATGTGGCATGGGCCCTACATTGTCAAGCGAAAGCTAGCAAAAGGGGCCTATGAGCTGGTAGATTTTGATGGGGACTCTTTGGGTAAACCCAGAAATGGACTTTACCTAAAGAGGTATTATGCTTAAATGATGGGTATGGAGATTTAGTTAGGTTAGTTTTTCTTTCTAGCTAGTGTGTTTGTTAGTATAGACAGTGTGCTTAGCTTAGAGAGTGTGTTTTTAGTCGTTATTCTGGCTTATCTTGGTTTTACTCTTGATATTGCAGATGTCGACGCCTCTCCAAACGTACATTGGATTTGCTGATGGTGCTTGTCGTAGTACACGGAATATCTCTTCCGCAGCTTGGGTTATCTATTCGCCCTCTGACGAGTTAGTTTCTATGCATGGGGTGAGCCTCGGTCAAACAACAAACAACATTGCAGAATACAGTGCAGTGATTGAGTTATTATCTGAATCTATTTCATTTGGGATTCGGAGTTTGATAGTGAGGTTAGATTCTGAACTCGTTGTATTACAGCTTAATAGAGTATATGCCATTAGAAATCCAGTGTTATTAAGGTTATTTTTGAGAGTGCTCCTCTTGGAACGTGAATTTGATTACATTGAATATCAACATATTCCAAGGTCATTAAATACATTAGCAGACGCAATTGCTTCTCGAATGTTAGACAGACATTTGCGATAATCATAAATGTAAATTTAACAACATTTCATCATACATGTTTAACAAGATAAGCCGGTAATAATGATATATATACAGATAGGAGTGTGTCAAAAAATATACATCGTCTTCGATCATAGGTTGAAAAACACCTTATGATCGGCAAAAATGATAAGTACAAAAAACCAAAAATGTCACATGTGTCTACAAAAAGTGACTAGCCAATCACTGGTGGTGCTCTCTATACGACACCACTGCCCGCGCTACCCTACACAGGAACCTCCTGAAAGGTCCTGGGACTGCGACCACATAGCGCTGAAGTCGGATAGGAATATCGTCTATAGTCGTCTCTGGTATGTCCACCGTGAGATGCTCTAGGTCCTGTTCCAACTCGGCTAAGGTCTCTGCGGCCGCATCCTGTGGGGCCGGTGCTGGGGCAACTGGTACTCTTCTCTCGAATGGCCAGAGATTGGCCGGACGCTGTGGACCTACATCTGCATTTTGAAAATTGTCACTGTCAGTTTTGAGACGATATAAAAAACAAACAAAAAAGTAAATAATTTAAAAACTTGTGAAAAATGAAGTACCTCTATCGTCCCATTGTTCTCCCTGTGGAAGAACCATGTCCGGATCACCGCGAAAATCTACTCTGGCATAAGGAAAATCCTGGATCGCAAAGACCTGTTCCTCCAACCAGTGAAAGTAACCCGCAAGAAATCGGACAATTCCCGATCCCTCATCAGGATGCCGGGCCATCACCGCCACCCATCGCATCAACTTTGGCTCTCGAGGAGGCCCAATTGCAACAGTGAGATGTTGTGGGATCAGCATCGGAACCCTCTCTAGGGCAAAGCTCAAAACTAGAGGCCCATACCCAAAGGTCTTTAATTGCCCGTTCTTTGCCCTAGTCAGTTGGCCCTTCATATTGGCCAACACAGCATCACACCAGTTGAAAATGGTGCCTCGATAGCAATCTATTGCCATCCGCATTTGGGACCCGGTGGCAATATGCAAAGCGGCTACGCCACAGAGTCTAGTAACTGTAAAGGCAATTACCATAAGTTCAGGCAGGGATATGTATTTGATTTCTATCCCTTTCTCCTGGTGCTGATTATTGCACCACTCTAGCCGGAGGCTAGCAAGGGATTGGCCACCCGGCCTAGTCCCGGACAGAGTCAGTTGCTCGCCCCTATTAGGCAAACCAGTGAGAAAATATATGTCTGAGGGCTCTATCTCGAGCTGGTGCCCTCCGATGTAGAAACATTGATCCTCAACGTTCCACCTTTCAACCAGCCATTCTAAGAATCGCACCTGGGCCCTCATGCTAGGTATGGCCCAGTATTTGTAGAGATCGCATGCCTTCAAAGCATCAATGGAAGGTTGATGATCTATTGCGGCCAAATCAACATCTTTGTGTTCTCTTTTGCGCCAATCAAGCATGGTGGGCAATCCTTGAGGCTCCTTCTTGAGACCATACAAGGCTCTCTTGAGTCTACACACATGTGTCTCCTTGACATGTGTCTCAAATCCCTCTGGTTTCTCTATGTAAATTTCCTCCTCAACAACACCATTCAGAAAGGTGATCTTCACATCCATCTGATGGATCTTCCACCCCATTTGTGTAGCCAATTCTAAAATGGTTTTGATTGAGGAATATATTTCCATTGGGGAAAATTTTTCCTCATAGTCCACTCCCTGTACCTGAGACAAGCCTTTGGCCACAAATCTGGCCTTGTACTTCTCGATGTTCCCATCAACTACATGCTTCACTTTGTAGATTAGTTGTATGTTCTCTAATCTTCACACCACCTCCCATGCATTTTTCTTCATCATGGAGTCATACTCCTCCATTGTGGCATCAAACCACACTAGTTGAGAAATTTCTTCCCCAAATGAAGAAGGCTCTAACTCGATGAGTTCTATCATGAGAGACATATACCTAGTGTACCTGTCTGGTGAACTTCTATACCTATGTTGAGATGTAAGAGATTCCACAATGCTCTCTTGCATCTTGTACCAATTTCTCAGCTTCTATGGTTCTCTTTCTTCCCTCTCTGAAATATTCTAGTTAAGTGGGTGCCTCCACTCAGCCTCCTGTCTACTCCTATACATGTGGCTACTCCACAACCTCCTGAAGCTTTGTCTGAGGCTCCTACTTTGGAACCAAAATTTCCTCCTCTAGTGGGATACTCAACTTTTTCTCTAGAGAGAACCTCATAGCCTTCTCCTCATCAAATTTGACATGTTGCCTCACTACTGTCACCTTGAGTTAGGGAAAATACACCTAGTAATTATGCGGTGTCTCTGTGTATCCTACAAAGACTCCCACATTATTTGAAGGTTCAATTTTCTTCCTGCTATCCTTAGAGACATGAAAATACACATTAGTTCCAAAAATTCTGAAGTGAGATACATCTCGTTTCCTCCTAGAGAAACCTTCTTCGGGTGTGATCATGCCAAGTATTCTATGAGGGCTCTCGTTCTGTAAATAAACTGTGGTGTTGCATTATTTTGCTAATAGATTGCAATGAAAGCCCTTGATCATGCAACATGGATCTTGATTCTCCCACTATGCTTCGTTTTTTCCTTTCAACCACCCCATTTTGCTTTGGGTTATGGGGTGTTATCAAATCTCTTCTAATACCATATTTGGCACAAAACTCCTTGAAGGTGTTAGATACATATTCTCCTCCATTATCACTTCTTAGGGCTTTCAATTTTTGACCAGTCTCCTTTTCAACCAATGCTTTTAATTCAACAAATTTTGAGAAAACTTCATTCTTCTTCCACATGAATAAAATCCAGCATTTTCTAGAAAAGTCATCAACAAAAATCACATAATGCATGTGTTTTGTTGTAGAGGTTGTATAAAATGGTCCACATAAATTAGAGTGGGCATGCTTCAAGATTGCTCCAGATCTATTATCTTGGCCCTAGAAGGTGGATTTGACATATTTCCCCAATGTGCATCCCTTTCATACATCATGTTGGGCAAGGGTAAATTTTGGGAGACCAGTGGTCTAAGTGTCCCATGCACTTGTTCCGTATTTCTCAAACATTTCAAATTTTCACTTCTCCTGCCTTGCTACTCAGTGCAATGCAAGATTCCACCTCATGTTTGTATAGTTTCTTCACTTGAACTCCATTTTGTTTCACTTTCTTGATAGTTACATGTCTTAGAAATGCTTTCCCCTTAACAAAAACAACATCATAGCCTCTATCCTCCAATACAACTCCAAATATTAGGTTCTTCTTCAATCCAGGTACACACATGACATCTTTGATATGAACATGGGATCCTGATTCCCTCTTAAAGGTTATAGTACCAATTTCTTTGGTACTACACCACCCATCATCCCCAAGTTCTATATGCATCTGGAGATCCTTCTCCGTTAGGATATTGAAGAATTATTTGCATCCTATCATATGGAACGAGGCACCTAAATCTAGGTACCACACACTCCCCATTACAGTGCTCTCCATGCATGAAATTGGGGTGAAGTCCAATTTGAATTGTGAGGCAAGTGCTTCACCTTGTACACCTCCTGAAGGCTTCTTGTTAGACATCTTTTGCAAACACTTTTTTACATAGTACCGAAATTCATGGTAGTGAAAAGCTTTTCTCTTTCTTAAGTCCTTCTTCTTTCCCTTATTCTGGATAGTCTCTAGTTTTCTTTAGGCCTTATTTCCCCTGCCTTTATTTCCCTTCCCAACCAAGGAAAAATTCTTTTCCTCCTCATATTTGGATGTTACTCCATCTCTAGTCTTCTGCTGAATTTATTCCTACACCAGATCAGATGAGAATCTCTCCCAATTTGGCAATTTGTCCCTTCCATTCACAAAGTCTTGGTAGTTATGTCAGGATTTTTGAAGGCCTAGGAGATTTAGGCTCACTATTCTGAAGAGAGAATATTTTCTCCAACTCCTCCAAGCTCATCTCGGCACTGAGTGAATCTAGAGAGGTAATGTGGAATGGTTTTATTTTTCTGCATGCAGATGTTTCTGAGCTTGTCCCTCAATGCCAATTTCTTGGCATAAATACGATTTTTTAATATCTCAATGATGGTCTTCCACATAGAAAAGGGAGTCTTATTTCCATGTAAATTCGAGACTATGTGGTCTCTCACACCCTTTAGGATGATCCTCCTAGTTTTTGTGGTATCCTTCTTCCACCGGGCTAACTGTTGTGCATCTTGTTACAATAAAATTTGTCACCATGACTATTTGCAGTTAGTATGGCTCCATCAACTGTCATATTATCCTCCTTGGCAAGCCTCATACCTCTGCTCTCCATGTAAAACTTCAAGAAAGAGAGAAAGTCATTAAAAATCTATATATCTCTGGGTACGTAGTTTCTCTTAGCCTTACCTGCGTGTACGCACCTCAAGTTCACAATACCTGCGTACTTGTACGCTCTGTCTATAAAGCAATGGGTGCGTACTCCTGTAAAGGTCAAAAGGCGCAAGTTTCACTCCAAAAAAGTTACTTGTGGTCATTTCTAGAGCATTCTAGAAGCGTGTTTGACGTGTATGAAGCGCCTCCAGATGGTTCATGTATCCCTACCAAAGAGGAACTTATCCCATCAAGAGGGGAGCTATCCCATCCAAAGAGGGGCTTATCCCATTGATGGTGGACCTGAATAACTTCCTCTAGAGCACTATAAATACAGGCATTGGGCCAAAGGGAGGGAAGGTTGAAAGCTGAACATTCCTAAGGGTAGATGCTGCTGGAATTAGGACTCCCTTGTAAAGCTTGAGAGGAGAGATTCCCATCCTTTCCTAGCCTTATTTGAGAGTGGGTGAGCTGATCAAAGTAAAGGAAAACTCTTGCTGGACCCTAGGAGGGACTTGCACAACACCAAGGCTCAGGTTGTAATGGTTCCTTTTGTTTCCACTTAATACAAATGAACTCATTTTTCTCAACAGATTGTTATTCATGATTTGTTTCATATACTCCTTGGTCTGTATGATGGATATGTATTGTTTTATGAGTTTATCAGGTGCTATTTAATCTTTTGGCTTGTTAGTGAATGCAGGTTTCGAAGAGAAGGAGGAGCTCATCCGGATCGGCGAGGCTGGACTACTACAAAGCGTTGGACTAAAGGTATGTTAAAATCACCTGATTACTTGTATTCTCAATGCATGTTTAGAGAAAGGTAGTGTTTATTTGTCTTGTTTGTCACTAGAAAGCTTTTGCTTCTAGGGATGTCGGTTGTGTCTGCACTATCGACTCTTTCCGCATGACAAAATGGCGACTCCACTGGGGAATCCATTGATGTGAATGTTTTTTCCTTTGTATCAAACTTTGATCTGAGAAAAGTCATTTGTTTTCTGGTTTTTGGCTGTCTGACTGTGTATTTGGGTGGGCTAGCTTAGGGTTAAATTAGATTTTAGTTTTCCTTTGTTTTGCTAGAAGTACGCAGCATCTGCGTTGAGCACAGTGCGTACTTGTACGCACTGTCGCTTTGTGCACAGAGCGTACCCGCACCTGTGAAAACAGGTCGCCTGCGTACCTTGTCAAAATTAAGAAAATTTCAATTTTCTTCTTTTTGCCTTTTAGATTTTGTTTTTAATTTGTTTTTTCTGCCCAGATCCACTGGTTTTCTGCCATACATCTTCACCTAAGCTTGTTTCGTCAGTGTCGAGAGTTTTAGTGAAATTCATAGAGGTTTTGCCTTAGGGTTGTATTTTTAACTGGTCCTGTAGTGACTTTGGTGTTAGAGGTTGTCAAACTTTGGATCTCTCTAGTTTTGTTCAACCCTCTTAGGAGTCGGGCCTGTCATAGAATTCACCCTTGTGAGAGACCTACCTTTGTGTCTTCTCTTTGCGAATCTCGAAAAAGTTTGTTGTTTGAACTTTGAATTTTATTCTTGAGAAAAAGAACAAAAGATTTTGATTTTTGTTTTTGACTGGTTTTTGGTTCTGCATTAACTAGTCCTTAGTTACATTTTGACTGAGTAAAACATCCAGGAATCATCTTTAGTAAGCTTTTGACTCGTTAGATTTACTTTTAGGTGCTTTTCTCTTAGATTTGCTTTTGAGTGAAATTGAGTTGATTTGATTGCCATAGCTTTTTTAACTTTGATTTTTGTTAAAGTAAGTTTTACATGCTTTATTAATTAGGAAAAAATACAAAAATATCTTTTGAAGGAAAGTTTGCTTTGGTAGCATTTGAGTCTTTGAAAGAAAAAGGAATTTTCGTGAAGTGATTAGTGGTCATGTGTTGTGTGTTTTGAAAAGATAAAGAGTTTGTTTCTTTGATTTTCATTGCCAAGAAAGTTGTGTTTATATCAAGTTTGCATTCTCCAACTCTCTTAGCTAGGGAATTCATTGAAAAAGGAAAAATTAGTATAAATCATCCTAAGTGCATCTTTTAGTGGATTTCGGTCGAGTCTACACACCACCAGTTTCATCTCCACTACCTTTTGTCTTAAAGAAAGCCATAAAAATTAACGCTTAAAGTAAAATCAACTTAGTAACTTTTATTTACTAGGGCTCTGAAACACCAATATAGATCAGGCTAGTGTCTTGGAGTAGGAGAGTAATTAACTCTCCAAGACAGCAAAACCAAACAAGTAGCTCATCTTGTGGTAGGATAAATCCAACTGTTTCATTTGTACTCTGGGAAAGCTCCTCTTAAAGGAGAAGCATGAGACCATGTCCGAACCAGTGAGGGGATCAATCCTCCTTCATTGGGAAAGACGCCAGATACGCACGTACTACAAACGGTAAACCTCGGATTATTGTCGAGGAGCCTGGGGTCACTTGTCGGTAAACCTTGGATTATTGTCAAGGAGCCGGCAAGGGGATTGAGCTTGTTACTCTGCCCTTGCATGCCATCGGGTCGTAGACTGTTCCCCCAGGTGCATTTGTTGCTGCTGGTAACTTTAGTGACCATTATCTTTAGGATTCTACTGAGGTGACGGTGGAGGGAAGATCCCACTGTACCTGGAGCAGACGTCGGCTAGACTCACTTGGATTTTCCGGGGGGTTCACTTCACTCGAGACGGTTAAAGTGGAGGAACTTGTGCCGGTCTATTCATTAAGCAGGTTGCCGGGGTAACTGTTCCGCCCACCACTTCTGTACTGAATTCGGCGATGTTGGGTTTCATCTCCAACTAGTGTTTTCGGTCCGGAAGGCTACTGTTTGTGTATGGTTTGACGCCCTAGATTCTTTAGGCGTGTGATTCAAATTTGTTTGGTTCTTTAGAGACTTTAGGTGGTTTGCTTTGAGATTTTACTTTGTTTGCGTGTGCAGTAGTTAAAAGTTTTTAACTGTGGTTGAATTACCGAGACAGTCCCGTAGACTTCGGGGCAAGTCTCCTGAGATTGTTACCGTGGCCGATTTGTTGAGGAAGTCCCGTAGATTGCGGGGCGAACCTCCTAAAGAGGTCCCGAGTCATTACGAAGGTTTGAAGGTCCTTGTAACTCCTAGTGGCAGTAAAGTAGGTTCACCTGAAGAAGGAGAATCGTCGTTGGTAGTCCATCCAGATTACCAAGGTCTAGAAATAGGTTATAATCCTGAAGCAGTTGCAGTTTCCGAGCTTGCTGGTAGTTTTTCATCTACTAGTGATATAGGCGAAGAACCTGAAATATCTGAACTCGTTACTCCAACTTCTAGTGCACCTGATTCACCTAGGGTAGAAAGAGTCATCACCGAAAATCTTCCCGCTGGTTTGATAGCTATTGAAGAACTTGCTCCAGAGGAAGAATTTGGCGTATCTATCCTTGAAGATCAACCTACTATTGATCTAAGGGAGCGTGAATCTATCTTTTACAGTCCTCGTAGAAGTACTACTTGGTACCTTTCGTTAACCAATTATTTAGACAACTCAGGGATAAGTTTTTCTTCACCTCGTACTCCTTTTCCACCTGGAGGTATTTATACTCCTTTAAATATGTCTGGTCAGTCGTCCGTGTTCACTCAATCTCCTGAATCTTTCTTTTACGACGCTCCTCCTGTTCCCTCCGGGTATCAGTCACTTTCTGGTACTTTTGCGGGAGCATCTCCTCAACCCATTGAACATGGGTTATTAGCTGGAAACAATGGTAATAAACCGTTGGGTGTAGGAGACATTTACATGATGTCAGGTTCAGTTCCCGATTCTCAACCTCAAGGTGGTCAATTACCCCCTGGGAGGCAGCCTCAATTAACGCCTGGGGGGCAACCTCAAGGTACACAAGTTGCGTCTGGGGGGCAACCTCAAGGACAATATGTACCCATAGTACAATACATTCCTCAAGGTCAACCCCAGCCTCAATATGTACCCCAAGGTCAACCTCAGTATCAGTATTTACCCCAAGGGTATCAGACTCAAGGTCAAGGTCAACCCCAGTATCAGTGTTTACCTCAAGGTTATCAACCTCAAGGTCAATATTTGAGTCAAGGTTATCAACCACCTCAAAGTCAATCATATGTTCAAGGTATGGGAACTGTGCCTTTCAGTTATCAATCCTATCCTCAATCCGGTTATGGATCTCAATATCCTCAACCTGTCATGGGTCAATACCCCAGAATGAACATAGTGTGGGATCCATCGCAACTTCAACAGGTATTGCAGCCAAGTGTACAGTTGTCATCTCAAGCTAGACAACCCTTAGTTGCTGGTCCATCCCAGCAACCAGTCCAGTCTAATGTTCAAACTTCTGTACCTTCGGTAGTTACTCAGCCGCCAATTGCACCTAGTACTCCATCTCAAACGACTGCTGCAACTACCGCAACATCTGCTCCTTCCACCACACTTGCTTCTAGTACTGCATCTCAAATGACTGCTGCAACTACCGCAACATCTGCTCCTTCCACCACACTTGCTTCTGGAGTATCGACAGCTCCGGTTTCTACTGTCTCTGCAACTACTCCTCAGACATCTTTACCATTGTCTGGATCTACGATTCAAACTACGGTTCAGATGCCTATAGGACAACCTGGTTTAAGTACGGTTGTCACTAGTCAACTACAATTCACTTATCAACCGTACCAGGGACAGTATCAATACGGGCCTGCTGTCCAACAGCCGGTTTACCAGTATCAACCGTATCCTGGGTACACTTATCAACAACCTCAACAACCCCAGTACGGCCCGGTTAATCTTGGTTTTCCAGGAGGATATAATATCCCGAATGCGATTCCTATTCCAAGTTATCCTGGATATCCTCCTCCTGGGACTGGTCTTGTGACCCAGAGTTTTAGGGATCCTAATCGGCAATTACCGTTTATCGCAACTTTGGATTTACCAGACTTGTCGCGCCTAATGAACGATCCAATCAATTATCTTCCATTTTGGCTGCCAATGCCAAATAAGTTGCCCAGCGATATACCCAAGTTCGAAGGTAAGTCTGGAGAGGATCCGTCCAATCATGTGATGACTTACCACCTCTGGTGTGCTTCAAATTCCATCTCGGATGATTCGATCCGCTTACGTCTTTTCCAGCATACGCTCATTGGTCTCGCGGCCAAGTGGTACATTGAGTTACCACGGGCCTCTTTTTACAATTTAAGTCAGTTAGCTACCTCGTTCCTAACTCAATTTTAGTTGCCGGTCAGATATGACAATGGCACGGAGCTACTAACTTCATTAAAACAGTCGACGTCCACTTATATTTCTGATCATATACATGAATGGAGACGTCGACGACGATTAGTGAAAGTTTTTATCCCGGACCAAATCTTAGTTGAATGGTTTGTTAAATCATTATTACCGAAGATTACTGAAGACGTAGCTAAGGCCGGAATAGTTACTGAGGAGCAAGTAATTGCTCAAGCGCAGTACCTTGACTTAGTTTACACTTAGTCAGGTACGTTACATGAAAAGATCCCAGATGAATGTGGTCCGTGAGGAATCCCTTTTCGCATCAACCTCGGAGTTAATAACATTTCCTGAAGTTGTGTCATCCGACGAACAACTTTGTGAAGTCCTGTGTGTAGACGATTTACCATGGGAAGATATCCATCATAGATCTTTGTTTTTACCTGAGGACGATCGTTTTGAAAATGATTTCTCATCAATCTTTACAGCTGAATATGTCAAAGACGCTCAGAGTCCAATGAAACATCCTGATTCAGAGCTAAATTTGGGAAACATTTCTCGCACTATTCCCATTGACATTTCAGTGAAGCCCGGAATTGTTGAACACATTCATATAGGTGCCTCGTGTTCAGATGATGAAATTCAAACATACAAGGCCCTATTTCAAGAATTCCGCGACGTGTTTGCCTGGTCCTATGAGGAAATGCCAGGAATTGATCCCTCCATTGTTGTTCATGAGATCAAGACTTACCCGGATGCTAAACCCGTTCGGCAACGTCTGCGTCAGATACACCCTTGGAAAGCAGCTGCAATTAAAGCAAAAGTTGAGAAGCTGTTGAAAGCAGGTTTCATTTATCCGATCCCGTTAACGGATTGGGTATCGAATATTGTTCCAGTTAACAAGAAACAGGGAACAATAAGAATATGTATCGACTATAGGGATATCAATCGTGCTTGTCCCAAGGAGAACTATCCAACGCCCTATCTCGATCAAATAATTCATGATTGTGCCGGCAGTGAAATATTTTCCTTTATGGACGGTTTTTCCGGTTACAACCAAATCAATATTCTACCTGCCGATCAACCAAAAACGGCTTTCATTTGTCCATGGGGGACATTTTCTTATTGCAAATTACCTTTTGGGCTTAAGAAAGCCGGAGCCACTTTCCAAAGGGCAATGTCTTATGCATTTCATGACATCAAGCACATTGTGCAACCGTATCTCGATGATTTGCCCGCTCACTCCTTACATCGAGCTGATCACCTTGTCCATTTACGAGCAATTTTTATGAGGTGTAGGCATTATCGTATACGGTTGAACCCACACAAATGTGTCTTCTGCATAGAAGTGGGACGATTGCTAGGATTTGTAGTTTCAAAAGCCGGCATTCGCGTCGATCCCTCGAAGGTCAAAGCTATCATCAAATTGCCTCCTCCTTCCAGTCTGCGCCAACTCCAAAGTTTGCAAGGGAAAGCAAACTTTTTACGCCGATTCATTCCTAACTACGCCGAGATTACCAAGGGTTTTACCCGGTTGTTGAAACAAAATTCTCAATTCTCTTGGGATGAGATAGCTCAGAAATCTTTTGATGCGCTAAAGCACGGGTTGACCCATGCACCGTTGCTGCATCCTCCCAACTACAACCAGGATTACTTTTTGTACCTCGCCACCGCTCATTCCACCATTGGAATGGTCTTAGTACAGGAAGATGAATTCGAAACGGAACATGTGATATATTATCTTAGTAGGACGTTAAATCCCACTGAGCTAAAATATTCGCATGTGGAGAAATTGGCCCTGGCAGCTGTTCAAGCTGTCCAACGTTTTCGTCATTACATTCTTCTCCGTAAAACTACAGTCATTTCGGATTGCAACCCTATGATTTACATTTTGACTAAACAATTGCTAGGGGTCAAGTACTCTAAATGGATTGTTATCTTGCAAGAGTTCGACTTGGAGTTTGAAAAATCTAAGTCTAAGAAATCTTTAGTTTTCGCAGAGTTGATGTGTGACTTCCTGCGTGCTGACACGGAAACTGTGGCAGAGGAACCCATTGCGGACGAATCTCTATTTCTCATCAGCACTTTAGATCCGTGGTATGGGGATATAATCGTCAATCTCCAAACCCAATCCCTTCGGCCCGAAGCTTCAAAGTCGGAACGTCGGAAAATTCGATTCCAGTCCCAACAGTACAAAATTATTGGAGATACTCTTTATCGTCGTGGGGCAGATTTGGTTTTTCATCGTTGCTTAACTCATGAAGAGGCAGAAATGGTTATGAATGACTGTCTTTCTGGAGCGTGTGGCGGTCATATGTCTGGGTATGCCACAGCCCAGAAGGTGTTGCGTGCTGGCTACTTCTGGCCGTCCATGTTTAAAGATTGTATCATTGCGGTCCGAAAATGCCACAACTGTCAAGTGTTTGATCGCAAGATGCGCGCACCACCAGCTCCTCTCCACCCTATAATTTCTGTTGGTCCTTTTGCTAAATGGGGTATCGATTTTATTACATGTAACCCTCACTCGGCCGGGGGGCATGCGTATATCATCCTTGCGGTTGATTATTTTACTAAGTGGGCCGAGGCGATGCCTACATTCGAGGTGGACGGCAAGACAGCTGCGATTTTCGTATTCAATCATATTATTGCTAGGTTTGGTGTCCCACAAGCGATAATCACTGACCATGGGCGCCATTTTCGAAACATCATGATGACAGAACTTACAGGCCAGCTTGGTTTACGTCATGATAGTTCTACTCCTTATTATCCCCAAGCAAATGGTTTGGTTGAGTCCATCAACAAAGTTCTGGTTATCATGATCCGACGAATCATTGGTATTCATTGGTCGAATTGGCACAACATGTTATTTTCAGCGCTTTGGGCGTACCGAACCTCAGTGAAAACATCAACAGGGTTCACTCCTTTCCAACTAGTTTATGGTTTGGAAGCTGTGCTGCCTATTGAATGCGAAATCCCATCACTTCAAATGGCTGTCGAATTACTTCCAGCTACTTCCGAAGAGGAGAAGCGTCTATTATACTTAGCTAAATTAGATGAGACTCGACGTGACGCTGCAATGGCAATCGAGACTCACGCAAAAAGGATGAAAGCTCAGTATGATCGCAATGTGACACCTCATAATTTTTCGGAGGGAGACCTAGTGCTATTATATGATCAAGCTAACGATAAATTAGGTGCTGGAAAATTCGTTCCTATGTGGCATGGGCCCTACATTGTCAAGCGAAAGCTAGCAAAAGGGGCCTATGAGCTGGTAGATTTTGATGGGGACTCTTTGGGTAAACCCAGAAATGGACTTTACCTAAAGAGGTATTATGCTTAAATGATGGGTATGGAGATTTAGTTAGGTTAGTTTTTCTTTCTAGCTGGTGTGTTTGTTAGTATAGACAGTGTGCTTAGCTTAGAGAGTGTGTTTTTAGTCGTTATTCTGGCTTATCTTGGTTTTACTCTTGATATTGCAGATGTCGACGCCTCTCCAAACATACATTGTATTTGCTGATGGTGCTTGTCGTAGTACACGGAATATCTCTTCCGCAGCTTGGGTTATCTATTCGCCCTCTGACGAGTTAGTTTCTATGCATGGGGTGAGCCTCGGTCAAACAACAAACAACATTGCAGAATACAGTGCAGTGATTGAGTTATTATCTGAATCTATTTCATTTGGGATTCAGAGTTTGATAGTGAGGTTAGATTCTGAACTCGTTGTATTACAGCTTAATAGAGTATATGCCATTAGAAATCCAGTGTTATTAAGGTTATTTTTGAGAGTGCGCCTCTTGGAACGTGAATTTGATTACATTGAATATCAACATATTCCAAGGTCATTAAATACATTAGCAGATGCAATTGCTTCTCGAATGTTAGACAGACATTTGCGATAATCATAAATGTAAATTTAACAACATTTCATCATACATGTTTAACAAGATAAGCCGGTAATAATGATATATATACAGATAGGAGTGTGTCAAAAAATATACATCGTCTTCGATCATAGGTTGAAAAACACCTTATGATCGGCAAAAATGATAAGTACAAATAACCAAAAATGTCACATGTGTCTACAAAAAGTGACTAGCCAATCACTGGTGGTGCTCTCTATACGACACCACTGACCACGCTACCCTACACAGGAACCTCTTGAAAGGTCCTGGGACTGCGACCACATAGCGCTGAAGTCGGATAGGAATATCGTCTATAGTCGTCTCTGGTATGTCCGCCGTGAGATGCTCTAGCTCCTATTCCAACTCGGCTAAGGTCTCTGCGGCCGCATCCTGTGGGGCCGGTGCTGGTGCAACTGGTACTCTTCTCTCGAATGGCCGGAGATTGGCCGGACGCCGTGGACCTACATCTGCATTTTGAAAATTGTCACTGTCAGTTTTGAGACGATATAAAAAACAAACAAAAAAGTAAATAATTTAAAAACTTGTGAAAAATGAAGTACCTCTGTCGTCCCATTGTTCTCCCTATGGAAGAATCATGTCCGAATCACCGCAAAAATCTACTTCGGCATAAGAAAAATCCTGGATCGCAAAGACCTGGTCCTCCAACCAGTGAAAGTAACCCATAGGAAATCGGACAACTCCCGCTCCCTCATCAGGATGCCGGGCCATCACCGCAACCCATCGCATCAACTTTGGTTCCCGAGGAGGCCCAACTGCAACAGTGATATCCTATGGGATCAGCATCGGAACCCTCTCTAGGGCAAAGCTCACAACTAGAGGCCCATACCCAAAGGTCTTTAATTGCCCGTTCTTTGCCCTAGTCAGTTGGCCCTTCATATTGGCCAACACAGCGTCACACCAATTGAAAATGGTGCCTCGGTAGCAATCTATCGCCATCCGCATTTGGGACCTGGTGGCAATATGCAAAGCGGCTGTGCCACAGAGTCTGGTAACTGTAAAGGCAATTACCAAAAGTTCAGGCAAGGATATGTATTTGATTTCTATCCCTTTCTCCTGGTGCTGATTATTGCACCACTCTAGCCGGAGGCTAGCAAGGGATTGGCCACCCGTCCTAGTCCCGGACAGAGTCAGTTGCTCGCCCCTATTAGGCAAACCAGTGAGAAAATATATGTCTGAGGGCTCTATCTCGAGCTGGTGCCCTCCGATGTAGAAACATTAATCCTGAACGTTCCACCTTTCAACCAGCCATTCTAAGAATCGCACCTAGGCCCTCATGCCAGGTATGGCCCAGTATTTGTAGAGACCGCATGCCTTCAAAGCATCAATGGAAGGTTGATGATCTATTGCGGCCAAATCGACATCTTCGTGTTCTCTTTCGCGCCAATCAAGCATGGTGGGCAATCCTTGAGGCTCCTTCTTGAGACCATACAAGGCTCTCTTGAGTCTACACACATGTGTCTCCTTGACATGTGTCTCAAATCCCTCTGGTTTCTCTATGTAAATTTCCTCCTCAACAACACCATTGAGAAAGGAGATCTTCACATCCATCTGATGGATATTCCACCCCATTTGTGTAGCCAATGCTAAAATGGTTTTGATTGAGGAATATATTTCCATTGGGGAAAATTTTTCCTCATAGTCCACTCCCTGTACCTGAGAGAAGCCTTTGGCCACAAATCTGGCCTTGTACTTCTCGATGTTCCCATCAACTACATGCTTCACTTTGTAGATTAATTGTATGTTCTCTAATCTTCACACCACCTCCCATGCATTTTTCTTCATCATGGAGTCATACTCCTCCATCGTGGCATCAAACCACACTAGTTGAGAAATTTCTTCCCCAAATGAAGAAGGCTCTAACTCGATGAGTTCTATCATGAGAGACATATACCTAGTGTACCTATCTGGTGAACTTCTATACCTATGTTGAGATGTAAGAGATTCCACAATGCTCTCTTTCATCTTGTACCAATTTGTCAGCTTCTATGGTTCTCTTTCTTCCCTCTCTGAAATATTCTAGTTAAGTGGGTGCCTCCACTCAGCCTCCTATCTACTCCTATACATGTGGCTACTCCACAACCTCCTGAAGCTTTGTCTGAGGCTCCTACTTTGGAACCAAAATTTCCTCCTCTAGTGGGATACTCAACTTTTTCTCCAGAGAGAACCTCATAGCCTTCTCCTCATCAAATTTGACATGTTGCCTCACTACTGTCACCTTGAGTTAGGGAAAATACACCTAGTAATTATGCGGTGTCTCTGTGTATCCTACAAAGACTCCCATATTATTTGAAGGTTCAATTTTCTTCTTGCTATCCTTAGAGACATGAAAATACACATTAGTTCCAAAAATTCTGAAGTGAGATACATCTCGTTTCCTCCTAGAGAAACCTTCTTCGGGTGTGATCATGCCAAGTATTCTATGAGGGCTCTCGTTCTGTAAATAAATTGTGGTGTTGCATTATTTTGCTAATAGATTGCAATGAAAGCCCTTGATCATGCAACATGGATCTTGCTTCTCCCACTATGCTTCGGTTTTTCCTTTCAACCACCCCATTTTGCTTTGGGTTATGGGGTGTTATCAAATCTCTTCTAATACCATATTTGGCACAAAACTCCTTGAAGGTGTTAGATACATATTCTCCTCCATTATCACTTCTTAGGGCTTTCAATTTTTGACCAGTCTCCTTTTCAACCAATGCTTTTAATTCAACAAATTTTGAGAAAACTTCATTCTTCTTCCACATGAATAAAATCCAGCATTTTCTAGAAAAGTCATCAACAAAAATCACATAATGCATGTGTTTTGTTGTAGAGGTTGTATAAAATGGTCCACATAAATCAGAGTGGGCATGCTTCAAGATTGCTCCAGATCTATTATCTTGGCCCTAGAAGGTGGATTTGACATATTTCCCCAATGTGCATCCCTTGCATACATCATGTTGGGTAAGGGTAAATTTTGGGAGACCAGTGGTCTAAGTGTCCCATGCACTTGTTCCATATTTCTACAACATTTCAAATTTTCACTTCTCCTGCCTTGCTACTCAGTGCAATGCAAGATTCCACCTCATGTTTGTATAGTTTCTTCACTTGAACTCCATTTTGTTTCACTTTCTTGATAGTTACATGTCTTAGAAAGGATTTCCCCTTAACAAAAACAACATCATAGCCTCTATCCTCCAATACAACTCCAAATATTAGGTTCTTCTTCAACCCAGGTACACACATGACATCTTTGATATGAATATGGGATCCTGATTCCCTCTTAAAGGTTACAGTACCAATTTCTTTGGTACTACACCACCCATCATCCCCAAGTTCTATATGCATCTGGAGATCCTTCTCCTTTAGGATATTGAAGAATTATTTGCATCCTATCATATGGAACGAGGCACCTAAATCTAGGTACCACACACTCCCCATTACAGTGCTCTCCATGCATGAAATCGGGGTGAAGTCCAATTTGAATTGTGAGGCAAGTGCTTCACCTTGTACACCTCCTGAAGGCTTCTTGTTAGACATCTTTTGCAAACACTTTGTTACATAGTGCCTAAATTCATGGTAGTGAAAAGATTTTCTCTTTCTTAAGTCCTTCTTCTTTCCCTTATTCTGGATAGTCTCTAGTTTTCTTTAGGCCTTATTTCCCCTGCCTTTATTTCCCTTCCCAACCAAGGAAAAATTCTTTTCCTCCTCATATTTGGATGTTACTCCATCTCTAGTCTTCTACTGAATTTATTCCTACACCAGTTCAGACGAGAATCTCTCCCAATTTGGCAATTTGTCCCTTCCATTCACAAAGTCTTGGTAGTTATGTCAGGATTTTTGAAGGCCTAGGAGATTTAGGCTCACTATTCTGAAGAGAGAATATTTTCTCCAACTCCTCCAAGCTCATCTCGGCACTGAGTGAATCTAGAGAGGTAATGTGGAATGGTTTTATTTTTCTGCATGCAGATGTTTCTGAGCTTGTCCCTCAAATCCAATTTCTTGGCATAAATATGATTTTTTAATATCTCAATGATGGTCTTCCACATAGAAAAGGGAGTCTTATTTCCATGTAAATTCGAGACTATGTGGTCTCTCACACCCTTTAGGATGATCCTCCTAGTTTTTGTGGTATCCTTCTTCCACCTGGCTAACTGTTGTGCATCTTGTTACACTAAAATTTGTCACCATGACTATTTGCAGTTAGTATGGCTCCATCAACTGTCATACTATCCTCCTTGGCAAGCCTCATACCTCTGCTCTCCATGTCAAACTTCAAGAAAGAGAGAAAGTCATTAAAAGTCTATATATCTCTGGGTACACAGTTTCTCTTAGCCTTACCTGCGTGTACGCACCCCAAGTTCACAATAACTACGTACTTGTATGCTCTGTCTATAAAGCAATGGGTGCGTACTCCTGTAAAGGTCAAAAGGCGCAAGTTTCACTCCAAAAAAGTTACTTGTGGTCATTTCTAGAGCATTCTAGAAGTTTGTTTGACGTGTATGAAGCGCCTCCAGATGGTTCATGTATCCCTACCAAAGAGGAACTTATCCCATCAAGAGGGGAGCTATCCCATCCAAAGAGGGGCTTATCCCATTGATGGTGGACCTGAATAACTTCCTATAGAGCACTATAAATACAGGCATTGGGCCAAAGGGAGGGAAGGTTGAAAGCTGAACATTCCTAAGGGTAGATGTTGCTGGAATTAGGACTCCCTTGTAAAGCTTGAGAGGAGAGATTCCCATCCTTTCCTAGCCTTATTTGAGAGTGGGTGAGCTGATCAAAGTAAAGGAAAACTCTTGTTGGACCCTAGGAGGGACTTGCACAACACCAAGGCTCGGGTTGTAATGGTTCCTTTTGTTTCCACTTAATACAAATGAACTCATTTTTCTCAACAGATTGTTATTCATGATTTGTTTCATATACTCGTTGGTCTGTATGATGGATATGTATTGTTTTATGAGTTTATTAGGTGCTATTTAATCTTTTGGCTTGTTAGTGAATGCAGGTTTCGAAGAGAAGGAGGAGCTCATCCGGATCGGTGAGGCTGGACTACTACAAAGCATTGGTCTAAAGGTATGTTAAAATCACCTGATTACTTGTATTCTCAATGCATGTTTAGAGAAAGGTAGTGTTTATTTGTCTTGTTTGTCACTAGAAAGCTTTTGCTTCTAGGGAGGTCAGTTGTGTCCGCACTATCGACTCTTTCCGCATGACACATCTGATATTGTTGGATTTGGAATGTCAGTTTTAGTGTACTCCAACACACCATTATCATCGATCACTACTTCTATCCTTTCCTTCTAAACTAAAAAATTTGAGGTTCCCTCAAGGGAATACTCCAATCTCAATTCGTTGAAATAAATTTTCCCACACAAAAGAAAAACTGCTTCATTGAATCTGCAAATTGAAATATCTAAAGAAGAACCTCTATTGGTTGGTTTCTAGTGTGATTTATGCTCTGATAACATGTAGAAATTAATAGAAATTTTCTACTATAGATGAAATTTGAACTAAAATCAAGAGATTACACATCTCCTCTACTATTCTGTAGAATGGAAATCACAATTTAGAAACACGTGAAATGACATGAAATCATTAAAACACCACAACAACACAATTATTTACAAGGGAACCTAACTAGGAAAAACCCCTTCGCTTCTTTTCATTAACCAGATGATAATGAGAAACTATTACAATGTCTTGCTTCAAATCTGAAGTACATCCTACACTGTAAACATATTCTCATGTTGACTGTCCTGCTTTGTCTAACACTTAGCCAATTCAAAGCACCATCTAGCTCCTATTTCATTGTGCAATCTTGGAGTAAATTAGCTCGTAAAAGATAGGAATTTTCTTCTATTTTATTGTTCAATTCCCAAGGAATGATTCATCTGCTTCACTACCAAGCCTGTACACTCAACTAGTATGCAATTGATAATTATAATGTGCCTTTTTACTCCACTGTAGCTAGGAAATTTGAATTCCATGCATGCTTGGGATATTTTTAGTTAATTGACTAGTTTAATTGACATATCACTGAGTTAACAACAGTTCTACTACTCAACTCACCTTCAACTAGCGCAACTGGTTATTTGAGCTTAATTAACTAAGTCAAACTAAAAATAACTAAACTAAATTGCTAAATTTTAGCAATCACTACATGCACAACTCTAATTCTAGACTATAACTCAAATGTACTAAGTAAATTAGTAGAAAAATCCATGTCACACAAGTTAACTGCAATCTAAGTCATCCAGCTAATGTGGAAAATCGAATTACTAAATTTGACTAAGGCACAAGTCAAATTTAGCCTTTCTTGCTATTTCTAACAGCGTTGGCTACCCAGTCATCTCCATCCATCCCCTAATCACTTGTCATCAAACATGCCATGTCTACTGAGTCACTATGCACTGTCAACATGCCACTTGGTTGACCCCACGTCCTACCGACGTCAATGTGACCTCACTGAAACTTCGTGCCTAAGACAACTTATGCGCGTGGCAGGAACTGATTTATATAAAATCATACTAGAGGTTCATTTCAGGAAAATTATCATAAATTCTAGTCCTCGCACCTGTAACCTCCAAAATTAACTAATTTATCAAAATTTGAGTGCAAACCCTAAAAATTCAAGCTATAAATAAATAAAAAAGTTCAACAATTTCTCTTGTTGAGGGTTGTGCATTTTTAAGTTCAAGAAAATTTGGCCATCTTAAACTCTGATCTCACCTAATAAAGAAAAGTGTGCTCCATTTGGAGATAAACTTGTCCCTAGATGAAGAAACCCTGTAATTATCGTGAATTAGCCTTCTCTGATGTAGTAATAAGTTGAGGTAACCTTCTGTTGAAGCCCCAAAAATCGGGTCTACAACAAGGGGGATACCCGCTCGGTCCGGACCTTGGTTGGCAGCTCCTTTTCCGTTTGGTATAGCGGGTCCGACTGGGGATATGGGACCAGTTTCCTAATTTGTGTGTGTGTGAGAAAGATTGATATTTCTATTTCTAACAGTTTCTAAATGGAATACTTCTACTCTAATTCTAATCTAACAATAAGGAAATTATATTCTAATAACAGAAATATGTAAATCTACACTAAACCGGGGTGTAATCTTTCTTCTATGCAATCTAAAATGATTTCAAACAACAACTGCTAATAAAATTCAGCTTCCATGAGAAAATAATTCAATAAAGATGAACCACTTCGTATAAAAATTTAGACGAAATAGTGGTGCAAAACATATTGCATAATGAGCTATTCATACACTAAGCATAAATAAATAGTTATCACCGTACAAAAGTGCCAAATGATAACTCAGGCATTCATACATTAATATATAAATAATTGAATTGAACATCACTTTAACACAATGCAGAAATAGTTAAGAGATAGAAATACCATTTATAACTAGTCCTACTCATGAGCTTCAAGCGATAATGATTTATCCCTCCTTGATCAAATATCTACCAAGAGTACAAAAGTGCAACATCAGTAGCAGATATCAAATGCAAACATCAATAAATCTTGTTCCATTCATTCATCAAAACCTCCTCAAAGGGTACAGAAGTGCATGTTTTGGGGATAAGTTTTTGATAAATTTTAGGACCCTTCTCTAAATGCATGAGAAGGGTTTAAATACTACTAACTAAATCTAAAAATAAATTAATACAAAAATGTAGGATGCGGTTTAAATGACCGTCCTCTTTTAAGGAAAATAAAACAAAATTAAAGCTAAAATTAAATATAACATTAAACTACTTCTATATTTGGTCCTTGAAATCGCACGCATGCAACATCTGTTTGAGAAGAGTCGGCTGGCTGACTTCCACTTTTAGCTGAGCTGAGAAAACAGAATCGACAAAAGTTGGTACCATTTTTTCGGCCGAATTGATGATACACTTAATAGTCATCCACTGGCTATGTGGCTTTACCAAGTATGCCCAGTAATATTCCCAGTTCAACTTGGTTAACCCTTGGATTGCTTTTGCCTTTTCATGAGCTCTCTGTTTCCAATCTGCCTGTCTCATTGCTTTCTTGCAATTCTCGGAGCTTGCAAGTGACTGGGCAATTAGCAGTTTTGCCTTTTCAAAAAAAAAATCTCAGCGATGCACGATTAGCACTAGGCGCTAATCACGCATCAGAAACTTCCTTTGTTTCTTGATCCGAATTTCCTTGACGCGTTTTTGGCCCTTTATGCTTTTTCCTTCTAGCAGATATAAAGTTCAAAATTTGTAAAAATGATAATTCTGTGGACTCTTGACCTTGAGTCTTAAACTGTCTGTTTCTGATTTCTGTGTTGTCCAACATCCACTTCACCATGTCTGTGTATGGGAGAATTTTAGGCCTTGCTGCTATCCGGTGCAAGAATGAGCAAGCTAGCTCTGTGAGGATTCTCCTCTTCAAGCAGATTATACATGCCTTCCCATGTAGAAATTCTTGTGTCTCTGTTACAGGTTGTGTCTGTATACAATGGCGCCATTTCCTTTTCTTCTAAGCTTGGGGCTTTGCTTTTCTTTCCCATTTTAATCTATGTATTTCTTTGTATTGGCCTCTGTTCTCTGTTCCTGCAATTCACAAGTGAAGCGAAAATGAATGACAACGAAGGGTGATGGGAAAGTTTTAAATGCCACAGACATATCAAGAATACCACCTTACGTGAAATGATTCTTTCGATAAGCACGAACCCATATTCCATTATAACTGGCAACTACATCATTTATTAGCATTAAAGTGCATAACCAGGTGTCAGCTTAGGGAAAATACTTTTCTTGAATAACATGCCTGAAAGATCTGCGATGAAGCGATTTTGCGATTTGCTTCGCAACATCGCAGATCGCAACATCGCAACATCGCAAAATCGCAGAATCGCAAAATCGCAAGGTTGATCGCTCATGACATCGCATTATCATTGTATCACTATATCGTTGTATCGTGAAATCGCAATATCGCAGATTGCAGGAATGTTATGTATGCCAATCTTTGTTAACCTATTTTCTGCGAAATGCGATCTTGCAATCGGCAATATCGCATATCGGCAAATTTTAAAGTGTTTCATGTAAGTTGTATTTGCTGGGTGCAATGCGATACTATCGCGTATCGCGATCTCGCAATATTGGAACTTCGGCTTGTAAGGAGGCATCCCGCTATCTTTTTGCGATGTGATTTTCCTAAGGAAAGATTTTATCTTACCTTATCATAAAACTTAGATTTTTTTAGGTTTTCAAAGGGAGGTTTCCTAAGCTTATGATGGTAAGTTTTATTTGAAAAGGAAATTTAACCACTACTTTGATTTTTTAGATTTTTAACTAAGGGTCCCCACTTATTTAGTATTAGGAATAACACTAAATAAGAAGGGGGGTTGTTGTTGGCCACAACAATTGGTGATTCACTTGGAAGAACCAGTTATCTCTGCTGCTTTTTGAATTTTCAAAACTTCCAAAACAGAAAATTTTCCAGAAAGTTAAACTTTATTATAGAAAGATAAAGTACATTATATTCTAACCTGTCAATGACATTTTGTTTCAACTATTTTCAACTTTGATTATTTGCTGCCTCAAGCTAGTCCTTGTATTTACATCAGTCATTACTTGGTTTGTAAAGATAAAACAAAGTCTTCTCTGTAAACCAGTTTTAAATATGCTCATTTGTCGTAGGTAGAGCCTCTGCTACCAGCAGGCATTTATAGCCTCGACAGGGTTACCTATTACCCAGCAATGATCCTGTATCCTACTTAAAGAAACCTACAATTCCCAAAGAAGAATCCACATCCACACTTATTTCTTTGATTTTTCTTTTCATTCTTAAAGAGCAATGTCTTGGTTTGATAGCCAATTTATGACACAGTCATTCACTGATTTATAACTTTGCTGAACAAGCTGGCTCGTGATGAGACCCCTTGCCTTTTGATTGCAACAATCTTGAGTCTTTGCCCTGTTGTGGTATGCAGTATTGGCAAAGTCAGCAAGTTATAATATCTGTGATTATGATAAGCCGGCTCGTGATGAGACCTCTCTCTCTTTAAGATAAAGTGTATCCTTGGATTGTTCCTCTGAAAATTGTGATTCCCTTAGTAGGGAGGAAGTCATTGTTTCCTTAAGATAGCTCTGGATGACAATAGTAGAGTTTTTGGAAATAGCTGTTCTACAGAGAATCTTTATTTTGTTATTGATACTTTTCATTGCACTGATATAAAACAATTTCTCACTAAAGGTTGTTTTCATCAAATTTTATGAAGTTGAAACTAGTATCATATCTAGGCTAGAGTTTTTAACTGTATCTTTCAATAATAAAGATCAATTTTCCAAAAGATTTGCTATTTATACAAGTGAAAGATCAAAATTTGAAAGAGAATTGGTGTCTTTTTCATAAATGCCTATCATAACCATTCACAACCGGTTTTATTATGAAAAGCAAAAGCAACTACCCTAAAAAAAATAGAAGAATGATCTTCTATGGAAAATATTTTTTGATAATTTGACCATTAACAGGTAGAGAATCGCTTTTCCCTGCTAAATCTTGTAACATGAAGGTCGATGGACCTATGATTTCTACAATTTGAAAAGAACCAAGCCACATTCTTTGAAATTTTGTATGTTTTCCCTTTTCCTCATGAGCCTTGTCCCATTTTAAAACTAAATCTCCCATCTAAAAATATTTTCTGGATATCACATTGGAATCAAAAGAGGCCTTCACCAATGCTTGATGATGAGCGTGATTTACCTTAGCCCATTCTCATTGTTCTTCTAATTTAATTAATTCCAGCTACCTAAGTTGTAAAGAGGAAGTTGGTACTTCATCAATATATTGAACCAAGGCTAAAGAGGGAATTGCTAGATGTGTTGGAAGAACCACTTCTTTCCCATAAACTAAATTAAAGGGAGAAGTGCCGATAGAGGCTTTCTGTGTTATTCGATGTACCCATAAAGCATAAATTAAAGACTTATGCCAATTTTTATGATTTTGGTCAATGGTTCGCTTAATGATTCTAATTAAGTTCTTATTTGTAGATTCAGCTAAACCATTGCCCTGCGGATAGTAATTGGCAGAATATTTAAGTTTGAAACCTATTTTGAGTGTGAATTCAGTCATTGTATTTCCAGAAAAGTATGATGCATTATCAAACATTAAAGCGGAAGGCAATCCAAACCTGGTGATTATGAACTGATCTATGAATTCAATGATATTTTCAGCATTAGCCGTCTTGAGTGGAACTGCCTCTACCCATTTAGTAAAGTAATCTGTCGCTGTGAGGATGTATCTATACTGTTTAGAAGAGTGAGCAACGATCTCACCTATTATGTCTAAACCCCACTGATCCAATGGTTGTTCGATGGTAACTGGTTGCAGTGGCAAGGATGGTTTCTTTTGTTTCCCAGCAGTAGTTTGACAGACTTGACATTTCCTTACGTAGTTATGTGTATCTTTGAATAATGTGGGCCAGTAATATCCTACGCGTAAAATTTTGTGAGCGGTTGCATCTCCAGTGTAGTGTCTGCCTGCTGGCCCCTCGTGGAGTTCCTGCAAGACTTTTTCAGCTTCAGTTTTCTCAAGACATCTAAGTAGAACGGAATCATAATTTATTCTGAAAAGAACATCATTCACAAGTTGATATTGTTTGGCTTTTAACCTTAGGGCTCTTTTCTTGGTATGATCGAGGTTTGGAGGAGCATATCCATTCTTTAAATAATAAATAATATCAGCATATAATGACTCAACATCGTTTAGGCTTACCTCGTATACTTGTACCTCTTCAGATGGATTTTCAGGCATTAGCGATGCTCTTGCCAGCATTTTGCAAAAGCCTTGACCTTTTACAATACTTGCTGGTTTGATTTCTATGTCGTATTCCTATAAGGCAGTGACCCAATTGGCCCTTTTCTCACCCACATCCTTCTGTACTAGAAGATTTCTTACCGCTGAAAATGGTACTATGATCTTGGTATGTGTTTTGAGTAAGAAAGGTCTGAAGTATTTAATTGCTTTAAAAACAGCATAGGCTTGTTTCTCCACATCTGAATAATTCAATTCAGCACCTTGTAAATTGGAACTGAAAAAAGCGATTGGGGCTTCCACCTTTTCTTGGTTTGCTTGAGTGAGTATCGCAGCATATGATCTATCTGAGGCAAAGGTATACAAAATAAAAGGATCGGAAAAATTTGGAGTTGCTAACGATGGAGCATTGATAATAGCTTGTTTGATCAGATTGAATGCTTCATGTTCATCTTGGCCCCATTTAAAGTTTGCGTTCTTTTTAATCATGGCTTGTAAAGGAGACACGATTCTTGAAAAATCTGGGACGAATCTCTTTACAAAGTTGATCTGGCCAAGGAAAGATTGCATGGATTTTTTATTGTGAGGTAGGGGAACTGCGGAAATTTCTTTGATTCTGTCAGGATCAATGTGAATTCCAGATTTTGACACTATGAATCCTAGAAGCTTTCCTTTGCTTAATGCGAAAAAGGATTTTTTGGGTTAAGTGAAATTCCATACCTTAAACAACGTTGGAAGATTTGTTTTAAATCCCTGAGATGGTTGTTTCGTTTCTTGGAATAAACAGCTATATCATCCAAATAGATTACCACTGACTTATTAACTAACCCTTTGAATGCAATGCCCATGGCTCTCTGAAATGTGGCACCCATGTTAATCAAACCAAATGGCATCTTTTGATATGCGTATGTGCCCCATTTAGTTCTGAATGTAGTTTTTAATTGATCATTGGGATGTACCAGCACTTGATTGTATCCTGAGAATCCATCCAAGATGATATTAGTTCTGAGCCCACGACTGCCTGCAGTATTTGTTCCATGGGAGGTAAAGGAAAATTATCCTTTTGGTAGGCCTTGTTAAGGTTTCGAAAGTCAATGCAGATTCTGATATCTCCTTTTTTCTTTCTAACAGGTACCATATTGGAGACCCATTTAGAATGTCTAACGGGAAATATTATTTTGGCTTTCAATAACTTGTTGAGTTCAGTTTTAATCTGATTTTCTAAATTTGGATGGATCTTTCTCAACTTCTGTTGGATAGGTCTTTCATTATCGATCATTGGGATAGTATGCTGAATGATGGAGGTGTCGTATGTTTTGAGTTCATCATAATTCCAGGCAAAGACACTTTTTTATTGTTTCAAGAGACAGATATATGCTAATTTCTCTTCAGGGGCTAGGCCAAGGCCTAGGTTGATGTTCTGTGGTTTGGCATCAGTTCCTAGATTTACTAATTCATAATTCAAAGTTGAACTTTGGAGTTTTGAATTCGTAGATCTTTTGAATCGATCTTTCAAATCATAAAGGTCTTCTAATTTGACTACTGATTTAGGTATAGCATTGTTAGTACTATCCTGTTGGAATTGCTGATCATGGTGGTCTTCGTCAATTATTTGATTGGTGTAGGATCCTTCAGATGTGAGAAAACTCACGATATCAGGATCATCGTTGAAAATCCTCCAATTGGTGATGTTATCAGGGATAGATGGTCTAAAAATTAGCTCAATTGAAAATCGGTAAGGGCTAAAATCTTCTGAAGGAATGAGCTTGGAAACTATGTTGGCTAAGAGGTATGCGCTAGCATTCTAGAGTCTGGGAATTGACAAAATATTAAATGCTATAAAATGTTCAGTCAGATCTTGAACTAAATATTGGTAATGCTTTAAATGACCTGATAAACAGTGTATAGTATTGCGTACCTGTCTAATTACAGTTTCAGAATCTCCGAAAACTTGCAGGTATTTGACGTTTAACCCAATTGCTTTGTACAACCCTTGGATTAGAGCTTCGTACTATGTGGCATTGTTGGTGCACTCGAATTCGAGTCTACAGGTTAGCATGGTCTTATCTCCCTCTGGGCTTACTAATACACATCCTACTCCTGCTCCTTCGTTAGACTTAGAACCATCAAAAAATAGTTTCCAAAACAAAGATTTATTTACAGGAGTATCTATAAAATTAATGCATTTAGAACTATCTGTTTGAGAGAAATTTTCTATTTGAGATAAAACAAAATGTTCTGAGTAAGGTGAAGTATGAGCATTAAAATTTCCTAAGAAAGAATCTACTGAATAGTTGCCAGTGATGTTAGAATTATATGCTACTGGTTCATTTTCTCCTTCGAGTTCTGTTACTATGTATTTCTGATGTCGTTCACATTCAACTTTTATTTGGTTTGGTTTTCCATTATAAGGCAGCCACATGTGGGACCAATCAGTTGCAAAGTATCCATGAAGTTTTTCTGACCAATCTCTGCTAAGAATTAAGCCATAAAATTCAGGAATATCAGCAACTAAAATGTCGATAACTTGACATACCTTTGGATTGGATGACAGCCTTATGGTAACCTGATTTAACTCGCCAATCACTTCGACTTGCGATCTATCTAGTTGAACTATGTGCACAGTGGATTTTTGTGGTTGAACATTCAATTTTGCACAAATTGATCTCAGAAAAATATTTGATGAAGCTCCAGAATCCACTAAGCAATTATGCACATTTTTATTGAAGATTTCATACGTAAGGAGAAATGGGGGAGTATGTGATCTCGATCTTCCTCCAATTAATGCGATATCGTTTGGATCAACTTTATTAATCGCACTAGTTGGAGGTATTCCCATATCATGAGAAGCTTGAGATATTACAGCAGCTGGTAAAGGTGCAACTGGTACAGCGTGTAATTCTTTCAAAAGTACTTTCTGCTGGTCTTTTAACTTGCTCAATTCAAAAAGAGTAAAATTGGCCCTAGTCTTTTTCATATCTTCTACGATGTTATACTCCATTTCATCTGAAATGATTAGCGTTTTAGATGGAGTAGATGTGTCTGTTTGGACTGGGTTGGTTTGAGTCGCTTTAGGTGATGTTTTCTTGGCTACGACTTTATCCTTAGTCATCAAGCTTGCGCTCTTTGGCTTAGGTGTAGGTTGAGGAGGATCAAGTTGATTTCTGCTACGAGTACTAACCGGGAATGCCTCTTGATCTTCTTCATTTGGGAGGATGAAATCCCACATACCTTGTAACTCTACAACTTCTTCTTCATCGGTATGCTCTTCAATAGCGTTTTCCTCTTGTAATTCTTCTTCTGATTCAACATTTGAAATAGCATTAGGGGGTTTGGAATCAGTTGAAGGATTTCTTTTAAAAGGCCTGTATGGCTTTTTAGAAGAAGTTTCTGCCACTTGTTTCTTAATGTCGACCATTTCGTTAGACATGGTCTTCAAAACTTTTTGTAATCCTTCTAAATCAAATGGATCTTTCGGTTGGTTTTTCTTGGGATCTTCTTTGAAAGAAACCTTCTTAGGTTTTCGTTCTTCCATCGCGTTTTTCTTTTCTAAGGCTGTAATATATTTCTCTACTGTTATTGATTCTTTCATGTTTTCAACTAAGGTTTTTTTGTTAGCCCTATCAACAAAGATTGCTAAGTTTGATGGTAAAGCAGTAATATACCATTCACTTCGCACTTCTTCACTAGGCTGAGAAGCAGTAGGTATTTTGTTTAGGATTTTATTGAAACGTAAATTGAAATCTTTGATAGGTTCTCTTGACTTGGCCCTAAGGTTAGACAAGTCATTGATCAGTGTCGCTGTAGACCTGTCATCACCAAACTTGGTCAAGAATTGTTCTTGGAAGATGTCCCAACTAGTAATAGATCCAGATGGTAACGAGAAATACCATGATCCGGCTGTCCCTTGCAAAGTATAAGGGAAAAGTAGAACAACAGCATCCTCACTAACAACTCCATTGAGATTTATGGATAGCATAAAGTTATTTATATGTTCTTCCGCTAGCATGCCTACCTAAGGGTTAAACTTAGGCAACCATTTTTCAGGATGGGCCGGTATCTGACTCAAGGGTGCAGGCATTAAGACTGCCCCGGGTTATTCCATGGAGATTGGGCCATTGCTGAACTACTAACAACGGAAAGTGCAGAAGATGATCCCTATGGTTGAGAAGATGAGGATATTATAACTCAAAATGTTTGAGAAGGGGTTGAGGAAGTTGCAATAGGCTGATGGACGGTGATCTGAAGTGGAGTGGATGGTTGACTTCACGGTGAAGAAGTTGGGATGGATGATGATGATGATGAAAGAGTCTCACTATCATATCCTTTAGGAGACTTCCTTGCTCTCTTTCTAGTAGGTAGGGCTAATTCGGTTGGCTGAACACCAAACTTTTCGCTCTTTAATTTGGTGAGAGGATGAGCAGGGTAGTATTACGAAGTCACGCTGCCTTGAGATTTATCAGATTTCTGAGGAGATATAGAAAATCGCTGAAGTTTGTGAATCAAAGATTCAACTTCAGGAGGTTCAATAGTAGATTGTTCTGAAATGTCAGGGTTTGTAGCAGCGGTTGTTGATCCAGCGACTTCTAACTCTGGATTTAAGGTTTCTGAATGCAATGGAGAAGTCGGAGGAGATGGTGAGGGCGATTTACTCTCAGAATGGTATTTAGATTTAGATTTTCTTGCCATTCACAGTTCGGGGGCCCTCCTTCTAGCGCCAAATATGTTGAAGCCCCGAAAATTGGGTCTACAACAAGGGGGATACCCGCCCGGTCCGGACCTTGGTTGGCAGCTCCTTTTCCGTTTGGTATAGCGGGTCTAACTGGGGATATGGGACCAGTTTCCCAATTTGTGTGTGTGTGTGAAAGATTGATATTTCTGTTTCTAACAGTTTCTAAATGGAATACTTCTACTCTAATTCTAATCTAACAATAAGGAAATTATATTCTAATAACAGAAATATGTAAACTACACTAACCCGGGGTGTAATATTTCTTCTATGCGATCTAAAATGATTTCAAACAACAACTGGTAATAAAGATCATTCAGCTGCCATGAGAAAAGGATTCAATAAAGATGAACCACTTCGTATAAAAAGTTAGACGAAACAGTTGTGCAAAACATATCTCATAATGAGCTATTCATACACTAAGCATAAATAAATAGCTATCACCGTACAAAAGTGCCAAATGATAACTCAGGCATTCATACATTAATATATAAATAACTAAATTGAACATCACTTTAACACAAGGCAGAAATAGTTAAGAGATAGAAATACCATTTATAACTAGTCCTACTCATGAGCTTCAAGCGATAACGATTTATCTCTCCTTGATCAAATATCTACTAAGAGTACAAAAGTGCAACATCAGTAGCAGATATCAAATGCAAACATCAATAAATCCTATTCCATTCATTCATAAAAACCTCCTCAGAGGGTACAGAAGTGCATGTTCTGGGGATAAGTTTTTGATAAATTTCAGGACCCTTCTCTAAATGCATGAGAAGGGTTTAAATACTACTAACTAAATCTAAAAATAAATTATTACAAAAATGTAGGATGCAGTTTAAATGACCGTCCTCTTTTCAAGAAAATAAAACAAAATTAAAGCTAAAATTAAATCTAACATTAAACTACTTCAGTATTTGGTCCTTGAAATCGCACGCATGCAGCATCTGTTTGAGAAGAGTTGGCTGGCTGACTTCCACTTTTAGATGAGCTAAGAAAACA
Source organism: Pinus tabuliformis (assembly GCA_031772625.1). Taxonomy (NCBI): domain Eukaryota; kingdom Viridiplantae; phylum Streptophyta; class Pinopsida; order Pinales; family Pinaceae; genus Pinus; species Pinus tabuliformis. The sequence continues at coordinate 415,215,264 of CM062811.1, forward strand.
GAATCGATAAGAGCTGGCACCATTTTTTCGGCCGAATTGATGATACACTTAACAGTCATCCACTAGCTATGTGGCTTTACCAAGTATGCCCAGTAATATTCCCAGTTCAACTTGGTTAACCCTTGGATTGCTTTTGCCTTTTTTTGAGCTCTATGTTTCCAATCTGCTTGTCTCATTGCTTTCTTGCAATTCTCGGAGCTTGCAAGTGACTGGGCAATTAGCAGTTTTGCCTTTTCGAAAAAAAATTCTCAGTGAATCCGAATTTCCTTGACGCATTTTTCGCCTTTTGCACTTTTTCCTTCTAGCGGATATAAAGTTCAAAATTTGTAAAAATGATAATTCCGTGGACTCTTGACCTTGAGTCTTAAACTGTCTATTTTTTATTTATGTGTTGTCCAGTATCCACTTTACCATGTCTATGTATGGGATAATTTTAGGCCTTGCTGCTATCCGGTGCAAGAATGAGCAAGCTATCTCTGTGAGGAATGCTTCAGAAGAACCATTTGAGCCCGCAGTAGCAGTAACTTCCATTACTCTGGGATTCTCCTCTTCAAGCAGATTATACATGCCTTCCCATGTAGCAATTCCCGCGTCTCTGTTACAGGTCGTGTCTGTATACAAGGGTGCCATTTCCTTTTCTTCTGAGCTTGGGGATTTGCTTTTCTTTCCCATTTTACTCTGTGTATTGCTTTGTGTTGGCCTCTATTCTCCGTTCCTGCAATTCACAAGTGAAGCGAAAATGAATGACAACGAAGGGTGATGGGAAAGTTGTAAATGCCACAGACATATCAAGCATACCACCTTACGTGAAATGATTCTTTCAATAGCACGAACCCATATTCCATTATAACTGGCAACTACCTCATTTATTAGCATTAAAGCGCATAACCAGGTGTCAGCTTAGGGAAAATACTTTTCTTGAATAACGTGCCCGAAATATCTGCGATGAAGTGATCTTGTGATTTTCTTCGCAACATCGCAACATCGCAAAACCATAGAATCGCAAAATTGCAAGGTTGATCACTCATGACATCGCATTATCGTTGTATCGTTGTATCGCGAAATCGAAATATCGCAGATTGCAGGAATGTTATGTATGCCAATCTTTGTTAACCTATTTTCTGCGAAATGCGATCTTGCGATCAGTGATATCGCATATCGGCAAATTTTAAAGTGTTTCATGTAAGTTGTATTTGCTGGGTGCGATGTGATACTATCGCGTATCGCAATCTCGCAATATTGGAACTTCAGCTTGTAAGGAGGCATCCCACTATCTTTTTTCGATGCGAGTTTCCTAAGGAAAGATTTTATCTTACCTTATCATAAAACTTAGATTTTTTTAGGTTTTCAAAGGGAGGTTTCCTAAGCTTATGATGGTAAGTTTTATTTGAAAAGGAAATTTAACCACTACTTTGATTTTTTTGATTTTTAACTAAGGGTCCCCACTTATTTAGTATTAGGAATAATACTAAATAAGAAGGGGGGGTTTTTGCTGGCCACAACAATTGGTGATTCACTTGGAAGAACCAGTTATCTCTGCTGCTTTTTGAATTTTCAAAACTTCCAAAACAGAAAATTTCCAGAAAGTTAAACTTTATTATAGAAAGATAAAGTACATTATACTCTAACCTGTCAATGACATTTTGTTTCAACTATTTTCAACTTTTATTATTTGCTGCCTCAAGCTAGTCCTTGTATTTACATCAGTCATTACCTGGTTTGTAAAGATAAAACAAAGTCTTCTCTCTAAACCAGTTTTAAATATGCTCATTTGTCGTAGGTAGAGCCTCTGCTGCCAGTAGGCATTTATAGCCTCAACAGGGTTACCTGTTACCCAGCAATGATCCTGTATCCTACTTAAAGAAACCTCCAATCCCAAAGAAGAATCTGCATCCACACTTATTGCTTTGATTTTTCTTTTCATTCTTAAAGAGCAATGTCTTGGTTTGATAGCCAATTTATGACACAATCATTCACTGATTTATAACTTTGCTGAGCAAGCTGGCTCGTGATGAGACCCCTTGCCTTTTGATTGCAACAATCTTGAGTCTTTGCCCTATTGTGGTATGCAGTATTGGCAAAGTCAGCAAGTTATAATATCTGTGATTATGATAAGCCGGCTCGTGATGAGACCTCTCACTCTTTAAGATAAAGTGTATCCTTGGATTGTTCCTCTAAAAATTGTGATTCCCTTAGTAGGGAGGAAGTCATTGTTTCCTTAAGATAGCTCTGGATGACAATAGTAGAGTTTTTGGAAATAGCTGTTCTACAGAGAATCTTTATTTTGTTATTGATACTTTTCATTGCACTGATATAAAACAATTTCTCACTAAAGGTTGTTTTCATCAAATTTTATGAAGTTGAAACTAGTATCATATCTAGGATAGAGTTTTTAATTGTATCTTTCAATAATAAAGATCATTTTTCCAAAAGATTTGCTATTTATACAAGCGAAAGATAAAAATTTGAAAGAGAATTGGTGTCTTTTTCATAAATGCCTATTGTAACCATTCACAACTGGTTTTATTATGAAAGAAAAAACAACTACCCTTAAAAAAATAGAAGAATGATCTTCTATGGAAAATATTTTTTGAGAATTTGACCATTAACAAGTAGAGAATCTCTTTTCCCTGCTAAATCTTTTAACATGAAGGTCGATGGACCTATGATTTCTACAATTTGAAAAGGACAAAGCCACATTCTTTGAAATTTTGTATGTTTTCCCTTTTCCTCATGAGCCTTGTCCCATTTTAAAACTAAATCTCCCATATGAAAATCTTTTCTGGATATCATATTGGAATCAAAATAAGCCTTCACCAATGCTTGATGATGAGCGTGATTTACCTTAGCCCGTTCTCATTGTTCTTCTAATTTAATTAATTCCAGCTGCCTAAGTTGTAAAGAGGAAGTTGGTACTTCATCAATATATTGAACCAAGGCTAAAGAGGGAATTGCCAAATGTGTTGGAAGAACCACTTCTTTCCCATAAACTAAATTAAAGGGAGAAGTGCCGATAGAGGCTTTGTGTGTTATTCGGTCTGCCCATAAAGCATATATTAAAGACTTATGCCAATTTTTATGATTTTGGTCAATGGTTCGCTTAATGATTCTAATTAATTTCTTATTTGTAGATTCAGCTAAACCATTGCCCTGCCAATAGTAATTGGCAGAATATTTAAGTTTGAAACCTCTTTTGAGTGCGAATTCAGTCATTGTATTTCCAGAAAAGTATGATGCATTATCAAACATTAAAGCGGAAGGCAATCCAAACTTGGTGATTATGAACTGATCTATGAATTCAATGATATTTTTAGCTTTAGCCGTCTTGAGTGGAACTGCCTCTACCCATTTAGTAAAGTAATCTGTCGCTGTGAGGATGTATCTATACTGTTTAGAAGAGTGAGGAACGATCTCATCTATTATGTCTAAACCCCACTGATCGAATGGATGTTCGATGGTAACTGGTTGCAGTGGCAAGGATGGTTTCTTTTGTCTCCCAGCAGCAGTTTGACAGACTTGACATTTCCTTACGTAGTTATGTACATCTTTGAATAATGTGGGCCAGTAATAGCCTGCGCGTAAAATTTTGTGAGCGGTTGCATCTCCAGCGTAGCGTTCGCCTGCTGGCCCATCGTGGAGTTCCTGCAAGACTTTTTCAACTTCAGTTTTCTCAAGACATCTAAGTAGAACGGAATCATAATTTATTCTGAAAAAAACATCATTCACAAGTTGATATTGTTTGGCTTTTAACCTTAGGGCTCTTTTTCCCATGGTATTTTGTAGATCCAGTCAAGGGAAATATGGTTATGTTCTAAGCCAAGGTTAATGGATTGGGGTTTATGAATGATTCGTCCTATATATATATATATATATATATATATATATATATATATATATATATATATATATATATATAGAAATTAGTTGTTTCTTTACCTTCCAAGGATTTTACAAAAAATCGCGTGTAGGTATCATTACCATTCACCCTAATATTGTGACAAGAATTAGAAAAGGTGATCAAGTGCTCATTTTTCATGATAGTACCATTCATTGATAACTTGGGAAATGGTCCTTGAACTTGGGTAAAGGATTATTAGTTGGGGTTATATTTGATGGAGAAGTTGTTGGGTGTGTGTTATATTCTTTCCACAACTAGTCGCACCAACTTTTTTTTACCCTATAATAGGTGGGCAGACCTGCCTATGGTTTTGTGCATGGGTTTTGCACATGGTTTTGGGCATGATGGTTTTTTCCCATGGTATTTTGTAGATCCAGTCCAGGGAAATATGGTTATGTTCTAATCCAAGGTTAATGGATTGGGGTTTATGAATGCTTCGTCCTATATATATATATATATATATATATATATATATATATATAGAGAGAGAGAGAGAGAGAGAGAGAGAGAGAGAGAGAGAGAGAGAGAGAGAGAGAGAGAGAGAGAGAGAGAGATTGTACAATGAAAGAAATATAATGAAAAATCAATCTGGTAGTCTCAGTTTTGGAATCTGAGGGAAAATCTCTATGTATTTGTTTTATTCTCTCGCCATTGTATATTTCATGTTATAAGAATTAATTTTCAAGTAATTGTTGTATAGGGTTAAAACCTACAAAAGGAGCATGCCAAATGGTGGTGTTGGCATCTTCTTCAGAATGAAAAATCCCATTCTTCCTTATAACTTTCACGAGGTTGATGGTAGACTGAACCAAATTGAAACAATAATAGGAACTACGATTTGAGTGGATCATGATTATTGGGAAGAAGAAGAGTTTTAGTGGGAATGGTGGATTGCATTATAGCCATGATATATATATATATATATATATATATATATATATATATATATATATATATATATATATATATATATATATATATATATATATATATATAGATATATAGATATATATAGATATATCTATATATCTATATATATATATATATATATATATATATATAGAAATTAGTTGTTTCTTTACCTTCCAAGGATTTTACAAACAATCGCCTGTAGGTATCATTACCATTCGCCCTAATATTGTGACAAGAATTAGAAAAGGTGATCAAGTGCTCATTTTTCATGATAGTACCATTCATTGATAACTTGGGAAATGGTCCTTGAACTTGGGTAAAGGAGTATTAGTTGGGGTTATATTTGATGGAGAAGTTGTTGGGTGTGTGTTATATTCTTTCCACAACTAGTCGCACCAACTTTTTTTTACCCTATAATAGGTGGGCAGACCTGCCTATGGTTTTGTGCATGGGTTTTGCACATGGTTTTGGGCATGATGGTTTTTTCCCATGGTATTTTGTAGATCTAGTCCATGGAAATATGGTTATGTTCTAATCCAAGGTTAATGGATTGGGGTTTATGAATGCTTCGTCCTATATATATATATATATATATAGAGAGAGAGAGAGAGAGAGAGAGAGAGAGAGAGAGAGAGAGAGAGAGAGAGAGAGAGAGAGAGATTGTACAATGAAAGAAATATAATGAAAAATCAATCTGGTAGTCTCAGTTTTGGAATCTGAGGGAAAATCTCTATGTATTTGTTTTATTCTCTCGCCATTGTATATTTCATGTTATAAGAATTAATTTGCAAGTAATTGTTGTATAGGGTTAAAACCTACAAAAGGAGCATGCCAAATGGTGGTGTTGGCATCTTCTTCAGAATGAAAAATCCCATTCTTCCTTATAACTTTCACGAGGTTGATGGTAGACTGAACCAAATTGAAACAATAATAGGAACTACGATTTGAGTGGATCATGATTATTGGGAAGAAGAAGAGTTTTAGTGGGAATGGTGGATTGCATTATAGCCATGATTATCTGAGAAGGATATGTTGGTATGGATGAGAAAGGAAGGTATTTAAAAAATTCCATTCAGGCTTGAGTTGCAGTGAGGATGAATTTACGCCTTCTTATTTTATTGAAAGGTTGAAATTCAAGGATTAGACCACAAGTATTCCTATAAGAATGAGTCTCATATGACATAAGCTATCTATTTTTGGAAGGATGGTTATGGTGTGCCTCTCATAGACTTCCCTTCATTCTTTTAAATCAATCTCGTGAGCTATGAAAACCCAAAAAACCTTAAATGCGCCAACCATATTGGCAATTTCAAGGATAAATTTAAACAAGGAATGCACTATGCTCCTTTCATCATTTAACTAATGACCAAGGCTAGGTTGATCAACATAAGGTATGGTCATATTAGGAGAACTTAAAGACAGTAAGGGGAAACCAATCTCCCCAATGGAGTCACCAAAAGAATTGTTGATGGGCAGAGTTTGAAGGCTTTTCCTACAACATTTTTGAATCTCACAGGTTTAGGTGGGATAATGGAACTAAATCTCCACCTATTTACACTAAGATGTGTACAAATTGGAACTACATAAAATGAAAAACTAACTTTACAAAAATAAAAGATACAAGAACAATAAATGCAAGATAAAAATTGGAAAAGAATTATTGAATATACAATAAAATTAACAAAACTTCTAAGAAAATTTAAAAATTTATATTGCAAGCTATAAGACCTCACATGTAAAACAATGACATAGGATAGCCAATAAGAAAACAACAAGTGTCATAAATTGTTCAAAGTTTCAAGAAATTATGCCTGAAAGATAAAGAGACATACATTGAATCATAAAGTGGACAAAAGGATTAATTATTATTATTATTATTACTACTATTATTAAAAATAAGAGCGTACAAGCAACTATTTCTATAAATCTCTATGAAAATTCAAACTATAAATAACTTTAGAAGCCTAAGATTTTATGTATCCATACAAGGGAAACTGAGTTCCATGAAAGAAGCAAAATAAGGATAAATATTTGTAGCTTTGTATCCTCTGATAATATTTTTCCAACTAATACTCTTATAAAGACCAAACATTAAATATTGAAATCACTCCTTCCTTGTCACTCAAGATATTTCTCTTCACTTTTCTCCCAAATCCTTCCTTCAAAGGCCTATTTCTCCTTTTGTAACCTCTTGCAGGTAGTTATAAGGTAACTACCCCTAATCCTTTTAATTTTATAATTTACTTTTTCTTTAGTTTTGGGAGAAGAGGATTAATTGAAGGAAATAAAATAACTATTTTTTAAAAATGATCTATGAGTTGGTGTGGTCCCATTAGGATAATATCCTTCATAAAACATAGAAAAAAAACTTGTGATTCCCATAACTATGATATATAAATGCTATTATAGTCACATAGTAATATTAACAAGCATCATCATAAATAATACCGAAATGCTTCATTCTTCATAAAAAATATTCATATGCATAAGAACATAAACATAAGATAAAAAATCAGCATAGATACACATCAATCATCCTTGTGCCTCCCTCATGTTCATGTCCAAAATGAGCCATATAATAAAAAATGAGACTATTGTCATAATGTATGTCTGAACTAAAGTCTTTGAAAAATAAGTAAAAATAAGGTCAAATAAAGCATGAATCAAGATAGCTCAAGGTCTCTATGCTAATATAATTTTGTTTTATTCAGGAAAAGTCATCATAGAGAACACATTGAAGTGTATGCAAAGTGAAATGCAATGTAAACGAGTCACAAAACTATCAAAGTGGAGCATGGGGGCTGGTAGGATCTTAACTTGAAAATTATTTAACATAATATCATGGCACATAACTATAAAAAGATAAAAAAATATTGTATTAGGAATTTTAAAAACAATTTATATTTACATTTCAACACACTAGTTGATATGGCCATAACTTGTTGGAATAATTGGTGCACAATATGTCTGAACAGTGGTGGAATAACTAATATATTGAGGTTACGAATGAAGAGACATCAAACAAAACAAGTGTGGATGTTATCCCCAAGCGAAATATATGTTTTTCTATAGTGAGATACTCAACAAGTAAAGCATTAGAAAAAATTTGAGGTAAAAAATGGGCCTCAAAAAAAAATGTACAACAAAAGTCAACTTTATAAGAACTAATAGGATTCAATATGATGATGTCAACCATGGGGGTTGATTCACCATTTTTGGAGTAAAAAGGTTAAAAAAAAACTTTTTTCAACCTATCTCCCTGTGATTTTACTCAAATTTCAAGTGAGAGAATTCATTGGATGTGGAATTTAATTTTGCATCCAAGGACTACCGATGTTGCATAGTTTATATGGACCCTACTACATGAAAAATATGAAATACATGATAACATGATTGTAATCATGTTTTTTCATGCATTTCACATTTTTCGTGTAGTAGGGTCCATTGAAAGAATCAACATGGGAACTCCTTGGATGAAAAATTAAATTGTGCATCCTACAAGTTGAAAAAGTAGTTTTTTTCTTTTTTCCCTCCAAAACTCGATGAGGTAATATAATCTTATTTTATTATTTCCACTATAATTTTATAATATTCTTTAGGAGGACCATTTTAGACCTCAAAAATTCTCTAATGGAAAACAACTACATGCAAAAAGGCTAGGCATAGATGATTTGTAGTGAAGTCAAAACCCTAAAACCAACTCAAGTTGGTCATTAGAAAAAGTAGACTAAAGTCATGGCCTTACACAGGACATATACCATTTCAGATAAAGAAAACCATAATAAGTAAGATCCCATTAATATCCTAAAAATTTTCTAAAAAAATTCATAGGGAAAGAAGGGTTAAGTAAGGTGGTTTCTACCTGTTACAAGGGAGGGACATGGATGGAAGAAAAAAAGAACAAGTGAGGGGATTAGCCCATCATGAGATATAGACAGAGCCATCTTAAGAAACATTTCAACCATTCAACGAAATGAGTAATTATTTTCCTCATTGAAACAAAAATTGAGCATACCTTGCATTAAGGATTCTTATAATGCTAACTACGGAGAAAAATTGGTATCCCCAAGTCTAATGATAAGCTTATCCAACGTATTCCTCTCTTGGGTCAGGATTCGAACCAAGATGAGAGGAAGATCATTTGAGTCTAGAAACATCAAGAAAAGGAAATGAATGTTGAGTGGGTTGGAACCCGCATACAGAGCTAGCCACCCACGACATATCAGGGATACATCCCAAGGTATGACTTGGGATGTGTCACATTCATTTCACTTAAACTTTTAATTCAAACTATATTCTAAATTCCAAATATTATTCAAGGCTTGTGCACCCTCATGTATCACGACCCAAAACTTTATGAGTGTGCAAATCCAATTCCAACCTATACACCACATTAATAATATAACCGTGACTCAAAGCTTTGTTAGACTATAAAAAAAAAAAAAAAATCGAATTAATTCATTATGTCAACCATGACTTATATCAATTGAAACCAACATCACATAACATTTCATTTCCATTTTGTGTTTATTCCCAAGGCATTGTTGAAAAGATTCATTTCAGGTGTACCTTTGTAAATGAACTAGGTGTTCTATTAGCCTCATCCCTTTACCTTAAACATATGCATCTGTAAAACATTTAGGTTTCCAACATGTATGTTTATCATGAAATTCACAAGAACGTATTTTATCGAATATCGTACCATGTTTCATGACCATTAATAAAAAGGTCCAAACCATACCATCACGTGCTTGAGATATCAAAATATATCAAGTATAAGCTCATAATTAAAAAATTGATGCGATTAATGATTTCTGACGTAAAATCAATGACATATTTGCACATAAAATTGACCATATAGCTAACAATGCAATGAATATATTAGAGCTAAACTTCTTGTCTTCCATTTTTTGTCGTCACTCTCTTAAAATAAGCAAATGACACTGGATATAATAATCATATAACATAAAATAATATTTGAGAGCAAACTATGCCCTTATTTCTCCTCGATACCCCACATGCATGTAATGAAACATCTCACATTCAAACGAAATATGATTACTATAGCTTCAAATACATGCATCACATGCAATGCACTAGTATACATATTGATTAATTACAAAGAATATTTAAATATAAGATACATGAATTAAATATTAATATTAAATATTGTGTGAATAAAACATCATATGTTATTAATAATCAATATTATGTTGGTGTAGAAAAATATTGTTTTAATGATATTGTACACAATATATAATTATAATATTTAAAATATGATCAGTGTGATTAGAAGTTAAATGAAAAACATCATAATAATAAAAGAAATATAAAAACAATAAATTATATAAATACATATTATAGTTTTAATAAACATTCAAACCTTATCTATATTACATGTAAACATTCAAGCTAAGGTCCCAAGGCTACCCAAAGGACCTTATTGAGCGTTTCAGGAAATCCTCATCCCTTCCCAATTTGTGTGATCGCCCTGTGAGAAGGTGGCATTAAGTAATTTATTTATACAACAAATCATGTGTGTCAGAGGGCGGTCACTGCTTAGGAATTTATTATCAAGAGATATTTTATGCAGAGGTGATGGGAGTTTTCGGCAGGAGGAAGGAACCTCTTCGATAAAGAGAGGGCGAGCAAACTGATGATGATGGGGTTCTGGGGTTCGTAGAAGGAAGGAAAAAGAGAAGGAGAGTCACAAGAATTGTTGAGAAACTAGTATGAGGGACACGCCTAGGGCTTTAGATTTAACTGATAATTTAAAAAACTTGGGCATTGTTCTTGGAGTTTTCGGCACGTGGGCCAGAAAACTTTAATATTGAAGTCCTATGGATCTGGGAACTAAAGAGGTTGATCCTAGATAGGAGGGGAGGAATTAGTCAGTTTGGTAGTGAAAGCAGAGGACTTGGAGCAATTACATTCAAGGATCGACATCAGATGCGAGAAACATGTAACTACTTACATTTAATTTGATAAAATTTACATGAAATTTTCTTATCTAGTTAAACTATAATAAAAAAACCCTACACATGTTATTAGAGCATTGAAACTGTATTAGAAATCATAGGCCTTACACAAGATAAGTAATCTATCCTTATAGGTGGATTTTGAAGAGTTAAACTATTGTAGACCTATGAAAATTTTGGTCATTAAATGAGTGGATTCTGTGAGTTTTGAAATGCATCCTTTATATGTACGAATACCAGTGCTATCTGTGTGTTCAATTATATATACTACCAAATTGGATGTGCTTTGGGATTACGGTATGCTTGTTTGATCCGGATATCTGAACCCTTAAAATACTCTAGCACACATACTACATCCATACATCAAATAATTAGATATCAAGTACGCTAGCAATTTATTATGAAAAGCCACTCAAACATCTTATGGCATTATTTTGACCCAGTAATCCATCTCATCTTTTATGAAATCTACTAAGCATTGGAATTTTTGCTTAGTTCTGAAAGACTTAAACATAATCAGCACTGAGTTGATTATCGAGTCTGACTAGATAAATTTTCTCTACTATTTAAACTTTAAAGTATTTTAATTCTTTCAAAACTAGAAATAAATAAACTTTTAAGTTGAGGCTAACCTATGACGTAAAAAGGCTTCAGATTGCAGTATTAACTCAAATAAAAACCTATTAAAATATTCTTTAGAAACCTAAATCTAACATTATATCTATTCCAAATGTCTAGAAAAAAATATTAACATTTTCTAGAATAAATAATGTCAAGATAATCATTAAAACATAAAAGTTTTTTAAAGTAAAAAATCCTTTATTTTTTATTTTTTCCTAACTTTTGAATATTGCTAAGAGATCTTAGATCTATTATATTCCAAACAAGTCAAAAGAACCATCTTATGCCTCAATCTCTTGAGGCAAGTCTCTCAAAAATCCAAATGCATATTTATGTGGCTACTTAAAAGGTCCATGGGTGAAATGGATTTATGAAACTTTGTTTTTTTAGTTCTTCCAATTTTCTTTGTGCATTTTCAACGGATGTCAAATCATCTTTCATTTTGCATTATTTTTCTACTTCATATACACACTTTTGGTTTATTTTATATCAGAATAACATGTGTGTAATGTTTTTTCAATAGATTTTTTTTACTTAGTATCGTAAATACAATTCAAAGCTTTTATTTTTTTTCATGCTCCTAACAATATAGACCAAACATGATTTCCCTTGAAAAACAACATGTGTCTAATGTTTTTCCAATAGAATTTTTTTAACTTAGTATCGTCAATACAACTCAAACAATTTATTTTTTTCATTTTTTTATCATGCTCCCAACCATATAGACCAAACAGGATTTTCCTAGAACCCCAAATGCATTGAGAGTAGAATTATCCTCAAATAAATTTATTAGCAGAACAACATGGAATAACATGGATGCGCAATTAGTCTAGATCCACAACTTGTCGCAAACTCCGGTGGACCAGGTCAACTCTAAGTTTGTATGGTCTAAAATCACGTGGACCAGTGAACTCTAAGTTTATATGGTCTAAGTTTTTGTGTAAATTGTTGTTTAATTATTTGGATTAAGAAAGAGATGCGATAATTATATTATTATTATTATCTAATTTAAGGTTAAGTTAGATATTAATTGATGTATGAATTTTTTTTATATGTAGAACAAGGGATTTATTATCAGGTAGCAATTTGACTGTCAAGTTTATGAAGGTATACATATTTTTTTCTTTTTCTTTTTTCAAAATAAAAAGCGTAATATATTCATATAAGAAGATTACATAGAGCAAATGCAAGAAGCATATGCAAAAACAGTGATATAAGAAGATTACATAGAGTAAATGCATGAAGCATATATAGAAACGTGGATCGAGCCACTTGCAAATCTGCGCAAATCTGCTAAAACAGATCCCAAATAAAGCCTCGAAGGGCTAATATTGCCCCCCAGACAAGGCAACCCATCTATAAGGTGTAGAAGAGGCACCAGAAAACCAAGCAGATAAGCATCTGAAGAAAGAGCAACAAGATCTGTCCGCCCAATATGGAAGGAGAGGCACGAAATGAGGAAGAGAGCAGCAAAAGAAACCACTCCTTCCCCGCCCCCTCAAACTCTCCACCCGAATCAGACGAGAAACAGAGGAAGAACGTTGCCACAATCATCCGCATCTGCCTGCAGAAAAGACCAACGGAGGCATCCATAGAAGCGGCACGAAACAGGACAGAAGCACTGTTATTCCCTCAACGCTCCAAAGGATATGCCGTGGCCAGAAAAACCTAACTACCACCGAGAAGGAGAAGACCCACCGGAGCAGAGGCGTCGTCGGGGGTAGAGGCGGTAAGGGGAGCCACCTCACCCTCGCTTAGAAAAAACTAAAAGACCAGAAGATGGAGCTAGAACAAAACCTAACTATGCTCCTCCCTGCTCGCCGCTCCTGCTCACGCTCCTCCCCTACTCGCCGCTGTTGTTCGCCCTCCTGCGCTCAAACCCTTGCTCGCCCTCCTGCTCGTGCTCGTGCTCTGCCCCTTCTGCTTCTACGCTCCTCCCCTGTTCGCCGCTGTTGTTCGCCCTCCTGCGCTCAAACCCCTGCTTGCCCTCCTGCTTGTGCTCCTGTTCCGCCTCTTCCGCTTCTACGCTCCTCCCCTGCTCGCCACTGCTTGCCGCTCCTGCTCATGCTCCTCCCCTGCTCCAAATAGTTTCAGCTTTGCTGGAAGAGCTTCCTCTATGAACCGGAACTTAAGCACGCTGCAAAACGTCCAGCCTGTAGCGAGGGTTCTCTCCACGTTCGCCCTCCTGTTCGTGCTCCTACTGCTCCGCCCCTTCCGCTTCTACGCTCCTCCCCTGCTCGCCGCTGCTTGCCGCGAGGGTTCTCTCCACGCTGCTCGCCGCTCCTCCCCTGCTCGCCGCTGCTAGCCGCGAGGGTTCTCTCGACGTTGCTCGCCGCTCCTTCCCTACTCGTCGCTCCTCCCCTGCTCACCGCTGCTTCCCATAAACAATTAAGTTATCATGAAGGTATACATACTCTACCTCTCTCTGATTTTGAATTTATAACCTTTTAAAAAGAAACACATATTCTTAACCATTAAACCCACTTAAACTGGATATCTATTCATTAAATTTACAATATTATTATAAAATTACAATTTACTGTATACCATAACCATAACCATATCCATATCCATATCCATATCCATATCCATATCCATCCTAATTTTGCAATACGATTTAAAATAACGCTATAACGAGCTCAGTGCCATCTCAAATTTCAAAAACGCTATAACGAGTTGTGATAGGACCGTCAGTGCCATCTCAGATTTCAAAAACGCTATAACGAGTTGTGATAGGAGCATCAGTGCCATCTCAGATTTTGAAATTCATAAAGTAATTTATTAATGATTAAGAGTGTTCAGAATTTTTGATCTAGCACCCAAATAAAATCAAATAAAATTAAAATACAATGACACATATTTATATTTTATATTCCAATTTTCACTGAATACTTCATAATTATTTATTTCGCAAGTCTATGTCTGCATCGCATTGCAGCTTTATTTGTTAATATGAGAATAGCGCAAACTTTCAATTTACTCTGTGAAAAATATTTTGAGCTATGTGATCTTTTTAGCATATGATGAATCAGGAATTGGATATGCATGTATAAATCTTTTTCAACTTTTATTTCCTCTTATAACAAAATAAATATATTGTGTAATATTGGAATGGTGTTTGTGTTCCGTGTATGTTAGGTGAGAGTGATTGAATTAGCATGATGAGATTTTAGTTTGGAGTGAATTTTTTGAGAGGTATTTATAATGAATTAGAGAATATATTTGGTTTATTATTAATTTTATTTTTTATTAATATTTTATTTTAAAATATTTTATAGATTTTGAATAGAGGATAAATATAGCAATTATTGTTAATATTTTTTATTTTTTTTTAAATGTCATTGTGAATATTAATTAAAAAAAATATGATTGCAAGAAAGTGGTACATTTGTATCTAGTTGTGTGTCTATATATATAGATGTTAGTCTATTTATTAGTCAATCTCATAGTGTATATAATATCCACTTTGCCATTTTTTTCGTGGTCATGAATTCTTGAGAGTTAAAACGCTTTCTACAGAATGTTTAAGCAAACTTTGAGCCATAGACAAGCCTATGACTACTCAAATATTCATTTTGTATTCATATTCACCATTAAGCTAGAACTAGCAATTGCACCATATGTTATACAGATGTTGTAAAGGAAACGTCCTAAGGCATAAATTGGGGAAGAATCATGACATATAAAAATCCATTATGCAGGTGCATACTTTGTCATTAATTTGTCCTCTTGGATCTAACGACCCAAATCACTGCATATTTTGGGAGCTCTGGAGGTGATATCAAACTCTTTCCCATTTGCAAACTTCTACACCACTAGATATGCCTCCCTACATTAGTGGTTGGCTGATTGATAAGCCATAACATTCAAATGTTGAAGACGAAAACTTGCAAACATAAGCATAAGAATATTGATTCCCAAAACATTCTCCCTACATTAGTGGTTGGCTGATTGATAAGCCATAACATTCAAATGTTGAAAACGAAAACTTGCAAACATAAGCATAAGAATATTGATTCCCAAAACATTCTTATGTTTCTAAGCAAATTCCTCTTATAAGATTTCACTTAAGATGAGATCTGATTCACAATAAGACGGTATGCTAACTGCTTGTTATTTTCAAGCAATCCATCCAGAACTACTCTCTGCTGAAGCAATTCAACTAGTATTTGAATTCACAAATAATACAAAGGTCAAAATGACACCATACAAAGCAAAAAAACAACATACGAATATAAAATATATAATCGTCTGAAAATGATTAATTATCCTGCTTCATCTCGATCTTTATCAATATCATCCTCAAAAGCCATGGCTTCTAAACCAGACAGTGGCATATCCATTAATCCTTCTGAAATCTTGAAGCCTTGAGTACCGAAATTTGGTAATCTTGAGGCATCGAGTACCGAAATTCGGTGTTACAGTTGTTGTGTCGTTCACTGTAATGTAGTCGAGCGCAGGAGTCGATTCCAGCACCTCGAATTACTATAACTAATTGTTGTAACTGCCCCGCCTCAACTAAAACTGGAAAATATATTGAAGGAACCAGGCTTATAGCCATATTTAAATCGCAGCAAGGGGAAGACGGTTCGTTTATAAAGGGACAGGTATAGTCGTTCTAAACCACAACGTAATCATCGGAGGCAGTTAGTGCCTAATTCTTGCCGGAGGTTCCATGGCTTGTGATGCTCCAGTGACAAAACGTTTTCTAATCATCTAGCACAAAGATTGACAGCCAGAGAGAGATGGTCTCAAAGGGAAACACCTTACGGGCGTAATTACAACCATAATTATAAAATGCTACATAAAGTGCTGATGTTTAAATCAATAATTTAAAATACTTAACTTGTATTCACCTTTGAAAAAAATAAAAATAAAAGATGATTTTGTTAATAATAATATGAAGGTTAACTAGTTTTATAATATGAATGTTAACTAATGGTATTCTACTTATAATTGAGTTTCACTTTACTACAAATTCTACTTACACTTTCATATATAACACACTAAAATTTTCACTTACTATGTTTACATGACAACTCTCTTTATTACCATGTGACCTTTATATATTTGGTCATGGTGTTTTCTATAAATTATCTATTTATTTTATTGTTGTTGAAATATGTGAATATCATAACCAATTAACATATATGTTTGTAACGCATTATTATAAAGTAATTTAACTTATTATACAATACTTAATTTTTAAATAAATATATACATTTTCAAGACCTTTTTTTTAACAAGAGCCATATGGTGTCATGCCACTGCTTATTTGTATGGGTGATTCCGTGCATGTAGTTTTTAGTTTATTTACTTAAAATGTTATATGTGAAGAAGAAGATGAACTTATAGCTAAAGCTCATATATACAAGGAAAATTTAGGCTTAACTAATTGCTAAATACAAAGATAAGACCAAGTCTTTTGAAACTAATTCCAAATTATTCCATTTTAATTTCTAATTTCAAAATATTGAATTTAATTTTTAAGTGTAATTTTATAGATTTTTCTTAATTGAAGAAAAACACGAGGTTTTGATAATATCAAAAAAAAATCAACCTATTTTTATTGGTATTTGTTTACATGGAAGGGGAAAACAATTTTTTTTTTGCAAAAATTACTTTTAGCTAGCTTTTTGCAATATGACATTTGTGCCTTTGTTTTTTATTTAAATAGGCAAAAATATTGGACTACTTTGTTTTCTTGTGAACTAATATTTAAAGTTATTATTTTGATAGAAAATTTATTTCTTAAAACAAATAAGTAAACAGTTAGAGCAGTTTGACATTTGCTTCACTTTGCATTAGATCAACAAAAAAGAATAGACAATAAAAAAGGGTTTTTGTTGATTATAGTTTTCAAGGGTTTTATTGTCTATGTGACAATCTCACCCAAGGTTCTGGTATGAGATGCATTGTAAAAAGAATGTACATATGTTGTAATACTTGGAATAACAAAAAAAAGGTGATTGAGTCTAAGGACATGGATTGTAGATCCAGGAATGGAGAATTCCTAGTAAGGATGATACAGTTTATTGTGCAAAGAAGAGACCTAAACTTGACGATATGCATTAAAGGTTGAGTAGTCCATGAAGTAAAGGGGATGGTTCCTGAAATTAAATAGTTTGAGGAAAATATTCAGGCCCATGCTTGTTTGAGATAATATAAGGAGCAAAAGGGAACAAAATTTATGGAGTGATTGCAAGAGAAAGGATGCAGTAGTAATGGAGGGACAAGAAGCTTGCTCCAAAAGAAAGTGAGGTATTTGGAAGAGAGGATGTGGATAGAGGGCCAAATTCGGTTTTACTACAGACACAAAATATAAATATTGTATGATTACTATTTCCAATTGTAGGTAAGGGTATCACAACAGGTTGATTGTTGGGATGTGGAGGACCTCATTTCCAGCGTGATTTCCTAGAGGCTCTGACAAGTGTTTTTCATAGGGAAGGAAAAAATCCATCATTAACTACCAAAGGCAATCATAAAATCCATGCAGTAATCAACAACAACCTAGTAGAACATCAGTCCATTGTACTGGAGTCATCATGGACAATTAAAAACATAAAACTCAAAATATTTTTGATTTCGGTGCAAATGATAGTTTTATTTCTTTATATCCATTAAATAAATGTGGGTTGGTGGTACACAAGGAAAACAATTTTAGATAGGTAGAAATCGCTTTAAGGGAACTATAGTCCTTAGAGTCAGGTGTTGAGGAAAGTATGGTCGACCTAGGAGTTTGTTCAACTAAGTTAAAAGTATACGTCACTACCCAAGGAACCAATGAACTCATCATATGGATGGATTAGTTGGAAGTTCACCAAGCTTGGGTGGAGTGTTATGAGAAAAGAATTATCTACATAAATAATGGAGAGTCAATCCAAATCTAGGGTATTAGAAGGAAGGTATATTTACGCTTCATTTCAACAATGCAAATGAAGTGTTTCCTAAGAAAAGGTTGTCAAGTATATGAAATAAAGGAAGTAACTAAGGAAAAGGGTCCATCCCAGAGTAATACCCCACATTGCCTAAATTTCGGGATTTTTCTTTCCAAGGAATTGCCAGGATTGCCTCCTAAAATGGAGCTTGATTTCACGATAGGATTAAATCCTCGTACAAAACCAATATCTATTACACCCTATAGAATGATGGCTCCATATCTTTAAGAATTGCAAATACATTGTAAGGAACAATTAAACTTGGGACTCGTCTAAAATAGTACCTCACCTTTAGGTGCACCTATAATTTTTGTTAAGAAGAAAGATGGTTCTTTATGGCTCTATAGAGATTATCGAGACTTAAACCAAGCTAAATAATAGGTGGTGCACCTATAATTTTTTTCAATAAGAAGGATGGTTCTTTACGACTCTATAGAGATTATCAAGACTTAAACCAAGCTACAATAATAGGTGTCCAATGCCCCAAATTGATGATCTCTTCAACCAAATGAAAGGGGTTTTTGTATTTTAAAAAATAGATCAACAATTTAGATATCATCAATTAAGAATTAAGGATAGTGATGTTCCTATGACTGCATTTCAAATGTGCTTTGGGCATTATGAGTTCATAGTGGTGCCATTCGGGTTGACCAATGCACCCACAATATTCATGAATATTATAAATATTGTTTTCTGTAAGTATCTCGACCACTTTGTATAAGTATTCCTAAATGATATTCTTGTCTACTCCAAGAATGAGAAGGAGCATGAAAAAAATTTGTGGATAGTACTATATTTCCTTAGGGAACACCAGTTATATGGGAAGTTATCCAGATGTTCTTTATTTTAGAAGAAGATTCATCAACTAGGTCATATTGTATCGAGTGAAGGGATCTCAATAGATACTAATAAGGTAAAAGTAATCATAGATTGGCCAATACCGAAAAATGTGCATGAAGTGTGTATTTTTATGGGTTTAATAGGATACCATCAAAGGTTTATAAAAGGGTTCTCAAAAATTGCAAATCATATCGTAACCCTCAAGAGGAAGGTTACATAGAATAGCTAGAAGATTTTTAGCTAACACAAAAACTAGATTATGTTTGCATACTTAAGAAGTTTTTTTATGGTCTCAAGCAAGATCCAAGAGCTTGGTATTCAAAGCTACATATCTACTTTCTCAAATGTGGATTTAAAAGAGGTGAAGTTGATAGGAACTTATATGTCAATGCAAAAGAAAAAAATTCATTTTGGTAGTTGTATATGTTGATGATATCATCTTTTCCAGTGATTCAAATTTCCTGAAAATGAATTTGTAGCTGATATGAAGATTGAGTTCGAGACGTTCATTCTTGGAGAGATTTCCTAATTTCTTGGATTACAAATTGTGCATACCCCCACAAGAATTTTTATCTCTCAAATTAAGTATCGCAAATAAGCGTTGAAAAAATTTGGCATGGAAGAATGTTCTTTAGTGAGAAGTCCAATGGTGATAGGTTGCAAGCTTAGCAAGATGGTTGAATCTGCAACAATGGACCAGACTCTATACAAATCCATCATTGGAAACATCTTATATTTGACAGAATCAAGACCATACATCATGTAGGTCGTTGCTATAGTTGGAAGACTTCAAGCAGCTCCCAGACAAATACATCTACTAGTGGCCAAGAGAATTCTTAGATATATCATAGGAACAATGGATTATGGACGAAGGCACCCTAGAGATAAGGATTTTTCATGTATTGTTTATACTGATGTTGATTGGGTAGGTGATGTAGATGATAAAAGAAAACAAGTGATGGTGCTTTCTTTCTTGGAGAAAGTCTAGTTTCATGGTTGAGTAAGAAGTAAACTTCCATTTCCTTATCTATAGCTGAAGCAGAATATATTGAAGCAACTTCTTATTGTACTCAACTTTTGTGGATGAAGCAAACTCTACAAGATGTAAAAGTGTTCTATGATCAACCTATTCCCATTATTTGTGACAACACAAGTGTAATCAACATGTCAAAGAATCCAATTTTTCACTCCAAGACAAAGCATATTCCAATCAAGTATCATTTCTTGAGAGAGAAATTTGAAGCTCAGATTGTGAAGCTAAAGTATGTTCCTAAAAAATAAAAATTTATTGATATCTTCACCATCAGCCTATTCCCATTATTTGTGACAACACAAGTGTAATCAACATGTCAAAGAATCCAATTTTTCACTCCAAGACAAAGCATATTCCAATCAAGTATCATTTCTTGAGAGAGAAATTTGAAGCTCAGATTGTGAAGCTGGAGTATGTTCCTAAAAAAGAAAAAGTTGTTGATATATTCACCAAACCACTTCCTAGAGAACAGTTTGCGTATTTGAGGTAAAAATTGGGAGTTATGCCTCTTGCCTCTCCCTCCACTAGCTCTTCTTTTAAGAGGAAGTAAGGCAATTGTTTCATTTTCAGCATATCAAAGTGAAGCTTGTAGGTCCACAAGATCAACATGACAAAAAATATTGTTGACAAAGGGAGTATGGTGATAGGGGAGCCATGATGGTGTCTTTTCCACTGATGTCAAAGGGGGAGAGATACATAGGTGATCAAACAAAAACAAGGACCCAGGGTGTATAGATGGTAATCAAAGATAAAGCACAATACAGTACCATAGTAGCATAAACCATTAAGGACAAGAGAAGTGCATCTTAGGGAGCTCAGTACTTAAAGGATTTGTTTATATTTTCCTAAGGATATTTTGTTTGATTTTGGTGTTTCCATCAATGTTAAAGGGGGGGATTATTGGAAATATATTATCATTAACGTCAAAGGAAAAGGAAAAAGAATTATAATTGGAAAAGGAAATTTCAAAGGTGGCATAGGAAAAGCAAAGGCAAAGGAAATGGAAAAGAGAGGTAGCATGGTAGCAAAAAAGTGCAGAGACTTTGGATCTAGTTTTGGAGTATTATATCATCTCATATGTAGAATAAAACCACTTAGATGGATAGATATCTAAAAGATATTTCCAGTGGTACTTGGAAGTTTGAAAATGGCCTCCTCGATTGAAAGTTAGAGCCAGTCAAAGTTAATTATCCCCAAAGTCAAACTAGCAGAGTTAGAATTTGGATGGATGAGCTTTGACACATGGCCAGGTTTGGAAAATAAGCCAACCCGACACTAGATATAGTAGAGCAGCTAAAAGGTGGACTAGGCATATATGGCAGGGTCATGTTCACAGTGGGAAGAAATTTTATTGGTTAAGGTGGAGCCCACCTGATAGACTGGCCCGACGAAGGGACCCCAGCGGTATAACCATGGCGAAGTTATAAGGAGGACTCAAGCACAAGAGCGAGATGATGCCAGTAATTGATTTCATCCTAGTGGAGGCAACCCATAGGGTACACTCCGAAATGTTTCAAAGGGTGCACAAAGTAAAGTGTCGGGCGGTGGATGCCTAGACACAGCAACAAAGAGTCAACCAATGAGGAGTCAAGGGGGAGGTCCCCACTCCAACATCTTATCCTATTGAGGGCTAGCCTAAAGGTTTAACAGAGTTGTAGTGCAATAGAGCGTCACCGTGACAGAATAATAAAAGGGCAAAGCATCGGGTCATGTGGCATATTTCTGACAGCACCTGAGACGACCCTTTAGACAGAATTAGTGGTCACATGAGGTGGTTTCCCACACCATCGATCGCGTAGGTCAATGGTGGAGGTTCACCTCAAGACCTATCCTCCAAAAATCACAAACTGCACAGGAGTGGTGTTGAGACTGGTTTCTTGGACCTCGTTGTTTTTTAATAAAAGAATGAAATTGCTCGCAGAATAGGCCTCTAGGACACTTTCTCTCTCCTCTGATAGGAAAGGTGGGAGCATGCGATTGCTCTAGATAGAAAAGGATGATGATTTAAGCATAGGGAAATCAAATCATGGCACGCAAATTTAGTGCTTTTAGGAACCTAGAGGACCCATATCTTATTAACACATGGACCAATCATTAAAGTCAACACATGGCACATATGATGTCATCATGATGCAATCTTAGTGGATATAGCCTAGAAGACTTAAAAAGGTGCATAAGTAGAAGAGCTGGGAAATAGGTGTTGGTACATATAATCACTAATAACATCATGGTAGCAAATTATATTGAGGTTGGGAGGACCCCACGGGACAGCTCATCCCGGAGGTAAGGAGCCCGACGGTTTATATAGAGGCACAAGCTCAATGCCCCTAGATAAAGGGGGCTATTGACTAAGCACCCACACATGGCCCTATGCAACAAGTAAGGACCAAAGCACAAAGGTTAAAAAGAGTCATGAAGTCTCTTGGAGCAACTAAGCTCCAACTCTTGGTCATTTTGCATAGAAATGGGACCAATCGCTTAGAGTTGTTAACAAAGAGGTTTGGCCCATGAAGGGCTCAAAAGGGCTTAGTGCCTAAAATCATAAGCCATGGTCATGGAGACCTGTTTCTATGGCAGAAAATAGGGAAGGGAGCTGAGAAAAGGAGCTAAAGGCCAAAAGTAGCATAACTATCAGTTTGGTAGTGGATTTGGCAACTAAGCCAAAGTTGACTGCAGATTAAAAATAGTGAAACCCTGGTAAAACCTGTTAAAAAGGAAGAATTGCTAAAATATGCAAATAAGCTCAGTGTAACCTATAGAAAAGGATGGTTTAAGGTTGAGAACTTGGTGAGCAGAGTCAGAATACTGAAATGAATAGGACAAAGGAAAAATGTATGGGACAAAGGCAAAAAATAATATTGCATGTAGCAATACAAGAAAAACAAAGAAGGCAAAAAATTCAAGCCAAAAATTCTATATAAGCAGGATTGAGCAAGTAGATTATGTAAACATGAGAGTTTTTACATAGAAATGAGTTATGTGAGCAAGTTACAGTGGAGAAGCTAGTGTTTCTCAGTGATCAAATATTGTTGAAGGTGTTGGTGATTGAAGAAACTATTTAAAACATGGGTTTAAGCATGGGTTTCATGTTGAATTTTGATGGTCATCTAGATCAAGCATGTTATTCATGCTTCTAGGTTTTTTTATGTTAAAATGATATTTCTCTTTAGTCAAATCATTTTTATAATACCCTATCAGGCAAGTTGTAACATGTAAAAGATATTGATTTTGAGTCTAGAATGTTTTTTGAGCATTCAAGCGCAAGTGGAACCTAGCAGGGAGAAGTCGACCTAAAAGGATGAATTTGAACCCCACAAATGTGTATAAATCGAAGTATTTTTGACCTCATTGGACACCAATTCAATCTCTCTAAAGAAGATGTTCGATTTGAAGTTGGGAACAAGGAGAAAGAAAGAGCGAAGGTCTAGGAAGCAAGAATAAACAACAAGAAGAAAGAAAATATGTTTTTGGCCTCTATTTTCTCACACGTCCAAAATTTAGGGTTTATGCAACTCTTAAAAGGCCAAAATTGCAGATCAAAGTTGCAGGTCGAAGCTAGGGGCTGAAGTTGAAGTTGGAATTTGATTGAATCAGAATTGATCCTTGTTTATTTGGTTGATCTTTGGCCTAATTGGAAGGGCTTCTTGGAGGGTTGACTTGCTACTTGGAGGAGGACTTGGTATATTGTTTGGGTCTTAGTTTTCTCATTTAAAATAGAATCTATAAGAAAAGAAGATATTTTTTGGGTTTTCCCCTTTTTCCTGGCTTGGAGCATATATCTTGTGTCCATTTTCTTTATTATTTTTCTCTTGATAGTTATTTGATGAAAATATCTAATAAGGAAACACATGAATATTAATAAAGTTCACAAGTAATTTTTTTTTTTTTGCTAAGTATGATTAATATATTATTTACAAAAAAGAGAGTATTGTTACATCGTTTGAGCAAAGAAAGCCATCTGCCTGAGAGATAGGCCGTTTGAGCTATCCCGTGCAGGGGAATCAAAGAGATATCCCGCGCAGGGGAATCAGAGAGATACAAACAACTAGTGAACACAACATAAACTAGACAATAGTCCCGACACAAGAACATAGATAGAATTTGACAAACAGAGCCAAAAAGAACCTTTTCCTCCTTTTCCACAGGGCCGCAAAAACTGATGGATAGCTGAAACACAAGTTTACTCGTCGGGTGGCTCCTCCACAATCCTGCACCATCCCTCTTCATGTTCCTGCCTGTCCGCCTGAGCATGAGCAACTGGAACTATATTGACAGCGCTGGCTGGCTAAGATGTCCCGTGTTGCATATCAGTATAAGGCCTTGGAGAGTTGGGATTTTGATCATCCTCAGTGTGAGGCAAAGGGGCACTGGGCTCACCCTCTTCTTGGGCTTCTTCTAAGAAGAGAACAGAAACATGAGCCATAATCCGAGGGCGATTGAGAGAACAATTGAACGTGAATATAGCAGAGCCAAAGGATGGCGTATTGGAGGAGTCTGGAGAGCTTGGGTCCAGGTATTGACTTGGTCTCAGAATGCTCTCTGTTCCCAGAGGAGGAGGAGCCTGCCCCATGGAGCCAGACCCAGCAGAAGGGCGAGAAGGATTGCCCCGGCCGGAGCCTCTGCGGCTGAGCATGCGCTGGCGGGGTCTCGGCATAGCGGACAGAAAATCTCGAACAACAAAGTTGAAATCTCCTTCTGCAAGAAGAAAGCCACGAACAGCGGCGAGAGCACTACCAGCAGCCGAGGGAGAGTTAAACACAGTAGAGGGATTTCTACGGGTGTAATCAGCAAAGGGAGAAACATTAACATAAACTACAGTATGGATATCACAAACACCAACGAGAATTCCACTAATAGCCGTGTGAATTTCCGGAATACCAGTGGATATTCCACGACCAGCAATGAGAATTCCACGAACACCACAAAGGAAATTACGCATCGTGATCCCTATGGAAAGTGGTTGTGCTTCCACCACCTCAAGTGCAATCCGAAGACAACAACCGGAGCATGACCCCCCCAAACCCAATCAGTATCAGAACCCTGAACCGTCCCAAGCAGAATGAAACATAGTAGCATGTTGCTGAAGCTGAAGCTGTTAAATAAACGAGTGCCACCCTCTCGGTCCTCACCCGCCATTACTATGGCAATCAAGATCGTTTCAGGCAGAGATCCTCCAGTGCAGGCGAAACTAGACAGCGATTTAATGCCGAGACCAAACAAAATAGCTACCATAATGTTAACCACCTGCGGGTTCATAACCTCCCACATGGTATTCTATCCGGTGAGCATGCTGGACAAGTGCCGGACAAGTGCCTTCCATGTTGCGCCCTCCTCCATCCCATCACAGTTAGTTCATTATAGATCACCCGCATCCGGGGAGTTCACAAGTAATTATTAATGTTAAGGAGGAAATTGAATTAATATTTTCCCCACTACATTCTCCAACACAGTATTAGAGCTAAGGTGAACAAATAGAAGGCAGTTGGAAGATCATCTTGTTGGAAGTTATTTGTCAAAAAAGGGATCATTTTCTAAGGAAACAAGGAAGGGAATAAGGTATGAGACCTCATCATCTTAAAGGATCAAGCTCTCATTGAAGGAAGAAAGACTACTATATCAATCTCTCATCTAAAAGCCTTTTTTCTTTTGGAAGATCATCTCTCTCTCTTATAAGGCTCGTTGGAAGTCAATTTTAAAGGAACATAAGCATCAAATAATTTTTGTATCATCATCTAAGTGAAAAACACATCAAGGATTGATCTCTGAAATATCCACAGAAGTTAAGGACTCCAACTAGGGTGAAAAGAGTAAGGTTTGACATATTTTCTAGACCATTTGGAGGGCCGAGTTGCATGGGCAAGAGACCAAGGCTATAAGAGGAAGATCTGGGTTTGTTTGTGCATATTTAAGGACTAGTTTCTCTCTAAATTAGGGCTGCATAATTCTGTGTAATTGCAGGTGAGTTGTTTCTCTTTTGGAGAGGGTTGAGAGGCCTACGAGGTGTCCTGACACCAGACCGCATTCATAGAAGGGACAACGCAAATATTTGGAGGAGGATTTAGGTTTGTTAGGATTGGTTTTAGTAGTGTTTTAGGGATGATGTGAGCCTTAACTAGGTCTATCACAACTCAGAGAAGTTGTACAAAAGCCGAGGATCAAAAGAACAAAAATCAAGGTATCTCTTCCTGTTGATGTTGTTTTGCTAATGAATAGAGGCCAAGTTGAAAATTTTGGTTGGGTCACCTTAAGGCTATTGAAGGGTAGAAAGTAGGTGATCTTGGGAACCCTAAATGTAGGCCTTTGAGAACTATGTCAAAGAAAAGGAGATTTTTACACAAATCTTATGAAGATCTTACAATTGTAAGGCTAGTTGCAAGGGCTTGGGAAAGTCATTTCCAATCAAGAGATCGCTACTTATGTACTAAATTCCTTTTCACCTGATTGAAGAAATTTTTGTGATTAGTGTCTACTCAATAAAGGATATTACTCCTTTTGATGAATTGTGGACTCGATGTATCTTGGAAGAAACAAGGAAAAAGGAAAAAGATGACATTGAATCATATAAGAAGTTTCAAGATTTTGTTATATAATCCAAGAAGAAGAAAAAAAGGAAGATTGGAAAGTCTAAAGGTAAACAAGATATTTCCAATATTCAATGATTTGGATGCAATGAGTATGTACACTTGTTTTCGCTATGACAAACACTCTCCAAAATGTTTCTTACATTTAAATTTTCAAGCCCCCTTGTGATCTTACGATCTGTCATTCCAAGTTGATTCATTAGAGAAATTTTGAGGTCTAAAATGGGCCTCCTAAGAAAAATGTACAACCAAAATAAACTTTATAAGAACCAATAGGATTCAAGATTATTATGTCAACCATGGGGAATGATTCATCAATTTTGGAGTAAGAAAGTAAAAGATTAAAAAATAATAAAACATCTTTTTCAACTCATATTTTCAGCTTATCACCCTAAGGTTTTCCTCAAATTTCGAGTGGGAGTACTTGTTGGATGAAAAATTTAATTCCTCATCCAAGGAGTACTCATGTTGCATACTTTTGATGGACATTGCTACACGAAAACGAGAAATACATGAAAATACGTGATTGCAATCACGTTTTTCATGTATTTCTAATTTTCCGTGTAGTAGGGTCCACTGAAAGTATGCAACATGGGTAATCCTTGGATGAAGAGTCAAATTTTGCATCCAACGTGTGTTCCCACTCAAAATTTGAACAAACCCATAGGGAGATAAGTTGAAAATTCGAGTTGAAAAAGTAGTTTTTTCTTTTTTCCCTCTAAAATTGGATGATGTAATCTAATCTTATTTTATTATTTCCACTATTATTTTAAAATTTTCTTAGGAGGCCCATTTTAGACCTCAAAATTCCTCTAATGATAGTATCTTCATTATTGGTTGATGTTTCTTTGAATGTTTAAGCCTTCTTCCAATATTTTAACTGTTGAAACCAATTTCTTAGGCACGCTTAGCTTTGATGCATCCACAAGCGCACGTGTTTCTTGCAAGCTCAGAAGTCAATGTTTACCCCTGCAAACAGGCATTGCACAGTCCTTGAGGATAGTTCCTATGCAATCTTTTGAAACATTGATTATGCAATCCCTAATGGTAAGCATTTTGTAGCTCCTAAACATTACACAACCCTTGCTAACAATGCTTGCACAGATGACAAGCATAGTGTATTACAAAATCCATGTCGACATTCAATGCACAACATTATTTGATAGTCTCTCTCACTTAGTGGAAATTGTATCATTACTCTGGTGAGTTTTCTCAGTTGTCACTTTTGTGCGCCTTTCGCTTTCACAAGTGTCATTTTCACTTTTGAGATTGGCATGTTTACTTGATTTCACTTTAACATGTGTCGCTTTTAGTTTCTTTTCACTTTGGCATGTGTCGCTCTCACTTTTTCTAGATTTTGCAAGTGTCTCTTTTGATTTCTTTCACTCTTCTATGTGTCACAGTTTGTCATGATACTAGGGCCCTAGTGTACTATTCTACATCATTTGATCTTATATATCATAAGAATATGTGTTATAAAGTCTCCCATGGATTAGTGCACCTTCTGGTTGCAATCGACACTTATGTCGTAACTTGAACTCTGAGTGTCGCAAAGCTACGTTTCAATTGTCACACTTAGAAATAAGTGTCACTTTGATGTCGTTTCAAGGTATGCATTTTGATTTTTGGTGTTTTTCATTATTTTGGCTTGTCTTGATGTTATATGAGTGTGACATCACTATTTTAGGACTTGTTTGCATATATTGTTCTTTCTTGTCTGACTAATCCCACAATTAGTCATTTTCAAAGATTTCATAGTTTTTGTAACCTTCTAACCTTTATCCCTCCTGGAGTTCTGCACTACACAACCTTAAGTCATAATAAATCACCCTCTACCTCTTGGAACTATGCAGTCCTAGAGGACAGTCTCCCTCAACTATACATTGAGCAGCCTTGAAGTCTGGACCATCACTTTTGCAACATTTCCTTATCAACTACGTAGTACCTTGACACATCTTGCCCCAAATTGAACATTGTATAGTTGCAATGGATAGTGGGCCATCCCTGTGTCACTACCATGCCCAATTGTGCAGTCTCCTATGCCTCCTCTTCAACTATTGTGCATTGTGCAGTTACAGTGTGTAAACTTGCCTCCTTGTCTCACTAACTTTCCCAACTGTGCAGTCCCTTAATCTATTGAGTCTCTTACTATGCATTGTACAGTTCTAGTGAGAAGTAGGTCACCTATAGGTCACTAAAACCCTCTACTATGCAATTCACTAAGCATGCCCCTCAATCATTATGCATTTCATAGTTATAGTAGTCATTATTGCCACTCTTGCTTACTGAAACCCCTTATTGTGAAATCCATTGCCTTGCCTTTTTTCCTACTACTCATTGTGTAGTTTCAATTGATAGTGAGGTCATCACTCAGTCCTTGTGATGCCCAACTACACATTTCTCAGCCTCCTTCTCTCAAAACCCTCATATGTTGCCTCATCACAGTTAGCATCTTTCATGAGCAAGCAAAGGTAGAATAGGTGGTTTTCATACTAATGTTTGCTTCTCATGAGTGGACTTCATTTGTAGGTGTCATCATTTAAACATGGCAAGGTGATCCTCAAGGGAGGTCATCAAGGAGAGGTTACAAGAGAACACTTTCAAAGGAGCATAAGAAAGAACCATCATAAAGGACTTGAAAGAATCTTGGACCAAGGCAAAAACATGTTAACTCATGCTGACTTGGAAGGTTTAGGCACTCACCTAGACCCTTTGGAGGGTGAAGATGAAGTACAAGCAAAGATCCATCATGAAGAAGTCAAAGTCATAACAGTAAGGAGAAGAGCTTGACATTGATGAAATGAAGTCTTATGTCACCGTTGCCAAGCCATGGCTTCTCAAAGTGTCATTAAAAAAGTCATATGTGTAAATTTGTTTTTCCACATCATTTGTGGAATGTAATTATTGTATTTTCAAAATGAGAAAATGTAAATTGTGTGGAAGACCAAGGGTCCTGCAAGGAATGTGAAAAGTCACTAGTAAGTTCTAAAGTCATGTAGAATCTCAAAGGTCGTGAAAGAATTCAAAAATTCATTGTAGAAGCTCAAGAGTCATGAGGGAAGGTCAAGAGTCACATGGGAGGTGGAGAGTCACCTCATTTTTTATAAATACACCCTTATAGCTCAAGAAAAGGGACTTTGGACTTTTCACCTTGGCTTCCCTATCTTGGCATAGGAGAGAAGATATTTATTTGGAGGAGAAAGTGGTAACTTATGTTCCATTGTTGGGGCTAGCATGGCAGCATTGTAATCATGTATCTTGGGACTTTCACTTAATATATGAAGCTCTAAGAGTCGGTGCACTTTCATGCATATGTCATGAATTATTGTGAGACTATTATTTCATTATTTGTGGTGTATGTTTATGTTAACACATATTAATGAAAATGAAATATTTCATTGGATTTGGTATGCATATTATTGAATGTGAATTGTTAGTTTATTTTATGGTCGTTGTTATCATGTGAACTACTTCATAGGTTACCTGGCGATTCTTTCCATGATCTTGTGTTTCTATTTTAGGATAGTATTATTACTTTTCTTCTAGAGGCTCACTCTCTCATTTCCCTGCTATGAAAGTACCTTATATGCATTGCAATTGTTTGCCTTGCAATGTCAAATTGCTTGTTTCAAATATTGTTTTAATAATATCTTATGTTGATAATTCTAGTCAAGGAAAATTCCTAAGAATAATGGCAACCAGCCTTATTTGTAGGTTGGGTCTTCTACTCCAAATAGTGTGAGGTCAAGTTAGGACTTCATACTGAGGAGATCCCCTTGGTTGATGGATTTCCAACACCATCAAATAAGACTTTAAGAGGTTATTTTCCAAACAAGGTGAACAACAAAAGGAAGGAAAGAAGTGAAGCTCATGTAGTTGAATAAAAGAGAGAACCTGAGAATAAGTTGAAAGGGAAGATCCAAATGATATTTACTATTGAATAAAGCTCAATATATGTCAGTTTCTTTAAGAAGTTTGTCTTTCTTTATATTAAGTAGAAAGTAGCATAGCATGCATTATTGTGTTCTCTATAATATTCTTTATTATTGTAAAGCATAGAATCATAGAAAGAAGCATGTGATAGTATAATTAAAGTCTACATGATCAAGTTTCTTTGAAAATTTATATAGTTTTCAAACAATGAGAATATTGGGACCATATTGCATATTATTGTTCATCCAATCATTTTCTAACATCATTTATAGGTAGTAATTTGCAAAACGGGATCATGAAGATCCTATAATAATCATTAGTTTGGAATATTTTTGGAAATGGAATTATGACATGATAAGTATATACTCCATCTAGTATGGAAACAATACTTATGAAGGATGAAGGAATGCATATGGTCAATTTAATGAAAATAATTCTTGGAAAATAAACCTATATTTGATAGGTATAAGAAACAAGCTCATTCAATGAATGACTAGATGGTTGTATGGAAGCAAAGGTAGGTATGTTACTAAGTAAAATATTCCTTAGATAAGATTCATATCTACTAGAATCATGTAAGAAGAGTTGGTAATAAGAATGTGCTCGTTAAGTCTTCCATGTGGTTACTTGATGCCTAGAAGAAGAAGTTTAGTATTCTTTAGAATAGCTATAGATCAAGACTCTCTCAAGACAACATGACTTAAAGGAATTGGTCAACTTCAAGTATGGTTTCTAAAAGAAATGGAGTTAACAATAACAACTCTAAGCTTGGTAATCAAGTTCGATCCATGGGCACTATGATTAAAATGAATGCATGAAGAAAGATTCTTGTGGTTGTGGATCATACGAAAGGATGTTGATCTCGAAGAACTCAAGTAAGTTGATGCATTAATGAGAGGGCCATCATGACAATGTAAGTCTAATGATTAATATTGATATTGATTTTCAAGTTAACATATTATTTTTCTTCCTAGTAGGATATTGCAAGAATGCATGATGACAGTTGAAGAAAGTTCAAATGTGGGTGTTGAACTCAACTCAAAGAAAATGTGAATTGAGTATATGATTTTTGAAATTATGAAGTCAAGGTGTTCACATCATCACCTTGGGAATGAAAGGTAGCAGTATAAGGGGATAACCTAATGTTCATAAATATCACTTTCAGAGGGAGTTATGTTTTGGAAGGCTCAATATAATGCCTTCATTAATGATGACTAGAGGAAAGCGATATGTAATATTTATAGCCTAAAACCTATCAAAATATTTAAGGTAGAGGATGGCTCCATAATATCCAACAAAGAAGAAGCTCAAAATGATGAGATACAAAAGGAAAGAGGGAGCCATACAACTATCTCCATGAAGAACTAGTAGCTTATACACTTATGAAGATAAGAAAAAGAGCTTGTAGTTATGACTTCCCAATTGAGAGGAAGTTAGGAATATCCTCTGTGGAGTACTAAAAAGGTATGTTTTTTATGATCATTTCAGTGGCTTTTCAATGGAACTTGTGAACCTTTTTGCATCATGAATGTGGAAAACAATAAATAATTATACCAAAACATGTGGGATTAGTATGCAAGACTTAACCGCTGATAGTTGTCATTCTCCTGTGCAGGAAGGGGTGAAAACGAGGAGCTGCTGTTCCAAAGAAAAAGACAAGAACAGGGTAACTACCGTCCCTTTGACGGGGGACCGAGTGCAAACAAGGCTTAGCAGATCAAAGCAAACCGGCCCGGAAAAGGAGGAGAAGACACCAGCTCAGCGGAGGAGAAAAGAAATGATTAAGGATTAACAGTTTGGCGAATCCCTCAGGATCTTTGATCCTGAGGGATCGCTGCTTTATTTATCTTGTTACTTAGACATCTCCGCCTTCACCCTTATATAAAGGGATGACACTGTTAGCTTTGGGGGATGATGCTTTTATGTAACTTTCTGTTAAATATCGAACTTTGATCATCGAGTCTCGTTGAAACTGGTTCATTGTACTTTTGTTTTATGCATTAATATAAACTTGGTGATTATCTTATCTCTGCATCTGGATTAACTTAAAGCGGTGTACCCTTGGAGGCTAAGGGCCCGGCCTCGAAGGACACTTGCTTCTGTATCACTACGATTTGATTTCTGCATGGTTTGCTTATCATCGTTATTTGGTAATCTAATATGCTTTATAAGTTTACATCGCATGCTCTGTTAAGATTAATTCATTAAGGTTTTTACAGACAGAACTGTTGTATTGACTCTGCATTATATTACTGATCTGTTCAGAGTTGATTGAATATTATTAGTCTTGACCGAATATTGTTACTATTTTGTTACAGAGCTCTTATGCTGTACATTCATGTTATAGAATTTATGTGAAAGTTGTGTTCTTTACGATTCAGGAGTCATTCTGTTCCATTTTGAAACGCAATTGTATTCCTGTTAATGAAGATTGATGCTAGATCAGATTACTCTTCAAGCGTGTCGTGGGTGTGTATGATTTCCAAACGTTGTTCCATAACTTATTAGTAATTAATGTTGTTCCATTAGTGTGTGCTGCTTGATTTGCCTTGAGAATGAAAGATTGTTGTTTGATTACAATGACTACATTTGAGTTAGTATATTAAGTTTGGTTACTACTCGCGAGACTTAGTTGTTTGATTGCTGTTCCATTTCAGAATTGTTGTTCCATTTTAGCATTGATGTTCCATTCCAGATTTGTTGTTCGATTTCTTATTTGTTGTTCCATTTTTCTACCTGTCGTTTCATTTACTCGCATTTGTTGTTTTCGCGTGAGAGACGATCTGTGGCTTTAGTGAGCCTCGACATTTACTTTCTAGCTCCCAGACCCGTGGTCCATGCTCTAATTTCCTTTCCATCAGTTTCCAAAGGGATGGGTTATCATTGCCGAACCCTGGACTGATAAGTTGCCTAGTTTTCTGAGTGTGTGATTTATTCCTTTGAAGTAACTTAGACATAGAAAAGCATCCGTTTACTCTTGTATTTTTGAACGCTGTACTACTAGCATTACTCTGACAAATGATAGCCTCAGACTGAGACACTCTTTGAAATAACAAAACACTCTCGGATTGACATATTAATGTGAGGTAATTAGAGGTGAAAGAGACCCTTTTATAGCTCTACATTTTGGCGTCGTTGCCGGGGAAAGGGTGTAACCATTTGTCTTTTTTCAGAGTAGTGTATGAACCTGCTATGGAAGAGTTTGATCTTAAAAACGGAAGGTAAGAACCTACATGCGGAGCATGTAAAAGCCCTGCTCCACTGTCCGCTTTCCTAACAGATTTGTTGTTGCTTTGTTTGAATAGAATTTAGTAGTTCATTTGAGTGCATGACTAAGCAGAAAAAACCAGAAAAGAATATCAAACCTCCATCTAAACCTGAAAAAGCTAAGGGGTCGGTGACCCTTGGCTGAACGACCTTCATAGATGAAATATATAAGAAAACAAAATCTCAGCCATCAGTAGGCCCCAGGAAAATCATTTCTAAACAGCCTACTAGTTCCCTTCAGGCCACATGATCACCATTTGTAGCCTTTGCTGAGGTGCATAGTCAAACTGAAGAGAAGGACTTTCAAGAAATTGAAAATTCTACTCCAGAACCATTGCAGGAAGGGAAATTCAGCAACTTTTGTGAAGGAGAAGGAGAAATAGGGGAAACCGAGGAACCAAAATCTCCTATTGGAACAAATCAGCCATTAAATAGCCCAGATAAGGGAAGCGCTGCAAAAATCATTGTTGAAGGAATCCAATCTCCTCAGACATCGGGTATTCCCATTATCCCAGATAAAGGAAGTGCTATTAAAACCATCCCTGTCAAAACCGTTCCCTCTCAACCTAGGAATACCCTCCTAGATATCCCAGAAGGTTATTGGCATATATTCGATCCTATGGCTCAGAACCAGCCAAATACTCAAACCTCTACATTACAATATCCTATAGTGGATTCTACAGCAAATGCCCCCATGAAATCTATCCCTCTTCAACATATCCCTACATTTCACGGTCTCACATCAGAAGATCCGGATGCATTTCTATTCGAATTCGATGTGTTGTGCAGGGGATATGATTACACCACCGATCCCCAGAAATTGAAATTATTCCCCTGTACATTAAAAGGGGCTGCTTTAAGATGGTTTATGGGACTAGGTGGTGGGGTCATCAACAATTGGGATCAAATGAAAGAATCTTTCTTAAAAAAATATCAGGACTACTGTAGGTTTAGAGAATTAAAGGATGAAATATTCCAAATGACAGCCAAACCGAATGAAACATTAGAGTATGTGGAACGTTTTCAGTACAATCTACAAAGATCTCCTTATGCATCACTACCTTTACCTGATAATGTGTTAAAAACTGCATTGATAAGGGGCATGAAGGAACAATGGATTGAAACATTAAACATCATGGGAAAAGGGGATATTTATCAGGAGAATTTTGCTGACATCATTGATTTATGTATCAGGAGTTCGAGAGGCAGCACAAGAGTAAAACTGGCAGAATATGATCGGTTTGCAAGAGATAACAAAATATCAACAGAAGGAGTAACACGTGTAGAGATTGGAAATTTATTAGAAAATTTTAAAACTGATATTCTGGGGACACTAACTACACAACTTGATATTATGCAGGCTAAGCAGAAGCAGATGGAGGCAGAACAGAATTTGGCGATCTTCTGTCCCCGATGCAGGAGAAAGCATAGCCACAAGGAATGTCCACTGGATATAGTCCAAACATGTGACATCTGTACAAAAGATCACCTTACGAAAAGCTGCCCCTCATTTCTTGGATTAAAATCAGTATATAAGGAAGCGGAAGAAGAACCAAAATCGGTGTACTTGATCAACCAATGCCGCCAGTGGCAGCCGAGACAATCTGGTATGTTTCCAGACCCAACTTCTTCTTTTCAGCCTTCACAGTATAATGCTCAACAATATAGTATGTGGCAAAGTCAATCCCAACCCCCATTTTCAAATTGGTCACCACAATCGTTTCCTTCTTCAAACCCGTGGCTGAATCAGGCAAGCCAATCTGGTTGGCCGAATTTCCCCTACACTCCACCATATTGGCAAAATAGCCCATATCCTCCACAATGGACTCCCCCGACTTCACAAAGTTCACCCTGGCAGACAAACTGGCAAAGACTGATGCACCAGCCAGTAGGAACTATTTCGCTCCCTCAACCTACTCTGCCAGTGTTACAACAAAATCCCCAGTCTAATCTGAGACCGCAACTCCCAGCCCAACCCAACCCCAATCCAAGTAACAGACCGGTCCAATCTCTCCAAATTATAGAATCACCATAAATAAGACCCGACCTGAGGGAGTGTAATGATCTTCAGTTATGATCTGGACGTATTATTAAAACTGAGGGACATAAAACATTTCATATTGAAGATCAGTTACCAAGAGAACATTAGTTGCAACAAGAGGATGTAAATAAGCAGCAAACTCATAATCAAGCAACCACATCCTCTCCTCCGTTCCCAGAACGATTAGTCATACCTCGACCTTTACAGTATCCTGACTTCGACATTCTGGGAGAATTACAAAATCTGTACATAAAAATCCCATTCCTCCAAGCCATTCAAGACATTCCTATATACGCAAAAACTATCAAAGAATTGTGCATAAAGAAACCAAGGAGGAATATAACAACTAATCCAAGAGTCCAAGTAGTCGATACTTTATCTGATTTACTATCCGGGAAAGAAACACCCATTAAATATGAAGACCCAGGAAATCCAATTGTAACTGTTCAAATTTATGGTCAGACCCTATCTAATGCCTTAGTTGATCTAGGAGCTGCAATTAATATTTTAACAACCACTACTTGCCAAAAGCTCGGCATTACATCTGTAGAACCCACCTCTACTTTGTTAGAATTGGCTGACCGATCTGTGGTTAGACCAGAGGGTACTCTACATGATGTCATGGTCTCTGTAGATTCCTGGGAATATCCAACCGATTTCCTGATAATTAATCCAAAAACCCGACTTGACGGACACCCGCTAATCCTAGGTAGACCTTGGCTTGCCACTGCCGATGCTTACATTGGTTTCCGGCAAGGAAATATGACCATAACCAAAGGACCAAATATCAAGAATTTAGTTCTATATCCTCCAGCGCAGCCAAGTGTCACAATAATTAAAACTAACAAACGCCCTATATCATACCTTACTGATAACATTAGATCTCCATTGACTATACAAGAGGCACTTGATTTTAAAGATCAAACAGAAGATGATGCCATTAACAACTTTATTAGTCAAACTGAATCAGGATCCTGCACACAATGTCACATGATAGAAGTAGCATTTGACAATGAATTAGAAGAAGATCCTATGAAAGATACGCATGACGAAACAATACCCGTTACTTCTGTTGCAAATGTAAAATTGTGGAAATTGAACCGGGAAAAAATTTAAATATCAATGCCAACTTCACACATGAACAAGAAACGAAGCTCATCCATTTGTTAAGAAAATATCAAGAAGCATTCACATGGGATTACCTTGATATGAAAGGAATCGATCCTCAATTGTGTACACACCACATTTATATAGAAAAAGATGCTAGACCTGTTCGTCAACCGCAAAGAAGACTTAATCCTCATCTAAAGGATGTGGTAAAAGCTGAACTTCAGAAACTTTTAGATGTCAATTTTATCTATCCTATTTCTGATAGTAAATGGGTCTCTCCGCTTGTGGTGGTACCAAAAAAGAATGGGAAATGGAGAATTTGTGTGGATTACAGGGAACTCAATAAAGAAACACAAAAAGACCACTTTCCTCTCCCGTTCATAGACCAAGTATTAGATACTTTAGCAGGAAAGAAATTCTTTTCTTTCCTGGACGGCTTCAGTGGATACAATCAAATTCAGATTTCCCCTGAAGACCAGGACAAAACTACTTTTACTTGTCCTTGGGGAACATTTGCCTATCGAGTTCTACCTTTTGGCCTATGTAATGCTCCTTCCACATTCCAAAGGGATATCCTTAGCATTTTTGCAGATTTAATAAATGATGGACTTGAAGTATACATGGATGACTTTACACCATATGGAGATGATTTTGATCCAACACTAGACACCCTAGAGAAAGTCCTACAACGTTGCATAGCTACTAGGCTTTGCTTAAGTCACGAAAAATGTTACATGATGATGACTGAAGGACTTATCCTAGGACGCTATGTTTAAGTAGCCGGCATTCAGGTAGACCCGGCCAAAATCCAAATACTTTTGCTTATTCCCACTCCTACTACTCAAACAGAGGTACACAACTTTCTTGGATTTTCTGGTCATTATAGACAGTTTATAGAACATTATTCACACATTGCTGCACCTTTATATGCACTAACTGGTAACGTTGATTTTCTTTGGACAGAAAAATGTGAGCGTGCTTTCAAGGATTTAAAGAAGCTCGTATCCACAGCCCTAGTCCTTCGAGGACCAAACTGGGATTTACCATTCCATATATCATCTGATGCTTCAGATATAGCCATTGGCGCAGTCCTTGGGCAGGAAGAGGATAAAAAACCATACGCTATCTATTACATCAGCAAAAATTTATCCCCTGCTGAATTAAATTACAGTGTTACTGAAAAAGAATTCCTAGCTGTAATACATGCTGTCAATAAGTTTAGACATTATATTACAGGCTATCCTGTTATCTTATATACAGATCATTCCGCCATAAAATATTTAGCAAATAAGCCTATCACAAATGCCAGAATAACTAGATGGTTGATTTTATTGCAGGAATTCGATATCACAATCAAGGATCGGCCTGGCAAAGAAAAACCTGTAGCCGATTTTCTCTCAAGAATGCCAAAGCCAATCGATGCAGCAGCAGTTGAAGATCAGTTTCCAGATGAACATCTGTTTGCTGTTGCCGTTCAAACACCCTGGTATGTAGATGTTTCTAATTACCTCGCAGTAGGTAAACTACCAAAACACCTAACCCCTAATGAACGAAAATAGATTGTTCAGAAGAGTACTCGGTTCTCGTGGATTTGGGGCTATTTGTTTCACACAAGGGCAGACATGCATATCAGGAGATGTGTTCAAGAAGATGAAATATTTGACATCGTAAAAACTTGTCATGATGGAACATGTGGTGGACACTTCGCTGAGCGTAGAACTAGACATAAAGTATTGCAGACAGGATATTATTGGCCCACGATTTTCAGAGATGCAAAGAAATTTGTCCAAGCCTGTGACAGCTGCCAGCGAGCAGGACGTCCTGGTCAAGCTGACGAGATGCCTCTAAAACCACAGTTAGTCATTGAACCATTTGAGCGATGGGCTCTTGATTTCGTTGGACCCATCAACCCTCATCAAATCAGAAAGCATATATGTTGGTGGCAACAGAATATGTCACCAAATGGGTTGAAGCAGAAGCATTGCCAAGAGCCACAGAGGACTCTGTCATACAGTTCCTGTTCCATCTATTTGTACGTTATGGCCTTCCAAGGGAAATAATTACATACAGAGGACCACAATTTGTTGGGAATAGATTAGCTGCAACACTTAATAATTATCATGTCCAGCATAAAATCACTACTCCATACCACTTACAGGCAAATGGACAAGTAGAAAACAACAATAAGGTAATAGAATCAATCCTAATGAAAACCATTGCGTCACATAGGCGTGATTGGGTTGTCAGACTACCTGAAGCACTCTGGGCCTATAGAACAACATGGAGAAGAACCACTGGTTACTCACCTTATCAATTAGTGTTTAGAAAACAACCCATTTTTCCCATAGAATTTGAAATCCAAACATTACGAACAACACAGGAAGTTGGCTTAGATCTAAGCGAGGCACAGATTAATCGACTACAACAGATCAATGAGTTGGATGAAATTAGGCTCTCTGCACTTCAAAATACAACACTGATTCAACAGCAGCGAGCTAAATGGCATGATGCGCTCATTAAAAACAAAGTCTTCCATGAGGGAGACTGGGCTCTATTGTATGACTCTCGGTTTCAGGACTTCCCTGGGAAACTCCAGACTCGTTGGTTGGGACCATACGAAATCCAGAAGGTACATGACAATGGGACCCTTACTTTAATCACCATTGATGGTTCTGGATATGCCTTCAAAGTAAATGGCCACCGAGTTCATCTCTATCGTAAACCACTCACTCGGGAATCCTTCTGCCAGCAGCTACGCTGAGACACTGATATGGAGATTTTAGGAGAGGAAGAGAAATCTTCCTCACCTGTAATTCATTAAGGAATTCATTTCTTTTTACAATTTGTACATAAGTTCTTTTCTTTGAGTCGTTCTTGTACATATGTTTGAATTAAATGTTTTCTTGTCATTTTTGTTGTTTCTTTTCTTTCTCAAAATTTCGATTTTTTCCGTTCTGTTTCTAAAAGAATGGCATTTGCGTGTTTTGCTGTTCCTTTTCAAAAGGAACATCATTCTTGATTTTCTGCTGTTTCTTTTCAAAAGGAACAGCATTCTTGATTTTCTACTGTTCATTTTCAAAAGGAACAACATTCTTGATTTTCTGATGTTCCTTTTTCAAAGGAACGACATTTGCTTGTTTTGTTGTTCCTTTTCTAAAAGGAACAACATTTTGATTTTTGTTGTTCCTTTTTCAAAAGGAATGGCACTGCGGTGTGTTTGATGTCACTTTTCCAAAGGCGCAACATATTTTTTATTTCTGCTGTTCCTTTTTCAAAAGGAACGTCATTTTTGCGTCTTTTGCTGTTCCTTTTTCAAAGGAACAACATTTTTCATGGATGTTGTTCCTTTTTCAAAAGGAACGTCATTTCGAGTGTTTTGCTGTCTTTTTCCAAGGAAGTAGCATTTTTTTTTTAATTTCTGTTGTTCCTTTTTCAAAGGAACGGCATTGGTGTGTTCTGTTGTTCCTTTTTTCAAAAGGAACGACATTTGCACTTTTGAGATCTATGCTCCTTTGTTGTTCCTCTTTCCAAAAGGAACACTTCTAACATACGTTTTCTCTCCTTGTGAAATAGCTCATTCCTTTTGCTGACCTAAATTGAGGATGCTCCTTGCTCCTGTTCTTTCAAAGTCTTTAAGAGACAGCTATGCACTTATGCAATGAACACAAAATCACAACATACTGAAATCCGCAAATTATAAATCGTTATCTTTATAAGGCTCTGTATTGGTAAGAGGACAAAAGAAAGGACACACTTATTCATTATATTTTGTTGTCATTGTCAAACTAATTTTGCTTTGATTGGTTATCTTTATCATGACATTCCCTTTAATCCTCTTTGATTATTTAGGAATAAGAGCAAAGGGTTTATATCTTCCTATTGAGATGGTAAGACTTCTTCCACCATTCCTACTCTTAAGGAGTGTTGAACCACCCTTTGTGTATAAATAAGGAAAAATGCTTTATGAAAAAGAAAAAAGTAAAAAGATGAATTGTCAAATGCAGGATAGGGGGTCTCATCAAGAGCCAGCCTACCATGATCATGAGGATGGAAGTGAAGTGGCATTCCCACTATGGCCACCACACCAGGGATATGGTCCAAAAGGTATATCAAATAAACAAACCTTGGAACAGGAGGTCTCATCACGAGCCAGCCTGCCCACTTTTCGCTCCCTCCTTGTGAATGGAATAATGGCTATCTGGTTACCAAGCCAGCATAATGGCCTACACTTTGACATTACATTCCTTAATATGCACATAAAGGATCATGGTTCCAGGGGTGAAATAAACAACTCTGCCAAGGTTATGGACACCTGTCGGCAGCAGAGCACTGTTAATGGTATTGAAGTCACATTGGTTACACCAATAGGTAAGATACTAATAATCTTTTGTTTCTTATATCCTAGGAACTAATCATATGTTATTTCCCGACTTATATATCGCATGAACATTTATTACCACCAATCATGGCAAAGGAGGTGACAATGACCACTTGAGATTTGGCAAGTACGACAGATGTCCTATCCCCCAGCCTCGCATCATATCACAGCAGCCTCTTACGTAATACGCGATCCAGCTTTATGCCTCGATTTCAGTAATTCGTTGTTTTTCTAAACATGGCATATTTTCATACGCTGTTCCTTTATGACTCTGTCGTAGATCTGGTGCTGCTCCTTTCTTTGACGGCTGGGACAGCCTATCACGTTATGGGGGGGGAGGTTAACCTCATTATTCCCCGGATTATGTGTCAGCTCACTATTCAGGAAAGATAGTGTACTAGGGTATGGCACGGCTTAACGGCATGATATTTCTATTTTTTACACAAGTTGCTGTTCATAAGCCATTTCTGTTGCATATTCTGTGTTTTTTCGAAATCTTGCGATTATTACCCTCTCTGTGTTTCAAACAGCACAAGCAGTTGTTGTTCCATTGAGAATCCACAGTGAAACCATGGGAGGAAGGGCAATTCGAAGGGAACCTCAGGAGTTGATAGTCTCCGCTACTGCCCAGGAGATCCTGGAAAGAGCAGGGTGGCTGACTTATCTCAACCGCTTGCAAGAGTCTAATGAAACAATAGCGATTGAATTCTTGCAGAATCTACAGGAGGATTACTCCATAGTAAGGGGGAAGCAGATAGCGGTCACCGACGATATAATCGCAAAAGTCTCGGGAATACCAACCACCGGACCTGTATGGACACTAAAGAAGGAAAAATTACAGAAGATCATGGAAATCTTCCAGGACGAAGGCCAGAGCTTAACGATTAAAGGGAAGGGAGTTCTACCAACAACGCTAGGAGAACCCTGGGAAGAATTAGCAAGAACCATGCAAAGCTACATCACCTGCGAGGGGAGAAAAGACGTGGTAAGACCACGAAATCTTAAACTCTTAGCTATTCTAAAGCATAAATGCTCTGTAAATCTGCCTGCACTTTTGAATTCATTACTTCATGACGTTGCACGAAGCTTAAAAAAGGCACAGCATGTAGAGTCAGTTGTCAGTCACTACGGGTTAATTCGATTAATTGTTAGTCATAGCCTCACCCAGCAGCAAAGCAGTTGGGAAGAGCTAATTGCAATAATTGAGGGAAGGGCGACAGCACCATCCCGAAAACGTAAACATACTACCAGCACACCAGAACGTCTGGAAAAACGCAGAGAATTCGTAAAACAAAAACATGTTTCTAGTACATCTGAACGTCTAGAAACACGCCAGGAATCGACAAAGCGTAAGCATGCCACCGGTACACCCGAACAGCCAGAGAAACGCAGAAAATCAGTCTGGTTAGCTCGGATACGAGGAAGGCTGGAAAAGATCTAAGAAAGCACCAGCCAGCCAGTGGAAATTGAGGACGAGCAATCCTCACGGCCAGAAGTAGAAGTAGAGCAAGCTGAAGGAGAAAAGAAAGGAGAGGCCGAGGAGGTCGAGCAATCTGAAGAGGAAAATGAGGAAGAAGTTGAGCATTCTGAAACAGAAGCTGAGCATTCTGAAACAGAAGCTGAGCATTCTGAAACAGAAGCTGAGCATTCTGAGGCAGAAGCTGAACAATCCAAGCAGGAGGAGGAAATGGGACAGCAGGAAGGTAGCCCACCACAGGACCTAGTGGGAGAAAATGAATTGGCCGCAGTTTTGGCCAATATGGGTGAGTATGGCCAACCTTCTGGTCTAGCAGGCCTCCACGACAAACCCTAGGAAGAAAATGCATCTAAAAAACCACATGCAGAAGAGGCAGAAGAAGGAAATATGCCTGTACATGATGAAGAGGAGATAAGAGATACTGAACAGGA
This sequence comes from Pinus tabuliformis, assembly GCA_031772625.1. NCBI lineage: Eukaryota > Viridiplantae > Streptophyta > Pinopsida > Pinales > Pinaceae > Pinus > Pinus tabuliformis. The sequence goes on from CM062811.1 coordinate 415,258,705, forward strand.
ACAATCTGTTCCCAAGGCACCAGAGGAAATTCCGGAGGAAGTAGGAGTAGAAAAAGAAGTTGCCCAGGAAGTGACGGAACCAGTTAAGGTTCCTACCCTAGAACAGCCAGAACAGAACAACGAAGAAGCACCCCAGGAGAAAGATCCAGGGACTAGTCATGGCCCAAATCGCAGCAGACAGCCTGTTGTTCCTTCTAATAAAACGCTAGAAATTAGGGAATTGCGAAAGGAACAACAGAGATTATTGAGCATAATAGCCCAGCTCCACCAGCAGATTAGGATCCTGAAAGCAAGGCAGAGGGTAAGGAAGACCGTAGGGAAGAAAAAGGTGAACATTCCAGTAAAACTCCATAAGGCAAAAAGGCGGAGGACTAAAAATCGCCCTGCTGTTCAAAACCCTGCTGAAAATCCAGCTGCTATTCCAAATGATGCTGAGGAACAGACTGTTGTTCCATTTGAAAAGGAACAGTAGCAAGCTGATATTCATGTTAAAAAAGAAACAGATAACAAGAAAACTCAGACGGAGGCACCACCCTTAGGGGTGATAAGGGTTCTGAACTCGAAACAACACAATAAGAAAGTTCAGGTAAAACTCCCGGCCTCCACTACTGCATGGAGAAGAGATCCAAAGATAGTGACCTTGCGCAAGGGATTGAAACAAGCTCAGCAAGAAGCAAAAAGGCTTAGAGAGAAAATGGTCCCTCACGAGAAGTATGAAGAACTCCAACAGCAACTAAGGATCGTCAATCAATCCGAAAGCCAGGCCTTTGAAGGATGGTGAAAGGAACAAGAGAAGGTTGCAAAGGTAACTCGTAGGCTAGATACTGTTATCAAGCAGATGGATACCTTGTGTTCTTTATGCAATGACGTTTTAGCATGTAGGGCCCCTGCCAAAAACTATGCTCTATTTTTACTGGAACGATATTTACAATTAAAAATAAAAGTTGTTAAAGCAGGCGCCCCTATACAAATTAACACTGTCAATGACTTTATAGACTATTGTAAACATTATGGGGTGAAGGTCCAGAGATTGTTGTGTGAATTCTATTTTCATAACCTCGTGCTAGATCAGGAGACTGAGCTGAACCCTGGCCCTTTTGTTGGAGACATCAAATTGTAAGCATTCATCTCATTCGGGGTTAATCAGATTAAATGGCTCAAAGCCTATAATACTTTCCAGAGGCAGGAAAATGGCCTAGACTTGTGGGTAAGGGTTGAGCCTAGGGACCCAGTGCAGTTGTGGAAAGCACATAGAAACCTCATGAGAACTCCGGGTGTCATCGAAACGTTAGGACCCATGCACGAGGCACTCATTCGACAAAGTTTAGAATATTTTTTTTCTATCAAAGACCTCGCCATTGATGCAGCCAAATTTCGATACCGAATCTCTAATCCAAACATCCACCTCAGGGAACCGTTTAAGTATGAGAATTTTCAATTAGCTGCCAACCGTTTGAACCTCTATGGTGAAAGCATTTTGAGAGCAAGGCCATCCTGGTTAGGATATAGATTCCGCAGTCCAATTATCTGGCACCCTGCACCTGGATATCAAGCCCTGTATGAGATGCATGAGGGTCAAACGGGCCAGTTCTTTGACTACCTATTCACTCACCACGACTGTAGGCCTCCGCATGAGATTCCTTCTCCAGCCTATTTTCTCAGTGCCTTGCATGCCAACTACAACGTTTTCATGAGGGCATGAAACAGGGTAAGCAGGGGGGTGTGTGGAGTAATAAAAAGGTATGTTTTGATGATCATTTCAGTGGCTTTTCAGTGGAACTTGTGAACCTTTTTGCATCATGAACGTGGAAAACAATAAAGAATTATAACAAAACATGTGGGATTAGTATGCAAGACTTAACCGCTGATAGTTGTCATTCTCCTGTGCAGGAAGGGGCGAAAACGAGGAGCTGCTGTTCCAAAGAAAAAGACAAGAACAGGGTAACTGCTGTCCCTTTGACGGGGGACCGAGTGCAAACAAGGCTTAGCAGATCAAAGCAAACCGGCCCGGAAAAGGAGGAGACGACACCAGCTCGGCGGAGGAGAAAAGAAATGATTAAGGATTAACGGTTTGGCGAATCCCTCAGGATCTTTGATCCTGAGGGATCGCTGCTTTATTTATCTTGTTACTTAGACATCTCCGCCTTCACCATTATATAAAGGGATGGCACTGTTAGCTTTGGGGGATGATTTTTTTATGTAACTTTATGTTAAAGATCGAACTTTGATCATCGAGTCTCATTGAAACTGGTTCATTGTACTTTTGTTTTATGCATTAATATAAACTTGGTGATTACCTTATCTCTACATCTGGATTAACTTAAAGCGGTGTACCCTTGGAGGCTAGGGCCCAGCCCCGGAGGACACTTGCTTCTGTATCACTACGATTTGATTTCTGCGTGGTTTGCTTATGATCGTTATTTGGTAATCTGATATGCTTTATAAGTTTACATCACATGCTCTATTAAGATTAATTCATTAAGGTTTTTACAGACAAAATTTTTGTATTGACTCTGCATTATATTACTGATTTGTTCAGAGTTGATTGAATATTATTAGTCTTGACCGAATATTGTAACTATTTTGTTACAGAGCTCTTATGTTGTACATTCATGTTATAGAATTTATCTGAAAGTTGTGTTCTTTACGATTCAAGAGTAATGCTGTTCCATTTTGAAACGCAGTTGTATTCCTGTTAATGAAGATTGATGCTAGATCAGATTACTCTTCAAGCGTGTTGTGCGTGTGTATGATTTCCAAACGTTGTTCCATAACTTATTAGTAATTAATGTTGTTCCATTAGTGTGTGCTGCTTGATTTTCCTTGAGAATGAAAGATTGTTGTTTGATTACAATGAGTGCATTTGAGTTAGTAGATTAAGTTTGGTTACTACTCGCGAGACTTAGTTGTTTGATTGTTGTTCCATTTCAGAATTGTTGTTCCATTTTAGCATTGTTGTTCCATTCCAGATTTGTTGTTCGATTTCTTATTTGTTGTTCCATTTTTCTACCTGCCGTTTCATTTACTCGCATTTGTTGTTTACGCGTGAGAGACGATCTGTGGCTGTAGTGAGCCTCGACATTTACTATCTATCTCCCAGACCTGTGGTCCATGCTCTAATTTCCTTTCCATCAGTTTCCGAAGGGATGGGTTATCGCTGCCGAACCCTTGACTGATAAGTTGCCTAGTTTTCTGAGTGTGTGATTTATTCCTTTGAAGTAACTTAGACATAGACAAGCATCTGTTTACTCTTGTATTTTTGAACACTGTACTACTAGCATTACTCTAACAAATGATAGCCTCAGACTGAGACACTCTTTGAAATAACAAAACGCTCCCGGATTGACATATTAATGTGAGGTAATTAGAGGTGAAAGAGACCCTTTTTATAGCCCTACAACCTCTATATTTGAGAGGGAGCAAAGGAGTCTCCTTAAATAGGAGCAAATAACTATTTCTTAATCAATAAGGAATGAGGATCTCCTCTCTAGTTGAGAGGGAGTGATCATGGAAAACACTTCTTTATTATCATTTTCATGTGTCATGCACATGACCAAAACTAATAGTCGTAAGTCTAAGTGAAGGCCATGGATGGAGGATTCGATAAGAATCTAAGATTTCCTTGAGGATATAAATTCCAAGATAGGAAATAGACCGACACTTTGAGGATTGGATAGGTATCCAAGACAAGAGTGGTTGAAGAGGACTAATATTCTTGTATGATTTGGAATCCAAGACAAGAATAGTCTTAAAAGGACATACCTAGTGAATATCGGAATGGGGTATGTACCTTGAAGAGGTAGTCATGGTGTCTCATGTAAAGCCTCCCAACATTATGCTCTTGTATAAGAAAGAGTTTGTCAAGTTAAGGCCTTACTATGTTGATAATGTTGGTCATGATGTCAATGCTTGAAGATGGTTTACCAAATCTACTCGTCTTATGAGGTCTCTTCGGTTTTAGAATAACCTTGTATCAATTATATAATTATGAATACCTCCCTAGTTAATAGGAAGTGTTGGAAAATGTAACTGGTTTAGGTCTTCATAATTTTTAATGTACTCATGTCAATATGTATATCTTATGTTACAAGAAAAAGAATAAATAAAATATGATTTTAAGCATGGGTTCCATGCTCAATTTTAATGGTCATCTAGGTCAAGCATGTTCTTCATGCTTCTAGGGTTTGTTGTGTCAAAAGAATATTTTTCTTTAGTAAAATCATTTGTATAAGACCCTATCAGGAAAGTTGTAACATGTAAAAGATATTTATTTTGAGTCTAGAATGTTCTATGAGCCTCCAAGCACAAGTCGTCCCTGGCAAGGAGAAGTCAGCCTAAAATGAGGAATTCGAACCCCACAGATGTCTATAAATAGAAGTAGATTTAACCTCATTAGATACCAATTCGATCTCTCTGTAGAAGAAGTTCAATCTGAAGCCAAAAACAAGGAGAAAGTAAGAGTTAAGGTTTAGGAAGCAAGAAGAAATCAAGACGAAGAAAGAAAATTTGTTTTTGGGCTCTATTATCTCACACATGTGAAAGTTATGGTTTTTCCAGCTCCTAAAAGGACGAAATTGTAGGTCTAAATTGCATATTGAAGTTGCAAGTCAAACTTGCAAGTCAAATCTAGGCGACGAATTTGAAGTTGGAAGCTGGTTGAAGCAAAATTGGTCCTTCTTTATTTGGTTGATCTCTAACCTAATTGGAAGGGCTTCTTGGAGGGATGACTTGGTGCTTGGAGGAGGACATAGTCTAGGGTTTGGGTCTTGTTTTTCTCATTTGAAGCAAAATCTATAAAAAGAGAAGACATTTTTTTGGGTTTTACCCTTGGAGGGGTTTTTCTCTACCTTGGAGCCTATATCTTGTGTCCATTGTCTTTACTATTGTGTTCTTGATATTTGTTTAATGAAAAGATCTAATAAAGAAACACAAGAAGATTAATAAATTTCACAAGAAATTATTAAGTTTAAGGAGAAAATTGAATTAATTGTTTCGCTATTGCATTCTCCAACACACCCAATAAGTTCAGTCCTGTAACTGTAGCTCACCTCAGAAAATCATCTTTATGGAGCTTCAAAATTTTCATTTGTCACAAAGATGATAATTTTGGTTTTGTGCTTTGAATGATCTACCTTACTTTTGTCTACCATAGAGATGATAATTTAGGCTATGCCTCATTTTGGGTTTCCATAGAGATGGTAATTGCAGTCTACACTTTTCCTCGGGAGTATTTCATAAATATTTCTCTTCTTTAATAGATATTCGACCATCTTCTTCAACAGAATTATATCTCATATTTTTCCTTGCCTCAGATTCGTCTTTTCCTCAAAGGAGATCTAAAATTCTTACAATTAGAGAATATTTCATGACATTTATTTACAGTGTTTATGTTATCTGAATGGGTGCCTCTTCACTGGGGTTGACTTGACTAGGAGGAGAGTCGACCTGGCTTCTTAGGAGCCAATAAATCCAATTTTCAAAATTCAAATTTTCTTGTTTTGAAAAATACATGAAGAACATGTCTTAGATCTTTTCTTTTGAAAAATAACATGAATAACATGCTTTATAAAATACATCAATGATTATAATAATAATATGAAGACCAACCATAGCTACAAAATTCAACTCCAGGATGGTATTGACCATTTCATAAACATAAAGGAGATAGACTGCAATATTTTCTTCATATTTCATTTTAAAACCTATCATATTGGCTTATATGAGTTTGAAGCTTTTCCTTATTGTAAATAGCCTTCAACATTCCAATTTTATATTTTATTTTATAAGCGATACGATATCAATTATTCACTTGGTTTCTATTTATAATAGTAATCAGTCTAAGGATTCATGACTAGTTCAAATAATACCTTTAAGGAAGATGTGGCAGTCCTTGACTCATGATTAAATCCTTATAGTTATTATACAATTCAAATTCCTATCATTTCTTCTACTAAAACTTGAAGATTTGTGTTGACGACTAATTCCAAGGCTCCTACCCAAAGGATCAATTTACATGCCAACAATACAACCATTACCTTTAATAAAAATTTACTCTAAAGGTTTATTACAATAAAGATCTCACCTCAATATTATCATGTGTGTGTGTGTGTGTGTGTGTGTGTGTGTGTGTGTGTGTGTGTGTGTGTGTGTGTGTGTAACTCAACTACATTATCAATTGAATTATGTCCTATTTGACTATTTCATTCCATAAAGAACATAGCAATCCCAATAGGTCCAAGGTAACCACGGAAGATGAGGATTACTAGGGTACAAAGGATTAACCATTAGAATATATGAATTGAATTTAATAAAGGAAATCCCATTAGTGCATGGAAAATGAGGAGTCCCTAGGCTCAGTTACCAAACTACAAGAGGAGTTGTAAAAGTTGTTATGGTTGGACCATATGGGGGGCTACCTAAATATACATAACTAAAAATATGCATATATAAATTTTGAGCCATAAGGCTTACTTCTTATCATTACAAAATTATCATACTATAATTAAACTTACACCATATCCTAAAAAAAAGAATTGTTTCTCTTTTTAGAGCTATGAAAATTTTGATCATTTATGTATCAATTCTAGTGTTTGAATGTTCTCTATGAAATACTCTTTCTTAATTTATTTGAAGTTATCTTGTTATTATTAGTCAAAACATTGGACTTTAGTCCATCTTCACATTATATATTATGTATACAACACGGTCACACATGCCTAGTCATGATTTTTTCCATGTTACAATGACCTTCCAATTTTTTACAATCCCCTAAGAGTTGAATATTGTTTACAACATATCTACCTTGTGGAGGCTTCTCGACTTTATTGATTTGTGATAATTGGACATAATATATGTTATCGGTTCCTATTGTTCCCTTTACAATGTGGTATAATACGATTAAATTACCTATATGGCTATATCGTTTCTATATTGTTCCATGTTTTGAGAGAGAAATTCATCCCTAATGCCAAGTGTACTATACTATCCATCTACCATAGTACGTCATGAAGTGTGATAGACTTAATCAAAAGTTTGGATTGTTTTATTTCTAGATCGACGATTGTAAAATAAATAGGCCATTTAGTGATGAGTTAATGACCTTTTCAATTTCTTGTTTCTCCAACTCATTTCTCATTTGCTTCCTTTGGTTATGTCTCTCTACTGCTAGAAGTTTCAACCTTGCTTTCAACAACTCTCCACCATTTCGTTGGCTCAATATCAACAGGTGGATATTGTAATTTCTCTCTAGTATTTTTCTACCTCCATTTGTCACACAATAGTCACTACCTTGGTGTTCTTTAGAATGCATAAGGTTATCATCTAAAATGTGTCAACTGTCATCTAAAGGTAAGAATTCTTTATATTGACCTCCCTTAATAGTTACGTAATATATTGTTTCTTTTGAAATATATTTTTATTGTTGAGTTCGTCCAATTATTTGTTTAATTCTCATTGACATGGCATTGTTGGTTTACAAGGTTGTTTTCCTCATATATTTGGGAGAATAGTCTTGATGTGGCCTAAATTCTACATCCAACGTTACAACGCTCAAGGTATGGGTTGTCATCTTGATCCCTGCCCTCTCCATTTAAGCTCTCCTAAATGTAGGCTAAGGGGGGTAGTCCCTATATATGGAATGATGAGAGACTCATTGGAAAACAACAAGTTTAGGAGATACAATTGAATGGCCTAGCAACTTGACTTAAAATTATGTGATAAGTAAGATTATTAAGCACAAAGAGATTAGATTTATTAAGATATAAATGATAGTCCAGTTCCTTCAAGATTAATTATTTGCATAATAGAGATTAATATAACGAGTTACTAGATGAACAATTGTTGTGAGATACAAAATCTATCCTAATGAAATGTAGGACCTAATATAATGTGAGATGCAAGGTCTTGGTCAATTTTAGTTAAATGCCTAATCTAGGTTAATCCTTCTTGTCAATTATTTTGAAGCTAGTCTTAAACACAAGTTGAAGAGAGAAGCCCATGGGAAGGAGCCTAAGGCCTCATTAACGATACCTCCCATGGAGTTATAACCACATAAGTGACTTTGTTCCTATAATGGATTTCCCACAAGATAACTTCAAGATCACCTATGTTAACTGCAAATGACGGTTTAGTCTTCTCAAATTGGGTGAAGAAGGTAGTAATATCTCTCTTACAACCAAGCTTATGCTTGGAGGTAAGAAAAAAATTAAAATGCACTTCTAGTCCTAGAATGACGACGAAATTTTGAGTGATTTCTTTAATGAGATTACAATATGAAAAATGATCCAATATGAAAATTTTAAACCACTTGAAGTAAAGATGCTCACAATGTTACACAAGATTACAAGATGAAAATAGAAAATGAATGAAGCACTTTAGAGAATGCTTCATCTCAACAAAACAAGATTAGCAATACCAATTACTCAATAATTTCAATATGCTTATTAATGAGTTAGAATAGCTATCTTATACTTATTTTATGAAACAATTAGGAACAAGAGAAGCTTGTTGTTCTTTAAAAACAATAGCAACAAGAAACAATAGAACAATCAGATTTCTAACAGTGATATGCAATGTGATGGGTACCATCAAAAGGTATATTATAAACTATGTCACAAGGTTCGTCGAACTTCAACCTTGAGGTTTGAATTTTGGCAAACCTTAAAAAAAAATTGAGGTTCGATGAATCTCATCGAACCTCATAGCCATTGACCAAGTCCATAGATCAAAACTCATAACCTCATGTCACAACTCAAGCTTGTAATCTATCCTTGCAATTTCCATGTTTGTGATAGCATTTTTTATGTTTATTGATGTTGATATCTTACTATTTTGTGTTATATTTCATTTTAAACATAATATATGTATATATCTAGAAAATGTATATATAGATGAACCTAATGGCGAACGTCATCTGAACCTCATCAAAACAATTGAACTAAAGCCGAACCTAATCATTTTCAAACCCAAACTCAAACTTGAACTCAAACCTGAACCATGTGACTTAGATTATAAGGTCATTATTCCACAGTCCAGCTATTATAAAACTAGCTCACAAAAAGATAGAAAAGAAAGATCAATGCCTTAGAAATCAATCTCTTCGAGAGGGGCAACCTCCTTTACATTACACAAATGAAAAATTCTTGGATGATACAAATGACGAGACCTGATTTCTATATATAGGAGTTTAAGGGGTCATAATGTAATCAGAGCTGACATAGAAACAATAGTGTAAGGGCAAAAAAATAACAATAGTGGGCTTCTATGGGGCACAATCATAACAATATGGGGACTAAATGGGCATAACAATATAATAATGGGTTTGTACTAATAACAATAAGGGGTTACACTAGTAGTATAGGGACCTAACATGCCCCTCTCCTTCAAAAAGTGTTGTCCTCAATGCTTGAGTAGTTTTGGATGCTTCTGTATAAAATTATTGTCCTCCCATGTAGAATCTTCAGCAGGTAAGTTCTTCCACTTGATGAGATACTATGAAATTGATCAATTTCGTAGCTGTCGGGTTCTTTTTTCTGTGACTACTTTAGGTTCCAATATTATTTTTCCTTCCTCGTCAATTTCCGAAAATATTGTTTAAACTGGGAGCTTGTCACTTATAAACTTCTTTAAGGATGAAACATGGAAAACAGGGGGCACTCGGGAAGATGCATGAAGCTCCAATTTGTATGCCATAGTACCAATATTTTGCAGCACCTTGTAAGAACCATAATACTTTGGTGATAATTTATTATCCTTCTTAGATTTCTTGAGGGACATTTGTTTGTATGGTTGTATTTTTAAAAATACCCAGTCACCTATATCAAAAATTCTTTCACCGTGATGTTGATCTGCCTATTATATCATTTGATTCTGTGCCAAAGTGAGGTTATCCTTTAAGAGTTGGAGAACTTGTTGTTGTTTAGGGTCTACCTTAACACCTTCATGAGATACAATATGAACCAAGTATTCCACTTCATGTACTCCAAAGAAACATTTGGAGGTTTTTGCATATAATTGTTGCTCGTCCAATAGTTTGAGCACTCTATCAACATGTTGAACATGATCCTTCCAAGACTTGTTGTAGATTAGTATATCATCACAAAATACTAACACAAATTTTCTAAGGGTTTGAAAATGGAATTCATCAAACCTTGGAATATAGAAGGTGCATTGGTAAGGCCAAAAGGCATGACCAATAATTCATAATGACCCTCATGAGTTCTAAATGCTATTTTCGGAATGTCTTCAATCTTCATTCTGATTTGATGATATCCTGCATGAAGGTCCAACTTGCTGAAGTAAATTTCTCCATGCAATTCATCCAATAATTCATCAATGAGAGGAATGGGAAATTTATATTTAATAGTGATCTTGTTTAGATCTCTATAATACAAATACATGTGCCATGATCCATCCTTCTTGTGCACCAATACTACTGGAGCAGAGAAATAAATTTGATTAGGTTGAATTATACCAGCCTCTAGCATTTCTGCAACCATACGTTCAATTTCACTCTTTTGTGCAAAGAGATATCTGTAAGGACTGATGTTTAGAGGAACACTTCCTAGAAAATGAATAGCGTGATCATGATCACAAATAGGTGGGAGGCCTTTGGGAGTCTCAAATACCTTGGAATGATTGTCCAAGACTTTTTGGAGATCTGGAGAATTAGATGATTTCGATGTGGGAACCTCTAGCGAACATAATTGTGAAATTATTCCATGGTGTTCTTCCTTTAGAAGCTTTGTCAGGTTGTTAAAGCTGATTATCTTTCCCAATTTCCCTACGATACCCCTTAATTCAACTTCCTTTCCTTCTAAAAAATAATTCAAGAAGAGTTCTTGAAAATTAAAAGTTATCGTACCCAAAGATTGTAACCATTGGACTCCTAGTACAACATCAGCACCACCCATTGGAATGGAAAGAATTCAACCATTCAAAACATATTCTCCCATGGATAGCTTGATATTATGGCACTTTGCAGAGAAATTTATGGTTCTTCCATTTGCAACCATCACTTGACACTCTAGTGCTCGATATAGGAAGCAATTCAATTCCTTCGCTATCTTACAATGAATAAAATTATGACAACTACACAAATCAATCAACGCTATTACCTTTTTATTCTTGATATGTCCTTCTATCTTGATAGTTTTAGGAGTGGTAATTCCTGCCAATGCATTACAATATATGGTTGGATTCATTTCTTGATGCTCGATGTGATCTTTCACTTCTTGAACTTTTTTCTTCTTGATATGTCCTTATATCTTGAGAGTTTGAGGAGTGGTAATTCTTTCCAATGCTTTACAAGATATGATCGTATTCATTTCTTCTTTCTCTGGGGTTGGTTCCTAGTGTATATCCTCTTATTTTGATGTTTCTTGATCCTTTTATTCCTGCTCTTCACAATCTATGTAAAATAATTTCTTCTCAGCACACTTATGACCTTTAGTGTATTTTCTATCACAAACGTAACAAAGCCCCTTTTCTCTTTTTTCTTCCAATTGTTGTGGTGTAAACCTTGTAGGTTGTGGAAGGATAGGATAAAAACACTTCCATATTTATAGTTGTGAGTGGTAGGATTCCTTATTTCCATAATTCTTCTTTCAATTTTTCTTGCCAACTTGAATGCCTTCTCCAATAAATCAGGTTCCCAAAGATGAACCTCATGTTAAATGCTATCCTTTAAAGTCCCTATGAAGACATCAATCCTTTGCTTCTCTGGAATATCATTTACCCTTATATTCAATTTTTGGAAGTCCTCAATGTGCTCTACCATTGAACCCTTTTGTTTGAGATTTATCAATTGGCTAAAAAAGGTGTTGCTCTTTGTATCCTCATAATGTGCTATCATTTCCTCTATGAAAATTGACCTAGTGACAAGTGGTTTATGAGAACAAATCCATTTATACCATAAAAATTGATTCGATTAAAAAATTAAAATGCAATATGTACCTTTTGTAATAGTTGTACATCATGTAGATCAAAATATTGCTCCATCTGTAGTATCCAATTTACCGGATCCTTGCCATCAAACTTCCTCATGTCGTATCTTCTTGATTTTAGGAGCTCAATCTTGAAACGACTGTAACTATATAATTTCAAATCTCCAAATTCTGAAATTGTGACCTGAGGTATCCCTCTACGTCCTCTTTCCAATACCACAAATATGATCAAAATTGGATTCTCCAAGAAATAGTTCTGCCCAATCTCCCAAGATGCCCTAATTATATACTTTTCAGTAGAGTGAACTTGTATGAAGGGACACGTGTCACAGTTTCGACCTTAAGATCTGAAAAAGATACACATAAAACTAAATTTCGTCCTATTTCTACAACTTATGAAATTTCAATCTGATGCTCAGAGAGAAAGTTAGGATGGTTTTACCAAGGTTACCTTTTTGGAATGTAATTCGGGAGTCTACAAAAACCCTAACTTCCTCAGATCATATATCCGAAAATATAGCGATATAAGATCTAAAATTTGGACCCAAGGTTCAAAACAATTTCAGCTCAAATTGGATTTTGTTTTAGCTTCTGAAACGTTGCAGAAAAAAAAATTATAGCGAAATTCCACGATGACCTGTTTGGAGCAGCGAAACCCTAGAATCCAAAGCTCTGATACCAAACGTTATGAAACTAGCTCACAAAAAGATAGAAAAGAAAGATCAACGCTTTATAAATCAACTTCTTCAAGGGGGAAACCTCCTTTACATTACACAAATGAACAATTTTTGGATGATACAGATGACAAGACCTCCTTTCTATATATAGGAATCTAAGGGGTCATAATGTAATCAAAGCCGACATAACAATAATAATGTAAGGGCACAACAATAACAATAGTGGGCTTCTATGGGGCACAATCATAACAATATGCGAACTACATGGGCACAACAATATAATAAGGGGGTTGCACTAATAATAATAATGGGTTACACTAGTAGTATAGGGACCTAACACCAGCCCATAATTTATCCTTTTCTCACATTAATTAACATATTTTTGGCCATAATGTGATTAATAGGAATACTAAAGGATGTTTGTCAAGCTTCGTGGCCTAATGTGGCCAAGTTTCAAGGATACCTTTAGGTTGTTTGGGACTGAGAGCTTACAGGCTTGCCAAAAGAGATGACATGTTATGCTTGATAGTCTGTAAATCAGAGAATATCACTCCCATGAAAGGTTGATGAGTGCCTTGGAAAGGACCCCACTTTATAAAAGAATCATTCAAAGGTTGAAAATAAATTGGATAGGGTTAACACTTAGTCCTCCCTTGTTATTGGGCCTATAAGAGAGAATAGATCGAGAAGACGAAAAAAGGGAGTGGGCATCCATAGAGTAAACTGCAAGATTATATCCATTGGAGGACACACCGTCTGAGATGACTTGGGATGTCAGGGAGGACACCCAAGCCATGCATGAACTACATATTAGTGAGTAAGTTTCTTAGAGGGTGAGCAACACTTTCAGCAGCAAGATGATCATGGGTATCATCAAAAGGTATATTATAAAGCCATTTTTCCACCCTCTTGTTAGGGCCTAGATTTACCTTAGGCTGGAAAGGTAGGATCCAGGGCCAACATCAAACCACGCTCAGCCTGGTAGCTAGCCCTACTAGGTCAGGAGAGGGCTCTCTTCGGGTCAATCTCAGCAAATAATGATCAATGAGGGCTTGATATGACTAAAATATCTTCTTATCTTAGGCTAGGTATGAATGCAAGAGAGTTTGATTGAATAAAATAGTATTTTGTTGGCTTAGAGGGAAAGGCACATTTTGGGGTGCGGGGATTGAGGCTCAGTTCTGCAGAGATCTCAATGAGGCAAGGTAGGCAATCATTTTGGCACTTAAATTTGAGTGAGATGGAAGGAATAGACAGGTGAAGTGTTGAATAGGGCAAGAGAATTCATGAATCCTCCCCAAATAGCTGACAACATCAAATAACTAAAGCAAACTTCAAGTAGAGCACTGCACTTTCAATGGATTCTACTTACACTGTTGTTTGTTTAGTTCAGAAGAAATAAGATAGATAATGGCATACAATCACATAAAAAAATTCACAATTACAAAGAGAATCACTGTACCAAGACAAATTGCCACATGAATCCCAAAGAGTGCTACAAATCGTGGTCTCAATTCCTTAGCCAAAATGAAAATATGAGTGTACAATGAAGCTCAATGCTTTCTCCCTAGTCCAACCATGCTAATGACTGAAAAATAACATAATATAGACAAAAATAGCTCATCCTTTCCTCTAGGGGTCGAGCTCACATGTTTAGGAGCTGATCCAACTGATTCTAAATTGATAACTAGAAACTAGGCAACATAACAACATGCCTCTAGAAACAAGGGAACTGATTCATTCAGTTTCAAACAACCTCTAAACTGATGAATGTACTTCTACAAGTGAAAATCTAACATATTTACATCATGATCCATCAATGTTCATAAAATTACATCACAAATTTTCCATTAGGAAAGTGAAAAAGTCAAACTAGGAAAACAGAGCAAAACTTGGTCAAACTGGCAATTTTTCCTCTAGGCGTCGCGCCTGATTCTCTATGCATCGCGCCTGTTTGGACCCACTTTTGGAGACCTTCCCGATGTCCAAATGAACTCTAGGTGTGCTTGTTGGAAAGGAATACCTATCTACTTTCCAACCCATGTGGAATTTTGCAATTTGGTTTCCATTTTCCCCTCCAAAAGTCCGTTCTCCCAACACTGCTTCATGTGTGTCAAAATAGGGCTAGTGAGGTCATTTTTTGAGTGTTTTTGACCTTTTTGAGGGCTCAAAACCTGCCCAAATTTATTAGCCATAGGAAAGTGTAATTTTGCATGCCAAATCCAAAAATTCTGAGTTTTTTTTATTTGGAGGCCCCTAGAAAAAGCGAGCGCCACGTGGCACGGTGCATAGGGCAAAAAAACCTGTTTTTTGTGCCAAAAATTTCCAAAATACAAAAAATGCCCCAAATTTCTTGAAATTTGGGCTGAGTCTTCTCTATCAAGCATGATGTTGGGCCAAGGAAGCCTCAGCCAATATCTGAAGTCCTTCATCCTCTTTTTGCCTTCTTGATGCTCTCTTCAACTTTGCTTTCAAACTCCTGATTCTCACTTGGCACACCAAGTTCTGTGACAAGTAATGATATGAAAAGTTTCTAAGCATATTCTTTTCATTGATGGCCTTCTCCAGCTTCCTATCCAAGTGGATATTGACCTTTTCAAGCCATGACTCCCTATCGACATTTATCTCTTGCTCCAAAGAAGTAAACTCCACCCTCCTTCTTTGGGCAGCTTGGTGATTTTCCCGAATGTTTTGCAACTCCATAATCACCTGCTGGTCCTCAAGCTACTTATTCCTCTGCTCCAGGTACTGTATGATCCATTGAGCTTTATCCAAGTTGGTAGAAAAGGCATCAATGTCCGCCTGCTGCTCCTTAATGATTTCTCTAAGATTTGTGCTTTGCGGGCCCATATCGGTATCATCACCCTCAATGAGGATGAAATCAGTCTCCCACTCACCTAATGGTCCTCCCTCCTGTAGTGGCCTCTTGCCTCAGTCCTGAACCTGCTGTGCTGATGATGGAAGCGAGGCCCCTTCCACCCCAGGTGGAGATAACACTCGCTTTGCTGCTGCAAACAACCGTCTAGTGCCCTTCTGTTAGGTGAAGAACACTGGCACACTAGAGGTCTGTGTCTCATGGCCCTCATGTTGATAGGAAGGTCCACCTGTCTCATGCCCAACCTCTGAAGGTCCCTGTGAAGCTCTGAAAAACTCACGAGAGATGAAGTCATCCCAAGTGATGCCCTGTAAACCAAGCTGATGAACGACCACAATTTTGATGAGAGCAAAATGATAAATACTGTTCAACTGTTGTTCAGGAGTCGTGTGCTGCACAAGGGTGGTCATCTTCTCTATGTTTCGACACATGAAGTAAGGGATTTTCATCATCCGTACCCGGGTAAAATGCATCAGCAGCCTGATATGATAAGCATATAAGCGGGAGAACCGGCCCTCATAGTTGAAATACTTCATGATGAGTTTCATTAAAGGAGCATATTCATCTTTGAGGTATCGAAAAGGAAACACTCTCTTGAGTTGTCTCAAAAATCCGAGCTTGATGTATAGTTCATAATGCTGTCGGTCAATTTTTTGCCTCTTGTTCCATGGCTCTCCAATGTTAGGTATGCCAGTTGCTAACGAAATGGATTTTGGTGTTAATTTGAAAGTGACACCAGCTAAAGTGGCTTGATCACCATGTAAATGCAGTACAAACAAGCGAGCCAACTCATGATGAAACTGAATATTGGCAACATTCTCATAAAATTCATAGCATGACTGATGCTGGAAACAAAATATGGCAAGTGGGCAGGCCTATAATTCAGCAAGAGTGGTTGGTTCTTCTTTGATATGTTTGCCACCTCTATGAGGCCTCCTGGGTGCATGTCCCTCTGTGGGTGAGTCACTTTGGGTCTCCTCTTCATAATCATATGAAGGATCAAATGCCATGTCTGCTGGTAGGTAGACTATCTTGGAGAAGTAGGCGCTGATATGTCAAACTGTCTTGAACTGTTTTTGGTGATGTGTTTGACCTCTGCCACCAAGGGAAAACAGTAAAATGAGGGACAGTGGAGGGGTAATTTAGGGATTTTGGGAATTAGGTAATGTTGGGGCAAGATTATTTAAGGGAACTAGGAATTAGAATGTAGTTTGGGAGCTTTTGTATAAGACTAGGGTTTGGTGTGTGTGGGAGTTTGGGAAAGGGAAATCTGGATAGGGGATTAGGGGATTAGTGAATTTAGGGGGTAGGAGAGCTTAGGGAATAAGGAAATGAATGGAAAAATGGGATAAGGGAGTGATGGAGGAATGATAGACTTGGTAGCAAAATAGTTAATCAAAACCCTAGGCAGCAAGTTTCTTTGAGGAATTTCAAATGGTAGGGTTTGATTTTTTTTTAAACACTCACCATTCATCAACCACCATAACATAAACACCAAACTTGGATAAACAACAGAGGTGGAGGCTCTACCTACTTGGAACAAGACAAATTCGTGTGTTTTTGGCGATTTGAGCAAATTCTGGAAGTTTTCGGGCTCTCTAGCTATGTGCACCACGCATCCAGCCCAATGCGCCGTGCCCAGCGTATGCGCCGCACCCTTGCAAAATAACACAGGAGTCTGAGGCCCAGTGCGCCGCGCCTGCTGAGTGTGCCACGCCTTCTACCCAGTGCGCCGCGCTGGTAACTTACAATGATTTTCATCCAAACTTCTCACTTACTCACCAAAATCGCTTTGCCTTGCTTCTCTTTGCTCTTGGAGTGCAAATGAGCTTTCAAACATTTGGATAAATGATTTATCCATGGAGCTTTTCAATTTTAATTTTTCCAAACCCACTTTCATAATGTTTTGCAAATGACTTTATTTTCAAACTCTATTTTTTGGACTTTTTCACTTCATTTGAGTTTTTTGATGACTAAATGACTTGAGATTTGCTTGTTTTGCAGGTGTTGGAGCTTCTGGGGCTAAGGAAAGAAACCAGGGTTGCAAATGGAGTGATATACAATGAAGAAAACAAAATTTCATGATTTTTTGTACAATAAAAGCAAAATACTCTATTTTTTCCTCAAAACAGAGTTTTGAGGAAAAACACATTTTTGAACACTTGGCGATGAAATTTATTGATATTGAAACCTCCTCATGGCCTGCTGGTAATTATTGGACACTTTGAAACATTTTTTTGACGAAACCCTAATGAAACCCTAGACCTAATTGACAATGAAACCCTAAAGACAACCTTTACAATCTTAAGATGAAAAGAAGATTGTATATGCTTTTTTTTTTAATGAGCAAACATGAGCCAGCAGGTAGATAACTGAGGGAAACTACAGGAATGCCACTACCGTCAGATGATCCATGCACCTAATGGAATGCAAATGACTGGGCGGGACACCTAATATGAAATGCAACAAGAGGATTTGATCTCTGATGGAGGGATGAAAATACCGACTCTAACATTGGCTCAAATGGGGATGGTAGCTCCTTGGAGGTGCCAAGAACTACAAATCTCTGGGAAAGTAGGGAGTGCCTTCGTCCATTGGGTTATGGAGTCAACAACTTCGACACAACAAAACTGAACTCTTGATTGAAAGACTCAATTTCAGGACTGAACGTAACTCAAATTGACTCATCTTCAAGACTAAAAGTAACCAAAAGACCTGATCCTAACAAACCAAACCAAGACTGAAATCAAACCTCAGCTTTATAGCCTTCACCTCGGGCCCCAAGCTGAAGAATGAAAACAACACACTCTTGCAATGGAATTTAAACAAACCGGTATATACAATTATGAATAGGACAATAGAAAATAGTTCACACAATATACCGTTTGAGGAGTCGACCATTGACCGGCCCACTAGGATAGTCTTCGCCATTCATCTCTTGCAAAAGGAAATCATTCTGGCCCCAATGTGCAGCAATCTTATACGGTCCTTTCCAAAGATTTTCAAATTTTCCGTGCTTACCTTTCTCTTCATTCTGTGCATCCCATTTCAACACTATGTCTCTGATTTCAAACCTGTCTGCCTTTGCTTTCCGGTCATATATCCTCTTTATTCTTTCCTGTAGCTTGGAAGTGTTCTGAAATACCTCCTCTCTAGTTTTCTGTAAATGTATCATTTGATTGATCCTCCGCTGCAAACTATCATCCTCGCTGCCAGCTTTTTGCAACAGTTTTACCACCGAGACTGCCAAAGAGGTCGGGAAGACTGTGTCCAAACTGTACACAAGCTCAAAAGGAGACATGCCAATATATTTATTTTGACTTACCCTGTCTGCCCAAAGTGCATTGACCAACTTTTTTGCCAACTCTTCTTGTTAGTTTCCAACAGCTTTTTGATGATGTTGACAAGAGATTTGTTTGAGGATTCCGCCAAACCATTACCTTGTGGGTAATAGGCAGTCGAATGCCCCAAAGTGATTTGATACTTATGACAAAATTCAATCATTCTTTTCAATTTAAAGGCTGTTGCATTGTCAGTGATCAACTTATTTGGACAGCCAAAACGAGACAAAATATTGTTTTCAAGAAAAGAGATAATTACCGAATCAATAGCTTGCCTTGTAGGAATTGCCTCAATCCATTTGGTGAAATAATCTGTCGTTGTGAGGATCCACTTAGGTTGTGCTGAAGAAGAAGGGTGAATCTCACCAATAAAATCTAAACCCCACTGCTGAAATGGAGTGCTTACTTCAATGGGCTTGAGTGGTAAAGGCAGCAACTTCCGCTTACCTTGAAAAATTTGACATTCGTGACAACTGGCCACTGTTTTGTACACATCAGCAAATAGACTTGGCCAATAATACCCCGCTCTCAAGATTTTATTGGTTGTTGTCTTCCAAAAACAATGGCCTCCGCAATCTCCCGTGTGAAAATCTTCCATAACTTGTTTTGCCTCTTCTTCTACTAAACAATTCAGCGGGACACCACCGGGATCTTTCCAATAAAGTGCACCATTCATGATACAAAATTTTGCAGCCTTCAACTTCAGTGTCCTACTTTTATTCTTAGCCATTCTAGGAGGTGTTGACAGATTTTGGAGTACATAAACAATGTCCGAATACTAAGGAGAAAGGAGGAAAATTTCTGATACCTAAGTGGGTAGATTTTCTTCATCCTCCTCGGACATAGCAGCAATTAGATTAATGTCCAAAGCGTGCAGATTTGATTCAACCATTAGTTTAGCCAACCCTTGTCCTTTAATAAGCTTTGTTGGTTTGATTTCCATGTCATTCCAGCAAGGCAGCAATCCATTTTCCTCTCCTTCCCTTCGGATCTGTTTGCACTAGGACATCTTTGACAGTAGCATTAGGAACATAAGCAAGGATGTGAGAATGCAAAATATAAACCCGAAAATCTTTCAATGCTTTTACCAACGCAAGGGCCTGTTTTTCAATAATATTATACTTCAATGCCGCATCCCTTATGGTTTTGCTAAAGAATGCAATTGGTTTCTCGAGCTGGTCTCTTTTCTGCATCAAGACCGCTGCCATAGTATGATCCGAGGCAAAGGAAAACATAATAAAATCCTGAGTATAGTTCGGGCTGATCAAAACCAGAGCTGAAGAAAGGGCTAATTTCACCAAATTAAAATACTTAACTGCTTCCTCGGTCCACCTTACTGCACTATCCTTTTTCAGCATGTTTGTGATTTCTCTTAAGTGTTCTACAAGATTGGGCACAAAGCGACGTAAGAAATTGATCTTACCATTGAAGGATTGGATTTCTTTCTTACTTCGTGGGAAATCAATCTTTTGAATGGCCTCCACCCAAGCTGGATCGATGCGGATGCCCTCCTTTGAGATAATATGCCCGAGAAGCTTACCTTCATTCATGGAAAACAAGCTTTTCTTTGGATTGAGCGAGATGCCATACTTCCTACACCGCTGAAAAACAATCTTCAAATGATAGAGGTGCTCTTCATCTGTATTAGACAAAATTGTTAAGTCATCAAGATAAACAACTAGAAAAACATCTTTTTCATTGGCAAACGCTATATCCATCACCCGCTGAAAGGTTGCACCAACATTTTTCAATCCAAAAGGCATCTTTGCGTAATGAAAAGTTCCCCATGGAGTGGTGAACATTGTTTTGTCACAATCATCCTCATGGACTAGAATTTGGTTATAACCCGAATAACCATCGAGTAGTGACATTCGAGATGCTCCAACCACTCACTGAAGTATGTGATCCATCTTGGGAAATGGATAGTTTTCTTTCAAGGAAACTTTGTTCAGATTTCTAAAATCAATGCATAACCAGATCTCACATGTTTTCTTGCGGACAAGCACCAAGTTTGAAATCCAATCTGAAAATATTATGGGGACTATGATACCAACTTTACAAAACCTATTCACTTCCTTCTCGATTGAAGGTAGCAGCTTTGGATTTATTCTTCTTAGATTTTGACCAAATGGCTTTTGATTTGGCTTGATCGAGATCACATGCTGAATTATGCTCGTGTCATATGCCTTTAAGTCTGAATAATCCCAAGCGAATACATCAGTAAAAGAGGATAAAAAACTGATATACTTTGCTTTTACCTATGGGGGCAATGCTTTTGATAATTTCACCATCTTTGGATTTTCAGCTGATCCAATGTTCACGTCCTCAACTCCTTTTCGGATGGCAGCAAGGTCAGTTTTATAGCCACATCGTCCTGATCGAAGAGCTCCTCTAAAGGTATTAGACCTTTAGGAATGATGTTGTCTTTGAGCTGCAAAACTTCCATCTGATTGACTTCCACATCCTCATCACCATCATCATATTCCATATCAATAGTAATGTCCTTGAATTTACCTTTATTTTGCAGAAATTCATCGATCTCATCATCATCTTGGAACACTTGCCAATACCTTTGATTGTCGGGGACAGCTAGGCGATGCTTCACATGAATCTCAAACTTATTGTTTGAGTTCATAGGAATCTTCAAATTGCTTGCTGCTATTGCAAGTGAATCTACAATGACATTCTGAGCACGGGGCACACAAGTTATAGTATAATCAGAAAATACCTTCAAGATATCCAACACCGCATTGCGGTAGGCCTGCATTCGAGGATGCTTAGCTTGGTACTCGCCTTTCACCTACTTGATAACTAACTTGGAGTCGCCATACACTAAAATCCTCTTAGCATTTAATTTTCTAAGAACTTTCAAACCAGCAATCAAAGCTTCATATTCAGCCTCATTGTTTGAACAGTCAAAAGCTAATTTATAAGAGCAGACCCTTACATTACTTGGCACTTTGTTTGGGGTGAAAACCAGGCTACGTATCCAAATACCAATTCCATCACCTTCCCTTCCTACTGCGCCATCAAATTCCATGCTCCATAGGCCTGTTTCATCCTCTTCCAAATGCTGAAATTCTTTTTCTTTTCCTTGCTATCCATCAATATGTTGCTACTATCAGACTGCTGATTGCTCAGCGGTGCCATCAAGTCTTTGCCATTCTAGTTTCAAAACTTCTCTGAAATTTTCAGTTATCTTGGGAATGTCTTCTACTTCCACTATTTGGCTATTTACATCATTAAAACTATCTAAATACAAAACAAATGACTCTAGATCAATATGTACATAGCTGATTGGATGATTTACCAATTTCTCCTTGCTAGTGATCATGTACTTCATTTTCTATTCCTGGTATAGTTTCCTCATCTGCCCGAAGATGGGAATTGTAGCATAGGAGAAATCAAGTTGCATTGTCCCTTTAATCTTTTCTCCCCAATATCTGGAAAGAAGCATGCCAAATCTAGGAGGTATATCCACCACCACCACATCCATCAAAACATTTTTAGCTGGAATCTGATCCAAATTGACCACCAAATCCTTGATAAGCCCAATGCACCTTACTCTACCGAAATCGAAAGAGTAAAGGTTATGGTATTTCCTAGTGATATCCAATCCCAATTTCTCCATGATGGCTTTTGGCATGAGATTATGAGAAGCTCCGGAATCAAACATAGCATTATGTAATACAAAATCATGCACCCTGAGACTGATATAGAAAGAAGCAACATCACTATCTTGGGACTGACCTTCCAACGCTGGCCCAAAGATCAGCTCGGGACTGTCATCTTCCACATTTACCATGTCGGATGATGGATCTAAACTCAAAATTTTAGACACCTGACTTTTATAATTGTTTTTCTTCATCAACTCAATCAAAGGAATGGATATTTTCAACTTAGCAATTTTATTTTCTAAGTTAAAAACTGAAACGTTTTCTACCTCTTTTGCTGGAACATCCTTCCTTTCCATTTTCTCCTTTGACACATTTGGATGATTTGGTTTTTCAATTGCTGATGTCGTTTCACTGGTGCTAGGATCAGCTGTCTCTTTTCCCTTTTTCTGCACATTAGGAGGATCATTCTTTGACGCTGCTGCCTCCTTCCTTTTCTGAATTGGATTTACAGGCACATCTTTATTCCGAAGTGAATATTTCCGTTGATGAGCTGACAAAGCATTCATGTATCCTCTTTGGTATTCATCAGACTCTTCCGCAAGCACTGTCTCATTTTCCAAAATAATTTTCATCCCCTCATTCAGTTGGATTCTCGGAGTACTCCTCATCTTCAATGATGTAAATTGGCATGTCGTTATGCGTAAAGAAATGTTTTTCTTCACCAATCACATTCTCCTCCTCTTCTGATTCCAAACCAAGTACAACATTCTGTTGTAGAGGTGTCTGCACTTGCTGCTGCGCTGCTTGATCTTGGGCTCGCTGCTCTCTTTGTTTGATTCTATATTGGGGTTGCTACTAGCCACAAAAGTTAGGATTTCTGACTTGTGGTTCATACTTGTCAAGCTTCATCCTATCAAGCATCTGTTCCACCTTTCGAAGCACTTGATCTGACGAGGAAGACTCTTCTTTTATTGTGACTTTCTTTTCAGCTCTTTCTCTTGCTCTCTTGGCCAGCAAATTTGCTTCAACGCTGATCGCAATTTTCAGCATGTCTTCCAAAGTAGCTGGATCTCTCTCTCTCTTAATTGATAAGCCATATCAATATCAAAACCGTCCAGAAACTTAATCAAGGCTAGCCCCATGGGTGGCTTTATATGATCTGGGATTGCATTGTAAACTGAATTGAATCTAATACAGTAATCTTGAATAGACTCACCAACATTCTGCTTGATGTGCTCATACTCAGAGAGGATCTAAAGGGGATTTTTCTTCACTTCCCAGTGGTCTAAGAATTGTCTCTGTAGATTGGCCAATGTAGTGATGCTTTCAGCCGACAAGGCCCTGAACCATTTCCTTACTTCACCACCAAATGTTTGTACAAAGAGCCTCATGGTTACATTTTTTGCATCAATTTCATGGAGATCGAAGAAATCTGTCATTCTGTCCACATGTTACTGAGCTGTAACACTATGAGGAGTACCATCAAACAAAGGAATTTTTCTTTGATAATCGGTGGGAATATCATCCAAATTTGGAGGCAGTACAAGAGGTGAAAAACGAGCAGCCATTGCTCTTGGTGGATTTGCAATCGGTCTTGGGGATGTTGGGGGAGTGGGTGGAGCTGATGTATGGGGGGTATGAGGAGGTGTATGTAGAGGGGAAGAAATCTTGGATATTTTAGGAGTAGAAGGAGAAAACGGAGGCGATACTACTGCAGATTTTTTATTAGAAACAGTAGGCTGCATAGGAATGGTAGGAATGAAAGGAGGTTTGGTGGGAATTCTTGAACTAGATGCAATTGCAGATGACCCAAGGGTTGCAGAAGAAGTCTCTAAGAAATCAGCAATATTGGAAGCCACAATTATAGTTTGGAGCTGGTTCAAAACATAATCATCAATAGATTTATTGGCCCTTTCAGTTTCAAGATTTGTAACAAACTCAGGATTTAAGGCAGTTGAAGCAACAATGCTTTCAAATTTGGTTTCAAACAAAGACAACTCAAACTGCTCATCAAACTCAAGATCCTCAAGATACTCAAAACCAACAGGACACAATTGAGCTTTGAACATGGGAATGATAGAACTTCCTTGGCAAACTATTCTTGGAATAAGATTAGGATTTTCGTAAACAGGAGGGGGATCAGGATCCGGATTTGCTCTGGTATGTCTTCTGGAAGCCACTGTTCTATTATTTCCAAGAAATCAATGGACATTAACAACTTGTTCAGCCTATCAAATCCTAAAATTATCATCCAAAAGCTTAGAATTATCAGATGTACTGGGGTGATCTGCAAGTTAGATGCTCTTTTTATAAGACTAGACTGGAGATTGACTGAAGTAGCATTTATCTACTTGCGATAATGCAAAGCAAAAGCGTTTCGGAGGCTACTTGGCTAATCTTCAGGATCCGTCTGTAGTTTATAAAATGAAGAATACCAAAAAAAAAATAAACTATTCCCCAGTGTGGTCGCCACTATGTTAGGGCCTAGATTTACCTCAGGCTAAAAAGGTAGGATCTAGGGCCAACATCAAACCACACTCAACCTGGTAGTTAGCCCTACCAGGTTAGGAGAGGGCTCTCTCTGAGTCAATCTCAGCAAACAATGATCGATGAGGGCTTGAGATGACTGAAATATCTTATGATCTTAAGCTAGGCATGAATGCAAGAGAGTTTGATTGAATTAAATAGTATTTTGTTGGCTCAGAGGGAAAGACACATTTTGGGGTGCGGGGATTGAGGCTCAGTTATACAAAGATCTCAATGGGGCAAGGTAGGCAATTGCTTTGGCACTTAAATTTGAGTGAGATGGAAGGAATAGACAGGTGAGGTGTTGAAGAGGGCAAGAGAAATCATGAATCCTCCCAAAACAGCTGAAAACATCAAATAACTAAAGCAAACTTCAAGTAGAGCATTGCATTTTCAATGGATTCTAATTACACTCGTGTTTGTTTAGTTCAGAAGCAATAAGATAGATAATGAAATATAATCACATAAAAAAATTCACAATTACAAAGAGAAGCACTGTACCAAGACAAATTGCCACATGAATCCCAGAGAGTGCTGCAAATCCTAGTCTCAATTCCTTAGCCAAAATGAAAATATGAATGTACAATGAAGCTCAATGCTTTCTCCGGAGTCAAACCATGCTAATGATTGAAAAATAACATAATATAGACAAACATAGCTCATCCTTGCCTCTAGGGGTCAAGCTCACATGTGTAGGAGCTGATCCAACTGATTCTAAACTGAAAACTAGAAACTAGGCAACATAACAACATGCCTCTAGAAACAAGGGAACTGATTCATTCAGTTTCAAACAACCTCTAAATTGATGAATCTACTTCTACAAGTGAAAATCTAATATATTTACATCATGATCCATCAATTTTCATAAAATTACATCACAAATTTTCCATTAGGAAAGTGAGAAAGTCAAACTAGGCAAAGCTGGGCGAAAAACAAAGCAAAACTTGGTCAAACTAGCAATTTTTCCTCTATGCACTGCGCCTGATTCTCCATGTGTCACGCTTGTTTGGACCCACTTTTGGATGCCTTCCCAATGTCAAAATGAGCTCTAGGTGTTCTTGCTAGAAAGTTTCACCAATCTACTTTCCAACCCAAGTGGAATTTTTCAATTTGGCCTCCATTTTCCCCTCCAACAGTCCATTCTCCCAACGTTGCTTCCTGTGTGTCAAAGTAGGGGTAGTGAGGTCATTTTTTGAGTGTTTTTGACCTTTTTGAGGGCTCAAAACCTACCCAAATTTATTGGCCATAGGTAGGCAAGTGTAATTTTGCATTCCAAATCCAAAAATGCTGAGTTTTTGTGATTTGGAGGCCCCTAGAAAAAGTGAGCGCCACGTGGCGCGACGCATAGGTCAGAAAAAGCTGTTTTTTGTGCCAAAATTTTCCAAAATGAAAAAATTGCCCCAAATTTCTTGAAATTTGGGCTGAGTCTTCTCTATCAAGCATGATGTTGGGCTGAGGAAGCCTCAGCCAATATCTGAAGTCCTTCATCCTCTTTTTTCCTCCTTGATGCTCTCTTCAACTTTGCTTTCAAACTCCTGATTCTCGCTTGGCACACCAAGTGCCGGGACAAGTAATGATATGACAAGTTTATAAGCATATTCTTTTCATTGATGGCCTTCTCCAACTTCCTCTCCAAGTGGATATTGACTCTTTCAAGCCATGACTCCCTATCGGCATTTATCTCTTGCTCCAAAGAAGTAAACTCCACCCTCCTCCTTTGGGAAACTTGGTGATTCTCCCGAATGTTTTGTAACTCCATAATCACCTGCTGGTCCTCAAGCTGCTTATTCCTCTGCTCCAGGTACTGTATGGTCCATTGAGCTCTATCCAAGTTGGTAGACAAGGTATCAATTTCCACCTGCTACTCCTTAATGATTTCTCTAATATTTGTGCTTTGCAGGCCCATATCGGTATCATCACCCTCAATGAGGATGAAATCAGTCTCCCGCTCACCTGATGGTCCTCCCTCCTGTAGTGGCCTCTTGCCTCGGTCCTGAACCTGTTGTGCTGATGATGGAAGTGAGGCCCCTTCCACCCTAGGTGGAGATAACACTCTCTTTACTGCTTCAAACAACATCTAGTGCCCTTCTGATAGGTGATGAACACGGGCACACTGGTGGTCTATGTCTCATGGTCCTCATGCTAATAGGAGGTCCACCTGTCTCATGCCCAGCCTTTGAAGGTCCCTTTGAAGCTCTGAAAACTCACGAGAGATGAAGTCATCCCAACTGATGCCCTGTAAACCAAGCTAATGAATGACCACAATTTTGATGAGAGCAAAATGATAAATACTGTTGAACTACTGCTGAGGAGTCTTGTGCTGCACAAGGGTGGTCATCTTCTCTATGTTTTGGCACATGAAGTAAGGGATGTTCATCATCCGTACCCGGGTAAAATGCATCAACAACCTGATATGATAAGCATATAAGTGGGAGAACCGGCCCTCACAGCTGAAATACTTCATGATGAGTTTCATTAAAGGAGCATATTCATCTTTGAGGTACCGAAAAGGAAACACTCTCTTGAGCTGTCTCAAAAATCCGGGCTTGATGTACGGTTCATAATGCTGCCGGTCAATTTTCTGCCTCTTGTTCCATCGCTCTCCATTGTTAGGTATGTCGGTTGCTAATGAAATGGATTCTGGTGTTAATGTGAAAGTGACACCAACTAAAGTGGCTTGATCACCATGTAAATGCAGTACAAACAAGCGAGCCAACTCATGATGGAACTGAATATTAGCAACCTTCTCACAAAAGTCATAACATGACTGATGCTGGAAACAAAAGATGGCAAGTGGGCAGGCCTGTAATTCAGCAAGAGTGGTTGGTTCTTCTCTGATATGTTTTCAACCTCTATGAGGCCTCCTGGGTGCATGTCCCTTTGTGGGTGAGTCACTTTGGGTCTCCTCTTCATAATCGTATGAAGGATCAGATGCCATGTCTGCTGGTAGGTAGACTATCTTGGAGAAGTAGGTGCTGATATGTCAAACTGTCTTGAACTGTTTTTGGTGGTGTGTTTGACCTCTGCCACCAAGGGAAAACAGTGAAATGAGAGACAGTGGAGAGGTAATTTATGGAATTAGGGAATTAGGGACTATTGGGGCAGGGTTATTTAAGGGAACTGGGAATTAGAATGTAGTTTGGGAGATTTTGTATAGGACTAAGGTTTGGTGCATTTGGAAGTTTGGGAAAGGGAAATCAGGATACGAGATTAGGGGATTAGTGAATTTAGGGGGTAGGAGAACTTAGGGAATAAGGAAATGAATGGAAAAATGGGATAAGGGAGTGATGGAGGAATGATAGACTTGGTAGCAAAATAGTCAATTAAAACCCTAGGTAGGAAGTTTCTTTGAGGAATTTCAAATGGTAGGGTTTGATTTTTTTTTAAACACTCACCATTCATCAACCACCATAACATAATCACCAAACTTGGATAAACAACAGACGTGGAAGCTCTACCTACTTGGAACAAGACAAATTCATATGTTTTTGGTGATTTGAGCGAATTCTGGAAGTTTTCGGGCTCTTTGGCTGTGTGCACTGTGCATCCAACCAAATGTGCCATGCCCAGCATATGCGCCGTGCCCTTGCAAAATAACACAGGAGTCTGAGACCCAGTGCACCGCGCCTGGTGAGTGCACCGTGCCTCCTGCCCAGTGCACCGCACCGATAACTTACAACGATTTTCACCCAAACTTATCACTTACTCACCAAAATCACTTTGCCTTGCTTCTCTTTGCTCTTGGAGTGAAAATGAGATTTCAAACATTTGGAGAAATGATTTATACATGGAGCTTTTCAATTTTAATTTTTCCAAACCCACTTTCATAATGTTTTGCAAATGACTTTATTTTCAAACTCTGTTTTTTTTACTTTTTCACTTCATTTGAGTTTTGTGATGACTAAATGACCTGAGCTTTGCCTGTTTTGTAGGTGTTGGAGCTTCTGGGGCTAAGGAAAGAAACCAGGGTTGTAGATGGAGTGATATACAATGAAGAAAACAAAATTTAATGGTTTTTTGTACAATAAAAGAAAAATACTCTGTTTTTTCCTCAAAATAGAGTTTTGAGGAAAAACACATTTTCGAACACTTGGCGATGAAATTTATTGATATTGAAACCTCCTCATGGCCTGCTAGTAATTATTGGACACTTTGAAACATTTTTTTGACGAAACCCTAATGAAACCCTAGACCTAATTGACAATGAAACCCTAAAGACAACCTTTACAATCTTAAGATAAAAAGAAGACTGTATATGCTTTTTTTTTAATGAAAAAACATGCGCCAGCAGGTAGATAATATGAGGGAAACTGTAGGAATGGCACTACCATCAGATGATGCATGCGCCTAGTGGAATGCAAATAACTGGGCGGGACACCTAATATGAAATGCAACAAGAGGATTTGATCTCTGACAGAGGGATGAAAATACCGACTCTAACACCTCCAACCCATAATTTATCCCTTTCTCACATTAATTAATACATTTTTTGCCATAATGTGTTTAATAGGAAGACTAAAGGATGTTTTTCATGCTTCATGGCCTAATGTGGTTAATGTGCAGGAAAAAGAGCACTTTTTAGTAAATTTATGATGCATAGGCACATTGGAGGCATCTAGAGGAAGTGTAGAAGCCTTGTCCCCTGCATTTACTCTCCTTTGACATGAAGTGATCCATAGAATCACTCCTCTACAGCTCGAGGTCTACTAGCAGCAAATGAACTCAATTGAAAGAGAGGATATAAGGGAGCTAGATCCACTTTTCTCAATATTTTGGAGGGAATTAGTCCTCCTTCCAAGCAGGCTACCCCTCAGCCATCTTTGTATAATCAATAAGCCCAAGAGCTCATTAGGATTTGAATTTTTGAAGCAAGAAAGGCTACTAAAGTCCAAGTTCTCAAGACTTCCATCTCTATTATTATTTGCATGTTGTATCTTAACTCTATTTTATGTTAATGAAAAGTCTATTGTTGCTCTGCATCTAAGTTTGTTATAGAGGTTGAGCCCCCTTAGAGGGTTGAGCCCCCTTAGGTTAGGGCCCAACCCAGAGGCTACAGTCCCTCTTTATGTATCATGTTTATGAATTAGTTTAGTAGCAGCATTTCCTTCCTTGTTTGAGTAGAAGTTTATTTTCTAGAAAATTATGGTTGCATGCTTGATTACCACTTCTCTTTGGGAAGTGTGGTTGAGGAGTCTACAGTAGCAAGCTAAAAATATGTGGTTTATTTCCTTTGAATTTTGCTAGGCTTTAGCTCATTGTCTCTTGCATACTCTATTTCTGTAATCTAGGACTTAAAATCATATTTCTCAATTTTTCATGTATGTAGGTTAGATGCATGTTATAAGCTGAATTAGATCTTAATAAAATAAGATCCTTCATTGTTTGATTTCATAAAATTTGACTCAACCTTTCTTGCTTAGCTTATTTTGCTGCAATTTGATCATCATTTTGAGTGAAAGAAAAGGGATTTTTATTGGTATGCAGGTACTACCAGCGGCTTGTAGGTTTGGCACACTCATCATATATTCCCCTTATCATAATCAACTCCTTCCTTGTCACCCCACATTGTCCTCAAAATTCTGCCACTGAGACCATATTTATGGGTTATTTGAGGGACATCGCGTGCATTGGTTTTTGTACAAGATGGGCCTATGGGAGCTATTGGGCTTGGAAAAATCCTCACAAAGCCCTAATTTACCGTTACCTACCCTTTCTTACCTTCAAACCACATTTTTCTCCCTCGGTATGTTCACAAAATCAATCTTGTAGCAAAACATGGCAATCCTGTAGAAGTCCCTAAACTTGACCAGATTTGCTCCAAAATATTACTTTTGTCTCTTAGGCTACCTATAGTCTCTAAATCCATGATCAAGGAATACCCAACACCACTTTGAACTTGCCTTTTTCTCACTGCAAGCACAATTCTACAATTAGGATTAGGTGATAGATTTCTACATTGAATGATAATGATGATTTTCTTATGAAATGCATATGAGTTTTGTTACTCTAGCCAAGTCCCTTTGAAAAAAATGATTAAGAGGGTTATTTTTCATCCAAATTGTATTAGGCCTATCTCTTGAATTCATGCTCTTAGGATTTCAATTACAAAGTGTTGTTTCTTGCATAAAAGCAACATTTCACATTCTGCAATTATACTAATGATTCACATTATTGCAAGTAACACAAGGTTTACATTCTGCAAAAAGAAAAGTTTTTTTCATTCCTGCAATTACCATAGCCTATACATTCTTGCAACTAGGGTTAAAAATTTACATTTTATGAATGGCTCTTTCCATTTCTACAAGTAGAGCAATTGTTTCTCATTCCCGCAGATAGAGTAGAACTTTCTTTTTCATGCAATTCCCTTCCTTGAGCTAGCTAAATGAATTGTCTTTGTATGCCTTGATTTGGTCCATTTCTTGAAGGTGGAATAAGTAGAACTTTACCTACTATGCATACAACATTGTCACCTCTTAAGTACGTACGAACTTCGGGTTGATAATTAAATTTGGTAGCCTTGGGAGTCTCAACAATCTTGTTGTGATATTGGGGCTCATCACTTTTTGTCATCGTTTTCGGGGAGGTGTCCAAGTAGGTGTTCTTTCTACTTATAGGTTAACTTTTTTTATTTTTCCATCATTTGTTTTATGCCAATATTACTGATTTGAAAAAGACAAAAAAACACATAAAAACAAAACTAGTTCTTTCATGCCTCATAGGAGCAGGGATAACCAAGGGAAATTTCTACCAAAAACCCCCACCCCATCAAACAGTCAACCATCCTTCTTCTTTGGTGACTGTGAACTTGCCTCTCTAACCACAAGGAGTTAGAAAATCCTTTAGGTGAGCAACCTAAAAAAATTTAAGAACCCATAAGAGAGAAAGAGCCCATACCACCTACCCAAAACATGGTTGAAAATAGGAAAAATGCTTTATTTCCTACCTGAGAGACTAATGGGGAGGCCAAGATGAATAATATAATCCCTACTACACTTCCAAATTTCCATGGCTTAGCCTCTGAGGACCTGACACATTTATGTTTTGAGTTTGTTGTAGTTTATAAGACATATGACTACACCTCTAATGAACAAAAGCTAAAGTTATTTCCCTCCATGCTCACAGATGCAGCCTTGTGTTGGTTTATGAGTCTACCTAGAGGCACCATCACTACCTGGGCATAAATGCGAGAAGCTTTTAATTAGAATTACAGGGACTATTGTAGGTCTCAAAAGGAAAAAGAAGAAATCTTTAGAATGACCCTATGGCCAAATGATTCCTTGGAATACTATGAGGAAAGGTTCCAACTCAATTAAAGGAGGGTTATTTGTACCCTTTATTTTGAATCACTCAAGCTTATACTTCTCTGAGGGATTAGGGAGGATGTAATGGAGACCCTTAATGTGTTGTCTGGAGATGATATTTACCAGCTGACATATGATAACATCAAGATAGTATTCAAGAATAATTCTAGGGATGTTAGGAAGAAAGGTAGGCTTATTCAAGGCCAGATCAACTCTTCTCCCTCTACATAAAATATCAAACATGAGATATGGAGTATGTTGGAAGACTTCAAGAGTGAAATGTTGCATACCTTTGCCTTATATATGGATACTATCTAGATCAAAAGGAATCAAGAGGAAGCAGAAAGGGAACTAGCCATGTTTTTCCCTATATGCACTAAGAGGCATCCCAGAAATAAGTGCCCATTTAACATTATAGAGGTTTGATCTATCTGTGAGGATAACCATGCAATAGAAAAATGACCCTATCTTCTAGCCTCAAAGGTTTTGTACCAAGGGGATGAGAATTGCCTAGAGCAGCTTTGTTTCATCAACTACAAGATGCCCCAAGGCCCTCAGCATTATCAAAATGGCATGCCAAGTGAAAAATATCCTTCTTACATTTCAAGCAGGAATGCACCTTCCCAGCCTTGGTACCCTCTAACTCATCCATCTTGGTCCATTCCCTCTCCTTGGTCCTATGCTCCTTAGTATCCTCTTCATCCTATCAAACCATCATTCTAGCCATATCAATCTCAACCTCTACAATGGGGCAACTCCTCACAAGGATGGAGGCCTCAAGCAGCCCAGCCTCCTACTTTAATGCCTCCTCCTCCACCTCAACCACATATCTCTCACCACCACCCACCTAAGCAACCTTAGATGCTTGCCCAACCCAATTCAAACTCGAACAATAAGCAAGCACAGTAGGTTTATAATGGAGAGACCATTAGGGGAATTTTGAGGTCTAAAATGGGCCTCCTAAGAAAAATGTACAACCAAAATAAAATTTATAAGAACCAATAGGATTCGATATGATGATGTCAACCATGGGGGATGGTTCACCATTTGGAGTAAAAAAGTAAAAAGATTAAAAATAATAAAATAATAAAACTAAGTTTTCAACTCGTATTTTCAACTTATCACTCATTGGATTAAAAAATTAATTCCTCATCCAAGGAGTACCCATGTTGCATACTTTTGATTGACCTTGCTACACGAAAAATGAGAAATACATGGAACAATGTGATTGCAATCACGTTTTTCATGTATTTCTCATTTTTCGTGTAGCAGGGTCCATCAAAAGTATGCAACATGGGTACTCCTTGGATGAGGAATTAATTTTTTAATCCAACGAGTGATAAGTTGAAAATACAAGTTAAAAACGTAGTTTTATTATTTTATTATTTTTAATCTTCTTACTTTTTTACTCCAAAAATGGTGAATCATCCCCCATGGTTGACATCATCATATTGAATCCTATTGGTTCTTATAAATTTTATTTTGGTTGTACATTTTTCTTAGGAGGCCCATTTTAGACCTCAAAATTTGACTAATGGTCTCTCCATTATAAACCTGCTATGCTTGCTTATTGTTCAAGTTTGAATTGGGTTGGGCAGGCATCTGAGGTTGCTTAGGTGGGTGGTGGTGAGAGATATGTGGTTGCAATCATGTTTTTCATGTATTTATCATTTTTCGTGTAGTAGGGTCCATCGAAAGTATGCAACATGGGTACTCCTTGGAAGAGGAATCAAATTTTGCATCCAACAAGTGTTTCTACTCAAAATTTGAGTAAACCCATAGGGAGATAAGTTGAAAAAATAGTTTTTTCTTTTTACCCTCTAAAATTGATGATGTAATATAATATTATTTTATTATTTCCACTATTATTTTATAATTTCCTTAGGAGGCCCATTTTAGACCTCAAAATTCCACTAATGATCCTATCCTACTTATGTTGTGTAAATCCAAGATATCAACCTTTAGTTTTGGAAGGTACTTCTAGATTCTCACCCACCCTCTCCACCTAAATATTTTGAAGAAGAGAAGGAATATAGTACCCTTCAAGCCAATGCACCTCCCTATCCTGAAAGGTTGGTCCAACCTAAATAGAACACCTTGAAAGAGGTTGAACTTCTAGTACAATTGAATAAATTTTGTGTTAAAATACCCCTTCTCTAGACCATCAAAGATGTACCCATTTATAACAAGTTTATGAAGGAATAATGTTTCAAAAGGCCTAGGAGAATAATAAGATATGCCCCCACGATAAATGTTGTTGGGTAGTTGTCTGATCTAATGCTTGGGAGGGTGATATCCCCAAAATACTTGGATTCAGGTAGCCCATTAGTGGATGTGCACATTAATAGCATTGTGGTCCCTAATACCTTGATTGACCTTAGGGCTGCAATAAATGTTATGACCAAGGATACTATGCTCAAGCTCAAACTCCAAGGAGCTTTGAGGAATACCACCATAGTACTGAAGCCTGGAGACAAGTTGAGAGCACCCCTTGAAGGCATTATTGAGGATGTGATGGTCTTTATCGACTCTTGGGAGTATCCCACACATTTCCTTGTGCTCCAGCCCAAAACCAAGTTTAATTTCTACCCTCTCATCCTAGGGAGATCATGGTTGTCCATTATTGATGCCTACATTAGTCACAGGGATGGGAGCATGACCATCAATAATGGGCATCTCTCAAAGCATCTCGTATTGTATTCCCCTGCTCAACCTTCTATTGAGCATAACTTACCCTTGTGGATAGAGGATGGGAAAGAATAAGACTTTTATCAAGCATCCCTCTACCCACTTTGTACACTAGGAATAGTTGTAGGAGGTAGGAAACTTGACCAAGATGACCTTAGCGACTATCTCTTATAGAATCAACCTCCCACTATGATGCCAATTAATGAACTGGTGGAAGAATCCTTCGAACAATATGAGGGAAATCCATGGAATGATATGTACTTTATTGATCTTGATCTAGATCATGCCAAGGTTGTGGAAATCATCCCATCCAAAACTCTAAATATTAACCCTTCTCTCTCTTAGCTGAGCAAGAAAATAAATTATGCATTGTGTTTAGGCAACATCTTGATGCTTTTGGTTGGGACTGTAAGGAAATGAAAATTGTGCATCCCTCAATTTGTACTCATCATATCTACATCAAGGAAGGATGAAAAATTGTGTGTCAACCCCAGAGGAGGATGAATCCTGCCCTTAAGGACATTGTAAAAGAATAATTTCAAAATTTGTTAGATGTAGGTTTCATATACCCTATTTCAGAGAGTGAGTGGATGTCCCCTCTTGCCATAGTCATCAAAAAGAATGGGAAGTGGAGGATTTGTGTTGATTGTATAGAAATTAACAAGGCTAGAAAGAAGTACCAATTTCCTCTGCCTTTCATTGGCGAAGTCCTAGATGGCCTTATAGGGAAGAGATTCATTTCCTTCCTAAATCGATTTAGTGGGTATAACCAGATACAGATTAGCCCTAATGACCAATATGAGACCACATTCACATGTGCTTGGGGAACCTTTTCCTATAGGGTCATTCTATTTAGTTTGTCTAATGCCCCTACTACCTTCCAAACAACAGTTTTGAGTATCTTTGTTGACATTTTTCATGACATTGTTGAGATATACATGGATGACTTCACTCCTTATGGATGTGACTTCGAGGAATATCTTTCTAATCTATGTAAAGTCTTAAATAAATGCATTGAGATGAATATTTCATTATGTCCCAAGGAATGAGAGTTTTTTATGAATGCATGGATTGTCTTAGGCTATTCCATATCCAAGGAAGGGATACAGGTTGACCCCAACAAAGTTTCCATCATTAAAATGGTCCCTACACCTAATAAAAAAAGGGATGTCAGAAGCTTCCTTGCATTGGTTGGGTATTATAGAAGGTTCATTAAGGACTTTAGTAAATTGGCTTAACCCCTATTTGGATTACTAGCTAAAGATTCAGACTTTTTTTGGACAAATAGATGTCAAGAGGCCTTTAAAGTACTGAAGGAGAATTTAAACACTGCACCCATCCTTAGGGGGCCCAATTGGGCATTTCCTTTCCATATCCACACAAATGCATCAGATAAATCTATAAGAGCATCCTTAGGACAAGTGGAAGACAAACTTCCCTATGTTATATATTTTATCAGTAAGAACCTTTCTAGGGCTAAACATAACTATATGGCCACTGAAAAGAAATATTAGTTGTGGTTCACTCTCACTACAAGAAAAATGGTCATTGGTGAGGTTCATGCTTGTGACAGACCTTTAAGGTCCGTCACCAATGTCGCATATGGTGACGGTCTTTAAAAAAGCATTGTTGTAAGTGTATATAGTGATGGTCCTTTAAGGTTTGTCACCAAAGCCATTTTCAATGACACTTTTGGTGAGGGTCGTTAAAGGACCATCACTAATTCTCTCTTTGGTCACACTTTGGTGAGGGTCGTTAAAGGCCCATCACTAATTCTCTCTTTGGTGACACTTCTAGTGACAATCTTTTATTGACCATCACCAATGATCTTTCTGGTTACTTTTGGTGATGGTAAATATATGTTCATCATCATTTAGTATTCCAATGAGTTTTTGATGATGCTTCATGCCTATGACGGACCTTTAAGGTCCATCACCAATTTCATATATGGTGACGGTCTTTTTAAAATCATTTTTGTAAGTGTATATAGTGATGGTCCTTTTAGGTTTGTCACCAAAGCCATTTTCAATGACACTTTTGGTGAGGATCATTAATTTCCCATCACTAATTCTCTCTTTGGTGACACTTTTGGTGAGGGTCGTTAAAGGCCCATCATTAATTCTCTCTTTGGTGACACTTTGAGTGACGATATTTTATTGACCCTCACCAATGCTATTTTTGGTTACTTTTGGTGATGGTCAAAAAATGTTCGTCATCATTGACCATTCCAATGAGTTTTTTATGACGCTATGTACCTGTTACTGTATTTTTTTGTCAATATATAATGATTTAGGACCATTGCTGTGGAATATTTTTCATTATGTGTCCAAGGTCATAGTGGTTATAATAGTCAGTCAATTTGTTAAGAAGTAATTAGTGTGTATCATTTCCCTCAATTCATAAGAATATAGTCTTCCTATGATTCAACACATGATTAATCTCTATTAGGTTTATTATCTAGAAAATTTGCTTTAAATAAAGTTCCACTAGTGTGTGTAGGAACTATATTATTTAATACATAATAACGCTCTATCAATTATATTAATGAGAGAAACTTAGCACTCCTCAACACTCATGGCACACCTTAACATGCTTTGGAACAATACACTAACATTCCTTGGCACCTCGCATGTCTTGGAACATCTTTGTACCTAGAACATCTTGCCATGGGTAGGATGCCAAAGCACATGTTTGCATCCCATAGCATAGCATAACACTCCCCTATCATGTGTTGGCATTCCCTGTAGTCCCTAGCATGCCCTGAAACTCCTTGGCATAATATTGCATTGACAAAAATTAGCACTTGGCACACATTGGCACTTGGCATGTATTGGAACATATTATTAGTGTGCCTAGCATGCCCCTTTTGAAAAAGATAAAATCCCGACTTATTAACCCTCTTATGTGTTCATTTCCTTTCATTTTAGCTTGGTTATTCCTTTTGTTTCCTTGAAACTCCTTGATGCATATTGGCATACTTTGGCACCCTACACATCCTAACTTGTCTTAGCACCTGGAATGCCTTGGCACTATTTGGCACATGTTAGCATAGCCCGGAACTACCTAGCACACTCTAGCACTTCTTAACATTCCCTGATATTCCCAGGCATGCCTTACCCATTCTTAGAATACCTTTTCACTCCCTCCTTGGCATGACATCTAGCACTGATTGACACTCCCCAACACACCCTCATATTCATTCACTTCCAAGCATCTTGACCTAGTGCTCCCTTGTGTTGTCCTAGTACTCCCTAACACTCCTCAGCATGCATTGGCACTCTCTAGCACACCTTAGCACTCATAAGTGAAGAATGAAACTTGTAACCAATGTTATCATACTTGGAATAAACAATAAATCAGTGAGGCAAAAGAGCTAAGAGTTTTAATCAGAATGGGGAATATAAAAAAAATAAAAAAATTGGGAAAAAATCAGTGAATTCAATAAATAAAAATATGCACATATATTGAATAGAAAAAAAAAAAAAAACATTTTTCATTGATATTCAGTAAAGCCATGTCCAAATAATTCATAATATCAATATATGTCCAAAATATCATGAATGAATAAGCATCTCATATATGTTATGAGTCCAAACATGATCCAAAGTACTGAGTCATGACTCCTAACTAGTTATTATGTAGAACTAGAAGCAATTGCTTCTATAAATTTACAAACAACTGCATACTAATTAGAAAAAATCAGTAACTAAGAGTCTAAGACTCTTAAGAGTGAGAACTAGAAGCGATTCCTCCCTCTCCTCTGCTTGCTTGACTCTCAAAGTTCTTCAAGTCATGTAGGCTTAAAAGAGGAGCCTCCCCTAATTGGACCCAATCTGTTGCATTTGTAGTTTGCAAATCTATCTCTTCAAGGTCTATTGGTGAATGATCCAAACCTGTCATTATCACGAGACATTGAAAAGTGAATTTAAGTTTGACTTTGAACTTTAAAGTTTAAACTTTAAATTCCAAATCAAATTATGAAACCTTCAAATTCAATCTCTCACCTAGTATTTTCTTCCTGCGAAGTTGTAGATTGTAATGGAAAAATACAAGGTCATTTAAGCGCTTTTGTGTCAATCGATTGCGCTTCTTACTAAGAATGTATTTTCTCAAACATGTTTTAGTTGCACTCACAACCGAAAGCACTGCATGCTTGGTTTAAGATTCGAATGGAAAATCTCTTCAAATCTGGCGTATCACTACAAAAGTTTTACCACCAAAGACCTAGCAAGTGGCAAGGGTTCATGAGTAGACGTACTAAATAATAAATAGTAAAAACTTAAAAAGACAACAAAATTTAATAAAACATTTAACATACAAAATAAAGTTTAAACAAATTTAATGAATTGATAAAGCCTTCAAGCCTCAAAGGGTACCTTGCAACTCCTTAGACCTTTCTCGTATAACACTAGTATAGGAAAATAATTTAGGTGGTGCTCTATAATCCTATAGTTGGGAAAAGAGATGACTTTGAAATTCTAGATCAGGGAAGCACCTTTCCATGCATGTCATAAGTCCTCTGTGAACCTCCCCATCCTCATTAAATTTGCTCTTATCATAAAAATACTATGGGTTTAAGAAGTACCTAGCAACATGTAAGGGGGAATGAAATTTCCTATCCCAATGTGCATCAATAATGTCCCAAAGAGGCATATACTTTGCCTCCTCATCCCCATATCTTATTTATACGGCCTCCTTTGCGAGATCCATCACCTCATAAATGTAACCCATAATAGGTTTGTCACCATCAACCATCCTGAAAGTTCAAGCTTTCAAATATAAATTAATATGAAACATTGAAAATAAAAAGAAGCTTGAAATGAAATTTAAAACATGAAAAAGTTAAAAGACTTGAAGTACTTGAGAACTCTAACAAGGGACTCCATCACATCAATAATCTCTTCAACATCTTTCCAGAAACCGTCATTAAACACAAGTGCAACAACTTCAATGCCTTCAAGGGTCTTGGAATGTTTAGATGCCATCCACTTAGGTCCCAAGGACATCCTCTTCAGATTTATCTTTTGCTCAACCACAAATTTCAAAGATATGAAATTTGTTGCAAATCTATTCACTGCAGGTCAAACAATTTCTTTACCTTCAGTGCATTTTCTCATGGTGTTTAGGACAATAATGTGGTTGTATAGGTATTTGGTTATGGATTTTTCCTTCTCCACAACCTCATGTATCCAATGAAGCTTACTAATGTCCTCAAGCATTAAATCTATACAATGGGCAAACACAATAGGTCCAAAAAATAGTGGGGTGCCTAATCTCAAAAAGTCTACTAGCAACCATATAATTAGCTGCATTGTCGGTGAAAATTTGTACAACATGTTCTTCTACCACTTCTTGAATGACTTCCTCCATCATTTTACAAATAAGTTGTGCAGTCTTAACCTTGTCTGAGGCATAAACTGATTTAAGAAACATTGTACCTACTGGACAAGATACAAGGAGATTTATTAAAGTTATATTCCTCTGATCTGTCCATCCATCACTCATGATCGTGCACCCTATTTCTACCCATGAGGAATGACACTCGATAGCACAAGCATGGCATCTTCAACACTTTATAATAGAAAATTTTTCCTAATGCTCTCTAATGAAGGAGCCTGTCACACGGAATCATTCAAAAGTGCGAACACAAACGACCTTCCTAGAAGTCTAAGACATTCTAATGACAAACAAGACAAACTAGAACTATCCTTCTCTAAACATGCATTGTGATATGAGAAATCAAGTGTTTTGTTCTTACCTTTGTCCAAACGCTGTTGTAGAAGTCCAAGCTTTGTTGATCTGGATGAGCTCCTCCTTTTCTCCAAAACCTGCAATCACCAACAGTCAAACAATTAAATAGCACCTGATTATAACATAAAACAAAGCATATTCAACATATAGACCAAGGAGTACATGAAATAACTCATAAACAACAAGTTATTGAGAAGAATGGACCAATTTGCATTAAAGGTAATCAAAAGGAACCATTACAACCTGAGCCTTGGTGTTGTGCAAGCTCCTTCCAGGGTCCACAAGAGTCTTCCTTTACTTTGACAAAGCTCACCCACTTCCAAATAGAACAAGCAAAGATGGCAATCTCTCCTCACAAGCTTCTAAATGGGAGTCCTAATTCCTGTAGCATTTACCCTTAGAAATGTATAGCTTTCAACCCCCCTCCTTCTGGCCCAATGCCTGTATTTATAGTGCTCAAGAGGAAGTTAATCAGGTCCACCATCAATGGGATAGTCCCCTCTTTGGATGGGATCACTCCCTTATTGATGGGATAAGTTCCTCTTTGGTAGGGGTGCATGAACCATCTGGAGGCGCTCAATACACGTCAAACAACCTTCTAGAATGCTCTAGAAATGACCACAAGTGACTTTTTAAAGATGAAACTTGCGCATTTTAACCTTTTCAGGGGGACGCACCTGCACCTTTACATACAGAGCGTCCTTGGACGCAGACCTCATGAACAATAGGTGCGTACCCGCAGGCAAGGTTTGAGAGAACCTGCGTCCCCAGAGATAAATACATTTAGAAAGACTTTCTCTCTTTTTTGGAGTTTGACATGGAAAGCAGAGGCATAAGACTTGCCTAAGAGGGTAGCATGACTGTTGATAGAGTCATCCTAACTGTAAATGGTCATGGTGACATTTTTTAGTGTAACAGATTGCCCCCTAAAGTGCGAAGCCTGAAATAGATTAGGGTTTTGTATTATCTAGGAAGGGTGAAGCGCTTTATCATTTCGAGGATTATCTCGTGGAGAGCCTGGTCAGAACCTGCAATTTTCAACACAAAATACATGTATAAGATTATATCACCACTGAGGTAGGCATTCCCATACTCAGATTAAAACTTTAACTAACAGACTAACTACTCTGATACAGGAATGATTTTGCAGTACATCATAATCATAGACTTTTGTAGACACAGTATGGGCGCAGCCATCTGTTTATGGTTAGTCTACTTAGATAATGAATACAAAACTCCTCGCAGCCTGGATGGTAAAGATTCGATCCAGGGTCTTCATTCCTACTTCTCGAATTGGTACGATTCTAGCCATGCGAATAAATGAGTCGATGTCGAACATGGTAGAAACCACTTGATTACCAGTCGATGATGTAAACTGTTAACAAGCGTGAGAGAGACCACCAGTAATGTCAATGGTTCTCAAAGTACCCAGTACAATCCATGAGATGTGAATGAATGAGTTGATGTCGAACATTTCACGGAATCCTTCGATCGAAAGTCAATGATGTAAACTGACGTCAAAGGCGAGAAACCTGCCATTGATGCATGCAGACTTCAAGGCACTGACGATTTCTAAGTCATCTCTCTAGATAATGTGCTGATGTCGATAGAAAGCGACCCGTTGCAGGCAAGCCCACAACACGAAATCATTGTTCAAGTTGAAGAAATGTTGTTGTAAGGACTGACTCAGGGATGGTCAAATGGATGA
The DNA here is from genome assembly GCA_031772625.1 of Pinus tabuliformis. NCBI lineage: Eukaryota > Viridiplantae > Streptophyta > Pinopsida > Pinales > Pinaceae > Pinus > Pinus tabuliformis. The sequence goes on from CM062811.1 coordinate 415,301,131, forward strand.
CAATTATTTTGCAGATGAAAGTTTTGTTTGCAGACCTCTTGAACACATAACGACACGACAGATGGTTTGGTGCTAAATAACTCAAAGTTAATCCCCGGAACCCGGCTGAAGACTTTCAAAGTGGTTTGATCAACTGTGAGGTAAAGAATTTCCCAACCCAGGTGAATGAAAAGTGTCGTGTTCAAGAGTGGTAGTAAAGCTTCTTCTGAGACAAAAGGTAACAAATAGGCTCATTCTTCTCTCTTTTCCCCCACCATTTCTGGCAAGTACCTCTTTATTTTTAACAAGCTTGAGGAGGATAACATATGCTTGATTATAAGCTCATCCTTCGGATGAGTCCAACCTAGTTTTGATTCGAACCCTAGGAAGGAGTGGTTCGTTCCTGTTTGTAATTGAACAGGTCCTTTACTGTGAAATGTTTAACGAGCCCAGTATAGGAGAAACTCGGCGTTTTTCAATTTTAGAGAGTCTGAAAAACTTAAGAAGACTCCAAGTTGAACTTTTTCGTAAATTTGTGTCCCTCAAGCCCGAAAAAGTATAAAATAATACCTGGGGGAACCGCTTGATCTTGCGAGCAAGGAGTACTTTCATAATTAGTGCCACTGACCTGAAAAGTAAAAAGCGATCAAGGACACGTCGTTTTATTTCCAGTATCGAGTTTGAAACGACAAAAACCCGGCAATCTTTTCCTGTTTTTACGGTCAAAAAAGGGCTATAAGGGGACCGTCTTTTAATTCCGTTTTAACGAGTGTAAAAGAAACGCTCGGCAATCTTTTCATGTTTTAGGAGTCTGAAAAGGGCTTAAAAGAGAACTCCAAGGTTTTCACTTTTTTGTAAGTTTTAACGAGTTCGAAAAAATGATAAAAATGTACTCATGGTTTTCACTTTTTCGTAAGTTTTAATGAGTTCGAAAAAATGATAAAAATGTACTCATATGGCCGACTTTCAATTTAATTTACGAGCAGGAAAAGACGGAAAGAACTCGGCATTTTCATTTGTTTTACGAGAAGGAAAGATAGCGAAACAGGATTTTCATGAGTTTAACGAGTCTTGAAAATAACTGAAATTGACTCGAGATAGGTTTCATTTTTACAAAAGCTTGAAACAGAGAAAAACTATGCTTCAGGGTAGTTTCATTTTTACACAAGCTTGAAACAGAGATAAAACTGTGCTTGATGCCCCCTAAGCATAACTGCTAGCGCGCATGCCCCCCAGCTTCATTTCATTCAACCAGTTGGATGAAATGAAGGTTCAAGACGAGATCATTTGAAAGACTCGGCCTAAAACTGTAAGAAAATTATGCAAAAACTGAAATAACTAACCTAAATACTTAACATCTATGAGGTCTAGTCAATCTCTCGACTCAAGTAGAGGAGGATTTGTTTCATTTTTTAATGAGCTTGACACAGGAAAAGAACTATGCTCGGATTCGGTTTCATGTTTATGCAAGCTTGAAACGAAAAACTATGCTTGTTATAAGTCCACATGCCCCCAGCATAATGACGCAAAACAAGGTACATGCCCCCCAAGCTTCATTTCATTCAATGAGGTGGATGGAATGAAGCTGTACTTTCAAGATCTTGGAAAGACTTGTGGGAGATGTTTCATTTTTTAGTGAGGTTGACACAGGAAAAGAACTATCCTCAAAACCCTTGTTTCATTTTTTAAACGAGCTTGACACAAGATAAGGAACTATGCTCATAACTACTCTCTACAATCTACCTAACAAAAAACTTTACTCTAAAAACCTTGATTCATTTTTTAACGAGCTTGACACAAGACAAGGAACTATGCTCTAAAATCCTTGATTCATTTTTTAAGGAGCTTGACACAAGACAAGGAACTATGCTCATGACTACTCTCTACAATCTACCTACTTAACCTACCCTTGTTTCATTTTTAACAAGCTTGACACAAGACAAGGAACTATGCTCAAAAAGTTCGCATGCCCCCAGTTTATTGATGCAAAATGAGGTACATGCCCCCCAGGCTTCATTGCATTCAACCAGATGGATGGAATGAAGGTTTACTTTCAATATTTAACTTGAAAAGGGAGTTGTTTCATTTTTAAGGAGGTTGACACAAGAAAAGAACTATCCTCATACCTGATTCATTTTTTAACGAGGTTGACTCAGTAACAGGAACTATCCTCAAACCTGATTCATTTTTTAACGAGGTTGACTCAGTAACAGGAACTATCCTCAAAATCCTACTTTCTACAATCTACCTACATATCCTAAAATCTAGCTGATTCATTTTTTAATGAGGTTGACTCAGTAAAAGAACTATCCTCATACCTGATTCATTTTTTAACGAGGTTGGCTCAGTAACAGGAACTTTCCTCGTGCCATCCAATTTCATTTTTTAACAAGGTTGAGAGAGGAACAAACTATCCTCATACCTGATCATGGCTTCCAACTGGAAGAAAGACATGTCAATGGACACACCTTGATCATGGCTTCCAAAAGGTCTTCATCCGAAGGAAGAATAGTTTTTTGGAAGGAACACACGTCAAGGGACTCAAAAGGGATAAGAACATCGTGTTCAAATAATCCCATAGAGTTTTCCATGTCAATTACCGGATCTAAATCAACAGTGAGAGGCTCACTTACATCGGTAACTGAAAACATGGGACCAGTTGCCACATAATTAACCCGTGGCAGGGTAGATACCACTTTAGAATCAGGAACATTTAGGGGTGTCATATTATTGGTAGTTGAGACAGGACTAGGGAACGAGAGCTGGTCTACAGTCACAATATTGCCATTGTGAGGGAAAGACATCACGCGAAAGAGTGTCGATACGACAGCTTTCATTGCATAAACATAGTCTCGCCCAAGGAGTAAATTGAAATCCAAGGGACCTCGAACTACCATAAGATCAATACAGACAGTTTTACCTTCCAAGGTAATAGAAAACTTAGGAAGGATCCCTAAAGGTTCACTAATGGTTCTGTTAAAAGCTTTCAGATTCTGCGTAATTGGCGCAAGCTGAGGGGAACCCAAAGCTTTCCAAACAGTTGAGGATAAAATACTAACAGAATCACCTTCATCTACCTGAGTACGATGTATGTCCCTACCACCAGCCTTGACAATGATTTGGAAAGGGATGGAGGAAGGAAGACGAGGTTCTGTCAATCTATTCCAATCAAAGGAAAAGACCTCAGTACTTGGAGGGGGTTCTGTAGAAACAAGTGAAATGCCCCCCGGCATAGAAGAATCCGATGTAACAAGAAGAACATCAGCGGTATGAAATTTACTCTCGAAAGGGAGAGTGTGATCGACCGAATGTGAAATTGAATTGACCACTTGATCAACTAGTGGATCATCAACCTGAGTGACATGAGTTTCACTCTCCAATGGAAGAGTGTGATTGACTGTACTTGAAATTATATCAATCACTCCGTCAGTTGATGGTAGGTTGGGAGAAAGTTTACGGTAACCAGTTGGAAATTCTTGCTGTGGAACAGTAAGGTTTTCCAACAGTTTTGAGGCTTCATCCATGTGAGGGCAAATGTGAGTTTGATGACTCCCTTTGCATAACTTACAAGGAAACCTAACTTTACCCTTTTTCCCAGGAGCCTGACTATCATTGGTTGATGGATCAATGGAAAGTTGATGAGATTTTTCTGACCATACTTCCAAGACCTTTGGAATACCATGACAATTGACAAGGAAGTGGTCACCCTTACAAAGCCTGCAAGGGTATTTGGGTTTACGATGCATGTCGGAATTTTCCTCAACACAACCAACACTTACAACCATGGTTGGTTGGTTGACTTCTTTCTTATCTTGCTTCTTCTTCTTCTTCTTCTTCTTCTTCCCTTTCTTCTTCTTCTTAACCTCCTGGTTACTAGCATCAAGGCTTTTACCAGGCGAAGAGGAAGAAATGGAGGAAGAAAAATTAGGTGAAGAAGGTAAAGGGTCAACAGAAGGTTGGTGATGTTGAGATGGTGAACTCTGTTGAGGTGAAGCATCCGGTTGAGATGGAACAATTGGAGTATTCTGGGCCAACGAAGTTGAAAATAACCATATCGGTAATCCTATTGTAAATCCAGGTAATGACAAAGTAGCCATATAAGGAGGACCAACATTTCCAAAGTAAGGAAAAGTGCTAGGATTCTCATTAGGAGGAGTTCCTAGGTTGATAAATTCCGAAACATTTGCCATTATATCCAACTTCAGTGAATTTTATTAACAATCTTAAAACTAAAATTAACAATTCACAATTCACACCTAACAATTAAAATTCACAGTCCACACCTATGGTCTCTAAAAGTAAAAACAAACAAATTAACACGCGCTATCAAATCTAGGAGTCAAACCATACACAAACAGTAGCCTTCCAGACCGAAAACACTAGTTGGTGATGAAGCCCAACATCGCCGAATTCAGTACAGAAGTGGTGGGTGGAACAGTTACCCCGGCAACCTGCTTAATGAATAGACTGGACCAAGTTCCTCCACTTTAACCGTCTCGAGTGAAGTGAACCCCCCAGAAAATCCAAGTGAGTATAACCGACGTCTGCTCCAGGTACAGTGGGATCTTCCCTCCACTGTCACCTTGGGTAGAATCCTAAGATAATGGTCAATAAGGTTACCAACAGCAACAAATGCACCTGGGGGAACAGTCTACACTCCGACAGCACGCAAGGGCAGAGTATCAAGCTCAATCCCCTTGCCGGCTCCTTGACAATAATCCAAGGTTTACCGACAAGTGACCCCTGGCTCCTCGACAATGGTTAATCCGAGGTTTACCGTTTGTAATACCTGCGTGTCTGGCGTCGTTCCCAACGAGGGAGGATTGATCCCCTCACTGGTTCGGACACGAGCTCGTGCTTCTCCTTTAAGAGGAGCTTTCCCAGAGTACAAATGAGACAGTTGGATTTATCCTACCACAAGATAAGCTACTTGTTTGGTTTTGCTGTCTTGGAGAGTTAATTACTCTCCTACTCCAAGACACTAGCCTAAGCTATGTTGGTGTTTCAGAGCCCTAGAAATGTAAAAATTACTAGATGAATTTTAATTAAGCGTTGTGTTATTAAGGCTGTTATTACTCAAATGGGTAAATGGATACGAAACCAATGGTGTTATGACCCGACTCAACTGAATGCAATCGAATATGATAATGTAATCTTTTCAATTCGATGAATCCTAACTAAAGTAAGGAGAGAGTTTCCATTCACTTCCAACAATGCAAAAAATTGATCACTAAGAGAAAATTTAACAAATTCTCTAATGCACTAATTTCATCAAGAAAAACTAATGCAAATCAATTCCAAACCAATTTTTTTTTTTTTTTTTTTTTTTTTTTTTTTTTGTGTAAATTCAAATCAAAGAAAACTGATCTAAATCTACGATTAATTTTTCAGAATGTAAACTATGCAATTGTAATCTATGCACAATTCACTCGAAAAGTATGCAAATGTAATCTATACACATTTTTCATTCATATTCTGAAAATGAGAATTCTGATTATGCAAATGTGATCTATGCAAGAGAATTCTCAAACACAAGACGATTCTAATGTGATCTAAGAACCAATCAAGTGTAAGTCGAGAAAATTGGGTGAGAGTTCCAAAGATCAAAAAATAAAAACACTCAAAGGCGATTAACACTCATACACAATTTAGCCCCCCCCGGCGAATGAGGGGGAAATGTTTTTGCAAAAACAAGAGCAAAAAGATGAAAAATTGTGAAAAGACTGAGACAAACCTCCAAGTAATGACCAAAGGAAATCAAATCAAGAATTTCTCAAAAAAGAGACTCAAAACACCCAATTGATGAAAGCTTAAAGCAGGAATGCCAATGAAACAAGCTTAGGTGAAGATCTTTGACAAGAGACTAATGAATCTGGGCAGTAAAAACTAAGAAAAAACTAAATCTAAGAGCAAAAATGCAAAAAATGGAATTTTCTCAAATTTTAGCAGGGGACGCAGGCGACCCGTTAGCACAGGTGCGGGCCCGCTCTGTGCACACAGCGACAGTGCGTCCAAGGACGCACTGTGCAACACTCAGAGGGTGCGTCCTACTGAAAAACTCAAGAAAAACCAAAAAGAATCTAATCCTAAGCTAACCCACCCACAGACAAAGTCACAGAGCCAAAACCAGAAAAATAAACCAATTTTCTCAGAGCAAAGTTCACACAAAGGAAAAGACTTTTCACATCAATGGAATCCCCAGCGGAGTCGCCAATTTGTCACACGGAATCATTCAAAAGTGCGGACACAAACGACCTTCCTAGAAGTCTAAGACATTCTAATGACAAACAAGACAAACTAGAACTATCCTTCTCTAAACATGCATTGTGATATGAGAAATCAAGTGTTTTGTTCTTACCTTTGTCCAAACGTTGTTGTAGAAGTCCAAGCTTTGTTGATCTGGATGAGCTCCTCCTTTTCTCCAAAACTTGCAATCACCAATAGTCAAACAATTAAATAGCACCTGATTATAACATAAAACAAAGCATATTCAACATATAGACCAAGGAGTACATGAAATAACTCATAAACAACAAGTTATTGAGAAGAATGGACCAATTTGCATTAAAGGTAATCAAAAGGAACCATTACAACCTGAGCCTTGGTGTTGTGCAAGCTCCTTCCAGGGTCCACAAGAGTCTTCCTTTACTTTGACAAAGCTCACCCACTTCCAAATAGAACAAGCAAAGATGGCAATCTCTCCTCACAAGCTTCTAAATGGGAGTCCTAATTCCTGCAGCATTTACCCTTAGAAATGTATAGCTTTCAACCCCCCTCCTTCTGGCCCAATGCCTGTATTTATAGTGCTCAAGAGGAAGTTAATCAGGTCCACCATCAATGGGATAGTCCCCTCTTTGGATGGGATCACTCCCTTATTGATGGGATAAGTTCCTCTTTGGTAGGGGTGCATGAACCATCTGGAGGCGCTCAATACACGTCGAACAACCTTCTAGAATGCTCTAGAAATGACCACAAGTGACTTTTTAAAGATGAAACTTGCGCATTTTAACCTTTTCAGGGGGACGCACCTGCACCTTTACATACAGAGCGTCCTTGGACGCAGACCTCATGAAAAATAGGTGCGTACCCGCAGGCAAGGTTTGAGAGAACCTGCGTCCCCAGAGATAAATACATTTAGAAAGACTTTCTCTCTTTTTTGGAGTTTGACATGGAAAGCAGAGGCATAAGACTTGCCTAAGAGGGTAGCATGACTGTTGATAGAGTCATCCTAATTGTAAATGGTCATGGTGACATTTTTTAGTGTAACAGAGCCTTGAAGACCTGCAACATCAACTGCATCAATCATAGCTTGCCAATAAGGACTTATGGCACAGTGGAAAGGTATGTCAAAATAGTAAAAAAAGTTACCAATGGCCTTCCTTGCCTGACTATGGATATTTTTTTTCCAACCAGTGGTATCCAAGGTAGGTTGGGAACTGGGTTTTGTGTGGGGAGAAAATAATTTGTTTATGTTTCCACCTCCAATGTTGAATGTAGGAGGATTCATTTGGCCTTGAGTTTTGACTTGGACTTGGAGGCATGTGTGGGAAACTTGGGAACTACATTGAGGATTCAATAGAGGGAGATGACAATGGGGTAGTGGAAGAAAAATTGTCAACTCTAGGAGTTACTTTTTCTTTCTTTTCTTCTTTTCTTTCTTTGCATTATGTTGACTCAACATATCAATGGCCAAGGTTGATTGGTGTTTGAAATTTTTGTCAACGTTTTTACAGAGACATATATCATGGTCGGGTATTTGTGCAAGGTGGTACTTGAATATATAAATGCCTCCACCACATTTTTCTTTGCAAAATTTACAAAGGAGCTTAGGGTCTCTAAGAATCTTGTCACAATAAGCCCAAGCAAAGTCCTTCTCCCTTGACATTGTTGTTGTTTTGGACTTGTGTTTAAATTACAAATTTTGTTTAGATTTGGAGTTGTGCCTTCTATTTAATTTGGATCCTCTAAAATACAATAAAAAATTAAAATTAAAAATGCCATATATAACTTCGCAAAAAAGAGGGTTGGTTTTAAAGGATATGAGGTTTTGTTAAGGATCAAAGAGGAGTCTGTCCAGCAACACAAGCACATTTCGACCTAATATATCATTATGACCTTGAAACACAATTAGGTATATATGAGGAAATGCTACCTAAAGGAAATATTATCAACATATATTGATTTGTAATCTTGAATTTGCAAGTTCGTTTAGCATAAGCCAAATGAACTAATACATGAATAACAGATTCTAGAAGAACAAAAATACCCAAAGTTGTGAATGCATAGTTAAAGCCTTTGAAGTTGACAAGACATCGACCAAGGAAGGAATGCTTGATGACTTGGTCGATGGTTGGTATGAAACCATTTCTTAGTGCATTTTTAAAATCTATTTAAGCCCCATTTATAGGGTTGAAAAGTCATAACCAAAGGAATACACCAAACATTCGATTGTTGAACAGTGAAACTTGAAACTTGCCATTGAAGAGGACATTGAAACTTCAATATAGTAATATACCTATTATCTAAGCCAAGTGCCAATGTACCTCGATTGTTGAATAGTGAAGCAACTAAGCCTAAAGGTAACACACGCTGAAGGTGATGCGCAACTGCCCGAGGGTCGATATGGAGTATGGATAGAGCACATATTGGCGACTACCCGATATGGAGTCTGGACTTAGGCTCACCTTGGCGGTTCCCCGATTTTGAGTCTGGACTATGTAATAGTGAGTAGTGATTGATTATTGAAGGTCTTGATGTATGAGTTTTGGGTCTGAGAAATGAGAAATAAATTTTGGAACGCCTGACATTTAGTTTTTAGCAATGCGGCATACCTAAACTTGAAAAACTTGCATTGACCATGAGTTAAACTTGGTCAACGTGAGTTTGACTGGCAAATATTTAGATCGGATCGTTTGGAGAGCGAGCATATCCTGACTAGTGATTAATCATGATTGATCGGCGAGTCCTATTTCACTGCTTGTAACTGAAATCTGAACTGAAAATAGGAGATCTTACAATTGAAAGTAATTGTGAATTTTCTAAACTGAAATTGGCCCATTGGCATCATTTCTATTTGTGGCTAGGTGCATCAATGGAAGAGATTCATTTTAAATCAAGTTCATGGAGAAAATATTTTATGTAAGATGTTTCTTTTATGTCGAGGAAGACATAGTAATATTTTTTATTAAATTTGAATAACAATAGTATCTACTCTGTATCTCCCGTATCTCATTATTTATATCTCCTATAAATCATATAGAAAGTGGGGTAATAGTGGACATGTAGCATCAAGCTCCACTCCTTTTAATCCAAAGTTCTACTTGCAAACTTTTGTGTCACTTGCGCCGCAAAGCCTTCGTTGTAGAGTGTGGAGTTAACACCTACCTATGCATGAAAAAAGCTACACATACCTTTTGACTTGGTTTTTCACCTTTTGTCCATTCTTCGTTTGGAGTCTGGGACAACAAGCTCCACATACTTTTTCTCCATACCTCATTGTGAGTGTAACTTTGCAGATTTTCTTTGCTTCAACCAATATCAAAATCATTTGTGAGCTTCTTTCAAGGCATGAATACATGCTTCAATCATGGAAATTAGCAAAGTTTCTAAAGAAAAAAATAACCATGCAGTTATCCTTTTCCATTTCAAATATGTTAGGATTCTATTGAGAGTTTTTTTAGAGATATTTATTAACTGGTCCTATACTTTTCCCTTTTCCTTAATATAAACTGCATCTCTTATTACGTTTCTAATCAAGAGATTTACATCAAATACTAGATCAAAGGGCCAAAGACTTTTCATAAATGCTTCCTTGTCTAGTAGAAGAATAAATGGTCAACATGTCAGCTTGGCTCCAATTTCTTGGGAATTAATAATTTCTTTGAAAAATGACTAGTCTTGTTTGAATCTAGAACTATGTTTAAGCTTTGAAAATGGATTTTCCTCCAAATTGATCTTGGAAAGGTCCTTATTAAAGGCTTCTCTATATCTCCCCCACTAGAATGAATGGCTTGTATGTTGAAAAGCATAGCAGAGCTTACCCTTCTAAAAAGCCTGATCATCCCATTGTCACCAAGAGCTCCTCATTTTCCCCAAATTGGACCTGAAACAACATTGAGTACTTAATTATTATCCAACCTGAGAAATTTTGATTGACACTGCAACTCAAGAGCTATTAAATTTAAAGTGCGCTAATATGATTCGTCATTCTTTCATTGAATAAGTATATTGTTTTTTAATTTTTCATTTGTGCTTGTAGTATGTGGTACTGACCTTGTTACACCTGAAATGTTTTTTCTTCTTGGACTATGACAATGCTAGTAAGATTTAGGCCTTTTGTAGTATTTGTACCCCATGATCATTTTTGCAAGATGTATGTCCTATGTGGAAATAAATAAGCATTTAGTAATTACCTCCTAAACTAAAGCAATGTTTCTTTTATTAGGTGCCATGTAATGTCCTCTAAAAATTGAGGACGAATGGGACGTAATATCCTATCCATCCCCATAGACTATAGTCCTCCATAAAGGGGAGAAAACACCAAAATACCCATTGTTAGGCAATTTTTGGGGAAACTGGGCTTAAAAACCCCAAATTTGGTGTTTGGAGTAAGGTTTACTCAATCACTTAAGAATATGAAACCCCTCTAGAAAATATATAAATAAAGAAGGATTGAATTCATTTTGGATCACAAAGTGTGGATTAATTCATTTGTTCTTGGGCATTAGGTCTAATATTTTTTGACCCCTTCTATCTCTTGTCAATTTTGGTGGTGAAATATTCCACCCTAGTTGACATTCCCTTATTATCTTGCTATATGAGCACAAGGGTCTCTGGCTAGTCAGTGAATTTTGTTGGATATTGGTCTCTTGTCTTTTTTTGGGCACAAGATTTATGTTAAAGATGAATGAATTTGGAGGATAGTGCATGATAGCTTAGTTCTGTTTGGCATACACCTCTCTTGAACGAAGCAACAAAGTTTCTAAGTCCTTAATATCTTGTTCTGGGAAAAGAACTTACCTTAGGCAGTGGATTCGTTTCTAGCACATGGAGTAGCGAAACTCTTTGCTTTATTTAGTTTTTGCATGCACAGTTAAAAGGATCACTTCCCTAGTTATTAATTCTCAGCCTTAGCTAAGGAAGCATGCTTGCATATCTCATATTGTATTCACTAGTGGCAGATTTTAATTGTCTTGTCTATCCATGCAAGGAAGGTGCATTAGGATTAGGAGCTAAGAAAGTTGAGACATTGTTGTACATGTTTCCAGATTCATTGTACCTTCTAGAATAAAGGAAAAGTGAATAGTAGTGTTTGAAATTTTTAGTTGTTTCTTGTTTCAAAGAGTAATAAATAGTGATGTGATTTGAGTTTCAAATTTGTGTACTTTCTATTACTTTCTTTAGTGGCATGTGCTTCCCTGTTCAGAACAAGGGGTTTTTCTGCAGTATCTAGCCTCCAAAGTTTCTTTAATGCAAATTAAATATCAAATCATTCCCTCGTACTCCAAATCATCTAAGGCATCACCCTAGAGAAGTTCCAAAGTAGACCAATGAGCTTTGACATGCCAACTCCAACCCCATGTCACTATACAAGTGTTGACATCACTGCTACAAAAATTATTCTGAAGTGTTGCATCTTACACCAATTCCTAAGATGGATGCCCAAAGGGGTTCTAGAATGATGCTCAACCTTCATTACCACATTTAAGACTTTTCAAAAGGATTGGTCCCTTTAAACCATACCAATTTTTACTCTTTCACAATTTGGCCATGTTCCTATCAATTTATATTTTATATTGAAAAGTCAATCCTATTTTACATGTTTATTAAATTTAGGAACAATTATAGGTTAGCTCTAGCAAAATGTCAACAAATTTGTGGGTTAGGTTGGCATTTCTCCAAATACTATCACACATGTATATATAATCACACATTTTCCTTTTTAGATCTTGATTGGTTCAACAAAAAGGTTTGTTGCTTGTATAATTTTGTCCCATACCTCCACATCAGCACTCATAGATAACAATATTCTTAATTCTTCATCTGTTTGCACAGTAAGGTTCCTTTTGGTTGCTATTTTTGATGGAGCAACCTCTGACAGCACACCTTTTACCACAAGATATTGTTGTTGGATAGAAATCTCCAGAGGAGTCTTACACCAGACATATAAATGGCTATTGTATATCACAATAATAAGCATTAACATATTCAATCCATTACTTTTTCTTTCATGGCAGATTTTGTTCTGCATAGTAGATGTGTTGTGGCACTTGAATGTGCTCACATAAAAAATTCTAAGGCCAAACCCAGATTCTCATGTGTCATGGAAATTCAACATATGCCTTGTTCACCTAAGAACTACTTGTAACTCATCTTAGGGTACTCATGTACAATCTCACTCATCCCACTTAACAAGTTACCAGGACAAGGCTCAGCACATCCAACCTTGGTCTAAAACAATTAAGAAACACAATTTACATCTTCACATGCCATAGCACCTGACATGTCTTAGAATTTCTTGGCACTATGTGGAATGAATTAACATCCCCTACGTTCCTTGGCATGCTTTGACACTCCCTAGCACACCGTGGCACTTCTTGACATGCCTTGACATTGCCTAGCATATAACCTTGTCACTCCCTCCTTAACACACCTAGAACTCATTGAAACTCCCTCTCACACACTCTTATTCATTAATTTCCATGCATTTTGAACTAGTGCTTCTTTATGTTTCCTTGATACCCCCTAACACTCCCTAGCTCACCCTAGCACCTGACACATCTTGGCCTACCACCTTAACACTCTAGCATTCCTTGGCACTACATAGTATACCTTGTCACTCTCTCCTTAGCACACCTAGACATTGCTGACACTCTTGGTCACAAACTCTTATTCATTCATTTCCATGCATTTTTACCTAGTTATCCCTTGTGTTTCCCTAACACTCCTTATCACTCCTTGACACGTGTTGTTACACCCTAGCACCTATGACATCTTGGCATGTCGCCCTAGCCTCTAGCATGCCTTAACCTAGCATACATTGTCAATTTGTCCTTAGCACACCTAGAACTCACTGAAACTTCTAATCACAAACTCTTATTTGTTCATTTCCATTCATTTTGACAAAGTTCTCCCTTGCGTTTCCCTAGCACTCCCAGCTAACACTTCCTTACACGTGTTGGCACATCTTGGCCGCATGTCGCCCTAGAACTCTATCATTCCTTAGCATTCCAAAGCATGCCTTGTAACTCCTCCTTAACACACTTGGAACTCACTAACACTCCATGCCACACACTCTTATTCCTTCATTTCCATGCATTATGACCTAGTGCTCCCTTGTGTTTCCTTAACACTCCCTAACACTCCTTGGCACACATTGGCACACCATGGCACTTGTCACATCTTAGTAGGATTTCCTAGCACTCTATCATCTATTGGCACTACTTATCATACGTTTTCACTCCCTCCTTAGCACACCTATAACATGTTAACACTCCCTATCACACACGCACATTCATGTGTTTACATAATTGAAACGAGTCCTCTCTTGTGTTTCCTTGGCAATCCCTAGCATGTGTTGGCACCACATCCTAGAACCTAGCACACATTGGCATGCCTTAGCACTTGGCATGTCTTGACATGTCTAACATTCCTTAGAACTTTATAACATGTGTTAACACTTCCTGAAATTTCCTGCACACCTTGGTACTCCCTAGTTTTCATGCCCTCATAGATAACCTTACTTTTTTGTGACTTGGGAACCCAACCAAGTCATTGAAAAACTAGTGTTGTGCGTAGACCAAAGTCTCCCTTTGTATCAAACTGCTTTTTCCATCCTTGTCATGCGGAAAGAGTCAATTTTGCGGACAAAACCGACCTCCCTAGAAGCTAAGGCTTTCTAGTGACAAACAAGACAAGTAAACACTACCTTTCTCTAAATATGCATTTAGAATACAAGTAATCAGGTGTTTATAACATACCTTTAGTCCAACGCTTTGTAGTAGTCCAGCCTCGCCGATCCGGATGAGCTCCTCCTTCTCTTCGAAACCTAAATTCACTAACAAGCCAAAAGATTACATAGCACCTGAATAACTTATAAAATAAAACATATTCATCATACAGACCAAGGAGTATATGAAACAAATCATGTATAACAATGTGTTGAGAAAAGTGAGCTTAATTGTATTAAGTGGAAACAAAAGAAACCATTACAATCTGAGCCTTGGTGTTGTGCAGGTCCCTCCTAGGGTCCAGCAAGAGTTTTCCTTTACTTTGATCAGCTCACCCACTTCCAAATAAGGCTAGGAAAGGATGGGAATCTCTCCTCTCAAGCTCTATAAGGGAGTCCTAATTCCAGCAACATCTACCCTTAGGAATATTCAGCTTTCAACCTCTCCTCCCTCTGGCCCAATGCCTGTATTTATAGTGCTTTAGAGGAAGTTAATCAGGTCCACCATCAATGGGATAAGCCCCTCTTTGAATGGGATAGCTCCCCTCTTGATGGGATAAGTTCCTCTTTCATAGGGATACATGAACCATCTGGAGGCGCTCAATACACGTCAAACAAGCTTCTAGAATGCTCTAGAAATGACCACAAGTAACTTTTTTGAAGTGAAACTTGCGCCTTTTGACCTTTACAGGAGTACGCACCCACCCCTTTACAGACAGAGCGTACAAGAACGCAGGTATTGTGAACTTGGGGTGCGTACACGCAGGTAAGGCTAAGAGAAACTGCGTACCAAGAGTTATTTTACTTTTTAAGGACTTTCTCTCTTTTTTGGAGTTTGACATGAAGAGCAGAGGTATAAGACTTGCCAAGGAGGATAGTATGATAGTTGATGGAGCCATACTAACTACAAATAGTCATGGTGACAAATTTTAGTGTAACAATCCTCTTATCACAATTGTAGGCTTTCCTCCTACAATTCCTAATATGAAATTCTCCTAACACACTTCGTCCATGGGACACCTATAATTCACTGACACTCCCTGGCATAATCTCTTATTCATTCATTTCCATGCACTTTGACCTAGTTCTCCCTTATGATTCCCTAACACTCCCAAACACTCCTTAACATGCATTGACACTATCTGGCATATGTCAACATGTCTTTTCATTAATTGGCATGCCATGGCACTCCTTAATTATCATTCTCTCATAACTACGCTTATTTTCTTTTAGACTTAGGAACCCAACCAAGTCCTGCCTCGACTACAACAACTTTACCAAGTTACATTTACTACAACTAGACTATGCCTTGTTCCCCTAATGGACTATAAATCATCTTAGGCTTCTCATGTCCAATATTAACTCATCCCACTTAACAAGTTACCAAGTCAAGGCTCACATCCAATAGTGCCCATAAAACAACTAAGCAACATAGTTTACATCTTCACATGCCATAACATCTGGCACGTATAAAAATCCATTAGCACTACATGGCACACATTATCATCCCCTGCATTCCTTGGCATGATTTTCCACTCCCTAACAGACCCTACCACTCCCTAACATGCCTTGACACTCTAGAATGTTTTAGCACTGCCTAGCACATACCCTTGTCACTCCCTCCTTAACACAATTGGAACTTGCTGACACTCCCTATCAAACACTCTTATCTATTCATTTCCATGCAATTTGAATTAGTTCTCCGTTGTGTTCTCATGGCACTTCCTGACACACATCGGCACACACTAGGACTTGTCACATCTTGGTATGTCACCCTGGCACTCTAGAATTCCTTGGAACTACCTAGCATACCTTGTCGCTCCCTCCTTATCACACCTAGAATTCACTAACAATCCCGGTCATGCACTCTTATTCATCCATTTCCATGCATTTGAAACTAGTGCTCCCTTGTTTTTCCCTGACACTCCATAACTCTCCCTGGCATGCATTGGCACACCTTAGCACCTAACACATCTTGTCATGTTTCCCTGGCCTCTAGAATGCCTTAGCACTACCTAGCATACCTTGTCACTCCCTCCTTAGCACACCCTGAAATCACTGACACTTCCGGACACAAACTCTTAATATCCTAACCCTAGCCTATTTGTTAGATTTTTGTAACTTTCTCCTTAACTAACATTTGTTTTTAACTATTTAATCCACTTACCATATACTCTCTCTTGTTTGCACCCACCTAGTATACAAGAACATATGTTTTTAATACAACCAAGTTAAGAGGGCATGTTTCTTTCTTACACTTAAATGTTTTCAATATAACCAAGTTAAGAGCACGTGTTTCCTTTTCAAATTCCAAAATTATAACATGTATACTCTATAAACTAACAACAAAATCATTGCATAAAAAAGGTAAGCTTAAAATTAAAACTAAATTTGATTATTATTATTATGATAAATACACCAAATATGGAAAAAAAAAAATCAAGCACAACCATAAAAAAAGTGTTAGTTTATCAAATACAACTACAAACTTATTAAGCCATCCTAGATCCATATTAACCTGGATCTATCAAGCGCCGAGAGGGGTCCAATCTCTCAATGTGAAAACCATTTTTTTGGCACTTGATAGATCCAGGTTAAGATGGATCTAAGTTGGTTATATAATACTATATCATATCTATATTTGTATCTATGTATCTCTTTCGTATTCCCTCTCTCTATCTCACCCCCCAAACATACATACTCTCTCTCCATATCTATCTCTCTCTCCCTCCCTCTTCCTCTCTGCCTATCTCTATTCCCTCTATCTCTCCTCTCTCCCTCAGTCCCTTGTCACTCCCTCTCTCTCTCTACCTTTCTCCCTCTATGTTTGTCTTCTTCCTTCCCTCTCTCTCCCCCTCTAACTTCATCTCTCTATCCTCTCTCTTAGTCCTCTCTCTCCCTTTCTTTCTCACCTCCCTCTGTCCCCCCCATCACTTTCTCTCTCTCTGCCCCCTCCATATTTGTGCCTCCCTCTCTCTCTCATTCCCTTCTCTCCCTATATTTATCCCCACCTATTCTCTCTCTCCCCTCCTCTCTTCTCTACCTCTCTCTATCCATCTATCCCTTGTCAATCCCTCTCTCTCTCCACCTCTATCTCCATATGCCTTAGTTCTTTCCTCCCTCTCTCCACCTCTATCTCCCTATGCCTTAGTTCTTTCCTCCCTCTCTCTCCCCCTCCAACTCCATATCTGTCTCCCCCACTCTCTTCTTCTCTCTCTCCCCTCTCTCTCTTCCTACCTCCTTCTCTCTGTCTCCCCCCATCACTCTCTCACTCTCTCTTTCTCTCTCTCTCTCTCTCTCTCTCCACCCTCCATCTTTGTCACTATCTCCCTCCCCCTCTCTTCCCTTCACTTTGCTTGCTATCATCACTTGGATCCTTAGTTAAGATAGATCTATGTTGGTTCTTACTAATATTTGTATTATATAAATTTCACATATTTAAATACAAAAGTACTCTCATTTTTAATTTTATTAAAACATTAATTTAATTTATATGGGAATAATTTTAGTAGTCGTGAGGATAGAGGGTTATATATATCTCAAATCTAATTACAACCCTTTTCCTATTAGCTTCAAATAAAAAATGTTATAAAATTAAAATATTTTTATTGTGAAATAAGTTATGGTTTTTGGGCATGTGGTATTGATAAGGCATGATATCGGCCTATGGTATTGTAACAAAGCCTATTTACAAGTTAATAACATCCATGGTAAAGTGGGGGTGAATATTGATGGTTAAGAATCTTGTCATATTGTTATAAAATATTTAGATTGTGAAATGAGATATGATTTTTTGCCATGTGGTATTGATAAGCCATGGTATTAACTCATGTTATTGTAACAAAGTCTATTCACAAGTTCATAATATCAATGATAAATCGGAGGTGAATATCCATGATTAAGAATCCTGTCATATTCCTTTAAAATATTTTGATTTTGAAATAAGTTATGTTTTTGGCATGTGATATTGATAAGCCATGGTATTGGCCCATGGTATTGTAACAAAGTATATTTCCAAGTTGATAATATCCATGGTAAAGTGAGAATGAATATCCATGGTTAAGAATATTTTCATATTGTTATTAAATATTTTGATTGTGAAATAAGTTATGTTTTTAGAGCATGTGGTATTGATAAGCCATAGTATTGGCCCATGGTATTATAACAAAACCATTTTTTTACAAGTTAATAATATCCACTGTAAAGTGGGGGGTGAATATCCATGGTTAAGAATCTTGTCATATTGTTATAAATTATTTTGGTTGTGAAATAAGTTATGGTTTTTGGGCTTAAGGTATTGATTGGCTCATGGTATTGTAACAAAACCTATTCACAAGTTAATAACAAAATCAAAATATAAAAAATTGAATTTTATTATCTTTATTATTAATTGAGCCAACATTAGATTTTTGCACTCAACCCCATACTTTTGTCTTTTATTATTATTATTACTATTATTCCTTGACTAAGCCCATATTTAGAATTGTTTACATCCTTACATTACACCTACACATCTACTCTATACTCTATAAATATTGTATTTATTGTTTTTTAGGGACGGAAAATTTAACATTTTTGAAAAAATTCAGCCTAACAAAGCCCTCCTAATTCCAATCTTCCTTTATTTTCTAAAACAAGTAGTATATTTTCACTTTTCATAGGGCCGAGGAAAAACTAGTAGAGATTTTCACTTTTCAGAGGGGGGAGGGAAAGCGAGATTTAAGAGAGTTGTGAATTAAATTTTCACTTTTCATAAGGTGGAGGGAGGGAAAACTAGTAGCATATTTTCACTTTTCACAGGGCAAGAGGGAAACGAGATTGAAGAGAGTTGTGAATTAAGATTTTACCAATAGCAGATTGATATCCAACCCCACCATTAGATCTTCAATCCATTAATGGTGCCCAGGTATGTTTCATTTCTAACCTCGCTACATTTACACCCCACTTTTAGTATTCTTCCACACAGGGAGGAGTACACACACCTTAGATCTTTGGTTCAAAATTCACTATTTTTTTCATTCTTGCTTTCAAGTTTACAAGTATCATATTTTCACTTTTCACAAGGCGGGAGGGAAAACGAGATTGAAGAGAGTTGTGAATTAAGGTTTTACAAGTAGCAGACTAATATTAAACCCCACCATTAGATCTTCAATCCATTAATGGCGCCCAGGTATGTTTCATTTCTAACCTTGCTACATTTCCACCCCACTTTTAGTCTTCTTCCACACAAGGAGGATTGGTTCAAAATTCACTATTTTTTTCATCCTTTCTTTTAAGTTTAAAAGTAGCATATTTTCACTTTTCACATGGTGGGAGGGAAAATGAGATTGAAGAGTGTTGTGAATTAAGGTTTTACCAGTAGCAAACTGATATTGAACCCCACCATTAGATCTTCAATCCATTAATGGTGCCTAGGTATGTTTCATTTCTAACCTTGCTGCATTTCCACCCCACTTTTAGTCTTCTTCCACACAGGGAGGAGTACACACCCCTCAGGTCCTCCACCATTGGATCTTCAATCCATTAATGGCACCCAGGTATGTTTCATTTCTAACCTTGGTGCATTTACACCCACTTTGAGTCTTCTTCCACACAAGGAGGAGTACACACAACTTAGATCTCTAGTTCAAAATTCATTGTTTTTAAGTTTACGAGCAACATATTTTCACTTTTCACAAGGCCGGAAGGAAAATGAGATTGAAGAGAGTTGTGAGTTAAGGTTTTATCTCTTCAATCCATTAATGGCACCTAGGTATGTTTCATTTCTAACCTGGTTTCATTTCCACCCCACTTTGCGTCTTCTTCCACACGAGGACTGGTTCAAAATTCACTATTTTTTTCATCTTTTCTTTTAAGTTTAAGAGTAGCATATTTTCACTTTTCACAAGGCGGGAGGGAAAACGAGGGAACATAGGTAAAAGAAAATGTATTTTTCCTTCTTTTAAGGTTTGTCTCTATAGAGTTGATTTTACTAGGTGTACACTGTATGCATCTCAAAACTTCTTTTTAGGAAATCCTATTTTTATTCTTTCCAAGAAAAACTCTCTAGGGAATCCCAATGGATGTTTCCCCACATTCATGGATGGAATCCCTGTTAAACCCATTGGCATTGACTAGTGCACCTCATCCAAGGGATTTCAAACAGGGCACCTGCCATCACAGAACTAGCCAAATACCCAGTAACATTAATGACATTCGGTTGGGCTAACTCCTTGGGCTCAATAAATCATAATCAACTACACTATTTTCCATATTAACATATTGATCCTATTTAACATTTTGTTAGAGTAACCATAACAATCCAAGTCTGTTCCTATTTTTATTTTGGTGTTTAATCCTTCTTTGGTGTGGTGACAACTTTATATGACTGTATAGATGTTTATTTTTGTCAAAGTATATGTTGAAAAGTAGACATTCACTTACATTCTACCTTGTTTGTTATGTATTGATGGAGTTCAGTTTCATTAGTTGTGACCAAAGAATTGTGTCAGGCATGTATACACGGATTCTTGTATCACTATTTATAAACTGAACATTGTCCTTAAACAAGAAAAGTATATCCTTAATGCTACATGTTTGTATCTCAGGGAACTTCCAATCCTAATAAATGAGGTGAAATTTAAGTGTTTCCAGAATCCAAATCTCAGGTTTTGTGAATTCACTCATATATGGTCCTGGAAAAGCAAAGTGAAATGTAATTATTTCCAAATCTGAATTTCTGTGAATTCACTCATATTTGGTGCTGGAATCTTTTGAGAAAACGAGAAGAATTTATTTTAGTTGCATTCAAATTTTCCAAAAATAATACTAAATTTCTCCCTGACTAAAATTCTCCCTGAAATGGCTTTGCGATTGAAAATTTTGTAAATATTTTTATGGAAACAACCCAAAATTCTTTTTCCATATTAGAGTTTTATAACATTAGGTACTAAAATAGTCTTATATTTTCTGCTGCAAATGTCTGATAGAGTCTTCCCAGAAACTGATAAAAAAATTAGGTAGATGCGTTGAACGGACCAAATAATTTTTAGTGAATAATCACTTAACATAAATGATATATTAGGTTGCATAAATATATAACTTAGAAGCATGATATGAAGAAGAAATCTCAACGAGATTGACATATTCTTAATTGAGTTGAATGAGGCCAGGAATAACTTTGACTAGAGGGTGTTGAAAATTGCTTAATTTTGTTCTGGTTCTATAGATTTAGAACTAAAAATCAATGGTTTTCTTGCTTGAATAACTTGGGAAGGTTTTTGTATCTCAAGTCTCAACCTTATTGAGTAGTATTATTTATGCCTTACAATGTTGAGATATGTTGTGATACCACTTGCTAGTAACCTAAACACTTTGGATGAAAATTTAGTTATGAATTTTACTTGCAAAAGATATAAGTGAAAATATAGATTAATTGTCCCTTGTGTAGAATTTCCTTGAAATTCTGCTACTACTTGAAAGAATAAATCTGAAACTAATTGTTTCATGAAGACAAAAAATATCTCTATCAATTTGAAGTGGAATAGAACATAAATAAAACACAGTCACACTATAGCAAAAAAAAACAAAATTTTCTAAGGAACCCAACTGCGAAAATCCTCTACTCACTGTAGAAATTTAAAATACTATCCATATTAGACTTTGAGACGCCTTCTTCAAGACCAGGTTCATTGATGCTTATTGCTTTCCATATTCATTTTCATAAGCACTAGGGTTGTTGTCCGTCAAATTAGAGTAGCTAGAAAGTGTCTCTTTGATTTCAGAAACCATATTAGGATCAACTTCATCCAAGAATCCCCTAGAAGGCTCATCAGTAGCAAGAAGAAAGGTCTTTTTTTATTTTATTTCATCACATGCGTCCATCATAATCATTGATTTGTCTTCATTTCTTTCACAGTCATTTTCAATGTTAGATGCAAAAGGTAATTTAGTATTATATGATCCTTAGGTAACCGACCTCAAACATATTGTTGGTTAATTTATGTTGTTTGAAGTTTATTGAGTATGACTTTATCATGAAACTAGAAGCGCACTAGAATGGGTGAGTTGATTATATTGATAACAATGTTATGGTTTGATCTAGTCCTTGAAAAGAGCTTATAGTTGATGGTCAAAATTTCACATTCCTTTCATTTTTTTATTTTCACATATAACAAATATCTTTATGTTATAGCCTCTAGCTAGATATATACAGTAATTGTCACTTAGAAGTTGGATGCCATCATTTTGGAGCTTGAGCTTACTCAATTTACCTTTGTTTGAGTTGAAATTGTCATTAGATCTCATTATATCGTCTATTGCAGAGCATGAATCCAATTTACCTTTGTTTCAGTTAAAAATGTAATTAGATCTTGCTATATCATCTTTTGTAGAGAATGAATCCAATTTCTCATAGTCCATTTGCTTGAGGTATAACAAAGCTACTTTAATTCATTAAACTTACTTTTCATATTCTATTTGCTAATTTTGATTCTAGAGGCCACATCTGTATTGGAAAAGGGGCATATTTGATGAAGTGTGGAAGGAGAGGGAAGCTTCAGTTATGTCCTTTCAAACTTTCTAAGGTATGTAATAAAATTTTAAAAAAATTCTCCATAGAATGTTGTGCTTTAACTTTTTCTTTTGATAATGGATTATTTATGTGATCTCCCCTCTCTTACACACAACCAGAGTCCAGACATACATGGTTTTTTGGGATATGTGGACAATGGAAAGATTTACGCTAACCATTTATCTAGAAATTTACACTGTAGAAGATCAAGCATTTACAGTTGAATATTTCGTTGCCACTCAATTAGAGTTCAAGATTCGAACTCCTATTTTCAGGCATATACCTCAATTTTAAATCAATTTATTGTTGAATCTGTATAGACCTTCCATGGGAGGGCAAAGAGTGATCACTACCATTGCTTAATATTTCTGCAAACCAAGTAAAGATTCCAAATGTGTATAATTAGTGGCTCCTTGGAGAATCCCAAGAGTGGCGCTATTGTAGCAACAAGAAATTCGTTTATTTTGAGTTCTTCATTAGTGCATTGATAGTATATTGTTTATTCCATACAATACCTCAACACTATATGATCAAATTACAGTTAAGCCTGTCATAATATTTTGACTTACCATCTTTTAGAGGGAAACTAGAGTGTGTGTCAAGCTCGCACATCACAATTATATCATGCAAAGTTTACCTGGGACAAGTTTTGTGGATCTAAGAACCAAGATACCTATTGGAATTCAAGAGGCAATAATACTACAAAGTGGGAAAGAGGTTTCACAGTTAACATGGATTTCACATTATGGTTGGAGTCAGTTCATTGGCAAGATGCTAGATACCCCAACTTCCTTTTTATGAATAAGTGCAAGATTGAATCTTTTGACATATTCCTCGCTCAATTGTCATTAAGTGATGGGTTTTCTCAGAAGTGTTGTACACCTATAAACTTTACGGGAGTTGTTCTTGAGTCTTCAAAGGTGGTTAGATTTTCAAAGCACACATGTACAATAAGAGGATAAATAATATGCCCAACTAATTTGAAGTTATCCACCTGTGAATAGGGTGTTCCCATTCATAAACCTAACGACTCACTCTACTTCTTTCTAGTGAACCACTTTGGGACTTTCCATGAATCGTGAGACAATTCCAACCCCATAACTATAAATTTCTTATTTAAATCTATACCCAATAGATTAGAATCTGCACAAGGAGAACTCCATTCTTGTTTCGAAAGAACCTGCAATCAACTTGTACCATGCTATTTAATTTTTTTTGTATTTATTCACATCCTTGGTGTGTGACATAAAGATGCAATAGGCTACCTTGCATTTTCTATACTAACACTCCTAAAAAAGAATAAATTATGCCCAAATCTATCATTTCAAATGATCTGTGTAGCTCACCTTTTGGTTTTTCAATTATCGAAGTTATTAGCTATATTGATGAGAACTTCTACAATTAATACCACAGTGACAATATATGTTATAGTTTTATCTATGTTTCTCTGAAGGTGTTTCTCCTTCAGTAAAGCAGCAATATATTGTAGTTTCCATTTAGGGGAGAAATGTACCCAATAGCAACCTTGGCCTGTGTGCAGATGGGTTGAATGCACATTAGACTCTATCTGTTGTTTTGAAGGTTTTTCTCCTTCAACAATACTTCATCTTAGAAGATACTTTCGGTCTGCACCTTTAGTAGATGCATGCAGCCTTGGGATACATGTTGTAGATTATAGTTTTCCTATGAGGTTGTAGCATCAATGAAATAAGTGCATTGATTTTAGGCATATTTAGTATGCTTTTATAGTTTGACTTAGATTCTCACTTTTCTTAATTTAGGTGTTTTTCTTAGTTTTGTTTTATGCACAAATTTATCTTTAATAAATGTGCACAGTAGATAAGGGTTCTATATTTTGAGCAGGGGACACACTTCTAGGTAGGAGGTACTCTATTCTAGGAAGCTTGTGCCATGCAGGTTAGGTGCTTTATCCAAGAATCCCAAGAGGCGCTATTGTAGCAATAATAAATTCATTTATTTTGAGTTATTCATCAGTGCATTGATAGTATATTGTTTATTCCGTGCAATACCTCAATATTGTATACAACCATATTTAGTATGCTTTTATAGTTTGACTTAGATGCTCACTTTTCTTACTTTAAGTGTTTTTCTTAGTTCTATTTCATGCACAAATTTATCTTTGAGAAAAGTGCATAGTAGAGAAGGGTTCCATATTTTGAGCAGGGGACACACTTCTAGGTAGGAGGTACTCTATTCTAGGAAGCTTTTGCCATGTAG
This sequence comes from Pinus tabuliformis, assembly GCA_031772625.1. Taxonomy (NCBI): domain Eukaryota; kingdom Viridiplantae; phylum Streptophyta; class Pinopsida; order Pinales; family Pinaceae; genus Pinus; species Pinus tabuliformis. Next base: position 415,325,847 of record CM062811.1, read on the forward strand.
GTTAGGTGCTTTATCTGAGAGTCCCAAGAGGCGCTATAAGAAATTCATTTATTTTGAGTTCTTCATTAGTGCATTGATAGTATATTGTTTATTCCATGAAATACCTCAATATTTTATGATCAAATTACAGTTAATATTTTCATAATATTTTGACTTACCCTCTTTTAGAGGGAAACTAGGGTGTGTGTCAAGCTTCCACGACAGAATTGTATCATGCAGAGTTTACCTGGAACAAGTTTTGTGGATTTAAGCAGCGCGATACCTGTTGGAATTCGAGAGGGAACAATACTACAAATTGGGAAAGAGATTTCATAGTTAAAATGCCTTTCACATTATGGTTGGAGTCAGTTTGTTGGCAAGATGCTAGATACCCCAACTTCCTTTTTATGACTGAGTGCAAGATTGAATCCTTCGACATATTCCTCACACAAATTTCATTAAGCGATGGGTTTTCTCATAAGTGCTTCACATCTATAAACTTTACCAGAGTTGTTGTTGAGTCTTTGGATGTGGTTATCTTTTCAAAGAACACATGTACAAGAAGACGAGAAATAATATGCTCGACTAATTTCAAGTTATCTTCCTGCGAATAGGGTGTTACCTTCCATAAACCTGACGACTCGCTCTACTTCTTTCTAGTGAACAAATTTGGGAATTTTCATGAATTGTGAGACAATTTCAACCCCATAACTATCAGTTTCTTATTTAAAGTTATACCCACTAGATTAGAACCTGCACAAGGAGAATTCCATTCCCATTTCAAAATAACTTGCAATCGACTTATACCATGCTATTTAATATTTTTTTTTATTTCTTCACATCCTTGGCCTATGACATAAAGATGCAACAAGTTACCTTGCATTTTTTATACTAAGACTCCTAAACAATAATAAATTTTTCCCAAATCTGTCATTTCAAATGATCTATGCATCTCACTTTTTGGTTTTTCAATTATCGAAGTTGTTACCTATATTGATGAGATCATTGACAACTAAGGCCACAGTGACAATATCTGTTAGAGTTTTATCCATGTTACACTAAAGGTGTTTTTCCTTTAGTAGCACTACAATACATTGTAGTTTCCATTTAGCGGAGAAGTGTACCCAGTAGCAGCCTTGGTCTATGTGCAAATGGGTTGAATTCACAATAGACTTTATCTATTGTTTTGAAGGTGTTTCTCCTTCAATAGTACTTCATCTTAGCATATCCTTTCAATCTACACCTTCAACAAATGCATACAGCCTTGGGGTACATGTTATAGATTCCAGTTTCGTTGTGAGGGTATAGCAATGATGAAAGAATCACAACAATTTTAGGCATATTATTGTTGTTGTATGAAAGCATGCTTGTCTAGTGTTTCCCAAACTTATATAGAGCCAGATTTATTATACTGTTATAGTTTGACTTAGATGCTCACTTTTCTTAATTTAGGTGTTTTTCTTAGTACTATTTTATGCACAGATTTATCTTTAAGAAAAGTGCACAGTAGAGAAGGGTTCTATATTTTGAGTAGGGGACACTCTTCTAGGTAGGAAGTACTCTATTCTAGGGAGCTTCTATCATTAATGTTAGGTTCTTTATCCTAGATAGAGTTCCAACTCCTTGCCTCCTTGACAAAAGTCCCTGCCAGACAAGACACCAGTGAATAGAGTTCCAAGTCCCTAAATTTTCCAAAAACCCACCTGACCCTAGCTATCTAGCCTAAAATCCTTTACATTCCAATCATATCTTGGCTGGGATTTCATAGAGAGAGCCCTCTCTAGTTTGGTAGGGATAGCTACAAAACTAAAATCTTGGTTTGTGGTTACCTCCATCGATCTCTTCATCAACCTGGGACATTATGGAGGATAACATAGGGCATGACAACTAGGGAGTGCCAGGGTGTTCTAGTTAATGTAAGGTTCCCAAGTCATGGAAAAATGCAATGCTAGTTGTGAGGTCATGACTGCTAAGGTGTGTTAGGGAATGCTAGGGCATGCTAAGATGTTCCAAATAGTACGAAGACATGTCAAACAATCTAAGATGTGCCATGTGCTAAGGCATGCCAAGATGTACAAGGGTTTCAAGTCCTTGCCTCCTCTTCTTCCATATGATATCCACTTATGACATTTCCTTTGCAATATTTGGTGCATTTGATAGTTATAGGTCATTTATAGGTTATAAATGTCTTCATAGTTTCACTTCTAATTGAGTATTCAACTTAACACATTGATTCTCTTATACATAACTATTTTTCCCTCCACCCAATTTTCATAACTTCAATAACCATTAGGTAGGGACCTACATCTTCAATTTTTCTTTGCTTGTTTAGTAAAATATTGCTGAGACTTTAATTTATTGAAAGTTGTATAATTTACAATTTATGAAGTATCAAGGTCTAATTTAAAAAAATATAATTCTTTAAAGGGTGCTAGCTCAATGTAAAGCAGGAGGTTTGCGGTTCGATTCCATCATGCCCTGACATCCATATGGAATGGCGATGATCAATTTTTGGTGACGGAGGCTCTTTTGACCATCACCAATGAGCTTTGGTGACATTTTTCGACCCTCACCAAAAATATGAAATGGTGACGGTCAACGAATGCCACCATATATACGCATCAATAGTGACAACCCTCAAAGGTCCGTAACCATAAATCGTTGTTGTTGATATGAAATGGTGACGATCATTTTCCATCATTATAGTCATTATTCGTGATGGACATTGAATGTCACCACAACACCTATACTTCTAGCAATGCGGCTTTTGGTGACAGTCAATGAATGTCACCATATATATGCACCAATAGTGACGGCCATTAAAGATCCATCACAATAAATCATAATTGTTTCATATGAAATGGAGATGGTCACTATCCGTCATTATAATCAATATTCGTGATGGACCTTGAATTTCACCATAACACCTATACTTTTGGCGACGCCACATTCGGTGACATTTAGCGTTTGGTGATTGAGGCTATGTTCCGTCACCATTGCTCATATGAAATGATGATGGTCGCTATCCATCATTATAAATCATTATTTGTGACAAACTTTGAATGTCACTACAACACCTATACTTTTGGCGATGCCACCTTTGGTGACGTTCAATTTTTGGTGACGGAGGCTATGGTCCATCACCATTGCTCATATGAAATGGTGACAGTCATTATCTGTCATTATAAATCATTATTGGTGACGGACTTTGTATGTCACTACAACACCTATACTTTTGGCAATGCCACCTTTGGTGACGAATGCTCCTTTGACCATCACCAATGAGCTTATGGTGACATTTTTCGCCACTCACCAATGTCCTTTTTTCTTGTAGTGTATTTGAATAAGTTTAGGCACTATATCGCTGGATATCAAATCTTTATTCACACTTACCATGCAGCCATTAAGTATTTATAAAATAAACCAGCTTTTAATGCTAGAATCATTAGATGGTTGCTACTATTGCAGCAATTTGATTTAACTATTGTTGACAAACCAGGGAAAGAGAATATGTTGTAGATTTTTTGTCAAGACTTACATTGCCTACAGATGAGATCGTAGATGATTAAATTCTATGTGAACACCTCTTTTCCATCTTGGTGCTATCTCCTTGGTTTTCTAATATAGCCAAATACTTGGTTGTTGGGAGATTCCCTCCTAATCTATCCTCTAAGGAGAAGAGAAAGATCATCAAGAAGAGTGCCCCTTTCACCTGGATTGGGGGAAATCTCTTCAAGTTGGGGCCAAATCATATTTTGAGGAGATGTGTAAGAGAGGAGGAGGTATTTGACATCTTCTTAGCCTACCATGATGGACCGTATGGAGGCCATTTTGCTACTAGAAGGATAGCCTTCAAGTTTTTACAAGTTGGCTACTACTGGCCTACTCTACATCAAGATGCAAAGAGGTACACTGCCAGATGTGATGAGTGCCAAAGGATGGGAAATCCTACACCCAAGGATGAAATTCCCCTATAACCTCAAGTGACTCTAGAGCCATTTGAGAAATGGGGCATGGAATTAATTGGGCCTATTAATCCACCATCAAGGAAAAATAGGTACATCATTATGTGCACTACTTACTGGACCAAGTGGGCTGAAGAAAAGGTAGTGTAGGAAGAAACTAAGCAGAAATTGGTTGGATTTATGAGGGAAAGCATCTTCTACAAGTTTATTTTTCCAAGGGAGTTGGTCACTGATTAAGGGGAACAATTCACCTCAAATTTGATTGAAGACAATATGGAGTAGTAGCATATCAAGCATAGGAAATCTGTTTCCTATCATCTTCAGGAAAATCAGCAAGTGGAGGTCATAAACAAAGCCTTGGAGAACTTTTTACCGAGGTGATTAACATTATCAGAAGGGATTGAGTAGAACGATTTGTAGAGGCCACTTAGGCCTACAATACTACCTGGAAAACCACGACTAGATTCATCCCATTCGAGTTGGTCTATGGAAATAAATCCTTGTTGTCCATTGAGTTCGAGTATAATACCTTGAGTATGGAAGCACACTTGGATTTATACCTCGCTACAACACAACAAGAAAGGTTGCTTCAGCTCAATGGCTTGGATGGGTTTAGGTTGCAGGCTCTCTTGCACATTGAGGTAGTCCAACTACAGAGGAAGATCTGGCATGATAAACATATTAGGTAGAGATATTTTCAAGAGGATGATTGGTCCCTCCTGTATGATTCAAGGTTCAAGGATTTCAAAAGGAAATTAATGACAAGGTGGGTGGGCCCCTATCTAGTGGAAAAATGTTATGAGAATATTTTTTTCCAACTAAGAATAATTTATGAGGAAGGAATTCCCTTGTTGGTTAATGGTTAATGGTTAAATATATACAAAAGGCCTATGTCAAAAGAGGAGTTTACTAGTTCAATAAGCAAGGAGATGAATGTAATTGGGGGTCTCACAACCCTCAATTCATCTAGCCTTTGATAAGAAAAAGAAGAATAGAAAAAGAAAAAATAAAGGGCATAGGTGAAAACCTCCATGAGGCATGCCAAGAGAAAAAAAATATAATAAAATGAAAATATCCCCAAGTGAAAACCTCCTCTGAGGCAGTCTGTAGGTCTCAAAAACAAAAAAGAAGAAAAAAAAAAAAAAAAAAATGAAACAAAAGGAGGATGCACATAGAGGTAAAGGGGCCCTTGCGTCCCTCAATTCATCTAGCCTTTGATAAGAAAAAGAAGAATAGAAAAAGAAAAAATAAAGGGCATAGGTGAAAACCTCCATGAGGCATGCCAAGAGAAAAAAAATATAATAAAATGAAAATATCCCCAAGTGAAAACCTCCTCTGAGGCAGTCTGTAGGTCTCAAAAACAAAAAAGAAAAAAAAAAAGAAAAAAAATGAAACAAAAGGAGGATGCACACAGAGGTAAAGGGGCCCTTACTCCATTTTTGTTAACAGTTTTCTTTTGCAAGGTTCTAGCCACAATCAAGGGGAAAAATTTTGAAATAAAGGGGTCCACATTCCATTTATCCATCTCCCAAACTAGCCTCCTGCATTTCCTCCATCATTCCACCCATCTCCCTACACCCCTCCATCACAATTACACTCAATTCTACCTCAATCCTACAGTGTTATTAGATTGTCCTAAACTACTAGAGGATTGACCATAATTGCTATAGGATTGAGATTAACCACATGAAGGGGTCAAAACTCAATTTTTCGTTTCAGAAATGATAGGAGAGTTTCATCACACCTCCTTCACCTCTCACCCACACCATTTAACCACTTTCCCTTCCAGAACTCCACCTTTGTTTATAAAAAGACCTTATTTTCACCCCTTCTTCACAATCTTCCACCACTATCAAAGTTTCCAATCCCTTTCAATAGGATCACCATGAATTATCCAAGTCATTGGGTGCATTTAATGAATGTATTTATGGCTTTGGAAGGGGTTGTGTGACTACTGCAGGAAATAAACCAATCATGTAGTAGCTTGCACAAATCTTGATAGAACCAGAAGTAAAGAACTTTTGTTGCTCAAAAATGAAGATTTGGTCATCTTTAAGCATTTAGAGGCCACACCTGAGACCTAAGGAAGCCACACCATCCTTGAGAGGTGGATGCAAGGTCACTAATCCACTCCAACAGTAGCAGATTGAACACTGGAAGAACCTACATAAAAAAGAGACTTCAACAGTCAATACCTATCAAAAAATATCACTAAAATGTTTTTTTTGAGTGAGGACTAGTGCATGCAACAATAACATGGAAGATATCACCTCCAGGGACCAACATATAGATTAATGGTTAAGCAGAAGAATGCATTCATCCATAGAAGCTCGACATCATAGGTAGGCTTAGGTATGACACTCCTCACCTCTTCCCTTAAGCGTATATTGGTTAAAAAAAATGTTTTTAGTGAACGAGGAATTATTTTTTATGGGTTGGAGGTGGACAGTAAACTTGGCCACCCTTAAATATTAAAAGTGAAGCTCACTCACCCTTCCATCCAACCTGGAAAATTCAAAGCAGGAGGGTGATAACTATGAGTAGTGGGGCCAATGGTTAAAAAGGTAAATACGTTTAGGGGCTAGCTCACAAAGCATGTTAAGCCCACTACCACAAAAGGAAATAAAAGGAAAGGCCTGAAATTAGTTTCTCATTCAAAAAAATATTAGAAAGGCCCACTAAGACATCAAAGTTTGAGATAGCTATGGCCAGAGGTTCCATAGGGTGCTACAGAGTTGATTTAAAAGTGTTACAGGATAGGGAGCATGTGCTACACGGTCAAACATAGTTTTTATAGGATTAGCGGAATTTCTATAGGATTATAGAGGAGTTGCTAGAGTAACAAGCCGAGAAGTGAAAGAGGGTATGAATCAATGAGAATCTTCCTTCAAACCCCCACAATAATAATTAAATCGTCTAAGGAGGTGTAAGTGGCATATTTTCTCCTCACCCTCCATACAATTATTAAGTGAATTTCTGCCTATACAGGCATCCTGTAGCAAACCCCTGTAGAGTTGATTTCTTTTGAAAAATATTCTTTTTTATTAGATGAGGAAAACAAGGTGATAGAAGAGGTAGCCCTTTTGAGGCTTGTAATATAATTATCCCCTATTTAAACTAGAAAAGAGGCACCAACATCCTTACCCTACCTTGATACCCTAAGCTGCTAAAAATACAATTCTTCACAAAAAAAAAAAATTCTCCAAAATAAATTGAGGATGTAGTAGTAGGAGCCATGTGGGAAGATTTCAATAGAAGGGAACCCACATAGACCAACAGAATCCAACAACATCCCCCTGTCAAATATTTCTTCCTAGGCCACTAGTGGATGGGATTTTTTTAGAAATTGAAAAGTTATGATGATGACATAACCCATGAATTTTCCATGGCCCGTCACTCTCAAGGAGAAGATAGTGCCACCATTGTTGTAAGGGTACTTTCCATCCATTTGAATATATATCTCATTAGTAGACTGACCACCATACCTTTGTGAGTCAAATGGGGCAAGGAAGATAGAACAAAATCCATCACAACCAATAGAAATTTCTTCCTCTCTGGAGAGAAGCATGTTGAAGGGAAAAATGAAGGAAGAAGTGAGAGCCTCCCTTATCCTTAGGATGAAGTGACCTATAACATCCTCAAGTACATATCTTGTGAAGGAAGGTTAAGTGTTGTATATGCCTACCAATTTATGTTGCTCTATGAGCTAAGGTTTCAAGCATAACTTCCCATTCCAAGCAGGCTTAGTGTTCCACAGTTCCTCCTTTAGTCCATGATGGAAATGTTCTAAAGGGTGAGGGAAGGGAAGGAATAGTAAATTTTCCATCATGCCCTCTTAAGGCTCATTGTTATGAATGCCTAAAGCCAACTCAGGAGCCTTGTGTTGTGGAATAATTATGGAAATGGATAGGGAGGCCTTCATTGAGACACAAGCCCAAACCCTAACACAACATGAAGAGACCACAAAATATAGTGTTGGAGGTAAGTAAGAGGAAGAAGGAGAGGTTGAAGAACAAGAGGAAGAGGCAAAAGAGAAGTAACAAGAGGTTGAAGGAGAATCTAAAGAAGAGGAGAAAGAAGGAAGAGGGGACCAAAAAGCAGTAGAATAAACCCTTGGAGACCCCACTATACCGCACAAGAAGGGAAAACAAAGGCAACAAATAAGATATTGAAAGGGGAATATAGAACAAGAGGTGGCTACTACTCTAGTAGCCCTTAGCAAGCCTTTCAGACACAAGAGAAGGTAGCCCAAGAAAGGTCCCTTATACTTTAAAAGAAGAAAGAGCACCAAAATCAACCAAGGAAATCCTCAATCTTCCTCAACAATCCCAATCACAATTTATGAATCAGCTAGCCATCGAGAAAAAGAATTAGGAAGAGGAAAATGGAAAATTTAGGAGGCCACCTCCCCTAAAGCCAAGGGAAAATATCCTTTGACGCCCATGAGAAGACCAAACACTAGGACAGTCACAACCATTAAACTCAAGGAACAAACAGATATGCTATGGGAGAAAACATAGCTACTACAGGAAAGAACACAATTGCTACAGAAAAGACCAGATTTGCTACAAGATGAAGAAAAAGTGCTACATGAAGCGATGAAAACAACTCAAGTGGATGGAGAAGGTCCATAAGGACTCTGAAAGCCCACTCCACAGCCTAATCTTGCGTCCTATTACAAATTTAATGAAGGGGAAGAATTATACCTACAAAGTTTTCAATTCCCCTCCTATATGAGTTAGAAAAAGAGAGAGGAAGAACTCACCGGTGGATGCAAATTGAAAAATCCAAGAAAGTATAGGATGTGGGCCTCATGGAGGAAAATGTGTAACAAATGGGTAATGAATTAGTTGACTTGAGCCTAAAGGAATCATTCATGAAGGAGTAGCTACAGTAGAGAGTAAGAGGTTGAGAGAGCAACTACAGGAAAAGGAGGCACAACTTTCCACCATGGAAAGTTTGTCCATGGAGGCCATAAAATGAAGGCAGTTATCAAAATCATATGACATTTTCCTCAGTGAATGATGGATACAATTCCAAATTAAAACATTGGCATAATGTGTCTCTCTACCATTTTAGGATAATAGGAGGTTTGTTGACTTATTCCAATAGGTGAGAATTTAGGATAGAGCTAAATTGGTTGAATTTTATATGTACAACATGGTCATCACAGACATGAAATTTTGGGACCCCAACTCAAGATTGGTGGATGCACAACTAATGGCACTATCCTCTTGGCTGACCCATGAAGAAATGAGGGTTGAGGAAGTAAACAAGATTATAGACAAAGAAGAAAGTTAACCCCTATAAATCATAGCAAAGTTAATAAGCCTCAAGGTTGTCATAAGTAACCACAACATCATCCCTGTAGATCCCAAGTTGGCCCCACACTGCCTGGAAACACAAGAATAATCCATTCTCTATTCAAAGATACATTTAGGTTGTTGGAGACTGAGAAATTACAGGATTTTCAAAATATATGGCATGCTCTTCCACATAGTCTACAAATAATGGAATATCAATCCCATCAAACGTCGAGGAATGCCCTAGAAAGGACCTCACTCTAGAAAAACATTATTGAAAGGTTGAAAATAGATTGGATAAGGATATGTTTATCATCAGTAACCACAACATCATCTTTGTTAATCCCCAATTAACCCCTCGCTACATGGAAACACAAGAACAAGATATCCTCCATTTCGAGGATACCTTTAAGTTTTTGGGGACTTAGATCTTGTAGGATTTCCAAAGGAGATGGAATGTTATGCTCGACAGTCTACAAATCAGAGAATATCACTCTCATGAAAGGTTGAGGAATGCCTTGGAAAGGACCCCACTTTATAAAAGAATCTTTTAAAGGTTTAAAATCAATTGGATAGGGTTAACACTCAGTCCTCCCTTGTTATTGGGCCTACAAGAGAGAAGAGATCAAGAAGAGGAACAAAGGGAGTGGAAATCCATAGAGGAAAATATAGGATTCTATCCATTTGAGGACATGCCATTTGAGATGCCTTGGGATTTCAAGGAGGAAACCCAAGCCGTGCATGAACTACATATCAATGAGTAAGCTTCTCAGAGGGTGACCAACACTTTCAGTAGTGGGGTGATCATGGGTACCATTAAAAGGTATATTATAAGGCCATTTTCCACCCTCCAGCCCATAATTTCTCATTTCCCACATTAATTAACATATTTTTGGCCATAATGTGTTTAATAGGAAGACTAAAGGATGTTTTTCATGCTTCATGACCCAATTTGGTTAATTTGCAAGAAAAAATCATTTTTTAGTACATTTATGATGCAGAGGCATGATGGAGGCATCTAGAGGAAGTGTAGGAGGCTTTTCCACTACATTACTATAATTTGACTCGAAGTGATATGTTGGGTCCCTATAATACTAGTGATTACCCCATTACTATTATAGTTATACCCCTTGTTTATATTTTTGTGCCCCCATTGCCCCCATATTTTTATTAATGTGCCCATAGAATCCCTCTATTGTTATTTTTGTGGCTTTATATTATTATTGTTAGGTCGGCTAGATTATATTGTGACACCTTAGACTCCTATATATAGAAAGGAGGTTTTGTCATTTGAATCATCGAAGAATTGTTCATTTATGTAATTTAAAGGAGGTTGCCCCCTCGAAGAGGATGAATTCTAAGGCGTTGATCTATCTTTTCTATCTTTTCTTGAGCTGGTTTCATAACATTTGGTATCAGAGCTTTGGATTCTAGGGTTTCGCTGCTCCAAACAGATCATCGTGGAATTTTCGCTATAAATTTTTTCTGTGACGTTTCAGAAGTCACAAAAAAAACCCATTTGAGAAGAAATCGCGTTGAACCTTGGGTCCAAATTTCAGAGCTTTTCGCGCAATATTTTCGGAGATATGATCTGAGGAAGTTGGTCTTTTTGCATACTCCTGAATTACATTCAAAATAGGTGACCTCGGGAAAATCGTCATAACTTTCTCTCTGAGGATCGGAATGAAATTTCGTAAGAAGTTACAGAAAGAGGACTGGCTGTAGTTTCTTGTATGCATTTTGTAGATCCATAGGTCGAAACAATGACTCATGGAATGTCGTACAAGTTTGCTCTACTGAACTAGTCTATAAGCAAGTCACTGTGGGAGATTTCGCATAAATCTTCCTTGGAGAAACCAATTTGGGTCAGACTTGTGGCATTGTAAAGAGGACTCAGAAGGATACTACAAGTCAAAATTTCAGAATTGGATGATCCGAAATACATCAGATTCAATATCAGGCTTCTACAAAGTGAAAAAAGGTGTGTAGTTTTTTTTTTTAATTTTTGCATAAGCTTGGTTTGAAGGAATTCAAAGGGCATAGTAAAGCATTATTATTGGTAACTGATGCCCCGAGGAAAGAAAATACAAACACCTAGTAAGGAACCTGAAAGCTCTAGCATGACTCATGAAGAAGAGGAAGAAATGCTACATGATATATCAAAATTACAAGAACAAGTGCAACAAATGTCATGCTCACAAAAGCTAACAGAATCTAAGATAAATGGCGTGGAATCTAAGATAAATGGCGTGGAATCTAAGATAAAGGGCATGGAAGCTAAGATGGATGATTTGAAGACAGATTTGAAGACAGACATGGCAGATTTGAAGACAGATTTAACAAATTTTCTACAAGAAATACTTACTAATGGTGAAAAGGTTGTAAAGGAAACTCATGATGTGAAAAAAAGAAATGTTAATCATGATTCCATAGACTCTAATGTTGGATCAAAGACCCACCATATTCCAAAAATCAATATGAGGAAGTTTGATGGCAAGGATCCCACCACATGGATATTATAGGTGGAGCAGTTCTTCGATCTCAATAATGTGCAAAACACACAACTGAATGATAAGGCTACTACAGGTAGCAATTTCAGAACTGAATGATCCGAAATTACAGAGATACATCAGATTCAATATCAAGCTTCTATAAAGTGAAAAAAGGTGTGTAGTTTTTATTTTTATTTTTGTGTAAGCTTGGTTTAACAGAATTCAAAGGGCATAGTAAAGCATTATTATCGGTAACTGATGCCCCGATGAAAGAAAATGCAAACACCTAGTAAGGAACCTGAAAGCTCTAGCATGACTCATGAAGAAGAGGAAGAAATGCTACATGATATATCAAAATTACAAGAACAAGTGCAACAAATGTCACGCTCACAAAAGCTAACAGAAGCTAAGATAAGTGGCGTGGAATCTAAGATAAAGGGCATGGAAGCTAAGATGGATGATTCAAAGACAGATTTGAAGAGAGACATGGTAGATTTGAAGATAGATCTGAAGACAGACATGGAAGAATTGAAGAAGTTGCTACAAGAAAGGGTCACTAATGGTGAAAAGGTAGTAAAGGAAACTCATGATGAGAACAAAAGAAATGTTAATCATGATTCCATAGACGCTAATGTTGGATCGAAGAATCACCATATTCCAAAAATTGATATGAGGAAGTTTGATGGCAAGGATCCCGCCACATGGATATTACAGATGGAGCAATTCTTCGATCTCAATAATGTGCAAAACGCACAAAAGGTACGTATGGCAACTTTATATTTGGAACCAAATCAGTTTGTATGGTATCAATGGCTTTGCTCTCGTAAACAATTTATCACTTGGGCAATTTTTATGGAAGAATTGGTAGCACATTATGAAGATACAAAAAGCAACACTTTTTTTAGCCAATTGATAAGTCTCAAACAAAAGGGTTCAGTAATGGAGCACATTGAGGAGTTCCAAAAATTGAACATAAGGGTAAAAGATATTCCAGAAGAGCATAGGATTGATGTGTTCATAGGGTCTTTAAAAGATAATATCCAACATGATGTTCACTTTTGGGAACCTGATTCATTAGAGAAGGCATTCAGGTTAGCAAGAAAAATGGAAAGCAAAATTATGGCAACCAGGAAGCATACCACTCACAGCTATAAAGACGGAAGTGTTGTTGCCCCTAGTCTTCCACAACCTATAAGGTTGACACCACAACAATTGGAAGAAAAAAGAGAAAAAGGGCTTTGTTATTGTTGTGATAGCAAATACACTAAAGGTCATAAGTGTGCTGAGAAGAAATTATTCTACATAGATTGTGAAGAGGAAGAAGAAAAGGAGCAAGAAAGGTCAAAAGAAGAAGATATACTCCAGGAACAAAGCCTAGATGAAGAACAAATAAATCCGACCATATCTTTTAATGCATTGGCGGGAATTACCACTCCTCAAACCATCAAGATAGAAGGACAAATCAAGAAGAAAAAGGTAATAGTGTTGATTGATTCAGGAAGCACCCACAATTTTATTCATTGTAGGGTAGAAAAAGAATTGAATTGCTTCCTATATCCAGCACCAGAGTGTCAAGTGATGATTGCAAATGGAGGAACAATAAATTGCTCTGGAAAGTGCAATAATATCAAGCTATCCATGGGAGAATACGTATTGACTAGCCCAATGCTTTCCATTCCAATGGGAGGTGTTGATGTTGTACTAGGATTCCAATGGCTACAATCCTTGGGTACAATAACTTTTAATTTTCAAGAACTTTTCATCAAATTTTCTACGGAAGGAAAGGAAGTTGAATTAAGGGGTATTGCAGGGAAACCAGGAAAGATAATCAACTCTAATGGCATGACAAAGCTTCTAAAAAAGGAGCAAAGAGGTGTAATTGCACAATTATGTTCGTTAGATGTTTCCACATTGGAATCATCTATTTCTCCAGATCTCCAAAAAGTCCTGGACAATCATTCCAAGGTATTTGAGACTCCAAAAGGTCTCCCACCTATGCGTGATCATGATCATGCTATTCATCTGATTCCAGGAAGTGTTCCTCCAAACATCAGGACGTACAGATATCCCTATGTCCAAAAAATTGAAATTGAACGTATGGTTGCAGAAATGCTAGAGGCTGGTATAATTCAACCGAGTCAAAGTTCTTTCTCAGCTCCAGTAGTATTGGTGCACAAGAAGGATGGATCATGGTGCATGTGTCCGGATTATAGGGAGCTCAACAAGCTCACTATTAAAGATAAGTTCCCCATTCCTGTTATTGATGAATTACTGGATGAATTGCATGGATCAATTTACTTCACCAAGTTGGATCTTCGTTCGGGATATCATCAAATCAGAATGAAGATTGAAGACATTCCGAAAACGGCATTTAGAACTCATGAGGGTCATTATGAATTTTTGGTCATGCCTTTTGGCCTTACCAATGCACCTTCAACATTTCAAGGTTTGATGAATTCAATTTTCAAACCATTTCTTAGAAAATTTGTGTTAGTATTTTTTGATGATATACTAATCTACAGCAAGTCTTGGAAGGATCATGTTGAACATGTTGACAGGGTGCTACAACTATTGGAGGAGAAACAATTATATGCAAAAAGATCCAAATGTTTCTTTGGAGTCCAGGAGGTGGAATATTTGGGTCATATTGTATCTCATGAAGGAGTTAAGGTAGACCCTAGCAAAATTAAAGACATTAAGGAATGGAAAATCCCCACATCCATAAAGCATCTGCGAGGATTTCTTGGGTTGACAGGGTATTATCGCAAGTTTGTTAAGAATTATGGGAGAATAGCAGCAGCTCTAACAACATTATTGAAGAAAGATTCATTTTCATGGACTCCGGAAGCAACAAAGGCCTTTGAACATCTTAAAGAGGTAATGTGCCAAGCACCGGTCTTAGCTACACCGGACTTCACAAAAACCTTTATTGTGGAATGTGATGCTTCAGGAAATGGAATTGGTGTTGTTCTAATGCAAGATGAAAGACCCATTGCTTTTGAAAGTCGTCCAATCAAGGGAAAGTTTTTAAGCAAAGCTATTTATGAGAAGGAAATGTTGGCAATACTCCATGCACTTAAGAAATGGCGACCCTACCTAATGGGAAGACACTTCAAGGTAAAAACGGATCATGATAGCCTTAAATACTTTTTAGAACAAAGATTATCCTCTGAAGAGCAACAAAAGTGGGTCACAAAGATGTTGGGTTATGACTTTGAAATCATCTACAAAAAAGGGAAGCAAAATATGGTGGCAGATGCACTCTCAAGAAAGGATGGCGATGTGGAAGCATTGTTGTGTGCCATTTCTATTATCCAACCAGATTGGACAAATGAAGCAAGGGAGGAATGGAAGAATGACGAAGAAGTGTGGCCACTTATTCGAAAGCTACAACAAGATTCCAGTACTTCTGATACATTTAGCTGGCAAAATGATTCGTTATGGTACAAAGATCGCTTATACCTCTGTAAGAATTCCCAGCTAAAACAAAAGATTCTTATGGAATGGCACACTTCTCCCTTAGGAGGGCACTCAGGATTTTTAAAAACTTACCACAGGGTTAAGAAGGAATTTTTTTGGGATGGCCTTAAATCAGATATTCAAAAGTTTGTGGCAGAATGTTTGGCTTGACAACAAAATAAAGTTGAAACAATTAAGACACCGGGTCTATTACAACCTTTATCCATTCCAAGCCAACGTTGGGAGGAGGTACCAATGGATTTTATCACAGGTTTACCCAAGTCTGAGGGAAAGAGTGTCATCATGGTGGTAGTTGACAGACTTACCAAGTATGCACACTTTTGTGCACCATCACATCCATTTAAAGCCAGTACAGTTTCTACTGCATTTATGGAAACAATTCAAAAGCTACATGGAAACCCAAAGATTATTGTAAGTGACAGAGATCCCATTTTCACTGGAAATTTTTGGACAGAATTATTTTCTTGTCTTGGTACTCAGTTAGCTCATAGCTCATCTTATCATCCTCAATCTGATGGGAAAACTAAGATAGTAAACAAATTTTTGGAAGGATGTCTTCGTTTCTTTGTATCTGATAAACGGACACAATGGGTCAAATGGTTGCCTCTGGCTGAATGGTGGTATAACACTTCCTTTCATACAGCAACAAAAATGACCCCATTTATGGCACTTTATGGGTATCAACCACCATCCATCACATCATATTTAAGAGAAAATTCTAAGGTTCAGGCAATGGAACATCACATCGAACATCAACAACAAGTCCTCCAACTCTTAAAGGATAACCTCGTGTTGGCACAAAATAGAATGAAACAACAGGCAAATCAACATCGCAGTGAAAGAAGTTTTGATGTAGGTGATTGGGTATTCCTACGGCTACAACCATATAAGCAAATGTCCCTCAAGCAAGCTAAGAAGAATAATAAATTATCACCAAAGTATTATGGTCTGTACAAGGTGTTGCAAAAGATTGGTACTATGGCATACAAATTGGAGCTTCCTGCAGCTTCTCGATTACACCCAGTTTTCCATGTTTCATGCTTAAAGAAAGTTATAGGCGACAAGCTCCCAGTTCAAACAATATTGCCAGAACTTGACGAGGAAGGAAAAATTATATTGGAACCGGAAGCAGTTATGGAAACAAGAACTCGATAGCTACGAAATCGATCAATTTTAGAGTACCTTATCAAGTGGAAGAACTGATCCGCTGAAGATTCCACATGGGAGGATGAGAATTTTATGTAGAAGTATCCAGAACTACTCAAGCTTTGAGGACAACACTTTTTTGAAGGCGAGGGGCATGTTGGGTCCCTATAATACTATTGATTACCCCATTACTATTGTAGTTATACCCCTTATTTATATTGTTGTGCCCCCATTGCCCCCATATTGTTATTAATGTGCCCATAGAATCCCTCTATTGTTATTTTTGTGGCTTTATATTATTATTGTTAGGTTGGCTGGATTATATTGTGACTCCTTAGACTCCTATATATAGAAAGGAGTTTTTGTCATTTGAATCATTGAAGAATTGTTCATTTATGTAATGTAAAGAAGGTTGCCCCCTCAAAGAGGCTCAATTATAAGGCGTTGATCTATCTTTTCTTGCGCTGGTTTCATAAAATCAATTGGATAGGGTTAACACTCAGTCCTCCCTTGTTATTGGGCCTACAAGAGAGAAGAGATCAAGAAGAGGAACAAAGGGAGTGGAAATCCATAGAGGAAAATATAGGATTGTATCCATTTGAGGACACGCCATTTGAGATGCCTTGGGATGTCAAGGAGGAAACCCAAGCCGTGCATGAACTACATATCAATGATTAAGCTTCTCAGAGGGTGACCAACACTTTCAGCAGTGGGGTGATCATGGGTACCATTAAAAGGTATATTATAAGGCCATTTTTCCACCCTCCAGCCCATAATTTCTCATTTCCCACATTAACTAACATATTTTTGGCCATAATGTGTTTAATAGGAAGACTAAAGGATGTTTTTCATGCTTCATGACCCAATTTGGTTAATTTGCAGGAAAAAAGCATTTTTTAGTACATTTATGATGTAGAGGCATGATGGAGGCATCTAGAGGAAGTGTAGGAGGCTTTTCCACTACATTACTATAATTTGACTCGAAGTGATACGTAGAATCAGTCATCTATTGCTCGAAGTCTAATAGAAACCAATGAACTCAAGTGAATGTGAGGATCTAAGGGAGCTAGATCCACTTTTCTTGAGATTTTGGAGGGAATTAGTCCTCCTTCCAATGTGGTTTCCCTTCAATCATCTTTGTATAAATAAATAAGCCCAAGGGCGCATTAGGGTTCAAATTTTAGAAGCAAGAAGGGCTACTAAGAGCCAAGTGCTCAAGACTGTCATTTCTATTCTTATTTGCATGATGTATATGAACTCTATTTTATGTTAATGAAAATTCTATTGTTGCTTCACATATGAGTTTGTTGCAGAGGCTTGAGTCCCCTTAGGTTAGGGCCCAACCCAAAGGCTACAATCCCTCATTATGTATCATGTTTATGGATTATTTTAGTAGCATCATTTCCTTCCTTATTTGAGTAGAAGTTTATTTGCTAGAAAATTGCAGTTGTGTTGTGGCCAGCAACAACCCCCCTTCTTATTTAGTGTTATTCCTAATACTAAATAAGTGGGGACACTTAGTTAAAAATTTTAAAAATCAAATTAGTGTTTAAATTTCCTTTTTCAAATAAAATTACCATCATAAACTTAGGAAGCCCCCCTTGCAAAATCCAAAAATCTAAGTTTCATGATAAGGTAAGACACAAATCTTTCCTTAGGAATATCACATCGGAAAAAGATAACAGGATACCTCCTTATGAGCTGAATTTTAAACATTGCGAGATTGCGATGTGTGATAATGAAATATCGCATCGCATACAGCACAATGTACAACGAAACACTTTAATTTTCCGATATGCGATGACGCCGATCGCAAAATTGCATTTCACAGGAAACAGGTTAACAAAGATTGGCATACATCACATTCCTGCGATCTGCGATATTGCGATCTCATGATACAACGATGTTAAGTTATGGTATGTTATATGCTTATAGCAGTTTACTTTTTTTCCTTATTATATTCCAAAGATTAGCAATCACACGTACATAAAGTAAAGTGAAAATAGAACATTAAACGATCGACAGAAAACAAGCCAAGACAAGAGACACAAGATGTGGCGGCTAGCCAGGGACGAACCCCACAATGTGTGGGGAAACCCTTTGATCAAATCTTCTTTTATCTTCAATAATTCAGCAGAGAGAAATAGTACAATAAATCT
Source organism: Pinus tabuliformis (assembly GCA_031772625.1). NCBI lineage: Eukaryota > Viridiplantae > Streptophyta > Pinopsida > Pinales > Pinaceae > Pinus > Pinus tabuliformis. The sequence goes on from CM062811.1 coordinate 415,344,371, forward strand.
GATTCATATCAGCAGTAGCAAACCCTAGATCAGCAGTATCAGCATTAGCAGCTTCATTATCAAACTAGGGCAGACCATATCTCACAAACCGATCGTCGGATTGACTTCATTCCACCACCAAAAGTTTTAGCTTCCAGAGGAGGTTTAGATGAACCTATAGTGCAGTTCAGATGAGGAGATCTTCTAGGCCACGCAAGTCAATCTTTACTTCTGCATTTGCAGCTTCAGTTTCAGCAGTTTCTGGCTTCAAACTAGGGCAGTCGATATCTTGCAAACCGTTCGTCGGATTGACTTCATTCCACCACCAAAAGTTGTGGCTTTTATAGGAGGTTCAGATGAACCTACATCACAGTTCCAAAGAGGAGATCTTCTAGGCCACGCAAGTCAATCTTTACTTCTGCAGTTGCAGCTTCATTTTCAGCAGTTTCCAGCTTCAAATGTGTGAGAGAGAGACCCATTTCAGCGCAGTAGAGAAGAGACTCATTTCTGCGCAGTAGAGAGAGAGAGAGATGTAATGAGATGAGTGAGTCCAAATGAGGAAAAGTCCTCTTATATTTATACACAACGTTGGTGGGTGAATAGATGCGACTGTTGGGCTTCTGAGCCTACATGAGTTGTAGGTCGGCTTGATAATAATTCCATAATCAAAATAAATTCATATCTCCATGAATACTTATCGGAATCGGATGATCTTTATATCAATCCTACACCTCTCGACGAGAGGAATCTAATAAAAATATTATCAGCCATGAATAAGATGACCCACATGAAGTTTTTCCCTGGTTGCCAATTTTAACACTCCCTCTCAACCATGGATAACTTCATCTACAATCTATCTATCGGTCGTTACTATTCATCCATCAAATGCACTGCCCTATACAGCCTGACCCTTGTCCTGCTCTGCTCTATTCTGCCTGTCTTGCTTTTTCTTGTTCTGCCCTGCACTGATCTGTTCTGCTCTGCTCTTGAATTGTTCTGTTCTGCTATGCTTTTGTCCGAATTATGAAGAAGAAGAAATGATCGAGGATGTATCATACTGACTCAAAGTCAGTCTCAGAGTATGTACCACTGGTCCCAGACCAATCTCAACCAACCCGAAGTCAGCGTCATAGTGAGTACAACTCCACTGGTCCTAGACCAGTATCATCCTCCACTGACTCAAAGTCAGTCTCAGAGTGCATACTGCTGGTCCCAGACCAGTCTCAGCCGACCCGAAGTCAGCTTCATAGTAAGTACCACTCCTACCACTGGTCCCAGACCAGTATCGTAGTCTCAAAGAGTGTACCACTAGTCCCAGACCAGTCTCAACCGACCAGAAGTCAGCGTCATAGTATGTACCACTATCACTGGTCCCAGACCAGTACTGCACTGACACGAAGTCAGTCTCGGAGTATGTACCACTGGTCCCAGACCAGTCTCAACTGACCTGAAGTCAGCATCATAGTATGGTACAACTCCTACCACTGGTCCCAGACCAGTCTCAACCGACCCGAAGTCAGCATCATAGTATGTACCACTCTCACTGGTCCCAGACTAGTACTGCACTGACATGAAGTCAGTCTCGGAGTATGTACCATTGGTCCCAAACCAGTCTCAACCGACCCGAAGTTAGCGTCATAGTATGGTACAACTCCTACCACTGGTCCCAGACCAGTATCGCAGTCTCAAAGAGTGTACCACTGGTCCCAGACCAGTCTCAATTGACCCAAAGTCAGCATCATAGTATGTACCACTCTCACTGGTCCTAGACCAGTACTGCACTGGCACGAAGTCAATCTCGGAGTATGTACCACTGGTCCCAGACCAGTCTCAACCGACCCGAAGTTAGCATCATAGTATGGTACAACTCCTACCACTGGTCCCAGACCAGTATCATTGATCCCAAATCAATGGAGGCCATCCTAGCGTAGGGAGTATGGTAGATACAATGATGCATCCATCAGTACTACTATGGTCCCTAACTTCATTTCCCTGCTCATTGATCAGATGAGAGGTACTTCCCATGAGTCCCAAACTGCATGGGTAGGATGCCTCGACAGGAGAACTAATCAATCCTGTCCTCACAAGAGAACACATCAATCCTGCTACAATCACCATGGAGAACACATCAATCCAAGTTTCCATGGAGAACACATCAATCCAGGCCTCACAGGAGAACTACTCATCCTGCTACACAAGAGAGCGAATCATCCTGTTCCATAAGAGAGCGAATCATCTTGTCCCACAAGAGAGAAAATCATCTTGTTCCAGTGTGCACCACCAGGGGAGGGTGAGTCACCCTGTGGTCATATGTTGCTCCAGTAGGAACCGCAAGCCTTCAGAGCTCCCAGAGCTCAATGTATGCAACATGCAGGACCCTTGTCCAAGGGTTTCTTTCCAACTCCAAGTCGTTTCGAAAAATCACAGATTAGATCTTTCCTCGAGGCTTTGACAAGGTGTATCAACCTATACATCATCTTAATGTGATGGAGCTTCCTTGCTCATCGACTTACCATATCCCAGATGATGTCTATCTGCTGGAGCAATTGACGAATATGGGATTCCTCAATAATCGAATCCCACCTCTGGTTGTTATAGAGAATCACAGTGGTATCCAATGTAAATCCAAACAGCTCACTAAAGAGCTTTCGCAGCCAAACTTCCTCACATGAGGTCATGCTAGCAACAATATATCCTACTTCAGCGGTGCTCAAAGCCACCGACTTCTGCTTCCTACTGATCCAGGATATCGAAGTAGATCCCAAGGTGAAATAGCACTCAGAAGTGCTCTTACGGTCCACCACACTGCATGCCCAATCAGCATCAGTATATCCAAGTAGTCTCACATCTCTGACAGTGTATCTTAATCCATGAGAGATTGTGTCCTGAAGACATCTCAGAATATTCTTGGCATCAATGCAGTGAGGCTCAACCAAATATGAGCTCACAATTCTAACTGCAAAACATTTGTTCAGATGGAGGTTCACCAAGAACATCAATGCGAATGAGTTTTTGAAACTCAGAGGCATTTCCCAAGTCTGGTCCGACATCACTACCATATAAATTCTAAAAGTTAAGATCCTCGAGGTAGTCATAAGATTTCAGTCCATCATACCGAATCTTTCCAATATATTTACCAGATATTTTCTTTAAGATAGGAAATTTTCCTTGGCTTCTGCCACACTTCAAGTCGTTGGTCCTTCATTTCAAATTCAAAAGCCATCTCCCTCTTACATTTGTGAATGAGAGGGTTTGCACCTATTAGAAAGAGGTCATCCACATACAACACCAGTATGAGAGGCTTGTCATCTTCAACCTTAAAGTAAAGGTTAGGATCAGCTTCACTCCTAGTGAATCCCAACTTCATCAAGTAGCTATCGATCCTCTCATACCATGCTCGGGGTGCTTGCTTCAGCCCATAGAGAGCCTTCTTCAACCTGCATACATGAGATTTTCAACCATAAATCTCAAATCCTTTAGGTTTCTCCACATAGACCTCTTCTTTGATAGAACCATGCAAGAACGCGGTCTTAACATCCATCTGATGTAGGTTCCATCCTTGTGAAGCCACAAGGGCTATGATCAAGCGGATGGTCGTATATCTAGCAACAGGTGCAAATATCATAGTCTATACCTCCCTTTGGGATAAACCACGAGCAACAAAATGAACCTTATACTTTTCCATACTTCCATTTGCTGCATGCTTTATCTTGTAAAGCCATTTTGAAGTAACAATTTTCTTGTCCAAGGTCTCAGAACTACTTCCCAGACATCATTCTCCATAATAGACTCATATTCTATGGTCATAGCACCCTTCCATATTTAATTCTTGATGACATCTGAGAATGATGAAGGCTCATTTTGTATGATCGTGCTCATGATGGTCAAGTATCCCTAATACCTGTTAGGTTTCTTACTTTGACGGAAGGTTCCTCAGGGTGCAGCATGTCCTTCAGCATCATCAAGTATCCCTCTAAGAAGGCTCATGTGGATGAGGATCAATTGGATCCATGGGTTCTTCTACATCAGGCATTGATTCATCATCTTTTTCTTTCGGTTCCCTGGGGTCAGCTTCTTGAGAGCTCCTCAAAGTCGGAAGATTGTTCACCTTGTGGTGAACTTTTCTTCACGAGTCTAGGAACCCAATGCTTGATGAGGGCATCAATTTTGTACATATACGGCGGTGATTGTAGTTTCAACCCATAGAAGCTTTGGAAGTCTTTGATCATGTAGCATGGCCCGGACAGCTTCCATAATCGTGCGGTTCTTCCTTCCCACCACACCATTCTCCTCAGGAGTATGTGGTGTAGTAGTCTCCCTCTTAATGCCAACCTCAGGTATGCCTGAGTGAACCAACTAAAATATATCAGAGGTCTTGCTTTGGCTTGAGGGGAATGGTCCCCTTTTGAGCTTTCCTTTGGCACATCCCGGACATACACCCTCTTTCTCTACTTGGAATTTGGGCATCCCTATTACCATCTGTCTTACGTCGGGTAGAGCTTTGTAGTGAAGGTGGGAAAACCTTCGATGCCAAAGTTTAGACTAAAGAGTTGTGTCACAAGACATGACACCTAGCGGACTTCCATCAACTTGATATAATGAATCAACACTAAACCCAAGAGTAAAGGCATCTTTAACATTATTTTTTCATATGCATACCTTGCCATTGCTGAAGGTTACCTTGTAGCCTCTGTCTTCCATTGCCAAGATGGACACTAGATTCCTTTTGAGGTCAGGTGCATTTAATACATCCTGGACTTTCTAGCCTTCTTGAATGGTTGTCCTCTTCCTCGATCTCCAGCTCTCCTCTTACCTTTGCTGTTGAATTTGTCATTCCTTTGATTTGCCATCAAAGGGATTTCGAGTTGCACCACTGCATATTGTACCATGCTTCTCTAATCATGATTATCATCATGCTGCCCATGTCCATGATTTTATCCATCATAATGCTGCTCAAACTAGTGTGCATCATCATCATGCTATCCTATATGTCCATGATCTCATGTTGCCCTTTATGTCCATGATCTCATTCATCATGATGCTCATGATCTCATACATAGTGACTTGCTTTATCGCAAATGTAACATCGTCACTTTCTTCTAGCCTTAGGTCCAACCTTTCCTTTTTATTTAGTTCTAGAATTATTTCTTTTCTTTGCATGAGAAGAAAAGGCAGCAGGAGGACCTTTAGGCATGGGCATTTCTTGCACTTCTTCCCTTGTTTCTTCTTGAATGCATCTAACCATTAATTCCTCGAAACCAGGAATTACATTATAGTTCAAAAGAGTATTCTTGAACACATACCATTCAAATGGAAATCCTCCAAAAGTTGTGAGTGCCATTTCTCTGTCAGTAATAGTTTCCCCAATAGATAGGAGATCATTCTTGATCTTGGTGATTCTTAAGAAGTATGCTTGCATACTTTCATCTTTACCCTTGTTGATTTCCCTCAGCTTATTTCTAAGAAACAAAACTTGATTTGCATCATTAACTTTAAATAAACTCACCAGTCTATCGTAGATTTCCTTGGAGGTGTCCAGTTCAAAGATGTAGGCCACCAAGTGCTTGTCGATAGAGTCCCAGATGATCTTCTATTATTTTGACTTCTCCATTTTTTCATTTGTTCCAGGCAGCAACGGATGCATTTGATGGAGGCTCAATAATATTGCCTCTCACATGATCCAACACTCCTTGATTCTCAAGGGTTAGATCGATAGACATCTTCCATACGTGATAGTCAGCTTTCTCACGGAGCTTGTCTTCAGCATGAAAGAGTGTTGAGGACCCCATAGTTCTTTTAGGATAGCCTTGCCAATATTCTCTTCGATGATTGCTCTTGCTCTTTCTCGGGCTTTGTCTTCACCTCAGCCCTGATACCATGTTAAGTTATGGTATGTTCTATGCTTATAATAGTTTACTTCTTTTCCTTATTATATTCCAAAGATTAGCAATCACACGTACATAAAGTAAAGTGCAAATAGAACATTAAACGATCGACAGAAAACAAGCCAAGGCAAGAGACACAAGATGTGGCAGCTAGCCAGGGACAAACCCCACAATGTGTGGGGAAACCCTTTGATCAAATCTTCTTTTATCTTCAATAATTCAGCAGAGAGAAATAGTACAATAAATCTGATTCATATCAGCAGTAGCAAACCCTAGATCAACAGCATCAACATTAGCAGCTTCATTATCAAACTAGGGCAGACCATATCTCACAAACCGATCGTCGGATTGACTTCATTCCACCACCAAAAGTTTCGGCTTCCAGAGGAGGTTCAGATGAACCTACAACATAGTTTAGATGAGGAGATCTTCTAGGCCACGCAAGTCAATCTTTACTTCTGCAGTTGTAGCTTCAGTTTCAGCAGTTTCTGGCTTCAAACTAGGGCAGTTGATATCTTGCAAACCGTTCGTCGGATTGACTTCATTCCACCACCAAAAGTTGTGGCTTTTAGAGGAGGTTCAGATGAACCTACAGCGTAGTTCCAAAGAGGAGATCTTCTAGGCCACGCAAGTCAATCTTTACTTCTGCAGTTGCAGCTTCAGTTTCAGCAGTTTCCGGCTTCAAATGTGCGAGAGAGAGACCCATTTCAGCGCAGTAGAGAAGAGACTCATTTCTGCGCAGTAGAGAGAGAGAGATGTAATGAGATGAGTGAGTCCAAATGAGGAAAAGTACTCTTATATTTATACACAACATTGGTGGGTGAATATATGCGACTGTTGGGCTTCTGAGCCTACATGAGTTGTAGGTCGGCTTGATAATAATTCCATAATCAAAATAAATTCATATCTCCATGAATACTTATCGGAATCGGATGATCTTTATATCATCCTACACCTCTCAACGAGAGGAATCTAATAAAAATATTATCAGCCATGAATAAGATGACCCACATGAATTTTTGCCCTGGTTGCCAATTTTAACAAGCGAAAATGCAATAATGTGATATCATGAGTGACCAACTTTGCGATGTTACAATTTTGTGATATTATCATTTTGCGATGCTGCGATCTGTGATATTGCGAAGCAAATCGCAAAATCGCTCCATCGCAAATCTTTTGGGCGCGTTATTCAAGAAAAGTATTTTCCATAAGCTGACACTTGGTTATGCACTTTAATGCTAATAAATGAGTTAGTTTCCAGTTATTAATGGAATATGGGTTCGTGCTTATCGAAAAAATCATCTCACGTAAGGTGGTATACTTTATGTGTCTGCAGCATTTAAAACTTTCCCATCACCCTTCCTTGTCATTCATTTTCACTTGTGAATTGCAGGAACGGAGAACAGAGGACGATACAAAGCAATACGCAGGTTAAAATGGGAAAGAAAAGCAAAGCCCCGAGCTCAGAAGAAAAGGAAATGGCACCCTTATATACAGACACGTCATGTAACAGAGACGCGGGAATTGCTACATGGGAAGGCATGTATAATCTACTTGAAGAGGAGAATCCCAGAGTAATGGAAGTAGTTGCTACCGCGGGCTCAAATGGTTCTTCTAAAGCATCCCTTACAGAGCTAGCTTTCTCATTCTTACACCTAATAGCAACAAGGCCCAAAATTCTCTCATACATGAACATGGTCAAGTGGACACTGGACAGTGCCAATATCAGAAATGAACAGTTTAAGACTCAAGGTCAAGAGCTTACAGAATCATTATTTTTACAAGATTTGAGCTTTATATCCGCTAAAAGGAAAAGGCGCAAAAGGAAAAAAACGCATCAAGGAAGCTCGGAGCAAGAAACGGAGGCAGTTTCTGATGCGCGCATCGCTGAGAAAAATTCCTAAAAAAGGAAAGCTGCTAATTTCCCAGTCACCTGCAAGCTCTGAAAATTGCAAAGAAAAAAAGATACAGGCAAATTGGAAGCAAAAGGCAAAAGAAAAGGCAGATGCAATCCAATGGTTAACCAGGTTGAACTAGGATTATTACTGGGCTTACTTGGTAAAGCCACATAGCCAGTGGATGACTCTTAAGTGTATCATCAATTTGGCCAAAAAGATGGCGCCAGCTCTTGTCAATTCTGTTTTCTCAGCTCAACTAAAATCGGAAGTCGGCCAACCGACTCTTCCCAAACAGATGCTGCATGCGTGCGATTTCAAGGACCAAATACAGAAGTAGTTTAATTTTAGATTCAATTTTAGTTTTAATTTTGTTTTATTTTCCTGAAAAGAGGACGGTCATTTAAACCGCATCCTATATTTTTGTAATAATTTATTTTTAGATTTAATTAGTAGTATTTAAACCCTTCTCATGCATTTAGAGAAGGGTCCTGAAATTTATCAAAAACTTATCCCCAGAACATGCACTTTTGTACCCTCTGAGGAGGTTTTGATGAATGAATGGAACAGGATTTATTGATGTTTGCATTTGATATATGCTACTGATTTTGCACTTTTGTACTCTTAGTGGATATTTGATCAAGAAGAGATACATCATTATCGCTTGAAGCTCATGAGTAGGACTAGTTATAAATGGTATTTCTATCTCTTAACTATTTCTGCCTTGTGTTAGAGTGATTTTCAGTTCAATGATTTATATATTAATGTATGAATGCCTGAGTTATCATTTGGCACTTTTGTACGGTGATAGCTATTTATTTATGATTAGTGTATGAATAGCTTATTATGTGATATGTTTTTCACAACTGTTTTGTCTAACTTTTTATACAAAGTGGTTCATAACTGTTATTGTATTCTTTTCTCATAACAGTTGAATGATCTTTATTACCAGTTGTTATTTGAAATCATTTTAGATTGCATAGAAGAAAGATTACACCCTGGGTTAGTGTAGATTTAGATATTTCTGCTTATTAGAATATAATTTCTTTAGTGGCAGAAACTTCTTCTAAAAAGCCATATAGGCCTTTTAAAAGAAATCCTTCAACTGATTCCAAACCCCCTAACACTATATCAAATGCTGAGTCAGAAGAAGAAGAAGAAGAGGAAAACACTACCGAAGAACATACCGTTGAAGAAGAAGTTGTAGAGTTACAAGGTATGTGGGATTTTATCCTCCCAAATGAAGAAGATCAAGACCGGTTAGTACTCACAGCAGAAATCAACTTGATCCTCCTCAGCCTACACCTAAGCCAAAGAGCACAAGCTCAATGTCTAAGGATAAAGTCATAGTCAAGAAAACATCACCTAAAGCAACTCAAACCAGCCCCAGTCCAAACAGACACATCTACTCCATCTAAAACGCTAATCATTTCAGATGAAATGGAGTATACCATCGTAGAAGATATGAAAAAGACTAGGGTCAATATTACTCTTTTTGAATTGAGCAAGTTAAAACACTAGCAGAAAGTACTTTTGAAAGAATTACATGCTCTGCCAGTTGCACCTTTACCAGCTACTGTAATCTCTCAAGCTTCTCATGATATGGGAAGACCTCCAACTAGTACGATGAATAAAGTTGATCCAAATGATATCACGTTAATTGGAGGAAGATCGAGATCACATACTCCCCCATTTCTCCTTATGAAATTTTCAATAAAAATGTGCATAATTGCTTAGTTGAGTCTGGAGCTTCATCAAATATTTTACCAAGATCAATTTGTGCAAAATTGAATGTTCAACCATAGAAATCCATTGTGCGCATATTTCAGCTAGATCGATCACAATTCAAAGTGATTGGCAAGTTAAATCAGGTTACCATAAGGCTGTCATCCAACCCAAAGGTATGTCAAGTTATCGACATTTTAGTTGCTGATATTCCTGAATTTTATGGCTTAATTCTTAGCAGAGACTGGTTAGAAAAACTTCATGGATACTTTGCAAATGACTGGTCCCATATGTGGCTCCCTTATAATGGTAAACCAAACCAAATAAATGTTGAATGCGAACGACATCAGAAATACATAGTAATAGAACTTGAGGGAGAAAACGAACCAGTAGCATATAATTCTAATATCATAGGCAACTATTCAGCAGATTCTTTCTTAGGAAATTTTAATGCTCATACTTCACCTTACCTAGAACATTCTGTTTTATCTCAAGTAGAAAATTTTTAACAAACAGATAGTTCTAAATGCATTAATTTTATAGATAGTCTTGTAAATAAATCTTTTTTTTAGAAATTATTTTTTGATGGTTCTAAGTCTAACGAAGGAGCAGGATCAGGATGCATGTTAGTAAGCCCAGAGGGAGATAAAACCATGCTAACTTGCAGACTCAAAGTCGAGTGCACCAACAATACCGCAGAATACGAAGCTATAGTCCAAGGGTTGTACAAGGCAATCGAATTAGACATCAAATACTTGCAAGTTTTCGAAGATTCTGAAATTGTAATAAGACAAGTACGTAATACTATACACTGTTTATTAGGTCATTTAAAGCATTATCATTCTTTAGTTCAAGATCTGACTGAACATTTTATAGCATTTAATATTTCCTCAATTCCCAGACTCCAGAATGCTGGCGCAGACCTCTTAGCCAACATAGCTTCCAAGCTCATTCCTTCAGAAGATTTTAGCGCTGACCGATTTTCAATTGAGTTAATTTTTAGACCATCTATCCCTGATAACATTACCAATTGGAGGATTTTCAACGACGATCCTGATATTGTGAGTTTTCTCACATCTGAAGGATCCTATACCAATCAAATAATTGACGAAGACCAACATGACCAACAATTGCAACAGGATAGCACTAACAATGCTATACCTAAATCAGTAGTCAAATTAGAGCACCTCTATGATTTGAAATATCGATTCAAAAGATCTACCAATTCAAAACTCCAAATTTCAACTTTGAATTATGAATTAGTAAATCTAGGAACTGATGCCAAACTGAAAAATATCAACCTAGGCCTTGGCCTAGCCCCTGAAGAGAAATTAGCATATATCCGTCTCTTGAAACAATACAAAAGTGTCTTTTCTTGGAATTACGATGAACTCAAAACATATGACACCTCCATCATCCAACATACTATCCCAATGATCGATAATGAAAAACCTGTCCAACAAAAGTTGAGAAAGATCCATCCAAATTTAGAAAATCAAATCAAAACTGAACTCAATAAGTTATTGAAAGCCAAAATAATCTTTCCCGTTAGACATTCTAGATGGGTCTCCAATATGGTACCCGTTAGAAAGAAAAATGGAGATATTAGAAATTTGCATTGTCTTTCGAAACCTTAACAAGGCCTGCCAAAAGGATAATTTTCCTTTACCTCCCATGGAACAAATACTGCAACCAGTTGTGGGCTCAGAATTAATTTCATTCTTGGATGGATTCTCAGGATACAACCAAGTGTTGGTACATCCAGGCGGTCAATTAAAAATGACATTCAGAACTAAGTGGGGCACATACACATATCAAAAGATGCCATTTGGTTTGATTAACGCGGGTGCCACATTTCAAAGAGCCATGGACATTGCATTCAAAGGGTTAGTTAATAATTCAGTGGTAATCTATTTGGATGATATTACTGTTTATTCCAAGAAATGAAACAACCATCTCAGGAATTCTAAACAAATCTTCCAACGTTGTTTAAGGTATGGGATTTCACTTAACTCGAAAAAATCCTTTTTCACATTGAGTGAAGGAAAACTTCTAGGATTTATAGTGTCAAAATCTGGAATTCACATTGATCCTGACAGAATTAAGGAAATTTCTGTAGTACCCCTACCTCACAACAAGAAAGCCATGCAATCTTTCCTTGGCCAGATTAAATTTGTAAATATATTTGTGCAGATTTTTCAAGAATCGTGTCTCCTTTACAAGCTATGATTAAAAAGAACGCAAATTTTAAATGGGGCCAAGATGAACATGAGGCATTCAATCTAATCAAGCAAGCAATTATTAATGCTCCATCTTTAGCAACTCCAAATTTTTCTGATCCTTTTATTTTGTATACATTTGCCTCGGATAGATCATATGCTGCGATACTCACTCAATCAAATCAAGAAAAGGTGGAAGCCCCAATTGCTTTTTTCAGTTCCAATTTACAAGGTATTGAATTGAATTATTCAGATGTGGAGAAACAAGCTTATGCTGTTTTCAAAGCAATTAAATATTTCAGACCTTTTTTACTCAAAACACATACCAAGATCATAGTACTGTTTCTAGCTGTAAGAAATCTTCTAGTACAGAAGGATGTGGGTGAGAAAAGGGCCAATTGGGTTACTGCCTTACAAGAATACAACGTAGAAATCAAACCAGTAAATATTATAAAAGCTCAAGGCTTTTGCAAAATGCTAGCAGGAGCATCGCTAATGCTCGAAAATCCGTCTGAAGAGGTACAAGTATATGAGGTAAGCCTAAATGATGTTGAGTCATTATATGCTGATATTATTTATTATTTAAAGAATGGATATGCTCCTCCAAACCTAGATCTTACCAAGAAAAGAGCCCTAAGGTTAAAATCCAAACAATATCAACTTGTGAATGACGTTCCTTTTAGAATAAATTATGATTCTGTTCTTCTTAGTTGTCTTGAGAAAGCTGAAGCTTAAAAAGTCTTGCAGGAACTCCACAATGGGCCAGCAGGCGGACATTACGCTGGAGACACCACTGCTCATAAGATCTTACGCGCAGGCTATTACTGGCCCACATTATTCAAAGACGCACACAACTACGTAAGGAAATGCCAAGTCTATCAAACTGCTGCTGGGAGACAAAAGAAACCATCCTTGCCACTGCAACCAGTTATCATCGAACAGCCATTCGATCAGTGGGGATTGGACATAATAGGTGAGATCATTCCTCACTCTTCTAAACAGCATAGATACATCCTAACAGCGAAAGATTACTTTACTAAATGGGTAGAAGCAGTTCCACTCAAGACGGCTTATGCTGAAAATATCATTGAATTCATAGATCAGTTCATAATCACCAGGTTTGGATTTCCTTCCACTTTAATGTTTGATAATGAATCATACTTTTCTGGTAATGCAATGACTGAATTTGCACTCAAAAGGGGTTTCAATCATAAATACTTGGCCATTTATTATCCACAAGGGAATGGGTTAGCTGAATCTAAAAATAAGAACTTAATTAGAATCATTAAGTGAACCATTGACCAAAATCATAAAAATTGGCATAAGTCTTTAATATATGCTTTATGGGTAGATCGAATAACGCAGAAAGCCTCTATCGGCACTTCTCCCGTTAACTTAGTTTATGGGAAAGAAGTGGTTCTTCCAACACATCTAGCAATTCCCTCTTTAGCCTTGGTCCAATATATTGATGAAGTACCAACTTCCTCTTTACAACTTAGGCAGCTGGAATTAATTAAATTAGAAGAACAACGAGAACGGGCTAATATTACTCACACTCATCATCAAGCATTGGCGAAGGCCTCTTTTGATTCCAATATGATATCCAGAAAATATTTTCAGATGGGAGATCTAGTTTTAAAATGGGACAAGGCTCATGAGGAAAAGGGAAAACATACGAAATTTCGAAGAATGTGGCTTGGTCCTTTTCATATCATAGAAGTCATAGGTCCATCTACCTTCATGTTACAAGATTTAACAGGAAAAAGAGATTCTCTACCTGTTAATGGTCAGATTCTTAAGAAATATTTTCCATAGAAGATTATTCTTCTATTTTATAGAGTAGTTGTTTTTCTTTTCATAATAAAACCAGTTGTGAATGGTTACAATAGGCATTTACGAAAAAGACACCAATTCTCTTTCAAATTTTGATCTTTCGCTTGTATAAATAGCAAATCTTTTGGAAAATTGATCTTTATTATTGAAAGATACAGTTAAAAACTCTAGCCTAGATATGATACTAGTTTCAACTTCATAAAATTTGATGAAAACAACCTTTAGTGAGAAATTGTTTTATATCAGTGCAATGAAAGGTATCAATAACAAAATAAAGATTCTCTGTAGAACAACTATTTCAAAAAACTCTATTATTGTCATCCAGAGCTATCTTAAGGAAACAATGACTTCCTCCCTACTAAGGAAATCACAACTTTCAGAGGAACAATCCAAGGATACACTTTATCTTAAAGAGTGAGAGGTCTCATCACGAGCCGACTTATCATAATCATAGATATTATAACTTGCTGACTTTTCCAATACTGCATACCACAACAGGGCAATGACTCGAGATTTTGCAATCAAAAGACAAGGGGTCTCATCACGAGCCAACTTGTTCAGCAAAGTTATAAATCAATGAATGACTATGTCATGAATTGGCTACCAAACCAAGACATTTCTCTTTAAGAATAAAAATAAAATCAAAGCAATAAGTGTGGATGTGGATTCTTCTTTGGGAATTGAAGGTTTCTTTAAGTAGGATATAGGATCATTGTTGGGTAACAAGTAACCCTGTCGAGGCTATAAATTCCTGCTGGCAGTAGAGGCTCTACCTACGACAAATGAGCATATTTAAAACTGGTTTACAGAGAAGACTTTGTTTTATCTTTACAAGCCAAGTAATGACTGATGTAAATGCAAGGACTAGCTTGAGGCAGCAAATAGTCAAAGTTGAAAATAGTTGAAACAAAATGTCATTGACAGGTTAAAGTATAATGTACTTTATCTTTCTATAATAAAGTTTAACTTTCTGGAAAATTTTCTGTTTTGGAAGTTTTGAAAATTCAAAAAGCAGCAGAGATAACTAGTTCTTCCAAGTGAATCGCCAATTGTTGTGGGAAGCAACAACCCCCCTTCTTATTTAGTGTTATTCCTAATACTAAATAAGTGGGGATCCTTAGTTAAAAAATTTTAAAATCAAATTAGTGTTTAAATTTCCTTTTTCGAATAAAATTACCATCATAAACTTAGGAAGCCCCCTTTGCAAAATCCAAAAATCTAAGTTTTATGATAAGGTAAGACACAAATATTTCCTTAGGAATATCGCATCGGAAAAAAGATAACAGGACACATCCTTATGAGCTGAATTTTAAACGTTGCGAGATTGCAATGTGTGATAATGAAATATCGCATCGCATACAACACAATGTACAACGAAACGCTTTAATTTGCCGATATACGATGACGCTGATCACAAAATCGCATTTCGCAGAAAACAGGTTAACAAAGATTGTCATACATAACATTCATGCGATCTCGCGATACAGTGAAAATGCGATAATGCGATATCATGAGAGACCAACTTTGCGATGTTACGATTTTGCGATATTATCATTTCGTGATGCTGCGATCTGCGATATTGCGAAGCAAATCGCAAAATCACTCCATCGCAGATCTTTCGGGCGCGTTATAGAAGAAAAGTATTTTCCATAAGCTGACACCTAGTTATGCGCTTTAATGCTAATAAATGAGTTAGTTTCCAGTTATTAATGGAATATGGGTTCGTGCTTATCGAAAAAATCATCTCACATAAGGTGGTATACTTTATGTGTTTGCGGCATTTAAAACTTTCCCATCACCCTTCCTTGTCATTCATTTTCACTTGTGAATTGCAGGAACGGAGAACAGAGGATGATACAAAGCAATACACAGGTTAAAATGGGAAAGAAAAGCAAATCCCCGAGCTCAAAAGAAAAGGAAATTGCACCCTTGTATACAGACATGGCATGTAACAGAGACGCAGGAATTGCTACGTGGGAAGGCATGTATAATCTTCTTGAAGAGGAGAATCCCAGAGTAATGGAAGTAGTTGCTACGGCAGGCTCAAATGGTTCTTCTGAAGCATCCCTTACAAAGCTAGCTTGCTCATTCTTACACCGGATAGCAGCAAGGCCCAAAATTCTCCCATACACGGACATGGTCAAGTGGATACTGGACAGTGCCGATATCAGAAATGAACAGTTTAAGACTCAAGGTCAAGAGCTTATGGAATCATTATTTTTACAAGATTTGAGCTTTATATCCGCTAAAAGGAAAAGGCGCAAAAGGCAAAAAATGCATCAAGGAAGCCCAGAGCAAGAAACAAGACAATTTCCGATGCGTGATTAGCGCCTAGCGCTAATCGCACATCACTGAGAAAATTTCCTAAAAAAGGAAAGTTGCTAATTGCCCAGTTACCTGCAAGCTCTGAAAATTGCAAAGAAAAAACGATACATGAAGATTGGAAGCAGAAGGCAAAAGAAAAGGCAGATGCAATCCAAGGGTTAACTAGGTTGAACTGGGATTATTCCTGGGTTTACTTGGTAAAGCCACATAGCCAGTGGATGACTCTTAAGTGTATCATCAATTCGGCCGAAAAGATGGGGCTAGCTCTTGTTGATTCTGTTTTCTCAGCTCAGCTAAAATCTGAAGTTGGCCAGCCGAATCTTCTCAAACAGATGTTGCATTCATGCGATTTCAAGGACCAAATACAGAATTAGTTTAATTTTAGATTCAATTTTAGTTTTAATTTTGTTTTATTTTCCTGAAAAGAGGACGGTCATTTAAACCGCATCCTATATTTTTGTAATAATTTATTTTTAGATTTAGTTAGTAGTATTTAAACCCTTCTTATGCATTTAGAGAAGGGTCCTGAAATTTATCAAAAAGTTATCCCCAGAACATGCACTTCTGTACCCTCTTAGGAGGTTTTGATGAATGAATGGAACATGATTTATTGATGTTTGCATTTGATATCTGCTACTGATGTTGCACTTTTGTACTCTTAGTGGATATTTGATCAAGAAGAGATAAATCATTATCACTTGAAGCTCGTGAGTAGGACTAGTTATAAATGGTATTTCTATCTCTTAACTATTTCTGCCTTGTGTTAGAGTGATTTTGAGTTCAGTTATTTATATATTAATGTATGAATGCTTGAGTTATCATTTGGCACTTTTGTACGGTGATAGCTATTTATTTATGCTTAGTGTATGAATAGCTTATTATGCGATATGTTTTTCACAACTGTTTCGTCTAAATTTTTATACGAAGTGGTTCATCTTTATTGAATTCTTTTCTCATAACAGCTGAATGATCTTTATTACCAGTTGTTATTTGAAATCATTTTAGATCGAATAGAAGAAAGATTACACCCTAGGTTAGTGTAGATTTAGATATTTCTACTTATTAGAATATAATTTCCTTATTATTAGATTAGAATTAGAGTAGGATTATTCCATTTAGAAACTGTTAGAAATAGAAATATCCATCTTTTTCACACACACACATAAATTGGGAAACTGGTCCCATATCCCCAGTCGGACCCGCTATACCAAACGGAAAAGGAGCTGCCAACCAAGGTCCAGACCGGGCGGGTATCCCCCTTGTTGTAGACCCGATTTTTGGGGCTTCAAAAGGTTGTAGGCCTGAGTACCACATCTGTTGTGGGAAATGTGGTTGAGGAGTCTACTATAACAAGACAAAAATATGTGGTTGCTTTCCTTTGAAATTTGCTAGGATTTAGCTCATTGTCTCTTGCATACTCTATTTCTGCAATTGAGGAGTTAAAATCATCCTTCTCAAGTTTGCATGTATGTATGTTAGATGCATGTTGTAAGGTAAATTAGTTCTTAATAAAATAATATCCTTCTTTGTTTTATTTCATAAAATTTGACTCATCCTTTCTTTCTTAGCTTATTTTGCTGCAATTTAATCATCGTTTTGAGTGCAAGAAAAGGGATTGATGTTTTTCTATAGGTACTGCCAATAGCTTGCATGGTTTTCAAAATCATCATATATTCCCCTTGCCATCATCAACTCCTTCCTTGTCACCCCACATTCTCCTCAAAACTATGCCACTAAGACCATATTTCTGGGTTATTTTAGGGACATAGTGTGCATTTGTTTTTATGCAATATGGGCCTCTAAGAGGTATTGGGCTTGGAAAATGCCTCATACAACCCTCATATACCATTAGCTACCCTTTCCTACCTTCGAGCCACCTATTTATGGTGTTGGACCCACCAACATTCAGGGGATCTCCCTAGTATGAAGTCCCAACTAGACCTCACACCATTTGGTGTAGGAGTCCCATCCAGTACGATGGCCCAGTTTCCATTATCTTAGAGATTTTCCTTAGGTATTTTTGTTTATCACATGAGATTGTTATGCTTGTAACTTCAAGAAAGCGAGGTCAGTATTCCTAGTGAGTGTGTAATGTAACTTTGTGTCTAGGTTCTCTTATTGTAACGGAGAGGGTAAAAGGGAGCCTCTAAATGAGAGGTAGTAGTACCACCCAAGGAGAGACACGTGCGAAAAAAAAAAGGGTCTGTCTAGCATCCAGTGGAATAGTCCATAGCGGATGTGGAAATCATTAAAACCAAAGTTCAAGGGAAAACACATACACCATCCAGCTTAGCTACAAAGAAAGAAAGATTCCAGCTTAGCTACAAAAGGGCTAGGTGCACACTTGACCCTGAGTCACTGAAGCTAGTCCTACTTAGAGGAGTAAGGGAAGATCTTTTGGATACCCTAAACTTGTTAGCAGGAGGGGACATCTACTAGTTACCCTATGAGGATATCAAGATTGTCTTTAGAAACCATTCTAGGGCAGCTAGGAAAATGGGTAGGGGTAGTCAACCTATGGTCAGTCCATCCTCTTCCAATTCATCCATCAAGGGTGAAATTGGAAACATGCTGGAGGATTTCAAGAGTGAGATGTTGCAAACCCTCGCCCTACAAATGGACACTATGCACATTAAGAGAAAACAGGAGGAAGTAGAGAGAGTCTTAGCCATTTTCTGCCCTAGATGAACCAGGAGGGACCCTAGGAATGAATTTCCACTGAATTCTAATGAAATTTGCTCAGTTTGTGAAGAAAACAATTCCACATACAAGTTCCCTTCTCTACCTAGACTAAAAGTTGTATATCAAGGAGCTGAAGGGGTAACTAAACATCTCTACTACATAAACCAAAGGAGACCTCATGGGCCTAGCTCATACCAGTATGGCATGCAAGGGTCATCCCATGCATATTAAAACCCCAAACAAACCACATCAATTCCCTCTTGGGGGCCCTCTACTCATCCTTCCTGGTCTACACCTCCTCCATGGCCCTTTGCACCTCAGTATCATTCCTAGCCAACCAGCCAGTCATTTCAACCATATGCTCTGCCACAACCTCAATGGAATGCACCACCCCAGGGGTGGAGGACCCCATACAACAATGCTCCAGCTTTATTTCCTTCACCACCTGCTCAACCATAGCTTTTACACTCTGCTCCACCTAAAAAACCCCAAATGCCTGCCCAGCCAAATCCGAACCTGAAAAACAGACAGGCACAGCCAATATACAGTGGAGAGACATCCTATCTAGATTATGATGTGGAATTTCAGGAAATCAACCTGAGATCTAGGAGAGTACTCCCGGAAAACCAACCCCTACCTCCACCTAGGGAGGTTGAGGAAGAAAGAGAGGAAAGCATGCCTAAATTAATTCCACCACCTTTCCTAAGAGATTAACCCAACCACTCGAGCCTACCCCAGAAGAGATTGAACTTCTGGGAGAACTAAAAAATCTATGTGTCAAAATTCCACTTCTCCAAGCTATAAAATATTTTCATATTTACAACAAGTTGATCAAGGAGAAGTGCTTCAAGCATCCAGGGAGGCAAAGAAGAGATGCCCCTAACATTAATTTCATTGGACAATTGTCCGACTTAATGCTAGGGAAGGTAATATGTCCAAAGTATTTGGACCCTGGAAGCCCTGTTATAGATGTGCACATCAATGGCACCATTTTCCCACACACTTTGATTGATCTTGGGGATGCCATTAATGTGATGAACAAGGACACCATGCTCAAGCTCAACCTCCAGGGTTCATTGAGAAAGACCACAATGGTCCTGCAACTTGCAGACCACTCCACAGTGACCTTTGTCGATGCCTACATTAGCTGCAAGGCTATAAATATGACTATCGCATATGTCCAAGTAGTTAGTCCTATATCCTCCTACTCAACCATCTCTAGAACATGAATTACCTTTATGGCTGGAAGAGGAGGAAGAAGATGAAGTTTATTCTACCCAACTCTATCTCTTGGAAACAACCATGGGAGGGGGAAAACCGGATGAAGATGATTTCATTGAAGACATACTCCAAAGTCCAACTCTCAGTACATTGTCCTTAGAATAAGTGGCAAATTAAACCCATAACAACCATCAGATTGATATATTCTTGGCCGATTCCAACCCTATCCGTGTCAAAACCATAGAATTCTTCCTTGAGATAACTTGGAAAATCAACCCATCTCTTTTTTTTCACGAAGAAGAAAAGTTGTGCAACATGCGAAAGGAACACCTGGATGCCTTTGCTTGGAGCTACAAAGAAATGAAGGGAGTGCACCCCTCGGTGTGTACTCACCACATTTATATAAAAGAAGGTTGAAAACCAATCCAGTAACCCCAAAGGAGGATGAATCTAGCTCTCAAAGATATAGTCAAAGAAGAACTGCAAAAGTTGTTAGATGCATGATTCATTTACCCTATCTTCAACAGTGAGTGGGTCTCTCATTTGGTGTTGGTTCCAAAGAAAAATGGTAATTGGAGGATTTGTGTTGATTACAAAGAGATAAACAAAGCCACAAAGAAGGACCATTTCCCTCTACCTTTCATCGACCAAGTGTTAGATGGCCTGGTAGGGAAAAAGTTTTTCTCTTTCCTAGATGGATTCAGCGGGTACAATCAAATACAGATCAGCCCGGAAGACCAAGATAAAACCACCTTCACTTGTCCTTGGGGTACTTTAACCTACAGGGTCCTTCCTTTTGGCCTATGCAATGCTCCTGCCACTTTCTAGAGAGCATTCCTAAGTATCTTTGTCGAGTTAGTTCATGATGTAGTAGAGATTTATATGGATGATTTTACACCTTATGGATGTGATTTCTAGGAGGCTCTATCCAACTTAGGTAAGGTGTTGAACAAATGCATAGAAATGAACCTATCTCTTAGTCCCAAAAAATGTGAATTCTTGATGACTGCAAGGATTGTCCTAGGTTATTCAATATCCTAGCAAGGACTGCAGGTGGACCCAAACAAAATAGCTATCATCCAAAGGGTCCCACCTCCGCAAAATCAAGGTGATGTCAGAAGTTTCCTAGGGTTAGATGGATACTATCAAAGGTTTATAAAAGACTTCATAAAGTTAGCTTCTCCTTTATCTGGGTTTTTGGCCAAAGACTCTGAGTTTGTATGGTCAAAAAGTTGTCAAGAGGCCCGAGACACCCTAAAGGACAAGTTAACCACTGCACCAATTCTCCGAGGCCCAAATTGGGCCCTTCCTTTTCATATACATGATGATGCCTCACACAAATCAAAAGGAGCAGCTCTAGGCCAGATAGATGAAAAAATTCCTTATTCTATTTACTTTATCAATAAGAATTTGTCAAAGGTAGAACTGAACTACATAGTGACCGAAAAGGAGCTCCTGGCTGTTGTGCATTCATTGAAAAAATTTAGGCATTACATTACAGGTTATTAAACATTTGTACATACTGACCATGCTGCAATAAAATATTTAATGAATAAACCTGATGTGAATGCTCAGATTAGTAGATGGTTACCTTTATTACAGTAGTTTGATCTAACCATTGTTGATAAGCCTAGCAAGGAAAATGTTGTTGCAGATTTTTTTTCCAGATTAACTTTTCCTACAAGTGAGGAAGGAATGGTTGATGATCAGTTACCAGATGAACACTTAGTCACCATTTCAGTTCAGTTCTCTCTCCATGGTTTGTTGACATAGCAAACTATTTGGTGTCTGCACAGTTCCCACCGAATGTGTCCTCCAAAGAGAAAAGCAAGATTGTGAGGAAGAGCACCCCATTCACTTGGATTGGGGGAAAGCTCTTCAAACTAGGCCTGGATCAAATTTTGAGAAGATGTGTTAGGGAGGATCTTTGACATCCTTCTGACCTATCATGATGGGCCTTGTGGAGGTCACTTTGCAGTAAAGAGGACAGAATTCAAGGTGTTACAAGCTATTTATTATTGGCCCACTCTTCATCAGGATGTGAAAAGATATGCTAGTCAGTGTGATCGATGCCAAAGGATGGGAAAGCATACTCCAAAGGATGAAATTCCTTTGCAACCTCAAGTGACTTTAGAGCCATTTGACAAGTGGGGAATGGATTTCATTGGACCTATTGACCCTCTTTCCAAGAAAAAGCAGTGCATCATTGTGTGTATTGACTATCTGACTAAGTGGGCTGAAACCAAGGCAATCAAGGTAGCAACAAAGGATAAGGTGGCTGAGTTCTTAAGGGAAAATGTCTTTTACAAGTTTGAGTACCCTACAGAACTGGCCACTGATCAAGGCAGCCAATTTACATCCAACACCATTAAAGACTTGTTAAGCCAGCACAAGATCAAGCATAGTACCTCCACTCCCTATCACCCACAAGCTAATTGGCAAGTGGAGGTGACCAAGAGAACATTGGAGGGAATTCTTGCCAAAGTGGTTAGCAGCAGCAGAAAAGATTGGGCGGATAGACTAGTTGAGGCCACCTGGGCCTACAATACCACCTAGAATACCACCACTGGATTCACACCCTATGAGTTGGTCTATGGGAAAAAGGCCTTGTTGTCCATTGAATTTGACTACAATACATTGAGGATGGCAGCTCAACTAGATGTAGATCTTAGCAGTGCACAAAAAGAGAGATTGCTCTAGTCGAGTGGGTTAGATGAGTTTAGAATGCAAGCCCTCCTACACACAGAGGTAACTCAAATTCAGAGGAATATCTAGCATGACAAGAACATCAAGGACAATAAATTTCAAGAAGGTGGGTGGGCTTTGTTATATGATTCCATATATAAATACTTTAAGGGCAAGTTAAGGACTAGATTGTTGGGGCCTTATATCATAGAGAAATTGCATGACAATGGTTCAGTGCAGATCAGAACCATAGATGCAGAGGCCATTCCTTTACTTGTTAATGGGAAAAAACTGAAAGTTAACAAAATGCCATTTTCAAATCAAGAGTTCATTGATGGTATCAACAAAATAGTGATGGTGGTGGAGCAAGTCTCATCTCCTACCTCATCAAGTCACTGAGAAAAAAAATAAATAAATAAGGAGACTCAGGTGAAAACCTCCATGAAGCGCCTAAGTCCCACTGTTGGATTGAATACCTCTTGAGGCGGCCCAATGGTGTCAAAAAAAAGGAGAAATAAAAATATCTCTGGGTGAAAACCTCTCTTGAGGCGCCCAAGTCAAGCAGCTAGGATGAAAACCTTATGGAGGCAGACTAGTTATTTTTCCAAAAAAAAAAAGAGAGAAAAGAAAAATTATGAAAATGCAAGTCAGCAGGAGAATGATCAAAGCAAACATGGAGAATCAAAAGGGACCTATTCAGCTCATATTTTTGTTTATCCATTCATTATCCTTCATCATTCCACCATTCCTTTCATTTTTTTCACTCATTTTCCTCATTTTGCAACGGTTCTATTTTTTCTACAGGATTCCCTATAAACCTACAGGATTCCCTAGAAACCTACAGGATGATCCTGTAGGAATTATAGTTGCTTGGGAATCCTAAAGGAAGCGACCCTAGAGCAAGGAAATGGCCTTCCCATGTCAAATAAATAAATTCCTACATCACCATCTCATTACCATACCTCTCTCCAGTATGATCGCCTCCTCCATTCATCAAAAAAATCAATTTCCAAAAAAGTTACAGTTTTCGAAAAAAATAAAATGTAAAATATAAAAATAAATAAAATAAAAACACATAGAGAAAAAATATGAAGACAGAGAGCAAGGGGACAACACCTGAAGGTTGTTTTTAATCATTCACAAACCCCTAGACCTCCTCTTTGCCCATGCTAATCATCCTCAGATCCCAGCAGTAGAATATGATTAAAAATTTTGAGGGAGAAGTAGCTACAGGACATCCTGTAGGAAATCATGTAGCATCCTATCCCACAGAACAAAAGTTGTAGTAATTTTAAATCATGGAGATCCAAATATATAAGAAGCTCCTCCAAAGCCTAGCAGCAGTAGCAACATCATCATCATCAACACCAAGTACCTACACATCAAGGAAAATCATCAAAGGACAATATCTATATCTATAGATATATATATCTATATATATATATATATATATATATATATATATATATATATATAGAGGAGAAATCACATGCATCCAACACACAGCAAAAACCTCATTTCTTCAACAATTGTAGCAAGGTATTGTTACCACAAGTAAGTATCTTTCTTCCACTCTCTCATTTGCATAATGTGATCAAAAGATGTAAATATTGTGAACAAGTTGGTTTATAAGCGAAAGGTGGGCTAGTTAACTTGGCCACCTTCGTTTAGTCAGTGAGGAAAAAATAGTTAGTCCTCACACATGTGGCAACAATCAAGTCAAAGAAAAGGAGGATGAGGTCGAAAGCAGTTAAGCTACGGATGCCCAAAGTGGGAGTTGATTACGAGGTGAGGAGAATGATGATGTGGTAGTGGGACCAACGGTCCAAAAATAGATATTCGTACACTGCCAGCACACCACCTCACTCAAATCAACCATAAGAGGAAATAAACGTTGATCCCCATGCATAGATGCATTCACATTCTCGAGGCTCACACTAGCAAAGTCGCTCTTGGCCCTCAAGTAGTCTACAGGAGAGGTAAATTTCATTTTTTTCCTACGCAGGACCACCTACAGGATCCTACAGGGAATCCTACAGGATCCCACAGGAATCCTACAGGATACAGTCAAGTAGTCTACAGGATTGGCAGTGAGAAATTTCAAAGGGAGAAAAACAAGGGTTGGCTACATCAAAAATTGTAAAGAGGTAGGCTCTACATTTCCTCATACTTTTCCAAGTGAAAGGAACAAAAAATCCTCTAGTTTGTTGAAATTGATTGCAGTAAAGGGAATTGTATCCACAAAAATTTCAGTTCAATTTCCTCCATTAAAATTTTGAATCAAACATATATAATCCTCCATCCATCGGAAAAAATGACAGGGGGGTTTAATAGAAGGGAGCCCATCAACACTCTAAGGATTCATCAACACCCTCCTATGCTAGAGATATTCACAAGGCATAATTGGATGGGTTTCTTTGAGAAATTAAGGGGGTATGATGAAGAAGAAACTAAAACAGGTGAAGGAGAAGCAGAGAAGGATGAAGAGGAAATATATGAGGAAGAAGAGGAAGAGAAAGAGAAGGAGATTTGTGAAGAAACAAAAGAAGATGCCAAGAAGGAAATTAATGAACAAGGTGAGGAACTAGAGGGAGAAGAAGAGGAGAAAGACAAAGATGAAAAGGGAAATGGAAAAGAGGAGGCAGAAGACAAGGAGGAGTCACCCAGGGTGTCTCTATAACCCACTGAGAAAGAGGTAGTAGATACCCTCACTTCCCTTAGCACCCCTATCAAACAAAAAGGAAAAAGATAGAGACAAACTCCTTTGTACTTTAGAACAAGAAAAAATACAAGAATAAGGCAGGGAAAACCTCAAACTCCCACCAAGGTTCCCATTTTTATTGAAGACTCACCTAAATAGTAGGAGAAGATGGATCCTCTTATAAAAACTCAAGGAGAAGGATCCTCAGGACAAACCTCCCCTAAGTCTCCTATCACTTATGTGAGAAGGCATGTGACTAGATCTGCCTCATCCAAGGGAAATGAAATCCTATAGGATACACAGTAGGACCTACAGGAAGCAGAGGAAATCCTACGTGAAACTTTTCTAAACCTACAGGAAACTCAAAAATTTGATAAGGAAGGGAGTATGCAACAAGAAACAAAGAAGGAGGACCCAGAGCTAAGGCAACCTAGTCCTCAACCTAACCTTGACTCCTACTACATATTTATTGAATGGGGTAGCGTAATTCCACAAAATTTTTCCATCCCATTATTCTTTGAGATTGAGAAAGAAAGAGAAAGAACACATAGATGGATGCATATTTCCAAGTCTAAGGGAGTGGAGGACTTAGGTCACATGGAGGAAAATCTCAAAGAGATGGGCAGAAAACTAAGTATCCTAAGGAACAGAGAGGCCATAATGAAAGCTCAGTTGGAGGCATAAAATGCATGGTTAAAAGGATAGCTGCAAGAAAGAGAGAATCAATTGGAAACCATGGCCAGTCTATCCCTAGAGGAAATCCAGTGCAGGCGGCCAGCTAGTTATTATGCATTATACCTCAAGGAACAGTGGTTTTAGTTCCAAATCAAGACCCTAGCATAAAGAGGCACTATGCCATTCCAGGATTATAGGCAGTTCATTGATCTTTGTGATCAAAGCACATTGGACGATAGGGCTAAGATGTCTAAGTTCTACTTGTATAACATGGCCTTGATGTATCTGAATGTATGGAACCCTAATGCAAAACTATGGAATTTACAATTGATGGATTTGGCATCATGGATGAACCATGAGGAAGCAAGGGCTATAAAAATGAAGAAGATATTGGCAAGGGAACAAACAAAGCCTTTCATGATAAGAGCTGAGAAGTAAAATCCAATGGTTTTCATTAGCACACATAATTTAATTGCAAATGATCCTCAACTTGCACACAGGTATCTTGCTGCCCAAGAGCAAGCAATTACACATTTTGAGGATATGTTCAGGTTTTTAGGGGATGACAGCATGCAATCTTGCCAAAGGAGATGGAATACTTTACCATACAATTTGAAAATTAGAGAGTACCATTCTCTTCAACGAATGAGAGAAGCACTAAATAGGAATCCCATGTACAAGCAAACCATCCAAAGGCTCAAAGTCAATTGGATTGGCTTGAGACTCAGTCCACCACTACTCTTGGGGATGTTAGAAGGATGGAAGGAAGAGGAAGAAAGGAAGCAGTGGGAGCATATAGAAAGGAAGGCAAGATTTTATGCATAAGAAGAGGAAACCATAGTAGAAGCATGGGATGTCAGAGAGGCCACTAGAGCTATGAAAGATATGGATATTGATTAAGTTTCTCATAGGATGAGAAACACTTTCAGTAGGGGGTGATGATGAGCCTCATCATTGGGTAACTATATGGACCTTAATTCACCTCCTGGCTTAGTCAAATCAACTCTTCTCACAATTTATTGCATGTTTTGATTATATTTTGTTTAATGAGATGAGTCAAAGTGAGATACTATGCCTAGTGGACTAATGTGCATTGAATGCAGGTTTGTGAGAGAAAAACAGGGAATTTTGGCAATATTAAGGGCTGAAACTCGAATGGGACAAGGAAGAGAGATTGTAGGAGGTAAATCCTCCTCATTTACTCCTCCCTCATTCAAATATTCCTCCATCAATCACACTAGCTCGGAGCACAAGTAGCCAATTCATGAAGATCAAAAGGCAGTCGAGCAAGTGACAATCAAAGAGTTAGTTTATCTCAAGATTGGGAGTCGAGCCTCCCTAGATTTAAGGAATTTGTTGGAGACTTTAGTTATATAAATAAAGAGGCCTAGAGCCTCATTAGGATTCGAATTTTTTCTGTTAAAAACACTAGTTAGTTTTGAGCTCTAGACTTGTGGAAGACATTGCTATGTAATTTTCTGTCTTGATAATGAGAATGATATTTTTCTTGATCCAATAATGAGTTAACTCAGAGGGCTAAAGGTCTTGGGTTAGGGCCAAAACCTAGCAGGAAAGGCTCCTCTTCTTGTATCTGTATGCTTAGATTACTTTCATAGATTCATGGCTAAATTGTCCTTAGAAGTATTTCATTGCAAGTAGTGTAGATTTGATTAGTTTGTTTATTAGTTTGCTTCCATTTGTGCTTTACTTCAGTACTATTTTCGAATAGATAAAGGACCATCAAAAATATGTTGATAGGTTTTTTGGCCTCACTTCTTCCTTCAAGGATCATGATTTGAGGAAAGGACTCCTATGCAGCCCCAAAAAGACATAATTCTACTTTCTCATAGAATTTAGAGTTTATTGTACTTAAGCTAGCATTTGATCAATTTGCAAGAGTAGGATCTAGTCATCATTTCTTCCATATTCAGCGTTATAGTAGATATCATCAATGATTCCATCTTATGCTGCAATTTTTCCTCATGCATGAAGTAGACAGCTAGCTCATTAAACTCTGTTTTCCTATCTTATTTAAATTCTCCTTGTTTACATGATTTTTGGGCAAATATCAATGTTTGATGTAGTGTAGGTGTTTCATAAGAAAGAGAAATCACATAGCCAACAACCTCCTTCAAACTTCATCCATCCATGATCATTCCTTGCTTTCACTAAGACCCTCACCAATTTCATCATTTTTTTCTTGAAACTTCTCCAAGCATGTTGAGCAAATCCAACAATCTCCCAACCTTGGCTTCAAGTTCTAAGTGATCCTAGGCATTTTCTCACCTCATTCCATCCACCAACCACCTTCCCTAAGCCTTCCATCACCTCCAGCACCCATATTTTTCTTTGGGTTGTATCCTGTAGAAATACAGGGAATCCTATAGGTTTTTAGGACATCATGTAGGTTTTCTTGTAGTGGCCTGTTTTGAGGCCGAATTGAGGGAAAAACCTCTTGGAAGCTAGAAAAGGTCACCTAAGGGTATCCCAAACCTTCCAACCATCCACCAGCATTCCTAAGCCACCTGCCACATCGCCAAAAGAGATTAGTTTTCACACTCTTCCATAACAAAGATAAAAGAAAAACATATTTATTCTAGTCATTTACATGCACGATAGTAATGTTTGATTTTTTGAACTTACATGCTTAGGACAGTATAATTTCATACATGTTATCTTGGCATTATTATTGAAGCATAGTTTCTTAGCCATTAGTTAGGAAATGGTGTGTATTAGCATTAGATTTCAGTCTTTTTCCTTACTCCAGTAGACAATCTTTCTCTTAGAGTAGATTTCTCTTTCCCTCACCAGTAATCAAGCTTCTTCTGAATCCATAAAAGTCTGGCTTGAAAAAATCTAGTGGTCTCTCACCAACTGAATAGTGACAAAAGGGAAGAACCATCACTTTTACTTGTGTATACAGCATTATCACCTCCAATTTTGTATGAACCTCGGGTTGATAAAGTAAAGCTGGTAACCCCGGGAGTTTCAGCATTCTCTACAATACTGGTACTCATCAGTTACATCATTTTCATCGTCGACTACTTCATGAAATGGGATGAACCCAATCCTACTTATAAGGCTTATGGTGATACTGTCACATTATTCATATTTCATGAGGTCATCTGCCTCTTTGGTATGCCTTGCATAAACATTACATACCATGGTTCCCACTTCCAGAATCACATGATGTCTGAATTAACTTCTATGCTTGGTTTTTTGCTAAAATCACTCATCTTTCTACTACCCACAAGGCTAATGGCCAAGTCGAAGCCATCAATGGAATCCTCAAGACCATGATCTACTGGTTAGTAGGCAATCACAAGACCAACTGGTATAAAATGTTATATTTTGCAATTTGGGCATATCGAATGTCAATAAAAATTGGTATAGGCTTCACACCATTTCAACTTGTTTATGGCTTGGACGCAGTTCTTCCCATAAAGTATCAAATCCCATTACTAAAACTAGTTGTTGAACTCCTACCTAGTACTACTGCTAAAGAGGAACACTTTTTATCATTACATCATTTAGATGAGACTTGTCCAGATGTTGCACTAGCTCACAAAGCACACAAATGTAGATTCAAGGCTCAATATGATAAATAAGTTAAACCTATTTCTTAGCAAGAGGGAGATCTTGTTTTAGTTTACGATCAAAAGCACGACCTCTTGGGGGGCAATAATGCTTCAACCATTGTGGATTGGTCCCTACATTGTCACTAAGGTTCTTTCTAAAGGAGCCTATGAACTTGAGGACTGTGATGTAATGCGCCTCCCTGAGCCCCAAAATGGGCTCTATCTGAAAAAGTATTATGCCTAGTGCTACACTAAGCATACCTTTGTAATTTTATGTATATAATTTTTTTTTCTCTTCGGTGTGCTTGATTTCTTTTGGCTATATTTGGCTATTTGTCGCATACATGTTTTCTTTTTGCACAGATGTCAACTTCACTCTTTCCATATGTCGGATATGTGGATGGTGTCAGTCAGCACACATGGCACATTACATCAGTTGATTGGGTACTTTATACACTTGAGTCAGAGCTACTTATTTCTAGAGGGGTCTTCTTTGGTCATGCTACCAACAATATTGTTGAGTATATGTATATCATCAAACCCCTTATGGAGGTTATATCTCTCGTAATTTCAACTTTAATGATCATGTTAGACTCCAAATTGGTTGTTATGCATTTGAAAAATCATTATCACATTTGTAATTTGATTTTATTGTGTCATTTTTTAAGAGTTAGGCTTTTGGAACGTAATTTTGAGTATCTTAATTATGAACACATTCCAAGACAATCTAATGAATTAGATGATTCGTTAGAAAACTAAGTATTATATTGGCATCATTCACATTATTTTTAGTTGCAAGCGTGTGTACATTTTCATTGAAAAAATTACATAAAAACATCAAATAACCCAAAAAATGATAAAAGATATTTGTATATATATAAATTATTTTCTAGTATGGTACATCCAAAAAATTCCCGAAACTTGGGTGTTTTATACAAAATGGCTTCACCGAGCCTACCACTGACACATTATGGCTATCATCTATCCTCTACTCCTTCTAAGAATGATGTTCATGGTAAAAAAACATAGCCTTAGCTAACCTCCTAAGAGGCACCACAAATCTCTCTGGTACAACCACTATGTGCCACTATAAGTGGATCGATATCTCTCTCATGGGAAGAGGTGGCACAACCATGCTAAGTGTTGGGTGTGGAGCCTAATTATCTTCTTTATTCAAAGGTATCACCGCATTGGACCCTAGTTCATAATGTGGCGGCAATGCCACCCATAATATTTGCGTTGTAAGGGGGATCCAGGGAGGGCTGCTACAATCTTTGGGAGCCCCCTCCTGGCAGGGGATCGGGGCAGTGCCCCTGAAGCTAAAAATAGATGTAAAATTTCCTTGTAAAATTTTGTAATTTCGTAGTCAATCTGGGTCATTCATTAGGCGAAGATCTGATGGTAGAAGTTATGTTTAATTTAGGTTTTTTTTCCCTAGAAGGCAACCCCTCACTATATATGAAGGAATTATATTGCGTCTATGTAGATTTGTATTCTGAGTGAGAAAGAGAGAGGAGATTGTGTGAGAGCGAAGAGTGAATTACAACAGATTTTTTGTAGGTTGTATCTCTTCAGTTTCCTGGATAATATAAAAGGAAGGACTGGTTGTTTCCCGTGGACGTAACCCAAATTGGGTGAACCACGTATATCTGTGTCTATCTTGTTTTATGTGTTTTCTGTGTTTATATTTTTACAATATATTTTATGTGTTCCATTTCTCTGTAATATATAATTTTATAACACTAAGACCATTTTAGGTTCTTTGCAACCTCGTGAAGGCTATGAGTGTCATCTCTCTCTTCAATGGTTGTTGCGGTCCCTGTTGCAGCCCCTATTGCTGCCCCAACCCCAAGTAGTTTCTCATTGTGCCTCACATGTCGAGTATACCCACAGGACGAACAAGTTCCACATCTATGTCATGACAGGCCACGTGTCAGATTATTTCACGCTAACAAAAAAAATTACATAAAATTCAAAAGTCAAAAAAGTACTTTTGTCATTTAATTTCCTTCTTATCTATTAGTCCCCATTGTGTGCAAGGTGGAAAATTCAACTTTGGATCCCCTAAATATTTCATCCCAGCATATGGGAAGTCCTCAATCATTGAAAATATGACTTATATCCAATCAAAGAAGTCTTCATTAAAATAGTGTCTGATAAGTCCACCTCTTGTCTAAGGTACTAAGGCTTCCCTATCTAGCCTGGGCTCCCTTGGACCTACAATAGCCATGTTTACCCTTGGCCTCAGAACGTGCACTCTCTCTAGCATAAAGGCTACTATTAGTGTACCATACCCAAACTCTCTTTAGGCCTGAGTTTTGCATGTTGTCAATTATGCTTTCACTGGGATGAGGACACTATCACACTAATTAAACACCTATGGTTGTAGTAAATCCAATGCCAGAAGCATTTGGGCTTTCATGGCCACATGTTGGCTCTTAGCCCCTACTCGTCAAACTATCATCCATAGAATATACCCCTATGGTATTTCTCTCACACGTTCCACTGAAATTATTTTACTAACCATATTAGTACCTAGTGTGAAATGGTTGATGATCAAATTATTTATGGTTCTCATATCTGCTCTCCCTCCTATTAAATTTTCTCATGCACCTCTACACAACAAACCAGTGAGGAAATATATGCCATCTCTCTCAATCGAGAGCTCATGGTCCCCAATCCCTAACAAACCTTGATGTTCATCCCACTTTTGGATTATACATGCCAAGAGATCCTCTTGGGCCTTCATTATATCAAGTCTAGCATACTTGAGAAAATCGCATCATCTCAGAGCAACCAGGCATGCCAAATCTCTTAGCATTTGCAATTATCCTTGGTCATGATCTCTTTCCCTCTAGAGGCTCATTTTGATTAGTTGATTCCTACACAATTCAACACCTTGATTACATCTTTTTGGTCACATAACCCTGCAAATGGAGGAGTTTATTTTCTTCCTTGTGCCTAACCAGCTAACGCGGGAACCTTAAACCCCACAGGGCATGCTAACGTAACCTCTCCTTTCACGAAAAGTGTGCACATGCATCCCTCTAAGTTGGGAACCTACGTTACCCAAATATTCCATCTAGGGAAACCCTAAAAACACAAAAACATCAGTCAAAACATAAAATTAAGGAACTAAATAAAAGAACAAGATCAGTGCTATGACCTGGAACTGACGAGAAGTCGAATGGTTGCATCGATTGCTCACAATCACCTTCAGAAGCTCTACCTCTATTTCCACTCCAAATCAACTCAATTTTTTGTCATTTATGAGCATTTTTTCCTCGTTTTTGTTTCTAATTCTCTTGATAACTATTTTTCAAATATTTTTATATGATCTAATGATGTTTTAAGTGATTTTTTGCAGAAACGGCCAACATTTAATCAGATTGAGCATTCTTTTTACATACTTTTTCTCACGCATTAAACAAAAAAAACCTCCAGTTACCTATTTTGGGCTTGTAAAACTGTTACGAAATAGATTTGAGCTACTTTTTTTGTCTTTTTCTCACTCTCTAAACTGAAAATTATATTACAAGTTTTCTTCATTTGACTTGGTTAAAAAAAAATTACAAATAATATTGAGTTCACTTCATCTCCTCTTACTCGTAACAAAATGAGGAAGATGTCTATTGAGCATAGGTTTCTCACTTTATCAAGACTCAATGGAATACTTCCAGAAAAGGAGTTGTGTCAGCTATACTATTAACCCTTTTCCGTACCTGGTCATCAACCATGACAGAGGTACCCCATTGAAGTCATCTTTTTGCTCTTTTCATACCCTCTAAATATGAAAATATTAGTAAGTTTGCCGTTTTTGGACTCGTTATACCTATACAGATTGGAAAAAATTGGACAAAACAGTGTTTATACTATCTATAGTTTGAAGGAATTTTTGGTGGAAATACCTTGTTATTCCCTTAGACATGGAACTTTCTCAGCATATTCCTATTTTTGTCACTTCTCTATGAGCCCTACCATTTTATGAGTCTTTCCCTTATACCCTGATGTCCCTGCATCTTTTTGTCTAGCACCTCTTATTGTTTTTGAGTCTAAGTTGTCTAGTATTTCTAGTGTCATGATTTCTATTATTCAAGGGATAATCCTACCTTCTGCTTCATGTATCGACCATCTTCTCACATGACATGTTTTTGTTTAAGTAAGTTTGTCCTATTTTTCTAAACTATCTCAAAAGAAATCACCTTGTCCCGTTTCGCGATAATTGATGTAGGACTTCTTATTTCCTACCTTTGACATGTCTCTTCCATGGTAACACACCCCATAAACTAGAAGAATGTATGCTAACACAACCCAGTAGACCAGTAGACCACTTTAACCTAGAAAATCACGCCTTATCTCTTCAATAAGGTCATGTTACCTTACTTTCAAGAGCTCAGGAATCCAAATCATGAGTTAATTCACTGTGACTCTGTAATTTACTCAATGTTGGCTCTAAAAAGCTGGAAAGGATCACCTCAAACTTGTATTTATAATTTTCCTATCCTAGCAAAGGCTAATATGTAGGAAAATAGAAATAAAGTAGAGGAAACTTTTGGCTTTTTCCCAAAGTGAACTAGTGAATAAAATGGCAAAAGCAAAGCCTCATATTTCCTATATATTGGAGGTTAAGCCACTATAATCAGGATCATAATTTGTGCATTGTTATGATGCCAATATATTGTTAAGAGAGAGAGAGGAGCTAGGAGCTGGAGGAAGGCTTGTTGCAAAACTATGGTTGAAACATTCCTTCTCTAATTTAATAATATAGATCTACTATTTTTTTATCTACATCATGGTCTAATGTTTGCATGTTTCATGTTATGCTTATATGATTTTGAATAATGCTTTGATACTGATGCATTCAATTTCTATTTGTTGTTATATGTTAGTATGTTTAATTGTTAAGGTTTATATATGTTGTTCAGATCACTTGTATTTTTCCCTATGTGCAGGTCTCGTTCTTGGAGTTGGCTTAGATTTCCTTCTCTGCCACACTTACTACTTGAGCAAAGTTGTGCAAAGGATAAATAGGTATCCACTCATCCTTTCTTTTCCAATTCATATCTAACATTGTTATGATTTAATGTTTCTTTCTTTAACAACTTCATATCCCTTGATCCACCTGCCTTAAGTTCCGGGAAACCTGAGAGGGTTTTTTGTCCATCTACTCGTGTATTAATCCCTAAAACAAAGCAACATAGGTTTATCTAGGTGTTGTTAAATGGATCAATAGTCATAATAGAATAATTTTACAATACAAAATAAGAATTTGGGATTACAATTTTGATAATGATCGAAAACATTTATTCACTACTTTATACTCTGCTTCTTGGAACTGTTGACATGTACATGGTCAACATTTGGCTCTACTTGGGGACATGTTGATTCATTGAAGGAATGTGAGAATATAGAATCATGTATCCAAGAAAACAAAGAAACATCAGGTAGATATCCATTCTAATACAAATCAAATTCATCATATATATATCATAAATTGTTGGAATAGAAATCTTATCTATAAAACACAAATATTGAAATGAAAATTACTCTAATGACATAAATAAAATCTTATTCTAATGATAGAAATGAAAACTAATCTATGAGAATGGGGTTAGAAATACAATACAAATGATTCCTTATGGCATCAGATGTCACCTTTGAAGTCCAACCCGAAGGAGTTTTCTTCTCACAAACAGCTCCATTGATTGCTTCTTTGATGTTCCTTATTGAATCATGGTACTTTTAGGTTTATGAATACTTCCCACATTGTTTTTCACATACCAATCAAATTTCATCCATTTCCTTTTTATGAGATGTGATGAAGTGGAATATTGAGCTTATTCTTTTAAAGGCTCAAAAAATTCATTCAATATTTCATTGTATTCTACAAGAGATCCATCAACATCCACATTGGTGGGTTTCCATGGATCCTCAACATGATGCCTCCTTTCGACCTCCCAGTAAAGTCTAACCATTCCGCCTTCAGCTGTAGGAATAGTAGCATAAGATAGGTCTAAATAAATGCACCATCCAAGATCAGCTGCAAACTTTCGAGATAATATCATTCTATAATAGCAATATCCATAGTAGTTATCGTGTATAAGAATGCTACCAAACAGAATTGTAAAGCTTTGATCACACTGAGAAATTTAATATTCTTTGAATCTATTATTCATGACATTGGTTGAAGCCCCAAATTCCATCATACAATTATGTAGCAAGCGATCATTAACCATTAAATTCAGGAAGAAGGTCCTTTAACTTGATTTCTTCATCTTTGTGGTATGCATCAATATTATCCTATTGCGATATGCCTACAGCCTTAAGAAACTTTTCTCTTTGAGATGGAATCTTTAAAATCTCAAGGACAGGAACAAAAATATTTGCATATTTATCCATGTGACCCAATCAATTTTCAAATCTAACTAATAAGCCTTAGAAGCAGTTTGCTCTTCATTTTGATATTTATTTTTCTTTTGGTATGTGTATCCCTTACTTCTCACAATCTTCAAGATTTGCTCTTGAAATGGATTCTCTCCATACAACTTTGTAATTAGGCCATTTTCATCACTAAAATTGTTGATGGAAAAGGAAGACAGGAGCATATCCATATCATGATCCTCTTCTTCTATAGGTAAATGGGAATCTTGACTAATTACATGAACTTGTTCACTTGTTCCCTCATCCAAGATTCTTCTTGCAAAGGCATAGGCATTCTCTTCTTGGAAGCTTTCACAAGGTCGAAAATATAGCAATGGTTGATTAACAAAATTAATAGATTCAAGAAGATTTGGTGGTATTTTTTCATTTGGAGGAGTCTTATTTTTCCATGTAATATTTTTGTTATCATTATTTCTAGGTTTAGAATTCTATGCTTATGATCTTTCCATTTGGATCAACCTAGATTGCATAAAATTCATTTCCCTATCATGCTCAATATTCATATCATTAATCAACTAAATAAACTCCTTAATGGGATCATGGTCAACTTATTTGACCTCCTTTCCTTTAGGTTCACAATATTTTCTTGGAGATCTCTCAAAACCAGGAGTCTCATTCTTCCTAGGTGCTTTCTTATCATTTTCCAATTCTTCACCTAAGGTCTGAGCAGTCTTCAAATTAGTTGCCTTAGCATGTCTTAATTCATAAGAAGTATCAACAAAAAATGCATCGAGATAATATTCCAATAGAGATTTATCAGTGGGTTTATAGTCTTGATGCATATCTTCAACAATTCCATTCAACTTCTTATTAAATTTAGTCACACTCTCATTTTCTTTCTTCTCAATTTCATTGATTGCTCTAATTAAATATCTTCCTTCCCTTTTATTTCCATATTTATCTTAAAAGCATTGATAATAACTTGGAGAGAGTCAAAAGAATTATTAGGCTTGTCTAAGAACTAGTCCAATGCATCTTCTTCCATGAAGATAACAAAGAGATTCTTTTTTATGTCCTCATGATTATAAGTAGCTCTACCAGCATGTTTCATAAAGAAAGTTGAAAAAACTTTGATATGAGCTTCATCACTAATTTCATTGTCTCCCTCAAAAGGGCATTTTTTCCAAATGATTATCTGGAAGATCATGAGGTTGACCCTATATATTACCAAAGTTGCAAGGGGTGAACAAGTCCATGATTTCTTGCTCGAAGGGGTTATAAAAAAGCAAATGGATATTAGGGTGGGCTTCCTATCCAAGAAAAACAATATGTTTACTAGAATGGAGTTTGTTTAATCGATATTTAAGGCCCTTTTCAAGATTCGGAGCGGGATTAACCAAACTACCTGGATTTCTCCTAGTATACACACTTGTGAAAGGATGAATAAGTGGAGTCGCCACCCAAATACAAAACTAACTTGAATACCCATGTACTAGAAAACGTCATGATGGTGAGGATGAAATGAAAAGAACTGATGTCAAAGTGCCAAGGACAAGAAACGCGTCCCCTGAAATGGCACCAGAAAATGTTGTGATGATGTCGGATTAAAGATGAAAAAGGTTCGGATGAAATGTCGTAAATCCTAGGAATAGAAAAATCTATCCCCAGCATTGGCACCAGAAAATGTTTTCACCTGAATTGTACACCCAACGTGACCATGCTCAGGGAAAGGGCTAGCACTTTGATCCCTTCCCTCTCCATTTAAGTTGTTATAAAATAATTAATGGAGCAATGAAATACACAAAATATTGCAAAAACGATTAAAACAAGAGAGACAGAGATATACATGGTTCACCAAATTTGGGCCATGTCCCAAATAAACAGCCAATCATTCCTTATATATTATCCAAAAAAATGAAGAGACACAACCTACAACATATTCATTGTAATTTCCTCTTCACTCTCACACAGCCTCCTCTCTCCCTCTCGCCAAGAATAATAATACACAGTCATAATACAATTCCCTCATATAAACTGAGGGTTTCCTTCTAGGGAAAAAAACCCCAAATTAACATAAATTCTACCATCATATCATCTACCTAATGAACTGACCATATTTATTATGAAATTACAATATTTTACAAGGCAAATTTTCATCTTTTTTAAGCTTCGGGGGTGCTGCCCCCGAATCCTTGCCAGGGGGGGCTCATAAAATCATCATCTCCCTCCCCTAGACCCCCCTGATGAAGATTAAACAGGCGATGTTTCCACCCTATTAGGAACAAGAATCAAAAATGACTGAAACAAAAAGCCTTTGAACAATTTGGAAGATAATCAGGCTCCACACCCAACAATCTCCCACTTGGAGATTGATTATATAAACTCCATTGTTGCTCCACTTGTTGGATAATGACTCCCCTTGACCTGGATGTTTCTCATCTTCACCATCATGCTTGAAGACCAATTGAAACTGAGGAAAATCTTAGTTTTTCCTTGGTTACAACTTTTGTTAATATATCTACAGGATTTTGGCTAGTGTGTACCTTTTCCAACTTCAACTGTCCATCTTCCAACACTAACCGTATGAAATGGTAGTTGAGTTGTATATGTTTAGCCTTTGAATAAAATGTTGAGTTATTTTCCAGATGAATGGAACTCTGGTTTTCATTGTATAACTTGTCCATTTTTAGTTTCTTTCCCAATTCATCCATAAACCTTTGTAACCAAATAATTTCTTTACTAGCCTCTGTATTAGCAGCATACTCTACTTCCATTGTTGAAATTGCAACAATGTTTTGCAATTTTGAAAACCAACTGACAGTTGTTTCGCCTACAATAAACACATACCATGCGGTGCTCCTGTTGTTATCTCTATCACCGACCATATCTGCATCAACATATCCTTGTAGAGCAATGTTTGAACCACCAAAGCATAATGCTTGATTTGTGGTACCTCTCAAATACCTGAGAATCCAATTCACTACCATCCAATGTTGTTTTCCTGGATTGTTCATATACCTTCTTACAACTCCCACTACATGTGCAATATTAGGCCTTGTGCATACCATTGCACACATTAAGCTTGCAACTGCTAATGCATATGGAACTTTACTCATATAATTCATTTATTCCTGAGTCTAGGTACACATCTCCTTACTTAGTTTGAAATGTCTAGCCAAAGGTGTACTAACCGGTTTTTCATTCTGCATATTAAATTTTTTCTATGTAATCACTTTGAGACAATGTTAATTTGCGATTTTCCTTGTCTCTAGTTATTCTCATACCAAGTATGTGTTTTCCAACACCCAAATCCTTTATTGCAGATGAATCTGCCAGTTTTCTTTTGAGAACATTTATTTCCTGCATGTTAAACCCTGCAACAAGCATGTCATATACATACAATAAAAACATAATATATCTTCCATAGTTTTTATTTTTAAGATAAACACAGTGATCAGAATGACATCTAGTATAACCTTGTTCAGACATAAACCTATCAAATTTTAGATATCATTGCCTTGGAGCCTGTTTTAAGCCATATAATTTCTTCTTCAATTTGCACACTAATTTCTCCTTCCCTTTGACCTCATACCCTTGTGGTTGATGCATATATATTTCTTCCTTCATATCCCCATGGAGAAGGGTTGTCTTTACATCTAACT
This sequence comes from Pinus tabuliformis, assembly GCA_031772625.1. Taxonomy (NCBI): domain Eukaryota; kingdom Viridiplantae; phylum Streptophyta; class Pinopsida; order Pinales; family Pinaceae; genus Pinus; species Pinus tabuliformis. Next base: position 415,383,817 of record CM062811.1, read on the forward strand.
TCTCAAGATGCAAACCCCTTCACCACAAGCCTAGCCTTATACCTCTGTTTACCTCCATCTTCTTCCTTAAACTTGTAAACCCATTTATTCTACAATGTTGTTTACCTGCAGGAAACCTAACTAAGTCTCAAGTCTAGTTATGCATCAAGGATTCCATCTCTTGTTCCATGGCTTTCCCCCACTTCTTCCTAGTTTCTACCTGCATTGATTCTTCATATCTTTCTGGTTCACTAGAATCAGTCAACAATACATAAGATAATGAAGGAGAGTATCGTTCAGGGGGTCTACTTATCCTGGTAGATCTTCTAACACCACTTTCAGGTGTTTTAGGTGCATGTTTTTGTTGGGGTTATTGTTGTTGTTGTGGTTGTTGATCATTATGATTTTCAGGCAACTTTCCGTTTTCTATGATCTCATCGAGAACTGTGTATTCTTTGTTTTCTTTTTCCTGTTTCTTCCCTACATTTGATCCTTATACAGGACCCTTTCATTGAATATGACATCTCTTGTCCTAATGATTTTGTCATCTTCATAATCATATAAGTGATAACCAAAAACATTTACACTATATCCAATAAAGGTACATTTTATTTATTTTTCCTCAAGATTTGTTCTATTTTCTTTATTGATGTGGAAAAAGGCTTCACAACCGAAAGTCTTTAAAAATGAGTAGTTTACCGTTTTACCTATCCATACCTCCTCTAGATCACCACCATCCAAGGAACTTGAAGGCCCTCTATTTATTAGATAATTACAACATCTGCCCAAAATTGTAAGGGAAATTCTACATGCAATCTCATGAACCTTGCACACTCCATGATTGTCTAGTTCATCCTTTCTGACACACCATTTTCCTATGGTATTCTTGGAACTATCTTCTCTCTATGAACTCCATGTTCTGAATCGTAGTTATCAAACTCTTTGTTGCATTATTCACCTCCATTGTTTGATTTGAGACACTTCAACTTATTTCCTATCTTAATCTCAACCAAGGCTTTCCATTTCTTGAAAGTATCAAATACGTCATATTTATTTCAAATATAATAAATTTAGGTTTTCCTAATTGCATCATCAATAAAAGTAACACAATAGTGAAAGCCATGGAGAAATGATATCTGATCAGGTCCCCATACATCTATATGCACAAGATTTTATTTTTCGCTCTTCTTTTCCTTCCCAACTCTGATAAATCTGACTCTCTTTTGTTTTCCATAAACATAATTTTCACAGAAATCCAAATCAACATGCTTCAAACCTCGCAACAAATTTCTTGAGTGAAGAAATTCCATCCCCTTCTCGCTCATGTACTCAAGCCTATGATGCCAAAGTGTTGTATCTACTCCTATGGAGGTTAAATCATTAACATAATTAGAAATACTATTTCATAAATACAATGTACCAACCTTTTCTCCCCTTGCTATTACCAGGGCTCCTTTAGTGACCTTCCAAGCTTTGTCTATAATTGTAGTTACACGACCTTCACCATCTAACTACCTTGTTGAAATTAGATTTTTCTTCAAATCTAGAACATTTTGTACCTCCTTCAATAGGCATAGGTTTCCATTTTGTTTCTTTATAAAAATCTTACCCATTCCAATGATTTTACAGGGTTTATCATCACCCAGATGAACCTGTCAAAAATATCCTTGAACATAGTCATGAAAATGTTTCCTGTCACATGGGGCATGGAATGAGGCCCCTAAATATACCACCCATACATCAATAATACTATTTAGAGAAATAATCAAGGCATATTGGAACACATCACCTGTCACATTCACTTCATGATTGTTCTCTTGTTTTCCATCTCTTTCTTTTCCCTTCCAATATTTGAAGTCTTTCTTCAGGTGTCCTTTCTTCCCACATTTCTAGCACACTATCCTTGATCTAGATTTGGATTTTCCTTTTCATGACTTACTGTGATTTCCTAGGCTCCTTCATTTTTCAATTTTTCTTCCCCTAGTCTCTACAGTCAAAGCATTACCTGATGTCTCACCAGAGCTTTTCTGTTGCATTTCCTCGCTAAGAATGTCATCAAAAACATCATCATACTTCAAAGTAATAGATCTAGAGATAGAGTTACTAATAGCCATAACCAAGCCATTCCAACTTTTTGGCAATGAGCACAGAAATAAAAGAGCCCTAACTTCATCATCAAAATTTACCCCTATAGAAATTAAGTGACCGGTAACCATGTTAAATTCATTTAAATGATCAGCAATAGATCCACCTTCAAACTTCTTCATATTAAATAGATGCTTCATAAGAAATACCTTATTTGAGGCTGAGGGTTTTTTATATAGTTTTTCCAATGTCATCATTAAACCTTATGTTGTGGTTTCCTTTGAAATGTTGAATACCACCAACACTTCCAGACACAACCATATTGTTCCTAATGCCTTCCTGTCGAGAATCTCACATTCTATGTTTGTCATACTCTTCGTCTTCTTTGTTTTTTCACTCAATGGTAGGTATAGATCTTTCTGATATAGATAATCTTCCACATGCATCTTCCATAGCTCGTAGTTTTGGCCGTTAAATTTTTCAACCCTAAACCTACTGCCTTCTGCCATTTCTCCCACTCAAACCAGGAACCCTTCTCTCCTATGAGTTTATTAGCCAAATAGACCTTCGGCTCTGATACTAGTTATTAGAAATTAATAATGGAGTAATGAAATAGACAAAATATAGCAGAAACACAAATACAAAAATGCATAAAACAAGAGATACATAGATACACATGGTTCACCCAATTTGGGCTACGTCCACAGAGAAACAATGAGTACTTCCTTATATATTATACAACAAAATGAAGAGATACAACCTACAGTAGATTCGTTGTAATTTCCTCTTCACTCTCACATAACCTCCTCTCCCTCTCTCTCTCGCGCGCTCAAAACAATAATACAGTCATAATACAATTCCCTCATATAAACTGAGGGTTTCCTTCTAGGGAAAAAACCCTAAATTAACATAACTTCTACCATTAGATCATCTACCTAATGAACGTCCCAGATTGACTATGAAATTACAATATTTTACAAGGAAAATTTTCATCTATTTTTAGCTTCACAGGTGCTGCCCCCGAACCCCTGTCAAGAGGGGGCTCATAAAATTGTCCTCCCCCCCCCCCCCCCGACAAAAATTAAACAGACGATGTTTCTACCATGTTAGGAACAGGGATCCAACACGGTTGAAATAAAAAACATATGAACAATCAAGAAGATAACCAATCTCCACACCCAACATAAGCTATATCCTAAATGCAGGATAAGGGGGGTAGTCCCTATAGATGGAATGATGAGAGACTCATTGGAAACCAACAAATTCAAGATATACAATTGAATGACCTAGTAACTAGACTTGGAATTATGTGACAAGTAATATTATTAAGCACAAAGAGATTATGCTTCTTAAGAGATGAATGATAGGAAAGTGCCTTCAAGATGAATTACCTGCACAACAGGGATTAATATATCAAGTTACTAGATGAACAGTTGTTGCAAGATGCAAAATATATCCTAAATGAAATGCACGACCTAATCTAATGTGAGATACAAGGTCTTCGTCAATTTTAGTTAAATGCCTAATCTAAGTGAATCCTTCTTCTCATTATTTCGAAGCTAGTCTCAAATGCAAGTTGTAGAAAGAATTCCATGGGAAGGAAGCTAAGGCCTCATTAACGATACCCCTCATGAATTTCTAACCACCCAAGTGCCTTAGTTCTTACAAGGAATTTCCCACAAGATAACTGAAAGGTCACTTGTGTTAACTATAAATGAGGATATAGTGTTCTCAAATTGGGTGAAGGAGTTAATCCTATCTCTCTTACATCCAAGATTATGCTTGGATGTAAAAGAAATAAATAAAAATGCACTTATAGTCGTAAAATAAATATGTAATTATGAGTGATTGCTTTAATGGGATTACAATATGAAAAATGCTCCAATATGCCCATTTTAAACCACTTGTATTCAAGATGCTCACAATGTTACACAAGATTACAAGATGACAATAGAAAATGAATGAAGCACTTTAGAGAACACTTTATCTCAACAAAACAATATTAGAAACATAATTACTCAATAATTTCAATATGCTTATTAATGAATTAGAATAACTCTCTTATATTTATGTTATGAAACAATTAGGAACAAGAAAAGCCTTAATTTTCTTTAAACACAATAGAAATAAGCACCAATAGAACAACAAGATTTCTAACAATGTCAGGAAGTGTATGAAGAGACTAACAAATGCATCTAACTAACTATGGATAATAGAAAGGGAGACACAATGAAAGAATGTAAAGATGCAAATATATAATGTGCAAGAATGTTATCTTATCCTCAAGACCTAAAGAGAGACCAATGCACCAATTTTCTTATCATTCAATGATCATTAAGAAATGAACCAGACTTCAGTGAATTCTTATGCCAATCAAATCATTCGACTTGTTGTTGTGAAGACAATCCCAAAATCACTTGAAAAAAAGGCAATATCAATGACGAATAAGCCTTTACTTAATGAGAGTTAGTATTTGAGGTTCTTAGGTTTATTAGAGAGTGTTTTTAGGAATTTTAAAAGTGATTATCATGAAATTATGCCACTATTATGATTAGCTTCAGATCTAAAAATTTATGACAGTCAAGGAAAGAGTGAAGATAAGGAGAGAGAGAGAGAGAGACCAAACGCTTGAGGCCTTGTGGCCTTCCTTTGATGGAAAATTTGGCTAGTTGAGGCACCAAAATAGTGATGTTTTGACTTTGAAAGTGAAATGGAGGCTCTCTAACACCTGCAACCACAAGATGTTAGTCTGAAAATAAAGGAGCAACCCCTCAATCCCTCATGGATAGGGAAAATGAGGCCTCTCAATCCTATGGCTAGGCTTAGGAGGCTTATTTGTCAAGTGTAAGCCCTGCAAAATCAATATTGAGACCCAAACAAGTGATAAAACCCTTCAAGGACACCTACAAACAAAATTTGTTAACCCCATAATCAATTTTGGTGATATGTCAAGCTAGTGGCTAGGGTCTAGAGGCTCTATAGGGCTGCGACTAGTGCTAATAGCCCTCAAAACCCTTGTAGCTAAGTGATAAAATTCCTTCTAGGCCTATAATAGGCCTAAAGGCTAAATTTAGCCCACAAAATTTCTTCAAAGTGGATTGTGGCCCTACAAAATAAATTATTAACCAAGAAAAATCAAACCCTTATGGATCAATGGAAAATATTTAAAGAGAAACCACTTCAAACCCTTAGAAAATTATGATTAAGCCTACAGACACCAATTGTTAGTGTCAAAAATGAGTAATGAAGTGATTTTCAAGTCAACAAAGGTTGTGTCTAGGGTTCTTAGGCCCTCTCAAGGCTGTGTCTAGGCTTATTGGCCTATATGGGGCTGCAGATAGGCCTAATTGGCCTCCAAAACGTTCTAACTCCCCTTAGTCAAGAAAACATTGAAGTATGAGACACAAAAATTGATTTCAACCTCCAAACTTTACCTGTCGAACCTTCAGATGGAAAATACTTATGAAAAAAAACTCATTTTTTGCAGAAAATAAGCCCTGTAAGCTTAGCGACCCCCACAAAGAGGCTAGGTTTTGAGTAGATTAAGGCCTTTAAGGCCCGGATCAACCTTCCTTGGCTAAATACTATCTTCTAAAAGTGTGGGTGACTCCTCTTAAGGTTGAATATTACCCAAACCCTAGTTGTCTTGGTTAGGTGAGGGATTAGAGCCTCTAACTTTATATTTTCCTTTGAATCCTCAAGCAATGGCACCTACAAATTATAAAAATAGAGTCAATCCACTATATTTGGAAAATTTTAAAATAAATACCCCAAAATATTATTTGCGAAAAGAAAAATAATATACAAGGGTTAGAAAATTATTTACAAAATTATTCAAAAATTATTCACACTATTCACAATTACATTTAACCTCTAATTACCAAATAAATATTTTTAGCCCAAGTAGAAATTTGAAAATAATTAATAGAAAAAAAAAAAAAAAAAATATTTGATGTATTAGCCAAATCCCTGTACCACAAATCGTTAGATAAGATTAGAGTCCAAACAAGGTATCGTCACCTCAAATTCCATGTACTTGGGCATTTCCCAAGGGTTGAATCACCTGAAGATGTATACACACATAAAAGATAGATTATTAGTTCCAAAGGGGTTTGATTCACACAAGAAAACTAGAGATATAGAGATACATGTTAGATCTTCTATGTTCAGTGTGTTTACTCTAACCCAATACTTAAAGCAAGATACATGTGCTAATAGATAATCCAACCACTGGATATGGAACAATAATCTTCAATAATGAATACAAATAGAGCATTAAAATCATTGAGAACATACCATGAATCATCAAGAGAGAGACATATTTAATTGAAACCCTAAATACTTTTATTAGAAATATTCCAGTAGATCTTAGCTCAATACATTAGATCGTCATCAAATAAGTTGAAGTTACAATGAGGAGATAAAGAGCTTCCTTATATAGAAAATGAGAGGGATCAACCCCACCATGTGGAAAATAATGGCTAGTAGCTTGATACATGGCTTATCCTTGTGGAAAAGTTTTGATCACTTGATTAGCTGGCACAAATCTCCAAAAGAATTTGATTTTCCTTGTTTACCATGTTGGAGGAATCAAACTTTAACTTCTGGACCATTGGAGAATCTTAAAAATATATAATTATCATTACTTGTGCAAAATAATTCACTACTTGGCCCAAAAAAATCAATCCGATGGGAAAATAATCTTCTCTAGCCCAAAAAAATTATGGATTGGTCTATCCTACCTTGGAAAAGAGGCTTTTTATTTTTTACTTGAATTATTTATTTCAATGATTTTATTTTTTTAATAATTTTTCCACTTGGAGGGTAATTAATTTTTCCCTTCATTTTATTTTTTGACAATTTCTAGCTAATTTATCTTTTATTTTTGCCAGAAAATAAAATTATAAACTCAAGAGGGGATTACAAATATTTTTTCCACCCTCTAAGTGTATGTAGAAAATATTTTGGTAATGGTGCTCTAATTATGAACCATTCACCAAAAAAGAAAATTTCTAAACACACTTTTACATCAAGATAATACAATAATCTAATGTTCCCAATTTTTGCGAGTGAAAAATTCACTGAGTTTTGACAATTTTTTATGATATTAAATAAAAAGGAGAAAATTATTATTTTGAGGGAGAAAAGTAGAAATTATTATTTATTGTTTTAATGGAGAATGGTGGAAAATAATATTTTATTGGAAAATGGAATAAAATTATTATTTTATTGGAGAATGGCAGAAAAATAATATTTTATTAAGAAAGGAGGCAAATTATTATTTTATTCAAAATGGCGATCAAAAGTCTCCTATTGCAAATTGGACCCCACCAATAAAATAATAATAAAAATGAGGATCTAGAAGCTAGAGGGAGGCTCCATGAAAAATTATAAGAGGGGGAACTCAATTGCAAAGCATTATATTCCATCTATTTCATTGACAATTGAAAGGAGCTCAAGATAGTTCAAGAGTTTCAAGTGAAACTCAAGCTAATTTAGGTGGACTTTGAGTGCCACCCTAGTTAGTTGTTTGGGGAGATTATCTCATATCTTCCATGGGTATTATTATAGGTGTGGAAACAATTATTTGCGGGACTCCAAAATTTCACAAGAGGACGAGTTCATGACCCTTCTTAGAGGGTCAAGTACCAAGAATAAGGATTTGCATTTTGAAGAGAAATCTACTAAGCTTAAGAACATAATTCTAAGGGGAAAAATATTTTCCAAATCTAGACCGAATCCCTTCTAGATAAAGAAACCAAGTTGTTACTACCAAGGTTGAATTTATTTTCCTACTAAAGTGACCAGAGGTTGCATTTCTAGTATTACATCAGGGTTGAATCTTCTCTTGACTGCTAATTGAGAATTTCTCTTGCTGGGCAACAAATTGGGCCTGTGGTGAACGTATTTTCCCTTATTAATTATATTCTATGGATAAGACATCATGTTTATCAGTTTATGAGAGGCCAATTTCAGTGTTCTCGCATAGGTATGAGTTTTTGGATATAGAGGGTCTATTTTCCCTTCATTTGACTGTAAACTAGGCCAAGAATGGGAGATTGGGAGATACATTGTTTTTTCACAAAGTTCATCAACTGAAATCCCAAGCCTATGTTGGTTGTAGTAGTGAATGTGGGTTGAATTTGACCCTCAAAGGTTGTTGTTTTATCCTTCCTATTGTTGGAAGTGAATCCACATCAAAGAATTGTGCATAGGGATTGTCATCGCTGAGATGAGGACATGGGTTCCTTTGTTGAGTTTTCACATCACATAGAGCTTAATATATTTTTGAGGGCGAGGCTTATTCTAGGTCTACTCTTGATGTAAAAGTCTGATATCATTGTAGAAGAAGTTACCAGGTTCCCTTATTTTGTTTATTATCATAAACTATATTAATAACATGTCATTTCTGAGAATGCATTTACCGAAGGAATAGGTATATATGGTTTCCTTAATGTCTTAGTGATGTATATTTCTTGTTGGGTTATTTAATAGTGTAAAACTATTATTTCTAAATTATTTTTGGATACATATATTCTGGCCTATGTGTTTATTTATTAAAAGAAAAGAATAAGGAAGAAAGAGTACACCTACAGACATGGTCATTTGAATTGTTTGATGAAACTTCTCACTAAAGACAACCTTGCAAACTCAGAAATTCATAAGGAGTATTTGGGATCATTCCAAGGAGGGACCTCTATGCTTTAACCATTGTTTGAAAAACTAGAAAATGCACCTACAGCAGTCTGTCCACCAACTACTTAACTAAAACATCTCAATGAAAATTTTCCATTAATCCACAAACACATTAGAATTTTGGCAATATTACCAAAGGGGAATATTACAGTGATATCAGAGCATGATCTTGGCCAGGGAATCTAGTAATATCATGGAGGATTGATGAGACAAAACCAATATATTCTAGAGAGGATGCAACAAATGATACATAACTAGCAGAGAATCCATGCACATGCACGCACAACCCAGTAGAACAAAATCCATCCATATGGCCAGTACAACCATCCTACCATGCCTCATTTCCTAGATGAACCTAAGAGGAAGAGAAAGTTGGGAACCTTTGCGGACTTGATGAGGTATATCATGGAGGGGATTGATGAGTATGATGCATTAGACCCCGGGGTCAAGAGGGCTCTATCATTTGGGGAGTTTTGTCATTTCAAGGAGAAGCATATATCAGGAGTTGGATCTTCATATAGAGGGGGACATTCAGAGGATGAGATCTAGAGAGACCTCGAGAGACCTCGAAAGGAGGAACTTTGGATTTACAATAAGGGCAATGCCCACTTCATGGAGGTCATTCCTGGCATCAAACATGAGGAGGAAATGGCACGTGAGATAAATAATATCAGTAGTTGTGATGAGGACTTAGGTTGACCTAGTGTGACTCAGGAGTCACCACTGTTGGAGAGCCCATTGATGGCTCAGGTTGAGACATTTGCAGAGAGGGTAGAGCATACTCATGTAGGGCCATACACTAACAAGGAGCTATTAGGCATAGGGGTACCTAGATCCGTGATAGAGTTTCCTGATCGTAGCCACCTACAGCAACATGGAGAGCACCTTAAGGAGCGTGAAACCGATAAGGATGTTATGCACGAGGATCTATCTATGGAGGGACAGTTAGTGAATCCTATTGATCCCATGGTAGAGGAGGATGGGAAGTCATCTTTTGGGTTTGTCATTGACCTGGAGCATATAGATGCACAAGTAGTCAGCAAGTTTGCAGTACTTCCTGACAGTAGCTCTCTTCAGGCTTACATAGATGGGGTTTGCAGCACGGTTATGTTACCTCAACACAATGGAGAGAGGTAAGCAGGGTTAATTAGACAGATTTTATACATTAATCAGGACCATGAGATGAGGTTACATGAGTTGTATAGGGCATGGAATTCTCATGATGTTGTTGTTAAGTGTATAGGTGTTCTTGCATCTAGCCCTTCTCACATGATTGAATGGAGAGAGGTACTAAGTTGGTACCCGATGAGGCAGGCCAGGAGGTTGGATACATCCATGGCCATAGTTCAACAAAGTTCATGGATTACTAGAGGGGCTAGAGGGTCAAATTGTTGTTCAGATCTAGGTGGAATTCCCTGTCACATCATAGACTTGGTTAGTGGGGTGGTGGATATGGAGACTAATCGCGTCCACAGTTTCAGGTCTTCATTAGATGCCTAAGAAATACTAGTGACAAGATGGATTGATAGGATAGTGGGTAGACAATGTGTGTTGTCATGGCATGTTGGTTAGGCATGGAGTTGCATGATGATTAGTATACTATGGCAGGATTTTTTCAAAGGAGGAGGAATTAGCAGGCCACTAAACAGGGCATTGTATGGAGATGATGCCCTCCCATTAATGTATTGGTTAGAGGATCAACCAAGGATTGGCACAACATCAATATTTCCACTAGCATGTGGGTAGTTAGGTCGCCCAGGTCTACTAGGATATACGAGGATATATGACACACGACAAGGTGGCTTCAATGGCAGAGTGGCAGATACATTGGCACATGCGGGATGCCTTATTATGCAGGGTGGTATGACAGTAGGTAATGGTATCTAGTGGGAGCACAAAGGTGTATGGTGGTGTGTCATGATGTGTGGGATTATCATGTGAAGTTGGAATGAATCACACCACCTAGAATTTCCATATGGAGTGATGTTCACTTCGACACAGGAGGGATCTCATTTTATTCAGGATGGTATGTGAGCCGATAGTGGTATCTAGTAGTGCACAGAGGGGTGTAACTAGGTATAGGCATGTGCAAAGGGGCACAAAGATACATGTTTGTATGCAGGGGATCACAGGGATGCTTAGCCGCATGTAGTGATGTGTGATGTTGCCTATTGGGATTTTCTAGTGTTACCTCCAGGGAGACCGCCTGATGGGGATGATAGGCATGCCATTGAGTGTAGCTCATCCAGGACCAATGATGACATAGATTAGAATCATCTAATGATATCCATGGGGACTCACGTGCCTATCTCACTTCCACATTATTTACAGGCATGAAGGAGTTGGATAGTTGTCTCTTATTTCCTTCAGTGCAAGCAGTAGGATGCAGGAGGCTCACTCGAAACAGTTAGTCAATACACAAAGTACCCAGGGAGAGACTTATCAGTAGTGGCATTTGGTTAGGGCACAAGCTATCAGGTATGGCCTTGGGGAGTGTGTGGTTTGTTGTAAAGGTAGTGTATGCTCCACCCCTAAGTTCACACTTAGGGAGGTGACTGAGAGGGAGATGCATGGCACACTTTCAGTAGGATAGGTTGAGGCGTTATGCACACATGAGGTATAGGGGATGGTATAATTTTCCTACAGGAGGGTATCCAGAATCTAGGCATTTATTGGGTGCATCATCAAGAGTTGGGGTGGTAGCTTTTGTTGTGTGATCTAGCAGGAACAAAGAATTTTGGCATACGCGGAATAGAATCTTGATGCTTGGTTTTCCATCTATTGGATACATACATGGGTTGGAGACAAGGCACAAAATGGTCCCAGCAGATAGTATTAGGTCACATCAGCAGGCATGGAAGGTTTGGGAGTTGTGAACCTCCAGTTTGGCTATTGGATCCATGAATCTAGAGTATTGGTGGGACACACCACTTCTTGGTGAGTACAGCCATGATAATAGGAGATCCATTTCATTCTCTTGTTGGAACATGGGGGATCGCTCAGGCTTTCATCATATGGCGAGGTAGATTGTTGCTCATGGTTAGGGCTAGCCATGATATGGTAGGCCTTGGAATTTCTAAGTTGCATTGGCAGGTTGAGTAGATCTTCGATCATTATCGATATTGTAGTCAAGAGTTACAGGAGAGGAGGCTTTAGTATGAGCGTGCTGGGTAGTCAGTGATGACCGGGGTGTTGCAGTGCCAGCAGGATGGTTTCATTCAGTGATTTGCATGGGACATATATATTAATATATTCCTCCATGGCAAGATGGTGCATGGATTTGAGGTAGTTCAATGGCACATTTGGGACCCTGGCATTAGCTATGTTAGCTTTAGAGCGATAACATATTGCTTCAGGACAAGAAATTTTTGGCGGGGAGGACCGTAATGTTCCCAATTTTTGTGAGTGCAAAATTCACGAATGAGTTTTTCCCTTTTTTGTGATATTAAATAAAAAGGAGAAAATATTATTTAAGGGAGAAAAGAGGAAATTATTATTTTAATGGAGAATAGCATAAAATAATATTTTATTAAAAATGGAGCAAAATTATTATTTTATTGGATAATGGTGAAAAAATAATATTTTATTGAGAAAGGAGGCAAATTATTATTTTATTCAAAATGGTGGCAAAAAATCTCCTAGTGGAAATTGTGCCCCACCAATAAAATAATAAAAAATGAGGATCTAGAAGCTAGAGGAAGGCTCCATGAAAAAATATAAAAGGAGGGGGAACTCAATTGCAAAGCATTCTATTCTATATATTTCATGGACAATTGAAAGAAGCTCAAGTGAGTTCAAGAGTTTCAAGTGAAACTCAATCTAATTTCAGTGGACTTTGAGTGCCACCCTAGTTAGTTATTTGGGGAAGATTATCTCAGATCTTCCATGGGTATTATTGCAAGTGTGCCGATACAATCATTTTGTAGGATTCCACAAGTTCACAAGAGGATTAGTTCATGGCCCTTCCTACAGGGTCAAGTACCAGAATCAAGGAGTTGCATTTTGAAGAGAAATCTACCAAGCCCGAGTACATAATTCTGAGGGGCAAAATTCTTTGCCAGATATAGACTGAATCCCTTCTAGATAAAGGAGTCGAGTTTTTACTACCAAAGTTGAATTTATTTTCCTTCCAAAGTGACTATAGGTTGAATTGCCACTATCACATCAGAGTTGAATCTTCTCTTGATTGTTGATTGAGTGTTTCTCTTGTTGGGGGATGAATTGGGCCTGAGGTGACCATATTTTCCCTTACTGGTTGTATTTTGTGGAGAGGGAAACATTTTTATCATTTTCTAAGAGGCCAAGTTTAGTGTTCTCTCAAAGGTATGAGTTGCTAGTTATAGAGGGTTGAGTTTCCCTTCATTTAACTATCGACTGGGCCACGAATGGGAGATTGGGACACTCATTGTGTTGAGACAAATTTCATTGGCTAAAATCCCAAGCCTATGCTAATTGTAGGAGTGAATGTGGCTGAATTTTACCTGCAAAGGTAGTTTTTTTATCCTTCCTATTGCTGGACATGAAACCACATCAAAGAGTTGTGCATAGGAATTGTCATCGTTGAGATGAGGACGTGGGTTCCCTCATTGAGTTTGCACATCACATAGAGCTTAATATATTGTTGAGGATGATGCTTATTTAGGTCTACCCTTGATGTAAATTTCTGATATCATTACAGAAGAAGTTACTAGGTTCCCTTATTTTGTTTATTACCATAAACTCTATTAATAACATGTCATTTATGAGTACACATCTACTGAAGGAATAGGTATATATGGCTTCCTTAATGTCTTAGTGATGTATATATCTTGTTGGATTATTTATGGGTTTTTTTGGTTTTGTTGGTGTTTTGGGAGTTAATTAATTTTTGTATATTTAAGCTTTGTAGCTATTCTTGATACATGTGAATTTTCCACATCACTCTCCTAGTTAACAAATCTGGTTAAAGTGACTCCAAGAGAGCGAAGACGAATCAGAAGATGAATGTAATACTTTTTTTAGGAATTAATGAAATTTTGTTGATTGACAAAACAAAAACAAAACAAAAAAAATTAAGGCCATTAGTTTTGGTCTTCTTTATTATTAGTTTCTACCTGTAATTCCTTGTTACTTTATTGTTGATTCCTAGTTTCATTGATTTTCATTTTTATTTTCTTTTTTAATTTTAATTTAATATTTTTTATTTATTCTCTAACATTCTATTTGACTTTAATATTATTTATTTTTTGTGAGTTGTGATTTAACCATTGCATATCTATTGTATTCATTTGTTCCTTGTATCAAGCTATTCATCTTTGTCCTGATGATGAACCACATTAAGTAGTTTGAAATGCGTTGACCTTAAAATTTCTATGTGATTTATCTAGATGGAACTTGGTATATGATCATGAATCATAGAAGCCTACAGTCAGGCACCAAAAAAAAAAAAAAAAAACCTTGCAGCACAAACCTACATATGGCTTCTCCAAAAATGTTCTTATCACCAGAACACCAGATCTACTTGTTTCTTCTTGAGATCTACTCATTGATGTGCCAAGTGAAAGTTATGGTAACTTTCCCAAAACTTGTTGATTTTTAGCCTCTTCCCAAGAGAAAACTTGTATAGCATGCCACATTTCTAATTCTTTATATCTGATTCTAAAATTTTTATTTGAGTCACTTCAGTGTGTCTCCTTATATCTCTAAAAAATTCACATATTGAAGCGTCGTAAAAAAAGAATTATAGAGAAAATGCATTCATCACTCTTTCCAGATTGATTTCAAGACTGTTCATAAAAATCTCATTGGGTATATCTCTAAAATTATAGTGAATCAGAATATAAAACTTACCAGGAATACCTTGAGGTATTTTCTTAATATGCTTAAAATTTCATGATCTAATTCTTCACAGAAATCAAAATATATCAAAAGTTCCAAGATCACTCATTTAAAATTGATTTTTGAACCATTCACAAACCCTAAATCCCACATAATATATCTCTAAAATTATAATGAACCAAATTATGAAATTTTTACTCTATGCACATTGAGAATTTTTCTCAATATTCTCACATTTTCACTTTCTCATTCTTCACATAAATTAATTTATAGCAAAATTTCCAAGTTCACACATTTAAAACTAATTTTAGTGTCATTCATAATCTCTAACTTCCAAAGTGATCTCCAAAATTATAATAAACTAGCATATGAAATTTTTACTAGATATACTTTGCAATGTCTTATTTATTTGCTCCAAAGTCCATGTCTCAAACATCCAAAAGAATAAATTATAGTGAAAATATTGAGATGACTCATTTGAAACCAATTTCAAAACTAATCACAAACCTTAAATTCCACAACATATATCTCTGAAAGTATAGAAAATCAAAATATGTAATTTTAACCAAATTTTCTCCTCAACCTCTCCTCAATATTCTCAAAGTTTTACCATTTTAATCATCCAAAAAATGGTGAAAATGCCAAGATGACTTATTCATGCCACAAATTACATTTTTATACCCTAAACCCTAGAAGGACCAATATCCACTTCTACAAGAGCTAAAGCAAAAAAAACATTTATGGGCATAATTGCCCAAACAGTAAACTATTGTAGTTATATGTTTTGGAACATCTATTTGAGATATTTGTTTTGGATGGACATTGCCATGATTTACTTGGTTAAAAGTGAATATTTTTCTTGAATTACCTTCACAAGAAGAAATTCTTTATATACTCTCGGTTTCAAGTTAGCCCACACACACACTCATATATATATTTGTTTGTTCACTATATATTTTCAAACTATTCGATGTTACTCTAAAAAAAAAATCTCTCTTTATTTTGTTAACAGTAATTGTACATGTATTCATTACTATGTACTTCCATCTCCAGTTCTCCTTTGTTCTTAATAAAAATATTCTTAATTTTTTTTCTATGTATCATCAAATTGTACTACTATGGCACTATTTTTCGACACCATTATAGGTAAACATATGTTTGTAACTATGTGTGTGTAAATAGACTAAATATTTTCTTTTGCATGTAAGTAACAATATAAAATAGCCATAAACACCATACTTGAATTTATTTGAGTTTTGAATTAGAAGATTTGACATTCTTCTTTGGTTTACGATTTTACTCCGCATTTTTTCACATATTCTTTAAAATGTATTTTCTTCTTTTTCCACGATTTCATATTACGCAATCTTGATATTACTAGTATCGGGATTTTCTTTTTGTTGAACTCAAGCTGTATCTATTTAATAAATATTATACTAATCATGTATAGGAGTAAAAGAAATAATATGTGCTTAGTTATGGAATCTAACAAAAAAACTTATTTTCATTCCTCGTATCAACTAGAGAATAAAAAATAAATCAAGAACAAGATAAGTAATTTACATGTTAATAAGAAGATATTAAAGTTAGAATCACTGATTTGAAAAGTCTTCTTGGGAAATCAAGAGTCAAGTACTTGGCTCCTCCCAACCTCTACACAGCTACAGTTGGTCCCCCCAAGCAACTAGGCCTGCAATTCATTTTTATGTCTATTACTTTTATGCTTCTCTTCAATCTCTCCAATTCTGTTCTCAGAAAATTGTGAGACAAAAGCCAAAAAATTACAGAGATATTATCCATTTTCTACTCTTTGGGTAGTTAACTTCCTCCATCTCAATAACAGGTGGTAGGTAGATAGCTACTCATTTATGAGCCCTTGTTTCTCACTTTTGTAGACATCTCCCTGTCTTCTAGGAAACATTTAATTGGCTAATATCATAATTTCATAAATAAATCTAATCACCCAGATTAGACGCCTAGAACTTGCTGATGGATAAAACAATAATTTCCAAAATAAATTGCAACATTTTTCCTCATTTATCCATTTATACTTCAACCATTAATTTCTCGGTTTTTGTCTTTATTCATAAAATAAAACATAATTACAACTTTACAAACAATAACTTTACATCAGTTATTATTAGTAAAATTACTGATAATTAAATGCCTATTTATCATTTAATGTAGCGTCAAAATTAAACGTATGCACATTTAATTACAATGAAGTCCTTGACCTGAGGAATATCAAACTTCTTAATCTTGTCATCGCCTTGATAGATATTTGAAGTTTGTCCCAAATTTCTCTTTCCAATTAACAATGCATCACCTTGAAAAAAATTGATTCTAATGGACCATGCAAGATAGCATTCATGGATTTTTCATTAGGTTCACTAGCCTTCTCTCCAACTTGATTTGTTGGTGGAGTTGTTGGAGCTTTATGACCAATCAATACAGATTGACAAATTTCAAAGCCAAGATCCATTAGATAAGTCCAGATCCTTATACTCCTATTAGGTATGAGATGAGAGTTAATATCCTAATGAACTTCAGTCAAGATACTTACACACATATTTTCGATCATATCCATGATTTGAGGCCATAGTTATTTCTGTCAAACAATGGAGCATTGTTTCTAGATAAACCTTTTTAACTAGCAATGTCTGCTTTTGAGATCTACCTTCTAATGGTTCAATTGCTTGTGAAGGAACTTGCTCTAAAACCAATTGTTGAGCACATATTTATACTAAGAGGGGAAGGGGGTCTAAATAAATACAAGCCAATTTTTACTAATTTAAACATTCATGAACCATAAGAAAACAATCACATTTAATATCTATCAATTGCTAAACATGGAATACAAGATTTACATGGAAACCTTTTCTAGAGAAAACCATGGAACTTCCTTTTATAATTCTTTGAGGGGACACACCAGTGACCCACTAGTACAAACCCTATTAAGCACCAACGTACTCCTCTATATCTTCATAGACACTAATCCCCACTATTAAGCACCAACTTAGAATGGGATAGAAATTTCTTTATACCAAGTTTCCTCTCGATAAAATACATAGAAGTTTGAAGGTCAACACGTTTCGAACCACAATTGTATAGAGGATTTCCAGGTCCATTTCCATCACGGCGAGTTTAGGGAGGCCATTGAAAATGAAAAAATGTATAAGACGCTAAATAGGGATGATGGATGGAAGATTAGTAGTTGTCAGATCCTAACCCTTTATTCCTATGTATTGTCCTTTATTTTTCTCCCTCCTTTCGTCAGTAGTTCCCCTTCTTTTAGTTAATTTTCACTTTCCTTCTCTTGCTTTCTTAATCATATTCTTTATGTTGATTTGATCGGTCCCTTTATTTTATGCATATTTGATCATGTGTGGTAAAAAATATATTTTTCTTTTCATTTCATTTTATTAGTATTTCCCTCTATTCCTTTTTAGTGAATGTGTTTCCTCCTCTTTCATGGAATTTGATTATTGTTCCAGCTTTTAGTTTTATATATATATATATACTCTATTTTTATTAATTTGTTTTCCATTTATAATTTAGTTATTTAATATTTATTGCATTCCATAATTCTTATTTTCTTGTTAAATAAATAATCTTTTTATTTATTGGTATTCATTCCTTTCTTTCATTTATATATATATATATATATATATATCTTATTTATTTACTTCATAAATTATATTTTTATTTTATAAATTCTCTTTTCATATATATTTATTTTAATTATCTTATTCTTGTTGAATTCTTTTATGTTATCAAGAAAAAAATTGGCAATAATCACATAGGAGATGTTTTGTCGACGCATTTCGAACCATCAAGTGTGGTTCATCGTTAGGACAAGATGGAGAGTAAGATCTTAGCATAGGATTAAATAGAGAGAGCATTGTAGAGAACAATTAATTTTCCAATGGTTAAAAATATAACACCTAGTTTTGAAAAATATTATTTAATAATAAAATATTAGTAATGTTAAATTTGATTATTAGAGTAAAATAAATTTTATATTATGTAATTAATTAATTTATATGACAATATAATAACAAAATAAGTCAACCACTGAACATATTAAGTCGAAAAATAAAATAAAACATTTTTTATCATAAGGTCAAAATAATAATAATAATAAATAAAAATGAAATAAAATAAATGACTTACATAAATAACCAAGTAAATCAATAAAACAATAAATCAAACACCGATAAAATTAAACTAAAAATGAAAAGTCAAAAGGAGCATATAAAATAAGAAATAGAAAATAGAAAAATAGATAGTAATTCATTATTTATATATGTATATATATGCAATTAAAAATTTATAAAAATGAAAATATAAAATAAAAATAAAAATAAAGGGAATGAGGTTAGAAAATATTAGGAAGACAGGACCAATACCCAGAAACTACTAGTTTTCCAGTCATCTTCTCTGTTTAAATTACTGTGCCTCCTTTCACTTTCTATGGCTTCTCTAAACTTGTGATGATGGAAATGACTAATCTTAGCAATGACTTGGGATTATTCAATGCATATGTGATGTTTAGTCTTTTTTGCATGTTATGCTAGAGCAGAGGATCGATTCTTCCGATGTTCGATTTCGGCGTTGTGCTCATGACTCCTTTGATTTATTGAGCGATCAGTCTCACCAATATAGGGAGTTCCACAAGAACATGGGATGACATAAACATCTTTCATATCCTTCGGGTCGACTGGGTATTTAACAGATCTAAGGGATCTATGAATGGTGTTTAGGGGCCTAAATGTTGAGGGAACCTTATGCTTCCTTAGGATCCTCGCAATCCTATCAGTGGTCCCTTGTATAAATGGAAGATGCACCCCTGAACATTGATCCTTGGGTTCTTTTTTAATCTTCGGACCTTTGTCAGCTTTAAGGAAAGATTTTAGACATTGGTGCCTACTATACCCATTATCATTAAAAACATTGAGGAGATGGGTTCTTTCATCATTAAGGTGGTTTTCATCATAAAATATTAAAGCTCAAGTAGCTAATGTGTTGAGAACACCTAGATTTTGAGTAGAGAAATGATGGGATCTGGCATGAAGATATTGCTCTGTGTGAGTTTTCTTATGAAAGACCTGGTGAGGGAAGACACCATCATCCTTCTTCGAAATAAGGAAGTCGAGGAAAGCAAGACTCCCATAGATTTCACATTCCATGGTGAACTTTATGGAGTTAGATTGATTGTTGAGATGCTGGAAACAAAGTTCCAACTTTTCTCGACCATGGGGCTAGATAACACAGGTGCCATATACAAACATCTTCCAAATATTAGGCTTGAATTGGGCCAAAGCTAGGGCCTTTGATTCAAGGTATTCCATAAACAAATTATCCATGACAGGGGGAAGGGGGAACCCATGGCCACACCACAAGTTTTCATAGAATTCCCCATCAAAGCTAAAGAAAGTCAAGGTCAGACATATTTCAACTAATTTAGTCATGTCAGGGTCAATAATATACTTGATGAATTCAATGACCTCATTAATAGGGATATTTGTGTAGAGGGAGACCACATCGAAACTCACAAGCATGTCACCAGGATCAATATTAATATTCTTTAACTCTTGTACAAACGATGATGAGTCCTTGCTGAAAGATTCAGTAAGGCCAACAAGGGGTTTAACTTTCGAGCTAAAAATTTAGCTAGAAGATAGGTCGGCCCTCCTATAGTGTTGACAATGGGTCACAGGGGAGCCCTTTATTTTTTGTTCTTAGGAAGTCCATATATCTTAGGGGTAAGAGGGCTACTTTCAATGAGCTTAGGGCTAAAGGAGTTAACGATGTTATTGGATTTAATAGTTAGATCCATAGTTTTGGAGATCTTCTTCAGGGGATTCTTATTAAGTTTCTTGTAGCTTCCACTATTACATAATTGATCCTGCATTTTCGTTTTATAATCATCCTTATCTAAAATAAAAATAGTACCACCCTTGTTGGCTTTGAGAACGACAATGCCCTTATTACCCTTCAGAGACTTGAGAGAATCCACCTCAAGTTTGTTAATGTTGTTCTTGGGGGGGTTCTTCTTCCTAGGGACAACTACACAGTCTTTTCCAATGATATTCTTAGTGAAATCAGTAAATTATATTATCCCATATTCAATGTTGCAAATAATCTCATCAACCAGAATTTTTCTTGGAGCAAGGGAAAAATTTAATCCTTTCTCTAAAAGACTATAGACCGAAGGGTCAAAATAAAATCTAGAGAGATTAACAATCGTATTATTAAAAGAAGGAAGAGAATTATTATTATTATTATTGTTGTTATTAAATAGATAAATTTTATTATTAAAACTATCATTATTATTATCATTTTTATCATTATTGTTATTATCATTTTTATAATTATTGTTTTTATTCAAATTATTTTTAATTCTAAATATTTATGCTTTGAATTTTGAAAATATTTATTTAATTATTACAAATATAAAATCTTTATATGGATTAATCCCTTACCTTTTATTTATTTTAATTCTTTATTCATATATTTAAAATAAATGTAATTATATTATTATTAATTTAAAAAATTATGTTTTTAAGACCCCGATGGGTGTCACTGATCCAACAGCCCTAGAAGTATTATATTTCATAAGGAATGAAGTTTACAATTAATATGGAACATGGAAATGGTTTGGGTGGTGGCCAAGCCAAGTGGAGAAAGCGATATAGAAAAATCAAGAAGGTTAAGGTAATCTATAAAAT
This sequence comes from Pinus tabuliformis, assembly GCA_031772625.1. NCBI lineage: Eukaryota > Viridiplantae > Streptophyta > Pinopsida > Pinales > Pinaceae > Pinus > Pinus tabuliformis. The sequence goes on from CM062811.1 coordinate 415,405,125, forward strand.
TGGGGAGGTTGGTGTTCTCTGTGTTGTTCGGCGTTTTGGTATGGGAGGTAAAGTAAATGAGGTTACCCTGACCGAAGTTCCTTCCCTATGCATCTCCTCTGGTCCTAGTGGTGTGACTGCGCTCTGGTCTTACGAAGGGAGTATGAGTTCAAGCAGCTAGTGGTTGTGGTGAAGAGTTGGGCAGTGTGGGATCCAGGCGCTTGGCACTAGGGTTACTTGTGGCCTAGGAAAGTAGTGCAAAGGTTGGCTCTGTCTCGAAGAATCTGGAATCCTCTTCTAGTCCTAGTCGCATTTGTTCGACATGGGGTAGAATTTGGGTAAGTTTTTTTTATGTTATTTCTTTGTGCGTGGTTTTGTTCTTGAGCGCTATTTGGAAGTCCTAGTCCTAGTTTTCTCTATGGGTGGAATCTTTTTCTGTGGTTTTTCCTTGTGGGCTAGGTGTTTGTGCTAGTGGGTTTAATGTGGTGGTTAAGTTGACTTGATTAATGTCTTTCGGGCATAGGGTAGTGAAATTATGTTGTGTTTCAAGAAAAAGGGGGAGTTTCTTAGTTCTTTGGTAGGGAGCTTAGCGGTGTAGTTATATATGGTGAGGTCTCTCTATGGAAGAGTGCCACTGTGGAGTTCAATTATGTCCCTCTTCGGTGGTGGGGTTGGTCATCTAGCCAGTTGTTGAAAGAACGAGCAACTATGCCTCTGTGCAAAAGTTAGAAAGTAGGTGGTTGGTTTTGCACCTTTGTGGAGAAGTTTGGGTGTCTTACCCCTCAGTGTGTCACTATTGTGTTGTAAAGGAATAACCACCAGGGTTGTTCCCAGCATGGAGTTGGCCCAAGAGGTATGCAGGGCGAGAGAGCCAATACGGGGGTGTAGCAGGACGAGTCAAGAAGCATCATCAAAGAGGAGGAAGAGGTTGCAATCTAGCAGTCTCGTGGGAGGGTGGTGTAATTGCCTTCGCTTGTCACAATTGCAAAAATTTTGTTGGTTATTACAGATAGACAGGATGTCTTGTGGGAGTAGAGATACGAAGACCACAACAAGATTGTTTCCTACATTAATGATATTCAGTTCAGTAAAGGAGAAATCCTTAACCGTCTTGCCTCTATTTGTGGAATCTAGAGTTGAACTATTGAAAGGCTAGACGAAATCGAATCATGACTGTCTCATATTGATTTCTATGTTCATCAAGGCCTGGGCTACCCTGTGGGCCAAGGTTTTGTTGATGCACCACATCCTCCTTTATAAATTCTCTTTATGGGTTGTTTTTTGGTTTTGTTGGTGTTTTGGGTAGTAATTAATTTTTGTATATGTAAGCCTTGTGGCTATTCTCAATACATGTGAATTTTCCACATCACTCTCCTAGTTAACAAATCCGGTTGAAGTGACTCTAAGAGAGCGAAGACGAATCAGTAAGATGAATGTAATACCTTTTTTAGGAATTAATGAAATTTTGTTGATTGACAAAACAAAACAAAAAAGATTTTTAAGGCCATTAGTTTTGGTCTTCTTTATTATTAGTTTCTACCTTTAATTCCTTGTTACTTTATTTTTGATTCCTAGTTTCGTTTATTTTCATTTTTATTTTCTTTTTTAACTTTAATTTAATATTTTCTATTTATTCTCCAACGTTCTATTTGACTTTAATATTATTTATTTTCTGTCATTTGTGATTTAACCATTTCATCTCTACTGTATTTATTTGTTCCTTGGATCAAGCTATCCATCTTTGTCTTGATGATGAACCACATTAAGTAGTTTGAAATGTGTTGACCTTAAAATTTCTATGTGATTTATCTACAAGGAACTTGGTATATGATCATGAATCATAGAAGCCTACATTCAGACAAAATTATTTTTTCTTGCAACACAAACCTACATATAGCTTCTTCAAAAATGTTCTTATCACAAAAACACCAGAACTACTTGTTTCTTCTTGAGATCTACTCATTGATGTGCCAAGTGAAAGTTATGGTAACTTTCCCAAAACTTGTTGACTTTTAGCCTCTTCCCAAGAGAAAACTTGTATAGCATGCCACATGTCTAATTCTTTATATCTGATTCTGAAATTTTTATTTGAGTCACTTCAGTATGTCTCCTTATATCTCTAAAAACATCACATCTTGAAGCATCGCAAAAAAATAATTATAGCGAAAATGCATTCGTCACTCTTTCGAGATTGATTTCAGGACCGTTCATGAAAATCCCATAGGGTATATCTCTAAAATTATAGTGAATCAGAATATGTAACTTACCAGGAATACCTTGATGTATTTTCTCAATATGCTTAAAATTTCATGATCTAATTCTTCATAGAAATCAAAATATAGCAAAAGTTCCAAGATCACTCATTTAAAATTGATTTTTGAACCATTCACAAACCCTAAATCCCACATAATACATCTCTAAAATTATAATGAACCAAGTTATGAAATTTTTTCCCCTTGGACAAAATGTACTTTTCATTGAGATATAAAAATTACATGCTGTAAATGCAAAAGCATATGCTGTTTGAGGCTATTCCTGTCAAAAAAATCCTTTCTTCCACGCAGGGAGGTTGTTCACTTATAATCATTTACTGTTCTTGTCAAAAAATCAACTGGCCTAGAGCTGCCAGTTTTTCTGTCAAAAAAATAGAGTACCTGAAGTAGCTTGAAAATAAATAGAACATATGGATATTTACATACGGATGTGTGTAAAATAAGCACAAAAAAACAAAAACTATGCTCCCTGAGAGCTCTCTGAATTGTCTATGTCCATAAAGGGTCTGTGATAAAACTGATAGGCATGCCCTTCTCTGTGCTCCTGAATCAACCAAGTGTTGGGTGGCCTGTGTGTAGCTTCTTTGGATAAACTATCAGCATCCGCATTTCGCTCCCTATAAATATGTCAACATGTAAATGAATCAAAAGCAGTAATAAGATGGTAAGCCTCATCTAGAATATGAAACAAATAGTAAACTGGACATTTGGTCTTTTTATTGATCCAATCACAAACAATTTTTGAATCACCAAAAAGCTGTAGGTCCCGGAATTGGGATTGTAAGGCATATTGGATAAGGAATTTTGCGGATGACAGTTTTGCAAAATTGTTGGTACCTCCCCCCTAATCCCATTTGTATGTGGAAAGAATGTGTGTCAGTGAGGTTTAAAATGGCTCCTCCTCCACATCCCTCATCCTGGGTAGACCCATCAAAGTAGGCCCAAGGTTTTTTATGGTCGATGGATTCCAGACTGATAGTCCTGGTTCGGGGTAGCTCTTCATCTTCAGGAATGAGGGAGAAATCAGAGAGGATTCGGGAGGAGATGGAAGGCCAATGAGGCATGGAGTTTTGAAAGATGAGGTTGTTCCTATCTATCCAAAGGCCCCAGTAGACCAGCAGAGACAGGTTTCTGAGTTTTTTAGGGGTGGTGTTGTTCCACCAAACTGACTAGGCTTCCAAAATTGAGGCACCTTGCCATCTTGATGAGGAGGGGACTGCTGCTGTGATGGAAAGCCAAATATCGCGAGCAACCTTGCATTCAACAAAGAGGTAGCTAGTAGATTCATTGTTGCATTTGTACAGATGACACTAGAAGGGGCCATGATGAGCTCGCTTTAACAAGCTATCTCCTGTTGGGATTTTATTCTTTGGGATAGTCCACATTAGAAGTTTGCACCTGGGAGGGGACTTTAGTTTCCATGAGTGTTTCCACCACTGTTCTAGATTTTGTGGGCGTTGTTCCTCTGCTAGTACCAAGTATCCCTCCTTTAGCCTATATCTTCCTACTTTCGAGAGCGCACAGACGACTTCATCTTCCTCTTCCCTGATCCTGATCTATGCTTCAGAGAGAGCCTGAGTGAAGTCATTCCAAACCTGAGTCCATTGAGGGGGAATGTTAAGATCTCGAGCAGATTTCCAAGCTTGCTGGAAGCGAGTGGAGAGATTCATATCTGCTATTTGACGAATATATGAAATATTGCTCTCCTGAAGGAAAGATCAAAGGTCCTCAGGCAACCGGTGGAGGTTCCCACAACCTATCCAGGGATCTCGTCCAATTCTGACTCTCATGCCTAATTGAATTTTCCAAATAAGACCATCCCTGATGATGTTGAGGGATTTTAGCACCGCCTTCCATATGATGAAGACCCCAAGGGGAGTGCTGGGAGGATGATAAATCCAGTCCATTAGGGGTACATGGCTGATGTATATTGAGCAGGCCACCCTGGTCCATAAACCATTCACTGAGAGCAACTACCATCCCAGCTTTGCCGTCAAGGCTGAGAAAAAATCTTCCAGCTTCTTTATACCCCATCCACCCCATTTCTTGGGTATAGAGATGGCCTCCCATTTTACCCATGCGAAAATTCTTCCTGATTGCTTCCCTTTCCAAAGGAATGTGTAGCATATGGCCTGTATCCTGGCTACTATAACCCTAGGGATCCATGCAGTGACATCCAGTAGATCGAGGTGGCTTTCAAGATGGATTTGATGAGCATGAGTCTACCAGCCTTGGAAAGGTATTTATGGAACCAAATGTTTAGCCTCTTCTCCAATTTGGTTATTAGCCAGGTCTAGTCTGCAATTTTGTACCCCAAAGGCTTCAGCTTGTAGCCAAGATATTTAAGCCCCTCCTCCAGTCTGAGCAAGGTGTAATGAAAGCGGTGCAATGCATAGTGAATTTCATGGGGGGAGCATCCATTTTCTGTGAGAGTCGACTTGTTACAATTGACAATCATCCCTGTAGCTTTTTGGAAGAGGGCGAAAATGTTCCTCAGGGAGGTTAAGTCACCTATACTGCCATTAAGAAAGATGAGCACATCGTCCACAAAAAGCAGATGAGTTAGAATGCAATCTACTGTGATCTTGATTCCTTGAAGTCTACCCCTTTTGTGCTCATCTTTAATCAGCCTACTGAGGCCATCCATAATCAGAAGGAACAACAGAGGAGATAAAGGACATCCTTGCCTGAGTCCTCTTTCTGAGTAGAAAAAAGGGGAGGCAGCTCCATTGATAAGCACACTGAAAGGAATATTGGTTATACAACACATGATCCATTTAATAAACTCAAAAGGAAAGCCCAAGTGGGTTAGGAGCATCCTTATATAAAGCCAATTTTCTCTATCAAAAGCTTTTGAAAGATCTACCTTTAGGATCATACCTTTTAGTTTTTTGGAGTGCAATGAATGGAGCACCTCCTGTGCAGTTCCTACTGCTTCATGAATTTGTCTCTCTTGCAAGAAAGCAAATTGCTCGGCCTAGATGAATCTGGAAAGGATGGGTCGCATTCTGTTTGCGATGATCTTGGCTAATATTTTATAAATGCAATTACACAACGAGATAGGCCAAAAATCATCGAAAGAGGAGGAGTTGTTAGCCTTTGGAATGAGAGCAATGAAGGTAGAGGTAAGGGATTCGAGGAGCGATCCACTAACTCTAGAGTGTTCCAAGACCTTTAGAAGGTCTCCTCCTAGAATGTCAAAAAAAGTTGAATAGAATTCAATTGCCCAACCATCCGGACCTGGACTCTTGTCCTTTTTAAACCCCTTAATTGTGGCTTCCAGTTCCCCCATTGTGATTTCTCTCAACAGTTCCAAACTATCCTCCTGGTCCAAAAAATGAGGGAAGAGCTGGGTTACTTGCAAGATTTCGACAATATTAACATTAGGGGGAGCCTTATAGATCTATTTGAAGTGAGATGTTGCAAGGGATGCTAGCTGAGGGAAAGTGTTTACTTGATGGCCCTACTCATCTAAGAGATTCCAGATGGTATTTATGTTTTTCCTTCCATTTGTGAACTTATGGAAGAATTTTGTATTATCATCTCCCTCTAAGAGCTAGGTCGCCCTACTCCTCAACCTCCATGCTTCTTCACGATCCATTAGAATTTTCTTCCTAGAGGCATAAAGCTCCCCTAGCTTGTCTTTCAGATCAGGCCTGCTGTATTCTCAGATCATATCATTTTCTAAGACAGCTATTTCCTTCTCAGCATATAGGAGGGTTTGGTCATCTTTTAGGCATTTGTTGTGAGCCTAGATTTTAGAAAAGTTCTTCAGCCCCCTTAGATTTTGTGCAAAACCCTCCATTATGCTACCACATTCAACCGGGGGGTGGGCTTTCCAGAACTCCTTGATCATCTAGGTGTAAGAGGGATCTTTTAGCCAGGATGAGCTAAACTTGAAAGGACCCTTGGGCTTTTGGGGACCTCCACGAATTTCCATAAAAATAGGGAGGTGATCAGAAATACCCCCTGAGCCTACCCATTGTCTGTGAAAAATGCCCATGGTTACTAACCCTTCCTTCATAAGAAAGCGGTCCAAACGTCTCGCAAGACTGTCTTCTCCAGATCTATTATTCCTCCAGGTTGGCATTAGCTTGGCAGAAGGGATGTCCAAGAGATTATGGATCTCCAATAGATTCTCGAAGTAGGCTGATAAGGGATCTTGTTGAGCATGAGAACCCCATGATTCTGAGAGACCTAAGGAGAAATTTAGGTCCCCACCCAGAATAAGCAGGTCTGTCTAGAGAATATCAGAGTCAAGAAAATGGTCCCAAAAGGCAGGTCTTTGATGACAGGGCCCATAGATATTAAGAATGTGAAACTCCAGGCCCAGCTCTGATGAGAAAAGGTCTGCTCCCAAGTGGCCATGGCCACCCCAACAATTGTTAAGATGAAAGGAGCGGGAATTGAAGCCCATAACTAAACCTCCTGATCTTCCATTAGCATCAATTCCAAAAAAACTCCATCTGATGAACATGGCTTCCAGGAGGAGGGAGATGGAGTCAGCAGATCCCAGAGTCTCTTACAAAAGGATGATGTCGACTGGGGATGTTTGAAACAATCTTCGCAGGGCTAGTTTTTTGTTGAGCCTAGCCAGCCCTCTACAATTGAAGGAGGCTATCTTCATCAGGGAGGGGCAGCCGAGGGGTTCATTGCTCTAAGTACCCCATTGATGGTAGCTTGCTTCCCCGAAGCAATTTCTTTGCCTGCTCGAAGTTGAGCCTTAGAGAGAGAAGAAGGACGCCCCCTAGGGAGCTTGGGAGAAAGAGGAGTCATCGAGGGATCCAGACCAGAGGGATCTTGAGGAGCGGGTTTCCGCTTGACCTTGGACCTAGTCTAGTAGCGAGGGGGAGGGGAGTCAAACCCTGGGTCTGGGACGATTTCCGAGGGGAGGGGAGGGGGAAAAGAAGGGATCTCAGAGTAAGGGAAGGGAGGGGGAGGGGGAGGAGGGGGGTTGACCAAGGGGGGACAAGAGGGTGCCTTCAGGGGGAGGGGGGAGCTGACTTCTTCAAAAAAAATTCAAAAGATAAATTTATTAAATCATCATAATCATGAATGCGAGAGGGAGAGGGGGAATTGTGCTGCTTACCCAAAGAAACCGCCAACCCTGAAACCACTCTTTCCCTGGTGAGAGGAGGGGAAGGAGGCCGAAACGAAGGTCTACTACGTTTCTTCAGGGGTCCCTACGAATGAGTTTGATCATTTGGTGCCTGGTCACTCTGATTCCCTTCATCTGTGTTGTGATCTTGCTTCCCCTGATTTTGGTCGGTCTATGAGGATATTGTCTTTCCAATTTCCTTGTCGCCCAAATCCCTAATGTTCTTATTGAGTGGACAGTCCTTAAAGAGATGCCCCACCTTGTGACACCTCCTACATCTAAAAGGAACCCCTTCGTAATCAAGGTTTTGCCTGCGGGAGAAGTTCCTCCATTGAATTGTAATGTATTCCTGTAACCCTCCGCTGGTGTCAATGTGAACTAGGATCCGAGCATACACCATCTTCCCAGTCGCGAGATAGGACTTATCATATTCGAGGTATGTTCCCAGAGAGTTCCCGATGCGTCTGAAAATGTCTTCAGACTAGAACTGCATCGGCAAGCCAAGCAGTCTAACCTAGAGGGGGCTAGCCCCTAATTGTTCTCTCTCCGGATCAAAAAGTGGAGTCCCTCGCCAGAGGAGAACCGAAGCTTTTTCGATGTGCCATACCGCTGAGAGAACCCAATTGGTGTGTTCTTCCCTTGCAAACCTGAGCGCGAACCATCCTTTCACAAAGGTCTGTACCACTAGGAGTTCGGCAAGGTGGTTGCTCCAGACCTCTGAGACCCACTGCTTTAACCTGTCAGCGTTGTAGTGCCGACCCCGAATTCTTCCAACAAGCACCCTCTCAGTTGTTTCCATGGACTCGCTCCACTAGAAATCCACCCTTAATCTTAAGAAAACCTCCAAGTTTTTGGGTCTAAGGATCCTCAACTTCTTTGATTTGCGAGGGCCTTCTTTAGGGGGGAGGTTCAGCGAGGGTTCACGAGTAGGGTTTTGCTCAGGAGTTAGGTCACCCAAGGGAGGAATAGAGGGGAAAGCCCTAGAAATGGGGGGGACCTCTGTGAAATTGCTGGAAAGGGGCAGCGCTGAAGCCAGAGCAGATGGTCCAAGGGCGAGGGAAGTAGGGACGCTTTGGGGTTTAGAGGGCATGCGAGAACCGACAGAGGAGGGGAAGTCATCATATGACAGACCCAAACTTGGATCAAGAGATTGATCCACGAAGTTGAAGGTGGAGGGAGACAAAGCCTGGCCAGCGAGATCAGGGATGGAAGGAGTGATCTCGGAGAGAGTCGCTATCAAGCACGGGGGCCTTGAATTCATCGCCAAAGTAATAGTTGTTGGCTGGAAAAACCTTTGGAGAGTACCAGACGGAGGCACCCTCAAGTGGGTCTTTGGAATAGTCAACAAGGTCTTCGATAACTGACACTAAAAAACTGCGCCAGCTGCATACAAAAACCCTAGATTGTGAAGTTGTAAAAAACCCAAGGAGGGAGATTAAGGGAATCCCATAACAGTAAAAAAGTAAAAACCCCAGAGGAAGATGGGTATCAAGAGTAAACGGGCCAGCGTACGGGTGACCAGGGGTGCTATAGTAGGGTTAGGCAGCCTCAGGGGAGGCGCAATCTGTAGAAGGAATCGGTGAACCCTAGCCCCATCACCTTCATCGCTTCAGAGAGCTCATTTTTTCACCTCCTTCTCACTCACAGAGCCTATCAAACTAATCTGCTGATTGAGATTTGTTTCCAAGTTATGAAATTTTTACTCTATGCACATTGAGAATTTTATTCAATATTCTCACATTTTCGCTTTCTCATTCTTCACATAAATTAATTTATAGCAAAATTTCCAAGTTCACACATTTAAAACTAATTTTAGTGTCATTCATAAACTATACCTTCCAAAGTGTAGATCTCCAAAATTATAATGAACTAACATATGAAATTTTTACTAGATATACCTTGCAATGTCTTATTTATTTGCTCCAAAATCCATGTCTCACACATCCAAAAGAATAAATTATAGTGAAAATATTGAGATGGCTCATTTGAAACAAATTTCAAAACTAATCACAAACCTTAAATTCCACAACATATATCTCTGAAAGTATAGAAAATCAAAATATGAAATTTCAACCAAATTTTCTCATCAACCTCTCCTCAATATTCTCAAAGTTTTACCATTTTAATCATCCAAAAAAATGGTGAAAATTCCAAGATGACATGTTCACGCCACAAATTACATTTTTATACACACACACACACACTTTACTTCCAACACTTTTTGTTTTTATACATTATCATAACCCTTCATGAAAAGACATTTTAATTCAAAATTACATGTCAATTCATTAATTAAATATTTAAGTCCACTTTTATTTCACTTTTCCAAATACCATGGACTTCCTAAACCATGTGTTTGAAACCATTATTTTACTTTCCATTTTGACTTCAACATTTTTCACAAGCACCCCCTTTTTATTATACATACATACACACACACACACAGATATATGTGTGTGTGTACATATATCAGTGATATAATCACTTTGACATCAATGACAACAATTTGTTCAAAACAAGGGTTCCCAAGTGACAATATAGTAGAGAATGGAAACTACTTCTAGTATGTGCAAGGAACTATTTAGCATTGAAAGCGTATATACATGTTGTTGTGGGTTAGAGAGTATGGATTCTAAATAGTTGTCAACCATTAGGGAAGTGGTTGGATGATGTGTCAAGGTGTTGGATCGACCTGTCAACTCACCATAGTGGAATATGGGATAAAATATAAATGAGGTATTATAAAATCAATACAAGAATGCATTGTGTGGATGTGGTCGTGAGTATTGGTACATGGATTACTAGCATGGATGTTTGATTGCATTAGTACTAGAAAATGTGTAAGTAATGAACATGTAATAAATAATAGTTTCATTTAATATAATATAATTAACAAGTTAAAGTGATTGAAGTGTTGGTGTCTGAAAAGTTTGAGAGCATTGCATGAGTTATTTAAAATACTTGCAACGAAAAGATTGTATGCATAAATTCTCACATTCGTTTAGCGAATTGAAAGTTTAGATTGCAAGAATAATGGTATTAGAGATGTTCATGACCATAACCCTAGAAGGACCAATATCTACTTCTACAAGAGCCAAAGCAAAAAAAAAACATTTATGGGCATAACTGCTCAAACAGTAACTATAAACTATTGTAGTTATATGTTTTGGAACATCTATTTGAGATATTTGTTTTGGATGGACATTGTCACTATTTACTTGGTTAAAAGTGAATATTTTTCTTGAATTAACTTCACAAGAAGAAATTCTTTATATACTCTTGGATTCAAGTTACCATACATATACATATACATATACATATACATATACATATACATATAGATATATATAGATATATATAGATATATATATATATATATATATATATATATATATATATATATATATATATGTATGTCCGTTTGTTCAGTATATATTTTCAAACTATTCAATGTTAATCTACAAAAAAAAACTCTCTTTATTTTGTTAACAGTAATTGTACATGTATTCATTACTATGTACTTCCATATCTAGTTCTCCTCTATTCTTAATAAAAATATTCTTAATTTTTTTTATATGTATCATCAAAATGCACTACTATGGCACTATTTTTTGACACCATTATATGTAAACATATATTTTTAACTATGTGTGTGTAAATAGACTAAATATTTTCTTTTGCATGTAAGTAACAATATAAAATAGCCATAAACACCATACTTGAATTTATTTGAGTTTTGAAATAGAATAGATTTGACATTCTTCTTTGGTTTACGATTTTACTCCGCATATTTTCACATATTCTTTAAAATGTATTTTCTTCCTTTTCCATGATTTCCTATTATGCAATTTTGTAATAGTTACTATTCCTTGTAGTTATTTATATGTTCAATGTTTAATTTTTATATACAACATATTTTGATATTACTATTATCGGGATTTTCTTTTTGTTGAACTCAAGTCATATCTATTTAATAAATATTATACCTCTATTCTTAGTTTTTTCTTTCTTTGGTACTAATAATGTATAGAAGTAGAAGAAATAATATGTGCTTAGTTATGGAATCTAATAAAAAATCTTATTTTCATTTCTCGTACCAACTAGAGAATAAAAAATCAATCAAGAACAAGATAAGTAGTTTACATGTTAATAAGAAGATATTAAAGTTAGAATCATTGATTTGAAAGTCTTCTTGGGAAATCAAGAGTCAAGTACTTGGCTCCTCCCAACCTTGACACAGCTACAGCTAGTCCCCCAAAGCAACTAGGCCTGCAATTCATTATTATGTCTATTACTTTTATGCTTCTCTTTAGTCTCTCCTATTCTGTTCTCAGAAAATTGTGAGACAAAAGCCAAAAAATTACAGAGATATTATCCATATTCTACTCTTTGGGTAGTTAACTTCCTCCATCTCAATGACAGGTGGCAGGTGTTAGTGTCAGTATCTTCATCCCTCTATTGGTGATCAAAATTCTCTTTTTGCATGCATTTTAGGTGTCTCATCCGATCAGCTGCATTCCATTAGGATCATGGATCATCTGGTGGTAGTGGCTCATTATCAAGTTCCCTCATGGTCTTTACCTGCTGACCTATTTTTACAAGTTCAATTCATTTACAGTCATCTTTTGTCATTACATTTGCAAAAGCCATTTTTAGGGTTTTAAGTCTCATTAGGTCTAGGGTTTGCCACCATAGTCATGTAAAAGCTCAATAATGGTCAGCAGGCACTTGAGGAGGTCTAATCAGGTCTCAGAATCAAAATTTCAATAATGATATACTCAGTAATTGATTTTTCCTCAAAACCCTATTTTGAGGAAAAACATAGTTTTTATGTTCTATGTATAAGAATTTCATGTAATTTTAATTTTCCTATATGTAATAAGTTCAGAAGTGCATCCCTAGGTCACCTTGCCAAAATCTTGCACTCCAGCTCTTGCAAAAGAGACAATAAAATCCAAGCATTACTCCATCAAATGACAAAAAGAGAGCCAAACTGTAAAACAGGGTTTTAAAGAACAAAGTGAAAAGGAAAACTTTAGAAAATGGGTTTTCTAAATGAAAAATTAAAGTCAAAAGTATATAAAGGGATCATTTGTGTTGAAGACTTCATTTGTGCTAAAAGTGAGAGAGAACAAAGTGAAAATCATGTTTTGAGGTGAAAAGAGGTAAATTGCAGCAAGTTTCGAGATTTCCCTTAGGCGCGGCACACCTAGGCATTGGCACGATGCACTTGCCTGGAGCGGCGCACCGAGCGTAGGATTTACATACAGTTTTGAACAGGCGCGACGCACCTACTAGGCGCAGTGCACATGGGTGTTGGCATGGCACACCAGTCTGCCAAGCCAAAAATTCATTCAATCGACCTTCTAAAGCTCCAAAATTTTGCAAACATCATTCCTCCAAGTAAGTAAAACCTCCAAATTTGCCATAAAAAGAGATTTGGTCATCCTTGATGGTGTTTTGAAAGGTGAAAATTCAAACCCTAAATTGCTGCACAGTTGTATTGCAAAACTTTCTAGGGTTTTGCAGTTTTTGTCATTCTTGTTGTTTGTTTACTCCTTTGCATAATTTGCTCATATCACATCATTTCCTTAATTTTCTTCCCCTTTCCCTCTCTCATTGACACTTATCCTACCCCCTATCCCCAAACCCTAAAACCCTAACACCTAATTCCCATTATTCCCCAAACCCTAATCTTCATTCCCAAAACCCTTCACTCCCTAATAACCCTACAGCCAGCATCAAATCCCACTCATCTGTTCCACTCATCAAATCCCAAAGAAGAAAACAATAGTCACCTATTCTTGAAATAAAATCTCTTCATACTCATCATTTTACACCATACAGTGGCAAAAATGGAAACAGATTCAGCTTATGAAAGGGATGAGGAAACTGTGAGTGATTCCTCCCAAGAGATTCATGCACCAAGAAAACCACATAAGGGAGGAAAACACATCCAGGAGGAGCCCACTACACTCACAGAGTTATTGGCTTGTCCTCTTGCAGTAACATGTTTTAAACATTAATCTTGCTACCAGTTTTGTGAGATGGTGGAGAGGGTGAAATACCACCATGAACTTGCTAGACTATTTGTCCTTCATCTTCACAATGGCCAAGTGAACTTAGCAGGTGTTTCCTTCACTTTAACACCTGAAACTATAGCTGAAGCAACAGGTATTCCAAATGTGGGTGAATAGTGGAACAAAGGATAGCTTGTGGGCAAAGAGCATTATGAGCCTTATATCAAGGCTAGTTATCAAAAGCAAATCAGTAGGGTCTTTCCTTTCAGATACCTACAGGACACTTATGCTCCACTCATGAAACTCATTATCAAATACTTCACCTGTGAAGGGAGATTTTCTCGCTTGTACACTTATCATGTTAGATTATTGATGCATTTCACTAGAGTGAGGATGATGAACCTCCCCTATTTCATATGCAGAAATATTGAGAAAATGGCTACATTGGTGCAAAGAAAACCTCTTCATCAATAGTTCAACATCATTTATCACTTTTCATTGATTAAAGATTGTTGTTTTGCATCAGCTGAGTTTGTTGAATGTTTCATGGGATACTTTCATTTCACGTGAGGTTTTCACAAGCCCTCAAGTGACCCCATCAGTATTTCAGGAGGAAAGAGGACCATCAAATCAGCAAGAGGTTCATGAGACTCAAACTACAGGTGTGTCAGTATTTGTCACTTATGAAAAAGGCACAAGGAGATTATTTGCAGTTGCCAAATGAGTACTATCTCCACCTGGGGTGGAAGGGGTCTCGTTTCCTTCATCAGACCACAGGAAAATGTTATCTTCACCCGGGGTGAAAGGGGCTTTGCCTTCTTCTTCAACAAAGCAAGTACAGGATAAAGGGAAGCAACCATTGCATGAGAAATGGCCTTCTGAAGGTCAGGAGAGAGATTTTATTTTGATTCAGGAGGAGGATATTGATTTGGGCTCCCAAAGTTCAAGACTCAAAGAGATCATCAAAGAACAAGAAGCTGACATCCATGCCTTATCTCTTAACCTTGAAAGGGCTAAGTGGATCATTAATTACCTTGAGAAATGGAACAAGCAGTTGGAGGATAAACAGACAATTATGGAGCTACAAACCATAAGGGAAAACAAGCAAGCAGCAAAAAGGAGGAAAGTCAAATTGACACTGCTTGAGCAAGAGATTGATGCTGACCGGGAATCTTTGCTAAAGAGGGTGAATATGCACTTGGAGAAGCTACTTGAGAAATCCAATAAGGAGAAAAAGATGTTGCGGCACATGGCCTATCACTATTTGGCATGGAACAAGATTTGCAAAGCAAGGATAAGGTGCCTAAAAGCCAAGTTGAGGAAGACTTTGAGGAGCAAGAAAGAGAAAGATAAGCTCAAGATCTTGGTTGAAGCTTCATTGGCCTAGTATAGTACTTGATTCAGATCACTCATGCCAAATTTCAAGAAATTTGGCAAACTTTTTGGCAATTTTGAATTTTTCAAGGAAAAAATAGGTTTTTCTGGCAGGTGCGTAGCGCCACCTGGCACTCGATTTTGATAGGGATCTCCTTTGGAGGAAAACTTTGAATTTTTGGATTCCTTATGAAATTTTATGCATGCCCAAAAATTACTAGGAAGTTTTGACAAGTTTTGGACCTCCAAAAGGGCCAAAAACACCTCAAAAATGCCCTCTCTGCCACTTTTTGGTCACACAAGAAGCAATGTTGGGAGAACTGATTTTTGGAGGGGAAAATGGACACCAAATTCAAACATTCCACTTGTCCTAAAAATTAGACAGATAGACCTTTCCAAAAATCCAACTTGGAGCAAATTTGGTGAAGGGGAAGGCCTCCAAATTCAGCTGGGAAAAAACGCTACGAATAGGATGAAAAAGTGCCAATTTTTCTCAAAAACTCTATTTTTCGCCTAGTTTTCTTCTAGTTTGACTTTTTCTCTCTTATGGTAAAATTCATGAGGTGAAATGATGTAAGTTGATGTACTATGATATAAAAATGACAAAAATTGACTTGATAAGGTAGATACATTAGTTGTAGGTGGTTTAAAGTTGAATGAATCAGTTTCCTAGGTTTTAGAGGCAAGTTGTTCCACTGCCTATTTTTGTGTTCCTAGTTTAGATATGGTTGAAACCACCCCTCTTCTCATGGATGCGACCCCTGATGGATAGCACAGGTCGTTTGGAGTTCTATATCATGTTTTTTTTCAGTCATTTGTAAAGGTTGGACTCTTGTGAATGCTTTGAGCATTATTTTACATTCATCTCTGCAGTTTGGCAAGGAAATAGACCAGGGTTTGCAGCATTTTGTGTGATTCTTGTGGCAAGGTGACTTAGTATTGTTTTTCCTTCTGCGATTCAAGTTTATCATGTGTTTATGTGTGTCATTATCTCTCTCTCTCTTCATCTTAACTAAATGAATCAAGTATAAAGGTGGAAATCATTGATGTTGCAGTGCTCTACCTTAGGGTTTGTTTAGCTTTACATGTTTTCTAATGTTTGAAGAGGACTGATGACACTTTCATGCCATTTCCAACTCCTAACCAGTCTTACGACTCTCCATTTCACTTAATTCAAATTACTAAAGCATTTTCATACCTCGCCCCACAGAAACCTCTGCAAGACTGAGTCCATTCCCCAGACCCAAAACTGCCTTTCACATTTGATCCAGCAAACTAACATAAAACTCAATCAAACTCCTCTGAGCATATACCTAGCCTAAAATTAGTCTTTACATCAGTCATATCAAGTCTCATTTGCTATATTCTCCTAAGATTGACAAGGAGAGAGCCCTCTCCCGACCTGGTAGGGCTAGCTACCAGGTTAAGTGGGGTTTGATGTTACCCTAGACCTGCCTTTCTCAGCCTGAGGTAGATTTAGGCCATTATAGCAAGTAGATAGCTACTCATATATGAGCCCTTGTTTCTCACTTTTGTAGACAGCTCCCTGTCTTCTAGGAAACATTTAATTGGTCAACATCATAATTTCATAAATAAATCTAATCAACCAGATTAGATGCCTAGAACTTGTTGATGGATAAAACAATAATTTCCTAAACAAATTGCAGCATTTTTCCTCTTTCATCGATTTATACTTCAACCATTAATTTTTTAGTTTTTGTCTTTATTCATAAAATAAAACCTAATTACAACTTTACAAACAATAACTTTACATCAGTTATTATTAGTAAAATTACTGATAATTAAATTCATATTTATCATTTAATGTAGCATCAAAATTAAAATTATGCACATTTAATTACAATGAAGTCCTTGACCTGAGGAATATCACACTTCTTAATCTTGTCATCACCTTGATAGATATTTGAAGTTTGTCCCAAATTTTTCTTTCCAATTAACAATGCATCACCTTGAAAAAATTTGATTCTAATGGACCATGCAAGATAGCATTCATGAATTTTTCATTAGGTTCACTAACCTTCTCTCCAACTTGATTTGTTGGTGGAGTTGTTGGAGCTTTATGACCAGTCACAACAGATTGACAAATTTCAAAGCCAAGATCCCTTAGATAAGTCCACATTCTTATACTCCTATTAGGTATGAGATGAGAGTCAATATCCTAACGAACTTCAATCAAGATACTTAAATACATATTTTCTGTCATATCCATGATTGGAGGCCATAGTCATTTTTGTCAAACAATGGAGCATTGTTTCTAGATAAACCTTCTTAACAAACAATGTCTCCTTTTGAGATCTACCTTCTAGTGGTTCGATTGCTTCTGAAGGAACTTGCTCTAAAACCAATTGTTGATCACATAGTTATACTAAGAGGGGATGGGGGTCTAAATCAATATAAGTCAATTTTTAATAATTTAAACATTCATGAACCATAAGAAAACAATCACATTTGATATCTATCAACTGCGGAACATGGAATACAAGAATTACATGGAAACCTTTTCTAGAGAAAACCATGGAACTTCCTTTTATAATTCTTTGAGCGGCCAACTTATTGTTACAAATATTTGTAGGCACCAACTACTGGACACACCAGTGACCCACTAGTACAAACCCTATTAATCACCAACGTACTCCTCCATATCTTCTTACACATTAATCCCCACTATTAAGCACCAACTTAGGATGGGATAAAAATTTCTTTATACCAAGTTTCCTCTCGATAAAATACATAGAAGTTTTAAGGTCAACACGTTTCGAACCACAATTTTATAGAGGATTTCCAGGTCCATTTCCATCACCGCGAGTTTAGGGAGGCCATCGAAAATGAAAAAATGTATAAGACGCTAAATAGGGATGATGGATGGAAGATTAGCAGTTGTTAGATCCTAACACTTTATTCCTACGTATTGTCCTTTATTTTTCTCCCTCCTTTCTTCAGAAGTTCCCCTTCTTTTAGTTAATTTTCACTTTCCTTCTCTTGCTTTCTTAATCATATTCTTTATGTTGATTTGATTGGTCCCTTTATTCTATGCATATTTGATCATGTGTGGTAAAAAATATATTTTTCTTTTCTTTCATTTTATTATTATTTCCCTTTATTCCTTTTTAGTGAATGTGTTTCCTCCTCTTTCATGGAATTTGATTACTGTTCCAGTTTTTAGTTATATATATACTCTATTTTTATTAATTTGTTTTCCATTTATAATTTAGTTACTTATTATTTATTGTATTCCATAATTCTTATTTTCTTGTTAAATAAATAATCTTTTTATTTATTGGTATTCATTCCTTTCTTTCATTTATATATATCTTTGATATATATTTGTTTTAATTATCTTATTCTTGTTGAATTCTTTTATGTTATCGAGAAAAAATTTGGCAATAATCACATAGGAGATGTTTTGTCGACGCGTTTCGAACCATCAAGTGTGGTTCATCGTCAAGACAAGATGGAGAGTCAGATATTAGCATAGGATTAAATAGAGAGAGCATTGTAGAGAACAATTAATTTTCCAATGGTTAAAAATATAACAACTAGTTTTGAAAAAATATTATTTAATAATAAAATATTAGGAATGTTAAATTTGACTATTAGAGTAAAATAAATTTTATATTATGTAATTAATAAATTTATATGAAAATATAATAAGAAAATAAGTCAATCACTGAACATGTTAAGTCGAAAAATAAAATAAAACAATCTTTTTATCATAAGGTCAAAAAATTACTAATAATAAATAAAAATAAAATAAAATAAATGAATTACATAAATAACCAAGTAAGCCAATAAAACAATAAAAGTAAACTAAAAATCAAAAGTCAAAAGGAGCATATAGAATAAGAAATAGAAAATAGAAAAATAGATAGTAATTCATTATATATATACATACAATAAAAAAATTATTAAAATGAAAATATAAAATAAAAATAAAGTGAATGAGGTTAGAAAATATTAAGAAGATAGGACCAGGACCAAGCAACTACTAGTTTTCCAGCCATATTCTCTATTTAGATTAATGTGCCTCCTTTCAGTTTCTATGGCTTCTCTAAACTTGTGATGATGGAAATGACTAATCTTAGCAATGACTTGGGATTCTTCAATGCATATGTGATGTTTAGTCTTTTCCGCATGTTATGCTAGAGCAGAGGATTGGGTCTTCCCATGTTTGATGTCGGCTTTGTGCCCATGACTCCTTTGATTTATTGAGCAGCTAGTCTCACCACTATAGGGAGTTCCACAAGAAAATGGGATGACATAAACATCTTTCATATCCTTCAGGTCGACTGGGTATTTAACAAATCTAAGGGATCTATGAATGGTGTTTAGGGACCTAAATGTTGAGGGAACCTTATGCTTCCTTAGGATCCTCGCAATCCTATCAGTGGTCCCTTGTATAAATGGAAGATGCACCCCCAAACATCGATCCTTGGGTTCTTTTTTAATCTCCATACCTTTGTCAGCTTTAAGGAAAGATTTTAGACATTGGTCTACTATACCCATTATGATTAGAAGCATTGAGGAGATGGGTTCTTTCATCATTAAGGTGGTTTTCATCATAAAATCTTAAAGCTCGAGTAGCTAGTGCGTTGAGAGCACCTAGATTTTGAGTAGGGAAATGATGGGGTCTGGCATGAAGATATTGCTCTGTGTGAGTTTTCTTACGAAAGACCTGGTGAGGGAAAACACCATCATCCTTCTTCGAAATAAGGAATTCGAGGAAAGGAAGACTCCCATAGATTTCACATTCCATGGTGAACTTTATGGAGTTAGACTGATTGTTGAGATGCTAGAAACAAAGTTCCAACTTTTCTCAACCATGGGGCCAGATAACACAGGTGCCATCTACAAACATCTTCCAAATATTAGGCTTGAATTGGGCCAAAGCTAGGGCCTTTGATTCAAGGTCTTACATAAAAAAATTATCCATGACAGGGGAAAGGGGGAACCCATGGCCACACCATAAGTTTTTTCATAGAATTCCCCATCAAAGCTAAAGAAAGTAGAGGTCAGACATATTTCAACTAATTTGGTCGTGTCAGGGTCAATAATATGCTTGATGACTTCAATGGCCTCATTAATAGGGATATTTGTGTAGAGGGAGACCACATCGAAACTCACAAGCATGTCACCAGGATCAAGCTTAATATCCTTTAACTCTAGTACAAACGATGATGAGTCCTTGACGAAAGATTCAATAAGGCCAACAAGGGGTTTTAACTTTTGGGCTAAATATTTAGCTAGAAGATAGGTCAATCCTCATATAGTGTTGATAATGGGTCTCAGGGGAGCCCCTTCTTTTTTGTTCTTAGGAAGTCCATATATCCTAGGGGTAAGAGGGCTACTTTCGATGAGCTTATGGCTAAATGAGTTAACTATGCTATTGGATTTAATAGCTAGATCCACAGTTTTGGAGATCTTCTTCAGGGCATTCTTATTATGTTTCTTGTAGCTTCCGCTATTACATAATTGATCTTGCATTTTCCTTTTATAATCATCCTTATCTAAAATAACAACAGTACCACCCTTGTTGGCTTTGAGAACGACAATGCGCTTATTACCATTCACAGACTTGAGAGAATCCACGTCAAGTTTGTTAATGTTGTTGTTGGGGGGATTTTTCTTCCTAAGGACAACTACACAGTCTTGTCCGATGATATTCTTGGTGAAATCAGTAAATTCTATTATCCAGTATTCAATGTTAAATAATCCCATCAACCAGAATTTTTCTTGGAGCAAGGGCAAAATTTAATCCTCTCTCTAAAAGGCTATAGACCGAAGGGTCAAAAGAAAATCTAGAGAGATTAACAATCGTATTATTAAAAGAAGGAAGAGAATTATTATTATTATTATTATTATTATTATTATTATTATTATTATTAAATAGATAAATTTTATTATTAAAACTATTATTATTATTATCATTTTTATCATTATTGTTATTATCATTTTTATAATTATTGTTTTTAGTCAAATTATTTTTAATTCTAAATATTTATGCTTTGAATTTTGAAAATATTTATTTACTTATTACAAATAGAAAATCTTTATATAGATTAATCCCTTACCTTTTATTTCTTTTAATTATTTATTCATATATTTAAAATAAATGTAATTATATTATTATTAATTTAAAAATTTATGTTTTTAAGACCTCGATGGGTGTGACTGATCTGACAGCCCTAGAAGTATTGGATTTTAGAAGGAATGAAGTTTACAATTAATGAGGAACATGGAAATGGTTTAGGTGGTGGCCAAACGAAGTGGAGGAAGCGAGACGGAAAAATCAAGAAGGTTAAGGCAGTTTATAAAATTGGGGAGGTTGGTGTTCTCTACATTGTTCAGCATTTTGGTATGGGAGGGAAGGTAAATGAGGTTACCCTAACTAAAGTTCCTTCCCTGTTCATCTCCTCTGGTCCTAGTGGTGTGACTGCGCTCTAGTCTTAGGAAAGGGGGTATGAGTTCAAGCAGCTGGTGGTTGTGGTGAAGAGTTGGGTGGTGTGGGATCCAAGCACTTGGCACTAGGGTTACTTATGACCTAGGAAAGCAGTGCAAATGTTTTCTCTATCTAAAGAATCTGGAATCCTCTTCTAGTCCTAGTTGCATTTGTTCGACATGGGGTAGAATTTGGGTAAGTTTTTTATTATGTTATTTCTTTGTGCGTGGTTTTGTTCTTGAGCGCTATTTGGAAGTCCTAGTCCTAGTTTTCTCTGTGGGTGGAATCTTTTTCTGTAGTTTTTCCTTGTGGGCTAGGTGTTTTTGTTGGTGGGTTTAGTGTGGTGGTTAAGTTGACCTGATTAATTTCTTTCGGGCATAGGGTGGTGAAATTATGTTGTGTTTCAATAAAAAAGGGGGAGTTTCTTAGTTCTTTGGTAGGGAGCTTGGTGGTGTAGTTATATATGGTGAGTCTCTCTATGGAAGAGTGCCACTGTGGAGTTCAATTATGTCCCTCTTCGGTGTTAGGGTTCATCATCTGGGCAGTTGTTGAAAGAACGGGCAACTACGCCTCTGTGCAGAAGTCGGAAAGTAGGTGGTTGGTTTTTCACCTTTGTGGAGGATTTGGGGTGTCTTACCCCTCGGTGTGTCACTACTGTGTTGAAAAGGAATAACCATCAGGGTTGTTCCCGGCACGGATTTTGCCCAAGAAGCATGCAGGGCGAGAGAGCCAATATGAGGTTGTAGCAGGACGAGTCAAGGAGCATCGTCGAAGAGGAGGAAGAGTTTGCAATCTAGCAGTCTCGTGGGAAGGTAGTACAATCGCCTTCACTTGTCACAATTGAAAAAAAATTGTTGGTTATTACAAATAGACAGGATGCCTTGTGGGACTAGAGATACGAAGATCACAACGAGATTGTTTCCTACATTAATGATATTCAGTTCAGCAAAGGAGAAATCCTTAACCATCTTGCCTCTGTTTGTGGAAGCTAGGGTTGAACTAGTGAAAGGCTAGACGAAATGAAATCGTGACTGTCTCATATTGATTTCCATGTTCATCAAGGCCCGAGCCACCCTATGGGCCAATGTTTGGTTGATGCACCACATCCTCCTCTATAAATTCTCTTTATGGGTTGTTTTTTTGTTTTGTTGGTGTTTTGGGCAGTAATTAATTTTTGTATATGTAAGCCTTGTAGCTATTCTCAATACATGTGAATTTTCCACATCACTCTCCTAGTTAACAAATCCGGTTGAAGTGACTCTAAGAGAGTGAAGACGAATAGGCAAGATGAATGTAATACTTTTTTTAGGAATTAATGAAATTTGGTTGATTGACAAAACAAAAAAAAATTAAATTTTTAAGGCCATTAGTTTTGGTCTTCTTTATTATTAGTTTCTACCATTAATTCCTTGTTACTTTATTTTTTATTCCTAGTTTCGTTTGTTTTCATTTTTATTTTCTTTTTTAATTTTAATTTAATATTTTTTATTTATTCTCTAATGTTCTATTTGACTTTAATATTAATTATTTTCTGTCAGTTGTGATTTAACCATTTCATCTCTACTGTATTTATTTGTTCTTTGGATCAGGCTATCCATCTTTGTCCTGATGATGAACCACATTAAGTAGTTTAAAATGCATTGACCTTAAAATTTCTATGTGATTTATCTCGAAGGAACTTGTTATATGATCGTGAATCACAAAAGCCTACATTCAGACAAAATTCTTTTTTCTTGTATCACAAACCTACATATAGCTTCTTCAAAAATGTTCTTATCACCAGAACACCAGATCTACTTGTTTCTACTTGAGATCTACTCATTGATGTGCCAAGTGAAAGTTATGGTAACTTTCCCAAAACTTGTTGATTTTTAGCCTCTTACCAAGAGAAAACTTGTATAGCATGCCACATGTCTAATTCTTTATATCTGATTCTAAAAATTTTATTTGAGTCACTTCAGTATGTCTCCTTATATCTCTAAAAAAACCACATCTTGGAGCATCGCAAAAAAATAATTATAGCGAAAATGCATCCGTCGCTCTTTCGAGATTGATTTCAGGACTGTTCATGAAAATCCCATAGGGTATATCTCTAAAATTATAGTAAATCAGAATATGTAACTTACCAGGAATACCTTGAGGTATTTTCTCAATATGCTTAAAATTTCATGATCTAATTCTTCACAGAAATCAAAATATAGCAAAATTTCCAAGATCACTCATTTAAAATTGATTTTTGAACCATTCACAAATCCTAAATCCACATAATATATCTCTAAAATTATAATGAACCAAATTATGAAATTTTTACTCTATGCACATTGAGAATTTTTCTCAATATTCTCACATTTTCACTTTCTCATTCTTCACATAAATTAATTTATAGCAAAATTTCCAAGTTCACATGTTTAAAACTAATTTTAGTGTCATTCATAAACTCTACCTTCCAAAGTGTAGATCTCCAAAATTATAATGAACTAACATATGAAATTTTTACTAGATATACCTTGCAATGTCTTATATATTTCCTCCAAAATCCATGTCTCAAACATCCAAAAGAATAAATTATAATGAAAATATTGAGATGACTCATTTGAAACAAATTTCAAAACTAATCACAAACCTTAAATTCCACAACATATATCTTTGAAGGTATAGAAAATCAAAATATGAAATTTTAACCAAATTTTCTCCTCAACCTCTCCTCAATATTCTCAAAGTTTTACCATTTTAATCATCCAAAAAAAATGGTGAAAATTACAAGATGACGTGTTCACGCCACAAATTACATTCTTATACACACACACACACTTTCTTTCCAATACTTTTTGTTTTTATGCATTATCATAACCCTTCATGAAAAGACATTTATTCAAAAATACATGTCAATTCATTATTTAAATATTTAAGTCCACTTTTATTTCACTTTTCCAAATACCATAGACTTCCTAAACCATGTGTTTGAAACCATTATTTTACTTTTCATTTTGACTTCACCTTTTTTCACAAGCACCCCCTTTTTATTATACATACATACACACACACAGACAGATATATGTGTGTGTACATATATCAGTGATATAATCCTTTTGACATCAATGACAACATTTTTTTCAAAATAAGGGCTCCCAAGTGACTATAGAGTAGAGAATGGAAACTCCTTTTAATATGCGCAAGGAACTATTTAGCACTGAAAGGGTATATACATGTTGTTGTGTTGGGTTAGAGAGTATGGATTCTAAATAGTTGTCACCCATTATGGAAGTGGTTGGATGATGTTTCAAGGTGTTGGATCGACCTGTTAACTCACCATAGTGGAATATGGGATAACATATAAATGAGGTACTATAAAATCAATACAAGGATGCATTGTGTGGATGTGGTCGTGAGTATTGGTACATGGATTACTAGCATGGATGGTTGATTACATTAGTACTAAAAAATGTGTAAGTAATGCACATGTAATAAATAATAGTTTATGTTATGTCCTAAATCTACCTCAGGCTGAGAAAAGCAGGTCTAGGGTAACATCAAACCACGCTTAACCTGGTAGCTAGCCCTACCAAGTCGTGAGAAGGCTCTCTCCTTGTCAATCTCAGGAAAATATGGCCAATAAAGCTTGAGATGACTGATGTAAAGACTAATTTTAGGCTAGGTATATGCTCAGAGGAGTTTGATTGAATTTTAGGTTGGTTTGTTGGATCAAATGTGAAAGGCAGATTTGGGTCCGGGGAATGAACTCAGTCTTGCAGAGGTTTCTATGGGGCGAGGTAGTCAAATTCTTTAGTACTTTAAATTGAGTGAGATGGAGATTGTTAATACTGGTGAGGAGTTGGAGAGGGCATGAAAGTATCAGGAATCCTATTCAAACAGTTGAAAACATGTATAGCTAAACAAACCCTAGGTAGAGCACTACAACATCAATGATTTCTACCTTTATCCTTGATTCATTTAGTTAAGCTGAAAAGAGAGAGATGATGGCATACATAAACACATGTAAACTTGAATCACATAAGGAAAAACAATACTAAATCACCTTGCCACAAGAATCCCACAAAATGCTGCAAACCCTGGTCTATTTCCTTGCTAAACTGCAGAGATGAATGTACAATAATGCTCAAAGCATTCACAAGAGTCCAACCTTTACAAATGACTAAAAAAGTACTAGATATAGGAAAAAAACCATCCATGCTAGCCTTTAGGGGTGAATTCATGAGTTTAGGAGCTGTTTCAACAAGATCTAAACCAAGAACTAAAAAATAGGCAGTGGAACAGCTTGCCTCTAAAACCTAGGAAACTGATTCATTCAGTTCAAAACCACCTATACATGATGTATCTACCTCCTTGAGTGAATTTTCATCATTTTTACATCAAAGTCCATCAATTTACATCATGAGTTTGACCATGAGAGAGAAAAATTCAAATTGAGAAAAAGCTAGGCGAAAAAGAGATTTTTTTGGCAAAAATGGCACTTTTCCATCTTGTGCGTAGCGCCACTTTTCCTGTGCATAGTGCTTTTTTCCAGCTGATTTTGGAGGCCTTCCCCTTCACCAAATTTTGTCCAAGTGGGCTTGTTGGAAAGTTCTGTCTGTCTAATTTTTAGAAAATTTGGAATTTTTGAATTTGGTTTCCATTTTCCCCTCCAAAAATCAGTTCTCCCAACACTGCTTCTTGTGTGGCCAAAAAGTGGCGGAGAAGGCATTTGTGAGGTGTTTTTGACCATTTTGGAAGCTCAAAACTTGTCAAAAATTTCTAGTAATTTCTGCGTATGCATGATTTTTCACATGGAATCTAAAAGTGTAGATTTTTCCTCTAGAGGAGGTCCCTATCAAAAGCGACCGCCGGGTGGCGCTACGCACCAGGCAGAAAAACCTGTTTTTTCCTTCAAATTTTCAAAATTGCCAAAAAGTGTGCCAAATTTCTTGAAATTTGGCATGAGTGACCTACACCAGGTACTATGTTGGACCAAGGAAGCTTTAGCCAAGATTTTGAGCTTATCTTTCTCTTTCTTTCTCCTCAAAGTTTTCCTCAACTTGGCTTTTAGGCTCCTTATTCTCGCTTTGCAAATCTTGTTTCTTGCCAAATAATGAAAAGCCATGTGCCTCAACATCTTTTTCTCCTTGTTGGCTTTCTCAAGAAGCTTCTCAAAGTGCATATTTTCCCTCTCTAGCCAAGATTCCCAGTCAGCATCAACCTCTTGCTCAAGCGGTGTCAATTTGATTTTCCTCCTCTTTGCTGCTTGCCAGTTTTCCCTTATGTTTTGCAGCTCCATGATTGTTTGCTTGTCCTCCAACTGCTTGTTCTATTCCTCAAGGTAGTTTATGATCCACTAGCTCTTTCAATGTTAAGAGATAAGTCATGAATGTCAACTTCTTGTTCTTTGATTATCTCCTTGAGTTTTGAGTTTTGGGAGCCCAAATTAGTATCCTCATCCTGAATCAAAATGAAATCTTTCTCCTGACCTTCAAAAGGTCCGTCATCATGCAATGGTTGTTTCCCTTTGTCCTGTACCTACTTTGCTGAAGAAGAAGGCAAAGCCCCTTTCACCCCGGGTGAAGATAGCATTTTCCTATGGTCTGATGAAGGAAACGAGATCCCTTCCACCCCTAGTGGAGATAGTACTCGTGGGTTCCTCCCGGATGTGTTTTCCTCCCTTGTGTGGTTTTCTTGGTGCATGAATCTCTTGGGAGGAATCACTCACAGTTTCCTCATCCCTTTCATAAGCTAAATTTGTTTCCATATTTGCCACTTTATGGTGTAAAATGATGAGTATGAAGAGATTTTAAGTCAAGAATAGGTGATTGCTATTTGATGAATGGGATTGATGAATGGGACTAATGAGGGGAGGATTTGATGCTGGCTGTAGGGGTTTTAGGGAGCGATAGGGTTTGGGAATAACGGGAATTAGGTATTAGGGTTTTAGGGTTTTGAGGATAGGGGGTAGGGTGAGTGTGAATGAAAGAGGGAAATGGAAATGAAATGAGGGAAATTTCAGTGTGAGGAATGTGAAAATGATGCAGGGGAGTAACAACAAGAATGACAACTTTGCAAAACCCTAGACAGTTTTTTCAATATAACTGTGCAGCAAACTAGAGTTTGATCTTGCACCTATCAAAACACCATCTATGAGGAGTAAAACCCTTGCAATGGTAAAGTGGAATGTTTCACTTACTTGTGGAATTAAGATTGCAAGGTTTTGAAGCTTGAGCAAGTTCATTTGAGTGAAATTAGGGCTAAGAAAACTGGTGCACTGTGCCAACACACAGGTGCACCATGCCTGTTCTCTCTATGTATTTCCTACACTCTGTGCGTCGTGCCGTTCAGGTGCGCCGCGCCACTACCCAAGTGCGCCGCACCAAGAAACTTTGTTGCGATTTTCTCCTTTTGCACCTCAAATCGCGATTTTGCTTTGTTCTCTCTCTCTTTAGCACACAAATGATGTCTTCAATACAAATATCACTTTATATACCTTTGGACTTTAATTTTTATTTAAAAGAAACCCACTTTCTAATATTTGCTTTTCATTTTGTTTTTCAAAAACTTTGTTTTACAGTTTGGCTCCCTTTTTTACTTTTGATGGACTAATGCTTTGAATTTCTTGTCTCTTTTGCAGGAGTTGGAGTGCAAGAGTTTGGCAAGGTGACCAGGGCTGCATTTCTGGACATATTACATATAGGAAAATTAAAATTACATGAAAGTTTATACATAAAACATAAAAACTATGTTTTTCCTCAAAATAGAGTTTTGAGGAAAAATCAATAACTGAGTATGTCATTATTGAAATTTTTTTATCTTGAAACCTTATTTGACCTCCTCATGTGCCTACTGACCATTATTGAGCTTTTACAAGACTATGATGGAAAACCCTAGACCTAATGAGACCTAAAACCCTAAAAATGGCTTTTGTAGGTGTAAAGACAAAAAATGACTGTAAATGACCTGAATTTGTGAAAATAGGCCAGCAAGTAAAGACCATGAGGGAAAATTGATAATATGCCACTACTATCAGATGATCCATGATCCTAATGGAATGTAGTTGATCGAATGAGACACTTAAGAATGCATGCAACAAGAGAATTTTGATCATTGATGGAGGGATGAAGATACCGACACTAACAGTTTCATTTAATATAATATAATTAACAAGTTAAAGTGATTGAAGTGTTGGTGTCTGAATAGTTTGAGAGCCTTGCATGTGTTTTTTAAAATACTTGCAACGAAAATATTGTATGCATAAATTCTCACATTCGTTTAGCTAATTGAAAGTTTAGATTACAAGAATAATGGTATTAGAGATGTTCATGACTGTAACCCTAGAAGGACCAATATCTACTTCTACAAAAGCCAAAGAAAAAAAAAACATTTATGGGCATAATTGCCCAAACAATGACTATAAACTATTGTAGCTATATGTTTTGGAACATCTATTCGAGATATTTGTTTTGGATGGACATTGTCACTATTTTCGTGGTTAAAAGTGAATATTTTTCTTGAATTAACTTCACAAGAAGAAATTATTTATATACTCTCGGATTCAGGTTACCATATATATATCCATATCTTCGTTTGTTCACTATATATTTTCAAACTATTCGATGTTACTCTACAAAAAAAAATCTCTCTTTATTTTGTTAACATTAATTGTACATGTATTCATTACTATGTACTTCCATCTCCAGTTCTCCTCTGTTCTTATTAAAAATATTCTTAATTTTTTTTCTATGTATCATCAAATTGTACTACTATAGCACTATTTTTCGACACCATTATATGTAAACATATATTTGTAACTGTGTCCGTAAATAGACTAAATATTTTCTTTTGCATGTAAGTAACAATATATAATAGCCATAAACACCATACTTGAATTTATTTGAGTTTTGAATTAGAATAGATTTTACATTCTTCTTTGGTTTACAATTTTACTTTGCATATTTTCACATATTCTTTAAAATGTATTTTCTTCCTTTTCCGCGATTTCCTATTATGCGAGCTTGTAATAGTTACTATTCCTTGTAACTATTTATATGTTCATTGTTTAATTTTTATATACAACATATTTTGATATTACTATTATCAGGTTTTTCTTTTTGTTGAACTCTAAGTCGTATCTATTTAATAAATATTATAAATCTATTCTTAGTTTTTCCTTTCCTTGGTACTAATCATGTACGGAAGTAAAAGAAATAACATGTGCTTAGTTATGGAATCTAATATCTTATTTTCATTCCTCGTACCAACTAGAGAATAATAAATCAATCAAGAACAAGATAAGTAGTTTACATGTTGATGAGAAGATATTAACATTAGAATCACTGATTTGAAAAGTCTTTTTTGGAAATCAAGAGTCAAGTACTTGGCTCCTCCCAACCTTTACACAGCTATAGTTGGTCCCCCCAAGCAATAAGACCCGCAATTCATTTTTATTTCTATTACTTTTATGCTTCTCTTCAGTCTCTCCAATTCTGTTCTCAGAAAATTGTGAGACAAAAGCCAAAAAATTACAGAGATATTATCCATCTTCTACTTTTTGGGTGGTTAACTTCCTCCATCTCAATAACAGGTGGTAGGTAGATAGCTACTCATTTATGAGCCCTTGTTTCTCACTTTTGTAGACAGCTCCCTGCCTTCTAGGAAATATCTTATTGGCCAATATCATAATTTCATAAATAAATCTAAACACATAGATTAGATGCCTAGAACTTGTTGATGGATAAAACAATAATTTCCAAAATAAATTGCAACATTTTTCCTCTTTCATCCATTTATAATTCAACCATTAATTTCTTAGTTTTTGTATTTATTCATAAAATAAAACATAATTACAACTTTACAAACAATAACTTTACATTAGTTATTATTAGTAAAATTATTGATAATTAAATGCCTATTTATCATTTAATGTAGTGTCAAAATTAAACTTATGCACTTTTAATTACAATGAAGTCCTTGAGCTGAGGAATATCACACTTCTTAATCTTGTCATCGCCTTCACATATATTTGAAGTTTGTCCCAAATTTCTCTTTCCAATTAACAATGCATCACCTTGAAAACATTTGATTCTAATGGACCATGCAAGATAGCGTTCTTGGATTTGTCATTAGGTTCACTAGCCTTCTCTCCAAGTTGATTTGTTTGTGGAGTTGTTGGAGCTTTATGCCTAGTCACAATAGATTGACAAATTTCAAAGCCAATATCCATTAGATAAGTTCACATTCTTATACTCCTATTAGGTATGAGATGACAGTTAATATCCTAACGAACTTCAATCAAGATACTTACACACATATTTTCAATCATATCCATGATTGAGGTCATAGTTCTTTTTTTCAAACAATGGAGCATTGTTTCTAGATAAACCTTCTTAACTAACCATGTGTTCTTTTGATATCTACCTTCTAGTGGTTTGATTGCTTCTGAAGGAACTTTCTCTAAAATCAATTGTTGAGCACATAGTTATACTAAGAGGGGATGGGTGTCTAAATCAATATAAATCGATTTTTACTAATTTAAACATCCATGAACCATAAGAAAACAATCACATTTGAGATCTATCAACTGCGGAACATGGAATACAAGATGTACATGGAAACCTTTTCTGGAGAAAACCATGTAACTTCCTTTTATAATTCTTCAAGGGGCCAACCTATTGTCACAAATATTTGCAGGCACCAACTACTGGACACACCAGTGACCTACTCGTACAAACCCTATTAAGCACCAACGTACTCCTCTATATCTTCATAGACACTAATCCCCACTATTAAGCACCAACATAAAATGGGAAAAAAAATTCTTTATACCAAGTTTCCTCTCGATAAAATACATAGAAGTTTTAAGGTCAACACATTTTGAACCACAATTGTATAGAGGATTTCCAGGTCCATTTCCATCACCGCAAGTTTAGGTAGGCCATCGAAAATGAAAAAATGTTTAAGATGCTAAATAGGGATGATGGATGGAAGATTAGCAGTTGTTGGATCCTAACCCTTTATTCCTACGTATTGTCCTTTATTTTTCTCCCTCCTTTCTTCGACAATTCCCCTTCTTTTAGTTAATTTTCACTTTCCTTCTCTTTCTTTCTTAATCATATTCTTTATGTTGATTTGATTGGTCCCTTTATTTTATGCATATTTTATCATGTCTGGTAAAAAATATATTTTTCTTTTCTTTTCATTTTATTATTATTTCCCTCTATTCCTTTTCAGTGAATGTGTTTCCTGCTCTTTCATGGAATTTGATTATTGTTCCAACTTTTAGTTATATATATACTCTATTTTTATTAATTTGTTTTCCATCTATAATTTAGTTATTTATGATTTATTGCATTCCATAATTCCTATTTTCTTGTTAAATAAATAATCTTTTTATTTATTGGTTTTCATTCCTTTCTTTTGTTTGTTTATATATATATATATATATATATATATAGAGAGAGAGAGAGAGAGAGAGAGAGAGAGAGAGAGAGAGAGATTCCTTTGATATCTATTTATTTTAATTATCTTATTTATTTATTTTATAAATTATCTTTTGATATATATTTATTTTAATTATCTTATTCTTGTTGAATTCTTTTATGTTATCGAGAAAAATTTTGGCAATAATTACATAGGAGATGTTTTGTCGGCGCTTTTCAAACAATCAAGTGTGGTTCATTGTCAGGACAAGATGGAGAGTAATATATTAGCATAGGAATAAATAAAGAGAGTATTGTAGAGAAAATTTAATTTTCCAATGGTTAAAAATATAACAGCTAGTTTTGAAAAAAATATTATTTAATAATAAAATGTTAGGAATGTTAAATTTGACTATTAGAGTAAAATAAATTTTATGTTATGTAATTAAGTAATTTATATGAAAATATATAACAAAATAAGTCAACCACTGAACATATTAAGTCGAAAAATAAAACAAAACAATTTTTTATCATAAGGTCAAAAAAATAATAATAATAAATAAAAATAAAATAAAATAAAATGAATTAAATGAATAACCAAGTAAAACAATAAAACAATAAATCAAACACCGATATAAGTAAACTAAAAATGAAAAGTCAAGAAGCATATAAAATAAGAAATAGAAAATAGAGAAATAGATAGTAATTCAATATATATATATATATGCAATAAAAAATTATAAAAATAAAAATAGAGGGAATGAGGTTAGAAAATATTAAGAAGACAGGACCAGGGCCCAGCAACTACTAGTTTTCCAGCCATCTTCTCTATTTAGATTACTGTGCCTCCTTTCAATTTCTATGGCTTCTCTAAACTTGTGATGATGGAAATGACTAATCTTAGCAATGACTTGGGATTCTTCAATGCAGATGTGATGTTTATTCTTTTCTACATGTTATGCTAGATCACAGGATCAGGTCTTCCCATGTTTGATGTTGGTTGTGTGCTCATGACTCCTTTGATTTATTGAGCGGCCAGTCTCACCAATATAGGGAGTTCCACAAGAACATGGGATGACATAAACATATTTCATATCATTCGGGTTGACTGGGTCTTTAACAGATCTAAGGGATCTATAAATGGTGTTTAGGGGCCTAAATGTTGAGGGAACCTTATGCTTCCTTAGGATCCTCGCAATCCTATCAGTGGTCCCTTGTATAAATGGAATACGCATCCCTAAACATCAATCCTTGGGTTCTTTTTTAATCTTCGGACCTTTGCCAACTTTAAGGAAAGATTTTAGAAATTGGTATACTATACCCATTATGATTCAAAACATTGATGAGATGGGTTATTTCATCATTAAGGTGGTTTTCATCATAAAATCTTAAATCTCAAGTAGCTAATGAGTTGAGAACAACTAGATTTTGAGCAAGGAAATGATGGGATCTGGCATTAATATATCGCTTCGTTTGAGTTTTCTTACGAAAGACTTGGTAAGGGAAAGAACCATCATCCTTCTTCGAAATAAGTCAAGGAAAGGAATACTCCCATTGATTTCACATTCCATGGTGAACTTTATGGAGTTAAACTGATTGTTGAGATGTTGGAAACAAAGTTCCAACTTCTCTTGACCATGGGGCCAGATAACACAGGTGTCATCTACAAACATCTTCCAAATATTATGCTTGAATTGGGCCGAATCTAGGGCCTTTGATTCAAGGTCTTCCATAAACAAATTATCCATGACAGGGGAAAGGGGGAACCCATGGCCACACCATAAGTTTTTCATAGAATTCCCCATCAAAGCTAAAGAAAGTAGAGGTAAGACATATTTCAACTAATTTAGTCGTGTCAAGGTCAACAATATGCTTGATGACTTCAATGGCCTCATTAATAGGGATATTTGTGTAGAGGGAGACCACATCGAAACTCACAAGCATGTCACCAGGATCAAGTTTAATATCCTTTAACTCTTGTACAAACGATGATGAGTCCTTGATGAAAAATTCAGTAAGGCCAACAAGGGATTTTAACTTTCAGGCTAATTATTTAGCCAGAAGATAGGTCGGCCCTCCTTTAGTGTTGACAATGGGTCTTAGGGTATCCCCTCCTTTTTGGTTCTTAGGAATTCCATATATCCTAGGGGTAAGAGGGCTACTTTTGATGAGCTTATGGCTAAAGGAGTTAACAGTGCTATTAGATTTAATAGCTAGATCCACAGTTTTGGAGATCTTCTTCAGGGGATTCTTATTAAGTTTCTTGTAGCTTCCTCTATTACATAATTGATCCTGCATTTTCCTTTTATAATCATCCTTATCTAAAATAACAACAGTATCACCCTTGTTTTCTTTGCAAACGACAATGCCCTTATTACTATTCAAAGGCTTGAGAGCATCCACCTCAAGTTTGTTAATGTTGTTCTTGGGGGTCTTTTTCTTCCTAAGGACAAATGCACAATCCTGTCTAATGATATACTTGGTGAAATTAGTAAATTCTATTATCTCGTATTCAATGTTGCAACTAATCTCATCAACTGAAATTTTTCTTGGAGCAAGGGCAAAATTTAATCCTTTCTCTAAAAGGCTATAGACCGGAGGGTCAAAAGAAAATCTAGGGAGATTAACAATCCTATTATTAAAAGAAGGAAGAGAATTATTATTATTATTAAATAGATAGATTTTATTATTAAAACTATTATTATTATTATCATTTTTATCATTATTGTTATTATCATTTTATAATTATTGTTTTTAGTCGTTATTTTTAATTCTAAATATTTATGCTTTGAATTTTGAAAATATTTATTTACTTATTACAAATAGAAAATCTTTATATGGATTAATCCCTTACCTTTTATTTCTTTTAATTCTTTATTCATATATTTAAAATGAATATAATTATATTATTATTAATTTAAAAATTTATGTTTCTTAGACCCCGATCGGTGTCTGATCCGACAACCCTAGAAGTATTGGATGTCAGAAGGAATGAAGTTTACAATTAATATGGAACATGGAAAGGGTTTGGGTGGTGGCCAAGCCAAGTGGAGGAAGCGAGACATAATAATCAACAAGGTTAAGGCAGATTATAAAATTGGGGAGGTTGGTGTTCTGCGCTTTGTTTGGCATTTTTGTATGGGATGGATGGTAAACGAGGTTACCCTAATTGAAGCCCCTTCCCTGTGCATCTCTTCTGGTCTTGGTGGTGTGACTACACTATGGTCTAACGAAAGGGAGTATGAGTTCAAGGAGCTGGTGGTTGTGGTTAAGATTTGGGCAGTGTGGGATCCAGGCGCTTGGCACTAGGTTTACTTGCGGCCCAGGAAAGAATGCAGAGGTTGGCTCTATCTCGAAGAATCTGGAATCCTCTCCTAGTCCAAGTCACATTTGTTCGACATGGGGTAGAATTTGGGTAAGTGTTTTTTTATGTTATTTCTTTGTGCGTGGTTGTTTTATTGAGCACTATTTGGAAGTCCTAGTCCTAGTTTTCTCTGTGGGTGGAGTCTTTTTCTGTGGTTTTTCCCCATTGTTTCAGGAAAAACTAGTGTCGATTCGAACTGTTAGTCCCACTAAGATGGGTAGCTATCTTACAAACAAACAATGAAAGCTTTTTAAGAGTTCCTTTAAGTGTGATAGAAGGAAGAGAAGAAAAGAGGACCAACTTGGATCTTCCGCTTTGATCCTAGCTTGATTTCTCCTTTCCTTGATAGAATTTGCCACTCCTCTCTTACTTGTCTCACTTTAAAGAGTACCTGTAGAGTCAAAGTAATAGCAAAATATCAAAGCATATCTATCTAAAACATCATAAACAATGTAGAATCAGAAACACATTGACCATACAATTGCATTCATAAACAATACACGATTATATGGAGGAAAACTCAAAGAACTTTATTAATAGTAACTTAAGAGAGGATTACAACCCAACTGTCTAATCCAGCATCATCCTCCTAGTTGTAGAAGCCCTCTTCACCTCATGAACAAGCAAATCACCCAACGATGCAATGTCTCTTCTCACCAACAAACCAACAGCACTTCCTTACAAAATAAAAATTTCCAGCCTCCAAATCTCTTAGATGAGGGATCCATTTATAGATGTCTTTCAAGGGTGTGAGTCAGTTCTGTATTTTTTATTAGTGTCATTCCACTGATAGTTCTTGGTTCCACTTGGAGATTTCAATGATCTCTTATTCATCCCTAGGTGAATTCAGAGAGGCAAGTGTCACAAGAGAAGTTTCTGGAAGATTCCATGATCATCCACCTTGCAAACTATCTCTGCCATTTGTCTATTCTCACTCATTGCACCCCACAGAAGGCAATTTCAGTATGCATTGCACCTGGCCAGTTAGGCAGTCAGTATGCATCGCACCTTGCCCATGGAGCAGTCTGTATGGTCCAGTTTTGGCTAGTTCTAAGTAGTTTTTCAGGTGGAACTTCTGGGAAATGATGTAATCAGTTGGCCATGATCCTTTAGGGTATGAAACAACACTTTTAGGGACTTAAGTATCCCTTAGTTTATGGACATATGAGATTGGGGTTGTAGTGCACAAATATGTCTATAACAGCTGCCCCCTAAAGCATGAGGTCGTAAATCTTCTGATGTCGAGTGAAATGCTTTATCATGAGGATCCAAGGTATTCGAACTGTAAGGTGACCTGTATAAGATACAATACAATACATCATCATCATATTATTTTCATGATCTGGCTAAGGCGGGGATTCCCATGCTCAGCTTTATAAATGCATTTTCATGTACATAGGACAGACAATCGTCTGTTGTTGCAGACTGGTGATTCTTCGCATGAAGAGTCATCTTCCCTAACTTAGATGACTATCTGTGCAGCTTCTGTGTACAATTGATGTCTTTATTTTCCTGAATATATCGCAGCCCAGATGGATAAAACTAGATCCAGTGTCTTCAAAACTCGTCCAATCTTCGCCCGATGTACAAGTCAATCCATGTGAAAAGATGTTCTGAAGTCGAACATGGAAAGACATCGCCTGATTACCAGCCAATAATGTGAGTTGTTAACAGATGCGAGAGGAGTCACTGATAATGATGATGACCCTCAAGGTACTACAGTACAATTCATGTGGTGTGAATATATGAGCCGATGTCGAACACCACGCAAAGTCTTTCGGTCGAAGGTCATTGATGTAAACCTGTCGTCGAAAGTGAGAAACTTGTCATTGAGGCATGCAGGCTTCAAAGTACTAAAAGGGTTGTTTCTAAGTCAAATTCTTGGATAATGAGCTGATGTTGACAAGAAGTGACCTGTCATAGGAGGGCCTTTATGTATCCCACATCTACGACGTGAAATGGAGCAAATGATTTCTGTGGAGGTGAAAATGATCTGATGATATAAGGTTCAAGAATGGAGGTCATGAAAAATGAAGGTAGATGTAATGCAATGGATGAGGCGTTTGTTGGATGGTGAATTCTCTAAATGACTTCTCTTGAACATATTGGCGATACTGATATGGACTGGTAGTGTTAACCCCATGGATGGCACGGCGGACCAATGGTGAAGCTGAACGGAAAAACCCAACCTACCTCAATCACGGTGATGGAGTGAAAGTGTCATGTTCAAGAGCAACTTGCTACCAATAGAGTTCTTCAAGTTTTCTTCCCACTTTTCCCCAGTCATTGCTGACCAATACCTCTTTATTTTTGATAAGCTTGAGGAGGATAACATATGCTTGGTCTATAATTTTCCCTTCGGGAAAACCTGTCACTTTGTGTTTACCGAGCCTAGCGTCAGCGAGACTCGTTCTTGTTTGGGTAGACAAGTTTTTCGCTATTTTTTTAACGAGTTTAACGACAAAAATAACTCAGTCCTTTTCATGTTTAGAGAGTTTGAAAAGGGACGAAAAGGAGACTCCAATAGTCCTTTTTCATGGCATAATCCCTTAAGTCCAAAAAAGTGTAAAATAATACGAAAGGGATTACTTTTCGATAGTTTTAATGAGTTGACAAAGACAAGCGCTCGATATTTTTGTTTAGTAATCCCTCAAGTCCAAAAAGATTAAAATATATGAGAGGGGTGGCATTTCCCTTACTTTAACGAGCTGGAAAGGCCAATACCTCGACAATATTTTTATATTTAACGAGTCTAAAAAGATTTTAAAAGAGACTCGTTTTTTGAGGAACGAGTGGTATTTCTGGGTAGCAGATGGTTCTAGGTAAGCTTGGAACTTCTCAAAACATGGTAGTGTGAAGAGGGTGGTAATCAGAATCACTCATCACAGATGTTCATCAAAAGGGCAAACAATCAAGTGGAAGCGTATGGTCAGCCAAGTGAATGGAGGTGACGGAAGGAACACAACCAAAGTTCAAAAGGGCTAATAGCAAAGTGATCACAAAGGTTATTTACCAAAGGTGGGTTTATTTTTTAATGAGCTTGAACCTTGTGCCAACATGTGCTTAGTGCAGGTTGATTTTTTAATGAGCTTGAACCTTGCGGGAACATTGCTCTTACCAGTCTTTTGATAATGTCTCTTGGTAGATTTTTTTTTTTTTTAATGAGCTTGAACACTACTATAACATGTGCTCATTGCCTTTTTATGCAAGCTAGAAATGACCAAGCTACAAGGTTAAAGAGTTGAGAACCTACAAACTAAGAAAATCAAAGGTCGTTTTTCACTTGCATGCAAAGGTTTGCATGCCCCCGGGTCTTTCAGTAAAAGGAAAGTTTCCAGGTTACCAAATGGAAGTCCTTGTGGTTAGGCGGGATCATTTTTTTTGACAAACAAAAAACTCTTCCTTTGCTTTGCCCACCGAAATAGACAAAGGTGATTGTTGTGAGATTCCAATCACATAACATATGAAGGTGAATGTTGTGAGCTTCCACTCACAATCGTACAAAGGAAATAATTGTGTTAGACTGATCACATAACCTATACAGGAATGTTATTCAATCCAAGTATTATGACCTTTCAAGAAAATCTCTCTTTTCCACTGGGTTCACCCACCAAAGCAGACTAGGGTGCATGCCCCCTAATCTTCATCCCACTCACCGAACTACTTGTTGTAATTAGGTGGATGGAATGAAGGTTGAAGAGACATTGATGATGCGAAGAGAACATTTAGGGATGATGGTTTATTTATAGCTGTGTTTGAACCAGGAAATGAAAGCAGGTCGATAAGTTGCACTAGTCTGCCTTCATGTGGAAAACACATTACCTGAAATAATGTGGAAACAATAGCTTCCATGCTATATATATAATCACGTCCAAGAAGTACATTGTAATCTAGTGGACCTTGGACTACCATCACGTTCAAATGAATGGTTTTCTTTCTCAAAGTTATCGGTAACTTTGGAAGGATCCCTAACGGTCGACTGGTTCCTTTGTTGAAGCTCGAAAAATTTTGTTTTTCAGGCAGAAGCGATGGCAAACCAAGCGCTTTCCAAGCAGTTGAGGAAAGGATACTCACCGAAGCCCATTCATCTATGATAGTTCCAGACATAATCATTTTTTAAACTTGTACTATGATTCATAATGGTACATTAGATGGAAGGCAAGGTTTCACTAGTTGATTCTAGTCAAAGAAAATGACTAGACTGCTCGGAGGAGGTACCGGATAAATGTTCGGATGAGTTTCATGAACTGGGGGGGTATTTTCCTATTGTAAAGGAATGGGTGGATTGCCCCCAAGTTCATTAGACTCTATATCGACAAAAAGAATTTGAATGGTGTCATTCTCATCCTTTTTGGAAACTATATCATCTGAAGGTGGATTTTCTGAAGGCAAGACTAGATCGATTGCCATCTCGACTAGTTGACTTTGGTCCAGTATGGACTTAGAAGGTTCACTTTCAATGATAGGCGATTCGATCAACAATTGAGTTATGTCAATCGAGTTTTCAACTAGCGAAGGACTTGGTAAGAGTTTCTTGTATCCAGGTGGAAGTTGTTGCAATGAAGCAAGACGGTTATCCAAAATGCTTTTGGCTTCATCCAGAAAAGGACAAAGGTGAAGAGTATGATCACCTTCACATAACCTACATGGAACTCTGACTTTTCCTTTTTGTCTACTAACTTCGTTTTCACTAGTTGATGGTGCGCTGTCAACCTAACTGTCAGGGGTTGATGACACCGAATGGTGCAACCGGGGAGACCATTCTCTCAAGATCCGCGGGATGCAAGGGAAATCTTGATGGTAATGTCTCTCCTTGAAAATTACGCATGGAGTTTTTGGTTTGGAAACTTTAGTGTGTGGATTTTCGCCAGATGATGCATTGTTGTTCCCTTGTTTAGCTGGCTTCTTCTTCTTCTCCTTCCCTTTCTTTTTCTTCTTAGCTACTTGGTTTTTAGTGTCACTAGTTTCACCAAGCGAAGAGGAAGAAGGGGAAGGAGAAACAAACGAAGTAGAAGGTGAAGGGGTAACTTCAGTATCATCTAGTTGTTGATTAGATTGTTGAGGAATTACGGTGTTTTGAACGACAGAGGTCGAGAAAAGCCATACCGGTAGGCCGATTGTGATTCCTGGAAGGGACAATGTAGCCATATATGGAGAACCAATATCTCCCCAAGAGGAGAAAGGACTAGGATTCCCTCTAAGAGGGATTCCTTGATTGGTAGACTCCATTATCTCAACCTCAGATCAACGAAGGAATTGGGATGTTATTCCAATTAAAATAAATTTTAGACACTCTGATGCAACTTGTTTTTTCAATTTTTAAGAGTCGAGAAAAAGCTAAAGGTGACTCTAGTCGCCTTCAATTTTTATTGAGCCTAAAGTGAAAAGTGCTTAGATGGACCTTTTCTTTTAAGGAGTCAAAAAGGAACGAAAGTGACTACTCTGGAAATCTAGATAGAGGGTTTACCAAACTGATCGTAAAACTGCAAAATACACCTTGGTGATAAATGATAGAGAAATTACCAAGGACTTATGCAAGGCAGTCAATCTACCTGAATTTTGTGTTCAGTGCATTATGATCGATAGGGCGGCAAACACGGCTTCCTAAGGAGAAAGAATATCAGCCTATTGTGGTCTCCCAATATATACTCAACGGTACATGGAGCACAAGTCTGTACTGGCACTTGTCGTATCAAAGAGGAGGAATCACCCAACCTTCGATGAAAATGATAGTTACCAGGTTTTACGATGTCGGAACACGTCTCTAGCCTAGACTTCTAGATGTGTTTTGTTAGGTTCCAAAGCTTTTTTATGTTCATTGAGGTTTATTTTATAGTTGATCTTGCTTAGAAGTTTGTCTTTCAAGGTTCACCGCGTGATTTAGATGTGAAATTCCTAAATATGCAATCTAAAATGATAAACAGTCGTTTATGTTCTTTTAGCAATGAAAATCCTAGCTACAAAGGAAAGAAGATTATGATTTTCTTTCAGCAGAGAGCATAGAGCACACACTAAATGCACTTCCCTAAATCAAATTTCACATGCAATCAAATGCAGATGCACATGCATGTATTTGTTTTCCACTTTCTTAATGCGTGAATGGTAAAAAGGAAAGCTAAGTACAAATCTGAACTATTTTCTTTCAAAGCGACATTACTAACAATTTTCTTTTCAAAACGAAAGGAAGACTAAGACGACACTTTTTGATTTTTGAATTGAAAACTATTTTCGACACTTCAAATACTAATAATTTCAAAATCAAGTACAATGACAAAAGTAAAATCAACTATCTAGAAGAGGAATACTTTACGACACTCTTCTTTTGATCTAAAATGATAATTACGACACTTGCATCAAAAACGACAATTCGATTAGGCTACTTTCGACAAAGGAAGACTGTAAATGATTGACAAATACACAAAAACATTTACAATTCCTAACTGATGGAGGTTGAAATATGTGAAGGAAGAAGGTTTCAGCAAGAAGATACTGATCATGTATAGCAAAACTACTGAATAAAGTTGAAAACAAGGAGGAAAAAACCAACTTTCAGAGAAGAAAATAGTATCACTCAATCATTGCACCTGCAACACAGGGAAATAGGGATGCATCTCACCTGTAACACATGGGAGGTACGATGCATCCAGTTTGCATAGTTACAGACAGTGCGATGGACCAGGAAGCGAACTGAGCTTGATTTTTGCTCAAAATTTCCAACTAAGTTCGGTGATTTAGGTTCAGTAATGATGGACAGTAAAAACAAAGCATAAGGGTAAGATCTGATGAGGTTCTGAGCTACCACAAGGGCACTTAGAATGATTTTTAAGTCAGATGTTCAGTTCATAAACCAACTTGGAGATTGACTGAAGCAACATTCATCTACTTCACAATTGCATAGTAAAGGCATTTCGAAGGCTAGCTAGCTAACTTCAGGCTCCGTCTGTAGTTTATAAAGTAAACAATAAACAAACAAAACAAACTATGTGTTCCACAGTGGAGTCGCCATTTTGTTTCAGGGAAAACTAGTGTCGATTCAAACTGCTAGTCCCACTAAGACGGGTAGCTATCTTACAAACAAACAATGAAAGCTTTTTAAGAGTTCCTTTAAGTGTGATAGATGGAAGAGAAGAAAAGAGGACCAACCTGGATCTTCCACTTTGATCCTAGCTTGATTTCTCCTTTTGCTTGATAGAATTTGCCACTCCTCTCCTACTTGTCCTGCTTCAAAGAGTACCTGTAGAGTCAAAGTAACAGCAAACTATCAAAGCATCTCTATCTAAAACATCATAAACAATGTAGAATCAGAAACACATTGACTATACAATTGCATTCATAAACAAGATTCACAAATACACGATTATATGGAGGAAAACTCAAAGAAATTTATTAATATTAATGTAAGAGAGGATTACAACCCAGCTGTCTAATCCAGCATCATCCTCCCAGTTGTAGGAGCCCTCTTCACCTCATGAACAAGCAAATCACTCAACCATGCAATGTCTTTTCTCACCAACAAACCAA
Source organism: Pinus tabuliformis (assembly GCA_031772625.1). Classification (NCBI taxonomy): domain Eukaryota; kingdom Viridiplantae; phylum Streptophyta; class Pinopsida; order Pinales; family Pinaceae; genus Pinus; species Pinus tabuliformis. The sequence continues at coordinate 415,447,608 of CM062811.1, forward strand.
CAAGACTTCCTTACAAAATACAAAATTCCAGCCTCCAGATCTCTCAAAGGAGGGATCCATTTATAGATGTCTTGCAAGGGTGTGAGTCAGCTCTGGGATTTTGATTAGTGTCATTCCACTGATAGTTCTTGTTTCCACTTGGAGATTTCAATGATCTCTTACTCATCCCTTGGCGAATTCAGAGAGGTAAGTGTCACAGGAGAAGTTTTTGGAAGATTCCATGATCATCCACCTTGCAAATTGTCTTTTCCATTTGTCTATTCTTGCTCATCGCACCCCACAGAAGGCCATTTCAGTATGCATCGCACATAGCTAGTTAGTAAGTCATTATGCATCACACCTTTCCCATGGCGCAGTCTATATGGTCCAGTTTTGGCCAGTTTTGAGTAGTTTTTCAGGTGGAACTTCTAGGAAATGATGTAATCGGTTGACCATGATCCTTTAGGGTATGAAACAACACTTTTAGGGACTTAAGGAGCCCTTAGTTTATGGACATATGATTTTTGGGTTGTAGTGCCCAAATATGTCTATAACACCTATGGGCTAGGTGTTTGTACTGGTGGGTTTAGTGTGATGGTTAAGTTGACCTGATTAATGTCTTTCGGGACATTATTTTGTGTTTCAAGAAAAAATGGGGAGTTTCTTAGTTCTTTGGTGGGGAGCTTGGTGGCATAGTTATATATGGTGAGTTCTCTCTGTGGAAGAGTTCCACTATGGAGTTCAATAATGTCTGTCTTTGGTGGTGGGGTTGGTCATCTGGGCAGTTGTCGAAAGAGTGGGTAGCTGCGCCTCTGTGCAAAAGTCAGAAAGTAGGTGGTTGGTTTTGCACCTTTGTAGAGGAGTTGGGGTGTCTTAACCCTCGATGTTTCACTATTGTGTTGAAAAGGAATCAACACTAGGGTTATTCCCGGCATGGAGTTGACTCGAGAGGCATGCAGATGAGAGAGCCAATATGGGGGTGTAGCAGGACGATTCAAGGAGCATCATCGAAGAGGAGGAAGAGGTTGCAGTCTAGCAGTCTCGTGGGAGGGTGGTGCAACCACCTTCGCTTGTCACAATTGCAGAAAATTTGTAGGTTATTACAGATAGACAGGATTTCCTGCAATAGTAGAGATACAAAGACCACAACGAGATTGTTGCCTACATTAATGATATTCATTTCAACAAAGGAGAAATCCTTAACCCTATTTCCTCTGTTTGTGGAAGATAGAGTTGAAACACTGAAAGGATAGACAAAATCAAATCGTGACTATCTCATATTGATTCCCATGTTCATCAAGGCCTGGGCCACCTTGTGGGCCAAGGTGTGGTTGATGCACCACATCCTCCTCTATGAATTCTCGTTATGGGTTGTTTTTTGGTTTTGTTGGTTTTTTGGGAGGTTATTAATTTTTGTATATGTAAGCCTTGTAGCTATTCTCAATACATGTGAATTTTCCACATCCCTCTCCTAGTTAAAAAATCTGGTTGAAGTGACTCCAAGAGAGTGAAGACGAATTGGAAAGATGAATGTAATACTTTTTTTAGGAATTAATAAAATTTTGTTGATTGACAAAACAAAACAAAAATAAATTTTTAAGGCCATTAGTTTTGGTCTTCTTTATTATTACTTTCTACCTTTAATTGCTTGTTACTTTATTGTTGATTCCTAGTTTCGTTGATTTTCATTTTTATTTTAATTTTAAATTTTAAATTAATATTTTTTATTTATTCTCTAACGTTCTATTTGATTTTAATATTTTTTATTTTCCATCAATTGTGATTTAACCATTGCATATCTATTGTATTTGTTTGTTCCTTGGATCAGGCTATCCATCTTTGTCCTGATGATGAACCACATTAAGTAGTTTGAAATGTGTTGACCTTAAAATTTCTATGTGATTCATAGAAGGAACTTGGTATATGATCATGAATCATAGAAGCCTACATTCAGACAAAATTCTTTTTTCTTGCAGCACAAACCTACATATAGCTTCTTCAAAAATGTCTTATCACCGGAACACCAGATCTACTTGTTTCTTCTTAAGATCTACTCATTGATGTGCCAAGTAAAATTTATGGTAGCTTCCCAAAACTTGTTGATTTTTAGCCTCTTCCCAGGAGAAAACTTGTATAACATGCCACATGTCTAATTCTTTATATCTGATTCTAAAATTTTTATTTCAGTCATTTCAGTATGTCTCCTTATATCTCTAAAAAAATCACATCTTGAAGCATCGCAAAAAATGAATTACATCAAAAATGCATTCATCTCTCTTTTGAGATTGATTTCAGGATCGTTCATAAATATCCCATAAGGTATATCTCTAAAATTATAGTGAATCAGAATATGAAACTTACCAGGAATACCTTGAGGTATTTTCTCAATATGCTTAAAATTTCATGATCTAATTCTTCATAGAAATCAAAATGTAGAAAAAGTTCCAAGATCACTCATTTAAAATTGATTTTGAACCATTCACAAACTCTAAATCCCACATAATATATCTCTAAAAAAATAATGAACCAAATTATGAAATTTTTACTCTATCCACATTGATAATTTTTGTCAATATTCTCACATTTTCACTTTCTCATTCTTCACATAAATTAATTTATAGAAAAATTTCCAAGCTCACACATTTAAAACTAATTTTAGTTCCATTCAAAAACTCTACCTTCCATAGTGTAGATATCCAAAATTATAATGAACTAACATATGAAATTTTTACTAGATATACCTTGTAATGTCTTATTTATTTGCTCCAAAATCCATGTCTGAAACATCCAAAAGAATAAATTATAGTGAAAATATTGAGATGACTCATTTGAAACAAATTTCAAAACTAATCACAAACCTTAAATTCCACAACACATATCTCTAAAAGTATAGAAAATCAAAATATGAAATTTTAACCAAATTTTCTCCTCAACCTCTTCTCAATATTCTTAAAGTTTTACCATTTTAATCATCCAAAAAAAATGGTGAAAATGCCAAGATGACTTGTTCACACCACAAATTACATTTTTATACACACACACACTTTCTTTCCAATACTTTTTGTTTTTATACATTATCATAACCCTTCATGAAAAGACATTTTAATTCAAAAATACATGTCAATTCATTAATTAAATATTTCAGTCCACTTTTATTTCACTTTTCCAAATACCATAGACTTCCTAAACTATGTGTTTGAAACCATTATTTTACTTTTCATTTCAACTTTACCTTTTTTCACAAGCACCCCTTTTTTATTATACATACATACACACACAGAGATATGTGTGTGTGTGTGTGTGTACATATATCAATTATATAATTCCTTTGACATCAATGACAACAATTTGTTCAAAACAAGGGTTCCGAAGTGACTATATAGTAGAGAATGGAAACTCCTTCTAGTATGTGTAAGGAACTATTTAGCACTAAGAGGGTATATACATGTTGTTGTGTTGGGTTAGAGAGTATGGATTCTAAATAGTTGTCAACCATTATGGAAGTGGTTGGATGATGTGTCAAGGTGTTTGATCCAAAATGGATCTTAAACCCTCTAAAATTTTTAGTCTTCAAACTATCGGAAAACATTCTTGCAGAGAAAAACACTAAGGAATGGAAAAAGCAAAGCTTATCGGAGGTTCAAATGCCGTTGCACAGGAGCTGTCGGATCGGCTAATCAATGGTCTAGATCACATCGGTGGAGGTCAATGATATCACATCGACGGAGGTCAACGGGGCATATTGATGCTAACCCTTAGTGAGTTGCGACTGCGATCCAATGATATAACGTGGACCGTCGGATCAGCGCGCAGATCAATGGTGAAGACCACATATATTGCATCACAGGTTTAAAAGGGCATGACTTACTGCATGCCTGAAGACACATTGATATGCAACTGCAACTATCGCATCGCAATATCGCATCACAATATATCAAAGGGGTGATGCCAAATGGACCACACGCCGTGTGAAGTGCGATATGACGATGGCGCCGATCATCGATTGTCGAATGCAATCGGCGAAGTGGGATCGGGATGACGTACAAAGGGGAAAAGACCCATAGCTTGTGTGACTTGTGAGAGCGATACAAGCGGACCCGACAGGGTTATAGATGCGGCTTTATATATTTTGTGTTCCGATAATCAATTTTGTTGTCAGGATTTCTATGTATTTCTATGTATTTCTTTGTATTCCTATAATATCGTATATAGAAAAAATATGCGTTATATCGGGGATTTGTGTGGAGGAAGACCAAACGGTCGATTTCACCGTGGCTGTTGATCCTTCCATTTCTGAAAGGAGTTCTTGTGCCTTAAGCGTTTTGTCTTAACAAGACGTGTCCAACGCCGAAAGGGAGGTGAACGGACAAAAGAGGAAGACAGAGAGCCCGAAGAGGGAAGGTGAATAGATAGGGCCAAGAGGCTTAAAAACCACTCTATGGCAGACAAAGAGGGGAAGAAGGGAGTGGAAGAGAAAGCAGAAGACAGAGAGCAAGAGGAAGCGGTTGTGTACTCTTGTAGACTTGAGGATTTCAAGTAAATCCCTGTTTTTTTTGTCACTGTTGTGTTGAGACTTAGTTTGAGCTCACACTTGTAATAATCTGCTCTTGAAGACATAATATAGAGGTCGACACTAAAATCTGGACCAAGAGATATATCCAGGAATTCTGGTAAACTCCTTGATTATTTGTTGTGTTGATGTGTTGAATTGTTATGTTTTCCAATTGTTAAATGTCTGTATTATTCGCAATATTTTCGATACATTGCACTAAATAATATAGGAATTCCTGCACATGAGTCTATAATACCTTTTCTTCTTGATTTAGTATCCATTTCGGATCAAGTGGTATCAGAGCATTTGGTTTTGGTTTTATTAAGGTTAGACAAGCTTGTGCTGGATTTTGAATGCTAACTAGATTAAATCTCAGACTAGGAGAAGAAGAACTTGTTGAGGCTAATCCAAAGTCTATTCTCAAAGGAGAATGGCAGAAGAAGCTCCATTGGGATCAGAATCTCAATTTATAGAAAGTTTTAAGACACTCCAAGCCATGGTAGAAGAAATGTATCTGGAATTTATGAAGGGTTGAGGTGAAAGCACTTCAACACCTAAACCAGACAAAGTAGTAGAGGAACCTTTTCTAGTTGCCCCTCCAGAAGGTAAAGGAAAAGGAGGAATGACTCCTCCACCATCTCCTCCATCATCATCCTCGTCATCATCATCTTCTAGCTCTTCTAAGAAGAAGAAAACTTCCTTAATCAAATTAGGTGTGAAGTTTGATTTGCCAATTTATGATGGAGAACTCAATGCAGAAAAGCTAGATAATTGGATAAGAAAAATTGATGTATATTGCAAGGTACATAACGTTGATTCAAAAAGGAAGAAGATTCAGCTGGCTAGCCTTCGACTTGGAGGAACTGCACTAGTATGATGGGAAGGCAAGACACAAGCTGATCTGCAAAAACATGGTAAAATCATTTCTACCTAGAACAAATTTGTTTCTGCTATCAAAAAGCAATTCTATCCTTTAGCTTACATGCAGCAAGCAATGATGAGTTAGAAAACTCTTCGTCAGTTGAAGGGTCAAAGTGTACAAATTTATACTCAGGAATTCAGAAAGAGAGCTTTAACTCTAGGTATATCATTAGACTCACCTGAGACTTTATTGAAGTATATAGGTGGTCTTCATAGCTATTTAAAGCATACTATTCTCATGTTTAATCCCACTAGCTTAGATGTTGTATTAGTTCAAGCCACACATCTAGAAGCTAGAGGTAAGAATGTAAACCCAGAGGTTGGGGGATCATCTAAATATTCTATAAGCAAGAGCAAGGAAAAGAAGAAACTGAAATGGAAGGAGAGGAAAGCAAACACTGTAAAGAAGGATAAACCTTCATGCACTCATTTCAAGAAAGAATGACACGATGAGACACATTGCTGGTCTTTGCATCCATAACGGAAACCTAAGAAGTTCAATGGTAAGGAGAGAAAGAATGATGCTGCTATTCAGCAGGAATTGGGATCAGATTCACATGATGAAACAACAGTTACATCCACAGGTATTAAAGGTAAAGATTCTGAAGTATCCACAAGTAATTCTGCATAATCTGTTGATAATGAAAATAACGACAGGGAAAGAAATGAATTTTTTTGTATTAGAGTAATTTCCAAGCATAACAAGATTGATACTTTATTTGATAGTGGATCACAAGTAAATTTGATTTCTGAAACAATTGTAAAGAAGTTGTGATTACAAACAAAACCTCATGAGAATCCATATCCATTAGGTTGGGTGTGTGATAAAACAAAGCTACAAGTAATGAGACAATGTAAACTTAGGTTTGATATTGGATCAACATTTGTAGATGAGGTTGAATTAGATATAGTTCCATTGGATATATGTGGTATTGTTTTGGGAAGTCCATACTTGTATGGTAGGAAAGCTATTTTCTATAGAGCTAAGAATAAGTATCAACTCACTAAAAATGGAATAGAATACATTGTAAGAGCTCATAAACTCAAAGGTAACTATTCTCTCATAAACTCAGGACAAATGAAAAGAATTGTGAATTCAAGTAAGCAATTTTTACTAATGGTTGTAAAGGCAAAGGATCCTGAAAAATCCAATGCATTTAAAGGTTGTGATTCTAAATAGAAAGTTGATTTAGTTAAACTTGTTTCAGAGTATGATGTTCTATGTCAAGAACCAAAAGGTCTGCCACCCAAGTGGGAAATAGTACATAATATTTATTTGCAGCAAGATGCTCCATTACCTAACATTGGAATGTACAGGTTATCAGCTTTAGAGAATGCAAAGATAAAGAAGCAGGTACAGGAGTTGCTCGATAAAAGGTTTATATGACCAAGCACATCACCATGTGGATCTCCAATCGTGATGGTGATAAAGAAAGATGGTTCGTGGAGAATGTGCATTGATTATAAAGCACTAAATAAAATAATGATCAAGAATCGTTATCCTCTTCCTCATATTGATGATTTATTAGATCAATTAAAAGAAGTAGTTTACTTTTCTAAGATAGATTTATGAAGTGGTTATCATTAGGTCAGAGTTGCAAAACAGGATGCATGGAAGACTACTTTCAAGACAAAGCAAGGACTTTATGAATGGTTGGTTATGTCTTTTGGCTTAACTAATGCTCTTGCTACATTTATGAGAGTCATGAATGATGTACTCAAACCATTTATTGATGATTTTGTAATTGTTTATTTAGATGAAATTCTTGTTTTTAGTAAGACATGGGAAGACCATGTAAAGCATGTGAAGTAGACTTTAGATGTTTTAAAAAGAGAAAATATCTATGTAAAACTGTCAAAATGTGAATTTGGCAGAACATCTTTAAATTATTTGGGTTATATTGTAGGGGGTGGTGAATTGAAGATAGATCTCTCTAAGGTTGAATTCATTGTGAACTGGCCTAAACCCAAATCTGCTACAGAGGTTAGGAGTTTCCTAGGGGCAGCACAATACTAGAGAAAGTTTATTGCTAACTTCTCATTGATTGCAGCTCCATTACATGCTTTAACAGGATTGAAACAGGTGTTTAAGTGGGGAGGCAAATAGCGGAAAGCCTTCGACACCTTAAAAGAGAAAATCAGTACTGCACCAGTACTAGAACTGCTAGATCTTCAACATCCATTTGAGATTGAGACAGATGCCAATGACTATGCCATGGGAGCAGTGTTGATGCAACACGGAAAACCCATATGCTATCATTCTGAAACATTTTCTTCTGCAGTAGTTAATTATCCTACATATGATAAAGAATTGTATGCATTAGTACAAAGTGTGAAAAAGTGGAAACATTAAATAATGGGTAAAGAAACAATCATACATACAAATCATCAACCACTTCAATATTTGAACTCACAAACTAAATTGCAGCAATCAAGACATTATAGGTGGATGGGTTTTTACAGTAATTTCATCTTGTCATTAGATATAAGAAGGGCATACACAACAAGATTGCAGACATGTTATCAAGACTAATCATAAATGCATCTACTATACTTAATCATAACTCAATAATGCATGAAAGTTACATTGAACAATATGCTCAAGATGTAGATTTTAAAGATGTATATGCAACTTTAAGTCATGGCAAGCAAGTAGAAGAATTGGTTTATTATGTAAAGGACCAACTCTTATATCATTTGGGAAAGTTATGCATTCCACAAACTGAAAGATTTAACATAATTCGAGAAGCACATACTTCTCTCATATCAGGTTATTTTGGTGTAAGTGAAATAATTACACAATTGTAAAGGTTCTGTTATTGGCCAAGAATGCATGAGACAGTTTCTAGATATATCAAAGGGTGTACTATGTGTGCTACAAGCAAGCCCAATAATAGTAAATTAGGCTTGTACACTCCACTTCCAATTCCTTCTCATCCTTGGGAAAGTGTTTCCATGGATTTTGTTGGGGGCTTTCCAAAATATAGGAAAGGTCATGATTATTTGTATGTTGTTGTGGATAGGTTCAGTAAAATGTGTATTTTGATACCATGTAACAAGCAGGTTACAGTTGAACAAATAGTAAAGTTTTTCTTTCAGAATGTATGGGTTCATTTTGGGTTACCCACTTCTATTGTATCTGATCGAGATTATCGATTTGTTGGGAAGTTTTGGTCAAGTTTATGGGAGTTGATGGACACCAGGTTGAAGAAGAGCACAGCATTTCATCCAAAAACAGATGGTCAGACAAAAGTGGTCAACAGGACAGTGATCCAATTGCTTAGAGGCTATTGTAGCAAGCATCCCAATCTTTGGGATGAGCATTCATGTTATTTGCAGCATTCTTACAACCATATCAAGCACTCTTCTACTCAGAGATCTCCTTTTGAGACTTGTTTTGGTTTTATACCAAAGTCTCCCTTGGATTTTGTCTTTGGTAAAGACATAGCAGTTGATGGACATAGTGATGTGGACAAAGAAACCAAGTTCATTGAACAAATCCAAGAAATTCACCAGGCAGTACAGAAATAGCTGGAAAGAATTCAAGCCAAGTACAAGGCAAGACATGACAAGCATCGAGCTAAACATAGTTTTCAAGTTGGTGATCAATTCTAGCTATACATCAGCAAAGATAGAATGCAAGGTGAAGGTAAGAAGCTAAAACTAATATGGTATGTACCTTTCGAGATATTTGATAAAATTGGTGAAAATGCTTTTCGCCTTGATTTTCCATCTTATATGCAAATCTATTCAATCGTTCATGCAGAAAATTTGAGATTGTATGAACCTTCATTGATTGAAGATCCTAAAGAGCAAAGTCAGTTGCCTTTTATTGGGGATTTGTTGCCTAAGTATCTCAATGAGTTACATGAAGACACAGTTCTAGACAGGAAGGTAAGAACTATGCGTCAAAGGGATGTTGAGTACTTAAGAGTGGGACTCAAAGTTTCAAATCCAAGCAAAGCATGATGGATAGAAATTGGACAGGTGAAGAAGCAGTATCCTCACTTACTTGAATGCTAAAAACCAACTTTTGGCGGTCCAAAAGCTTTTCAATGGGAAGTCGTGATCCAAAATGGATCTTAAACCCTCTAAAATTTTTATTCTTCAAACTATCGGAAAACATTCTCGTAGAGAAAAACACTAAGGAATGGAAAAATTAGAGCTTATCAGAGGTTCAAATGTCGTTGCACAGGAGCCATTGGATCGGGCCAATCAACAGTCCAAATCAAATCGGCATATCGCATCGAAGGAGGTCGGAGATATCGCATCGGCGGAGGTCATTGGGCATATCGGTGCTAACCCTGAGTGAGTTGCGACTACGATCCAGCGATATAACATGGACCGTCGAATCGGCTCGCAAATCAACGGCGGAGACCACATATATTGCATCACAGGTTTAAAATGGAAGGACTTACTACAGGCCCGGAGACACAGTGATATGCGACTGCAACTATCACATTGCAATATATCAAAGGGGTGATGCCAAATGGACCGCGGGCCGTGCGAAGTGCGATATGCCGATGGCATCGATCGGCGATCGGCGAATGCAATCGGCGAAGTGGGATTGGGACCACGTACAAAGGGGCGAAGACCCATAGCCTGTGCAACTTGTGATAGTGATACAGGTGGACCCGATAGGGTTCTAGATGCGGCTTTATATATTTTGAGTTCTGATAATCAATTTTGTTGTCAGGATTTCTATGTATTTTTATGTATTTCTTTGTATTCCGATAATATCGTATATAGACGAAATATGCGTTATATCGGGGATTTGTGCGGAGGAAGACCGAACGGTCGGTTTCACCGTGCCCGTCGATCCTTCCGTTTCTGAAAGGAGTTCTTATGCCTTAAGCATTTTGTCTTAACAAAATGTGTCCAACTCTGAAAGGGAGGTGAACGAACAGAAGAGGAAGACAAGGATCCTGAAGAGGGAAGGCTCAAAGGCAGGGTCGAGAGGCTTAAAAACCACTCTATGGCAAACAAAGATGGGAAGAAGGGAGCAGAAGAGAAAGCAGAAGACAGAGAACAAGAGGAAGTGGTTGTGTACTCTTGTAGACTTGAGGATTTCGAGTAAATCCCTATTATTTTTGTCACTGTTTTGTTGAGACTCTGTTTGAGCTCACACTTGTAATAATCTGCTCTTGAAGACATAATATAGAGGTCGACACTGAAAGTTGGACCAGGAGACGTAGCTAGGAATTCTGGTGAACTCCTTGATTATTTGTTGTGTTGATATGTTGAATTGTTATGTTTTCCAATTGTTAAATGCCTGTATTATTCTTTTTTATCGATTACACTAAATAATATAGGCATTCCTGCACATGAGTCTGTAATACCTTTTCTTCTTGATTTAGTATCCATTTCGAATCAGTGTTGGATCAACCCGTCAACTCACCATAGTGGAATATGGGATAACATATAAATGAGGTATTATAAAATCAATACAAGGATGCATTGTGTGGATGTGGTCGTGAGTATTGATACATGGATTACTAGCATGGATGTTTGATTGCATTAGTACTACAAAATGTGTAAGTAATGCACATGTAATAAATAATAGTTTCATTTAATATAATATAATTAACAAGTTAAAGTGATTGAAGTGTTGGTGTGTTAAAAGTTTGAGAGACTTGCATGAGTAATTTAAATTACTTGCAACGAAAAGATTGTATGCATAAATTCTCACATTCATTTAGCTAATTGAAGGTTTAGATTGCAAGAATAATGGTATTAGAGATGTTCATGACCATAACCCTAGAAGGACCAATACCTACTTCTACAAGAGCCAAACATTATCAGAAGAAATATTACACTTATGAAATTGTATTCCCTACCTAAATTAGTTGTGGAATTAATAAGTGGAAATGTTATGGTGGCACTTCATGGAAAATATATGTATATGATACAAGTGGAATGATGCATTTTTCGACGACAAACACATGATGGTTATTGAATTTGGAAACACTGGGAAGGTTATTATTGTGAGAAAAACCCTATGATATGCCTTTATAATCATTGTGATGAGTTATGTTATGTTACAGCAACTAGGGGATGCCTTGGCTAAAAGATTCTATAAGTATTGGGAGTCTTCTATTCTAAGGAAACCTTAGAAAATGATGGATTACCCTATGTAGTAGAGACATGATTCTTGATCCTGGAGGATGAGTGATTGCAAGGAAGAGGAGACTTGAATGAATCACACTAAGTAGGATCATGAGTGCATAAGGTGTGTCCAAGAGGAACCCAAGATAAATTCTTCCTTATGGAGTTTGTGAAGTAAAGAATACATATATAGATAAGTATTGAATTAATTTGCATATATATATTTGAATGCATACTTATATTGTGGGTTTGAGAGCTCCTATGAGGGTGATAAATGATGATGAATAATGGTTATAACATGTATGTTTACTTGATGACTAATGTAGGAATATGTTAAAATGCTAGTGGTTGGTGGTGAACCCAAATAGAGAAAAGATTATGTTTGTTGGTGTAGCTAAAAAAATTGAAAATATGTTGTAGCATAGGAAACACCAAGGATAGTGCATTTTTGCAATGAAGGAAATGTCGAGGATAGTGTGTTGCTACACTAAATAAAAATATCAAGGATGGTGTATCATTGAAATGAAAAGAACATTAAGGACGGTGTTATTCCAAGGGGAGAGGAATGTCCCCAATTTTAATGCCCATGATTAATTGTAATTAACTATGATTTATATGATTATGATTTAGCATGGAATTTTTAGTTACATGAGTTGCTTTACACCATGAAGAAGACACATCATGGCAATATAAATAGTGGTATTACTAAAAATTATTCAGTTAATAAAATAACCAAGTTAACTAAGGGAGGAACATGTAAAAGAGGGGCCATGATACCATGGGAGGGGAAGTTTGAGTGGGTCCTAAGGAAATTCTACATGCTTAATAATCACTATGAAATTTACCCAAGTCATTTTACCATTATCCATCTAATCCTCCTTTGAATTATCAAACCCAATCATTGAATGAGATTTGTGGGAGAGACGCCTTCCACAATTATGAAAAAAATAGGTTGAGTGCCTAGCTGGAGGGAGAGTACATCTTCCACAGTTGCATGGGGACAAGAGAATTCTAGATATCCTTTTCTTAACTGGGATGAGAGTGCATCTTCCATATGGGGCCAATAATATTCTAACTATCCGTTGTCTTGGAAATTATTCCCACAAAAGTAATGGGGTGAATGGCATGAGAATTCATCAATTTGATAATTATTACAAAGCACCCACACATGTGAACAAGAGAGTGAATATGACTAAGTGAGAAATTGGATACAAAGAGGCAATGAATCATCCCAAGGAGAATGAAATTTGTCCATTTTTGGAAAGTGCTAGTAGTTGGAAACCATCCCATAATTCACATGAATGGATAGGAAGTCATATATATTGTTACCCACCAAAGGTGGGTGACCCCATAGGAAAAAATTTCTCCTATATATCTCTTTAGCCGACAGCTAGAAACCCCCGAAAACCATCAATGTAGCTGATATATTGTGTCATTTGATATATGCTCCTTGCATCATTCATATGTCCCCTTTCCCATCTATCAAGAGCATATGTTAGAAGGTGGGAAATCCGACCCAAAACTTGTATCTTTTTCATTGTGCAATCAAGTGCTTATGCTTGTTTTTCTTGGGAATTTGGGCCATGGATTATTGGGTGACCTGGAAGAAGGAAGGCTTTGGCCGTGGTTTTATTCGCTCACCTTAAAAGGGGGTTTTAATCCTTGGTCCTAGTCCCATGGGATCTCCCCTATGGGCCTATGGTTTTAGGAAGGGCACTACTTGGAAAACCCTAAGTTTTGGTAGTGTGTTCCCATTTTTTCATTCCACATTTTTCACTTCCCTTTGTGCATTACAATGCCTATTTCATTATTTCCCTTCTCTGGGTCCACATGACCATTGGGTCCACAAGGCACTGGAACTTCCCCTCCCCTTGTCCACATAGGTTGTTCAAGCCAAGAAATGTTACCCCATAGGTTGATACAAATAAAATAATAGCATGGCAAAAATAAAGAAACAAAAGAAAAAATAATATGATAAAATGCAAAAGATGGCCAGGACATGTAATAGCACATGGGAAAAAGCCAAACATGACCTCTACCCCTCTCATGGCCATCATCCTAGTTCTTAGGGCCCCGTGAGTGCTCCCACATCATTAATGGACCAATGCACATCCTGACCCATGGTGGGAAAAGAATGGTCCTACCTTAATGGGGTAATAACTATTTTACATCATACACAACATGCTCTCATTTCTTGGAGCCTCGAACAGTAATACAAAGAAAAATAAAGGAAAAGCAAAAGGAAAATAAAGAAGGGTGGAAAAATAAAGGTTGGGGCAACTCATATATCCATTATTTGTCCCTCCTACACCTATACACCTTGTATGTGGACATCCCTCATCATTTCCACCCTTGAACCCATGGCATTTTTCCTCGATACCCCTGTGACATTGTCCATTTCATCATAATTCACATGCCACCTATCAATTAAAGGATGTACTAGGGACATCTCTTTCCCCTTATGGGCTAGGAACAACTAATAGGTATGTTTATTAACCACTCCTAGGGATGTTTATTAACCACTCCAGTGATTGGTAGGTGGTTTCATCTTAGGCTCAGCAACTTAATTGGGGCCCAATTCCACCATAGGATCATATTGGTACCCCCGGGTGAAGCGTTAAGATCCATGGGACTCGCATCATGTGAAAAGCATTATTTCATGCCATGGGCACCTTAAGAACCCTCAGCAGTATATTCATTGCCTTACATTATTCGTGATATGATGCACTTGGACCATTGTGACCCATCTGGCTTAGTGTTTTCCATGTGGTGTGATAGTTGATCCGAGGCCCAGACAAGGTTTATCTCACCCTTAAGACATGGGAGGGAAAGGACCATCATCAGTATTGGAGAATTATAGGTTATTCTGTCATCAAGAGACCCATGAGACCAGTTTTTGTGCCCCAAACAAAAATATGGACCCACATGATGACTTGCATGGAGATTAAGGGGCCATCCCCTTGTTCGAGATTTATGGATCCCTCTCACACATTTTGACACAAAGAGGACTTAACATGTCCTTCCACCAATCCTATATCATATTGATGCCATCATTTTAGCTTGCATTTAGATGGCTAATTCATATTTTGTAAAGCTACTTGGTTGGCTTGTGACCAAGGTATGTATCTTTCCCATTTGTATAATGTTAAGGGGCTAGTATGCATAATTTGACCTAGTTAGACACACAAATAAGAGAGAGATCATTTTTAATCTATCATAATAATCACACTTGGATTGGATCTCTTAAAAAGAACTCGCACTTGTTTAAGTTGGATATTAAAGAATCTTTTGGAATGCATTTTGACATTTGGAGCTAATTTGCATTTCTTATTTGGAGCTATTTCTTGGTTCTTGGATGGATATATTGCATGTCATCTTGTAAGTGCTTAATGTTGATGGAGATTTTCTCTTGAATTTGTGTAATGTATGGAACTATTGCTTCTAGAATGTGTTAATTGTGCCCTAATAATTGAAAAATAATTTTGGAAGGTTTTCTAGTTGAGTATTGCATATTTTTTAATTTATGGAATGTCATGAATGTTCCCAGTGGAAAAAATCCTTTAACTCTCCATGAAATTCCATTACCTTTGAAGTGGATAAATGCTTAGAGGTGGTACCTAGGGCATCATTTTTAAGACTCCATAGAGAATGTTTAGGTCAGCTGCAACATCCTAAGACTCCATATGCCCAAAGGACAAGACACTAATACAAGTCCTTGGTGGTCATCTCCACTTTTCATCCATAATTATTTCATATTTAAATTTGTTCCTTTTAAGGCTAGGGTGAAAATTTAGGGCTTGCAATGAAATTTTACGGAGGAGACTTTCTGGGAATTTGAGAGCCTAAACATCAAGCTTAGGTTCTATTGTAACATGTATTTTGTTGTTTGTTTCATTCATTGTTTCATTCAAAAAATCACTTGAAAAATATTTTGAAAAAAGATAAGGCAAGAGGGAGATGTAATAAGTTGTATATCGGAATCAAAACATAAAAGAAATGAAGAAATATATCAGATTTTACAAAGGAAACAAGTGTTAAAGCATTAACACCAGACCCGAAATAATATATGTTGCGTTTAAAAGTCCGGCGGGTCCGCAATGATTATGGATGGTTGGTTGAGTAGAGTGTTGATTGTGATTCACGATTGGGTTCCGGACCCAATATGTTATATGCCATGTTTTATAATGACGGTGGGTCCAAAACAATACAGAGCGCTTATATTCTATATATGCGTCCCCTCCGATCGCGATCTGCGATAAGGGCCGGACCTGAATATATATATATATATATATATATATATATATATATATATATATATATCTCTGGCGGGTCCGAAAAGTCTTTATGCAGGTTCCTTTGCTAATTGCGATGAGCGATGGGGGTTCCAGACCTAATAATTTTATGTATTATACTTTGTAATCCAGCATGTCTGTCTTATCGCAGGTTATAAATATTTTTATTGATATTCATATATATTTTTGTTTACGTTGTTTTATATGAATTTCTATTATAAAGGATTATAATAGAAAGGCCAGACTTGAAGCATATATATATTATATTTTAAAGCCCCGACGGGTCCGCGATCATCGCATAGCACTTTATATATATCTATATATATATATATATATATATATATATATATATATATATATATATATATATATATATATAGAGAGAGAGAGAGAGAGAGATATGACATGCCGATTGTGGGCCGGATCCAATAGTGATATATGTTATGTTATATAAGTCCGCCCGGTCCGCAAGGCATGCGAAAAGGCATTTTTCAAGTTATAAGGCAGATTTTCGGGCAGAGCAAAAGCAGTAGATGGTTTTTATTAGAACTCACCCGATTCCACTCAGCATTCAACACGTAGCAGTCAAGTGAAGAGAGGAAACCGCCCATTTCGGGTGGGTATTCTCCGAGTTTATGTCTCACCCAAAAATTTTACAGACCGTCTGATCTGAAAAGCACAGATATATGGTGGGGATAAATCAGCGGGAAAGTATACTTTGGAAATTGTTCGGAGCCATATTGAAAGCGGAAAAAGCATGTTTTATCATATATTTTCATTATAAAAGGTTTATGACAGAAAAGCACAGACATAAAAGATTTACGCATAATTCCAACATTCTCATAGTTATGAGGCCTAAGGGTGCATAAGTTAAGTTTTACAGGGATTATCGGGCCGATTGCGATTTCTTATGCAAGTCAACAGAGCGTTGAATGGGTGGATTTGACAAGTTTATAAAGTAGGGTTAACTGTTTTGAGTTCCGGATTAATAAGAAGTTCGCGTTAATTTCGCTGTGTAATGTGGAAAATTAGGGTTAGAGCCGAAGCTAAAGAGGAAGACAATCCAATATTTTTCTTGGCATTTTGGCCAATCAAAATTCCCATGTACGCCCACGATTACACAAAAATAAACACATTTCATTATAGCTAAGATGAATTAAGCATCATTAGGTCATTAACAGAGGAATTTGGCAGCGAATCAATAGAGCAAGTCAGTAGTTATCATCCCCTTCTGAATCCAGATATGTTCTTGTTATTTCATGTTCTTTGAGGTGTCTTTTACCCTCTGTAAAATTCTATAATAGTTTTTACTTCATATAGTTAGAAAAGCAGTTAGATAGTTTGAGCAGTTCCAGAAACCAACAACTGTTCCACAATGTATAAAAAGAGGAAAATTTACTAAGGAAGGGTTGGAAATTTGGATAACTTGGAGACTAGGCCACTGTATTCCTGATATCATCGTTGATTAATGAAAGAATTAGAAGTTTCCATGAGTTGTTGCATATTATTTTGTAAGCTTTTTTGTCATGTATCATGCTATGTTTTCTTCTTTTCAAGTATAGTAATGAAGCTGCAGGTCTTTATTTGCTTATGTATATAAAGTTAAACTTCCTTAAAAGAGCGCTTCTATACTTGAAGTCCTCACTTCCTTTCTAAGTTATAGATAATAGTTTCTGCGAAAGACCAGCATATTGTCTATGATTCAATTCTCATCATCATACTTCCTCTAAGTTACAGATAGTAGTTTCTGTGAAAGATCAGCATATTATCTTTAACTTCTCTTTCAAAATTTCTTCATTCATCATTATATCTAGCAACAAATGGAATTCTGAGATGTTCTGGTCATACATGTATTAAGAGTTAAAGACCAAGTTTTCCAAGTCCTTCATTTGAAGACACAACAAACAATAAGTGACAGTAAATAATATTTATTGATGTCTTAAACACAATTTCCCCACAGCCAGGAAATTGGTTTCTTAAGGAACAACAGGTTCTAAGCTACCTATGCTCCAAGTTGGGTGGACATCCACTTGAATTTCATCCATAAAATATCTTGCCCTAGGTGTTGCTCCAAGAGGGAAACCCTAGTTTATTCTCCCTTAACTCAAGGACTTCCTTGAGGGTTGTATGAGCTTAGTACTTGTTGAAGTATAACATAAGAAGCCTTTTATCTTGGGACTTGAAATTTTGAATACCTATTACCATCGAAAAACCTTAAAACCCTAGGTCTTGTTTCTTATTTTCTAGGGATTTTCTTAGAGAGAAATTTACTTCTTTAAATTCATGTAACGTTATTGAGCCTCTCTTTTGAACAACCTCTAGCTCCTTCACCATTGTACCGTCAACCCTACAATATCTCTTATATCTGATCATAATCATATCGGAACTCCTTCCATTAATGAAAGTACGTAAATATTAGGGGACCTTGGTTGTGGTGACAGTGCGACATAGTCTCATTGTTAGCACTTATTCTATCTCTTTGTCTTGTAGGGTTTCCCTCTCCAGCGCCTGAGACTAGATTTTGTGGTAACATTTTGGCATCATTGTCGAGGAAGAAGTAAGTCTACCTTTAGTGAATAATTTCCTTCTTTCCTAATGACAATATAGATCATTATTTGGTGACTCCATTGGAATAACAAAGTCATATTTCTTCATTAAGCCTAAAAGTAAATTTTTTTTGGATGAAGAAAACATCTTTCAAGGCATTTCAAGTTCACACTGGCGATTACTTATATGAATCTTACAAAATTTGCATGGCAAGAAATGGCTCATTGGAAGGGCATATTCTATATGTTTCACAATGATTATCCTCAACAAAATAATAATGATTCCATTAGTAGCCAAGAGGAGCTTGATGCCCCTCTAAATGAATCTCGTAGGAGCCATGAAATTTAGGAGCCTCCTTAAAGCCCTGAAAGGGGGTTGTGGTTCCTCCTAGGATATAATTATTGTAGCACACCTTGTTCATTCCTTTATAATTGGGATGATGTGTGTGTGGATGTGTATGAGCCATCTATCTCTTCATGTCATAATGAGGATATGCCTAAGATTGCTCTTCATTGAAAATTTATGAGCTTAATTATTGAATTTTCCATTCTTTCATTGCAAGAAAGGTGGTGCAAGTTAGATTCGTGTTTTTCCTCCTCACCCATAATCCTTGACACATGGTTATCTTTTTTTCTTGCCTCCCAACCTTACCATTCATTAAGAAAATATTGCAATGAAAAATGTGATATTTGGGTTCCCTACCTCATGATGGTTCATAAGGGCGAGTGTTTTTATATTGATATAATTATATGTTGGTTTCATTTCTTAGATGAATATACTTAGATCTGGTTGCATTGCTTAGATGAATATACTTATATCTTTCATTACGTGTATGTCATGCATAGTAGTATAGGTGAATTTCATATTATGTTTACATAAAAATGTGATATTTGGGTTCCCTGCCTCATGATGGTTCATAAGGGCGAGTGTTTTTATATTGATATAGTTATATGTTGGTTGCATTTCTTAGATGAATATACTTAGATCTGGTTGCATTGCTTAGATGAATATACTTAGATCTTTCATTACGTGTATGTCATGCATAGTAGTATAGGTGAATTTAATATTATGTTTACATAGATACTATCATCATATTATGTTCTCATGCTAGAACAGGTGAATTTAGAATAGATTTCATCTTAGAAGATATTTTCTTTTCTATATGGTTTTATCATTTGATGAAAACATGGGCGATAAAAGTAAGCCTGGGGCACACGCTTCCAACACTGTTTGTGATGTGTAGGGTACAATTATTTGGTACCAGAGGATTGTTGGTGTTATCATGACCTCCTCGTTTGAGTACATTGATCATGTGCTCCACATAGATCTCATGTCCCAGCTGGAGCCAGATGTTACCCACCAAAGGTGGGTGCCACCATAGGAGAAATTTTCTCCTAGATATCTCTTCATCCCACAGCCAAAAGCCCTGATAACCACCCATGTAACCAATATATTGTTCCATTTGATCTCTACTCCCTATATCAGTCATATATCCCCTTTCTTATCTATCAATAGAATATGTTAGAAGGTGGGAAATCCAACCCAAAAGGAATGTTTTTCATTGTTAAATTGGGTGTGTATGCTTGTTCTTCTTTGACATTTTGGGCATGGCTTATTGGGTGGCTTGAAAGAAGGAATGGCTTCAACCATGGTTTTTTTCCCTCACCTTAAAAGGGGAGGTTAATCCTTGATCCTAATGTCATGGGATCTCCCCTATTGACATATGTTCTAAGCAAGGGAATTAGTTGGGAAACCCCGATTTTGGTAGTGTGGCTCCATTTTCCCGTTCGACATTTTTCACTCCCCTTCGTGCATTACAAGCCCTATTTCATCATTTCCCTTCTCTGGGTCCACATGACCACAAGGTCCACAAGGAATTGGAACTTTCCCTCCCCTTGTCCACATAGCTATATAGGGCCTGGAAATGTTTCCCTAGAGTTTGATGCAGCGCAGCAGCTTGACACAGACACCATAGTTAGCCAGCACATGTCAGCATTGTAATGTCGAGTTGTGTCATGAGTTGTCTTGACCACATCACCACTATGGGCCACGTCCATTGTAACTCAATGTAATGTAAAGTGAAGTCTAATGAACGCACACAAGAAGTTGAAGGTTCATGTCAGTTGAAAAGTCATTGAAAGTTAAATGGTCATGAGGGTAGTCCAAGATTCACAAGGGTCAAGCATCACCTTTGGCCATATATACCCTTCCCATTGTATGAGCAAGGACTTTTCACCTTGGCTCCCCCCACATAGCCTTGAGAGTCTGTAGTATGTTCTTTGAGGAGCGAGAGGTGGCTCCAATGTCCCACTACTAGGACAGGTGATATATGTTGTACAGGTGTGTCTTGGGACTTTTTCTTAATTCATAAGCATGTTAAGGTCAACATTTTTTCACGTATGTTTTGTAGATGTTTGTAATATTGCTCTTTAAACATTTGTAATGCATATTTTTTTAACCTGTACTAAGATAGTTGAACTACTTTGGTTATTTTAGTACTTACATTTTTGCAAATGTGTTGTATTGTTTATCATCATTGTCTCATCCTTGTGGACTACTATGCAGGATATTAGACATACCACCTTTGTGTATTGGCTATCACCATTGTCACATCCTTGTGGACTATTTTGTTGGATGTTGGATAGACCCTTTTTGGTTCATGTGTGTCTCTTCTTGGCTGGTACTACTACCTCTCATTTAGAGGTTCACTTTACTCTCCCCCTTTCCAGTAAGAGAACCTTGACAATGTTACATTACTCACTCACTAGGAACATGTACCTTATTGTTTGAAGATACCAGCGTAACACTCTCACGTGCTAACAGCTAAAGCCAAGGCAGATATCTAAGTATATGACAATCAGACCTTCATACTAGATGGGACTCCTACACCAAATGATGTGAGGTCTAGTTGGTACATCACATCAGGGAGATCCCCTTGGTTGAAAAATTTCAAACACCGTCAATAGGTCCCATGAGTACCCCCGCATCATTAAGGAACCCACGCACATCCTGATCCATGGTGGGTGATGAATTGCCTAACCTTAAGGGGGTGATAATTGCTATACATCATACACAACATGCTCTCATCTCCTTGAGCCTCGATCAGTAATACAAAGAAAAATAAAGAAAGGGAAAAAGTAAAATAAAGAAGGGTGGAAATATAAAGGTTGGGGTAACTCATGTATCCACAATTTCTCCCTCCTGCACCTATACACCCAATATGTGAAACATACCTCATCATTTCCATCCTTGAACCCATGGCATTTGGCCCCAAGACCCCTGTGACCCCATCCATGTCATCATCATTCACATGCCACCTATCAATTAAAGGATGTTCCAGGGACCTATCTTTCACCTTAGGGGTTGGGAACACCTAATAGGGTTGTTTATTAACCACTCCTACTTAGAGAGGAAACACTACTTAGAGATAAAAGCCACAAATCTGTAAGGGAAGTGCCATATGAAGTCTCATTTTTCCCTTGATTAACAATCTTGGTTCACTTAGATGCACTAAGGAATTATTGTAATTGATGGTGACAATGTAGCACTGGACATAATATATGATTGGAAGGTGGTTTCATCATGGGCTCAGCAACTTAATTTGGGCCCAAGTCCACTAGATAAAGATCATATTGATAACCCTGGGTGAAGCGTTGAGACCCATGGGACTCCCATCATGTGCAGAGCATCATTACACGCCATGGGAACCTTCATCACCCTCAATAGTCTACTCATTGCACCACATTATTCACAAGATGATGCACTCGAATCATTGTGACCCAGATACTTTAGCGTTTACCACATGGTCTAGTAGATGATCCAAGACCATAAGGAGGTTTTTCTCACCCTTGAGACATGGGAGGGAAAGCACCATCGTTATAGCCCTTAGTATTGGAGAATTACAAGATATTATATCATTAGAAGACACATGAGACAAGTTTTTTAACCCTAAACACAAATTTGGACCCACATGATGACTTTCATGGATATTAAGGGGTCATCCCCTCTTTTTATATTTATGTGTCCCTCTCACACATTTTGTCACAAAGAGGATTCAACATTTCCTTCCAATGACCCTACGTCATCTTGATTTCATCATTTTAACTTGCATTTGGATGGATAATTCATATTTTATAAAGCTACTTGAGTTGGCTTATGACCAAGGGATGTATCTTGCCAATTTTTGCAATGTTAAGGGGCTAGTAGGAATAATTTGACCTAGTTAGATGCATATAAATAAGAGAGGTATCATTTCTAATCTCTCGTCATCATCACACTTGGATTGAATCTCTTGAGAAGAACTCGCACTTATTTCTTTCACTATTGGAGAATCCTTTTGAATGCATTTTGACATTCGGATCTAATTCGCATTTCTTCTTTGGAGCTATTTCCTGGATCTACGATGGATATATTGCATGTCATCTTGTAAGTGCTTAATGTTAATGGAAATTTTCTCTTGAATTTGTCTAATGTATGGAATTGTTGTTTTTAGAATGTGATAATATTTCCCTAATTGTTGAAAATTAATTTTGGAAGGCTTCTAGTCTATTATTATGTATGTTACTAAATGTATGGCATGTAATGAATGTTCCTAGTGGAGGAAATTCTTGAACTCTCCATGAAACTTCATTATCTTTGAAGTGGGTAAATGCTTAAATGTGGTACCTATGGGATCATTTCTAAGCCTCCTTATAGATGATTTAGCTCATCTTGAACATCCTAAGACTCAATATGCCCAAAATACAAGGCACTAATCCAAGTCCTTGGTGGGCATCTCCACTTTTCATTCATAATTTTCTCTCTTAAAATTTGGTCCTTTTAAGGCTAATGCGAAAATCTAGGGCTTGCAGCAAAATTTTAGGGAGGATACTTTCTAGGAATTCGAGATCCTAAACATCAACCTTAGGGTAAAGGCTACCTGTGGTCCAAGTTTGGTGGACATACACTCAAGTTTCATCCATAAAATATCTTTCCCTAGGTGTTGCTCCAAGAGGGAAACCCTAGTTTATTCTCCCTCAACTTGAAGACTTCCTTGAAGGTTGTATGAGCTTAGTACTTGTTGAAGTATATCTTAAGAAGAATTTTCTCTCATTCCTTGACCTTGTGAATACTTATTATCATTGAAAAACCTCAAAACCCTAGGTCTTGTGCCTTTTTTCTAGGGCCTTTCTTAGAGATAAATTTTCTTCTTTAAAGCCTTGTACCTTTATTGAGCCTCTCTTTCGAATGAACTCTAACTCCATCACCTTGTAAATTCAACCCTAGAATATCTATTATGGCTGATAATAGTCATATCGGGACTCCCCCCATTGTTGAAAATCCATAAAGAGAAGGGGGTCATAGTTTTGATGACAATGGGCCATAGTCCCATTGTTAGCTCTTTGTCTTGTAGGGTTTCCCTCTCCAAGGCCTACGAGATTTTGTGGTAACATTTTGGCATCGTTGTTGGGGTAGAAGTAATTCTACCTTTAGTGAATATTTTCCTTCTTCCCTAATTTCAATATATATCATTATTTGGTGACTCAATTGGAATAACTAATCCTTAGTTCTTCATTAAGCCTCAAATTCAATGCTTCTAGGGTGAAGCAAGCATCTTTCAAGGCATTTCAGGTTCACCATGGCAATTCCATATATGAATCTTACAAAACTTTTCATGGCAAGAAATGGCTCATTGGAAGGGAATATTCTATATGTTTCATAATGATGATCCTCAACCAAATAATAATGATGTAAATAGTAGCCAAGAGGATCTTGATTCCCCTTTTAATGAATCTCTTGGGAGCCATGAAATTGAGGAGCCCCTGTTGTCACTCACTACTAAATGTGTTTTCAATTATGAAAAGGGTAAGAAAGAGAAGTGAAGTTTGCATCCATTTCCCAAGCCACAAAAGCACTCAAAGCTAAATTAGACTCTCTCCATTGCATAGTTCTCGGAACGAGATTTTGAACAGTATATGGAAGTCTGAAAATGGACTTATGGATCAAAAGATATGGCCTGTTAAAGTTCAGAGGTTTTGTTGCCTTTAAAGGGAAGGAGAAAATCATTTCGGACACCCAAGAAGTCATTGCAATCGCAAATTGGCATTTTTTTTCAAGAGGAAATAGGGAAGAATGGAAAAATTTGTGATCATTCAATCGCCAATATCGCAAATCATCAATCGTTCAAGCCCCAGGGACAGTCCATCGACTTATCCTACCATATTGTAGTCCCACATTCCATCGCCTTATATCACGATATCACAGTCTCGCATCATCGCAGTCCCACATCTCGAAATCCCGTAGTCCTGCATATCCCAATCTCGCAGTCTCGTGATATCTCAATCTCGTAGTCCCACATCATCGCAGTCCCGCGATATCACAATATCATAAAATCGGTTATTTGTGGGGTCTCGGGCACAAGGTTACGGTTTATTGGCGGTTCATGATGCTAAATGTTGATATCATAGATTGGTGATTGCAGGCGCAAAGGGGTGTTGTTGGCATTATGATGTATGTGTTGTACTTGATGGCAACCCACTTATAGCAGCACAACTCACTTGTATATTGTAACTAGATGAACTACAGAAGAGATATCAGATGTGACAGAATGCATGACAGTATTGTTTACGGATGTGATGAAATGTAGGGTAGTAATCAGTTCAGAAAGCAACTCATTCAGATGACAGATCACAGTACTACAGGTTAACAGCATAGAGTTACAGATCAGACTCACAGAATGTAGAAAGAGAGGTATACGCAAGTTCATCATTGACCAAGCCGCGTATACGCATGGGTTAAAAGAACAAAAGGAGCGTATAACGTACACACGCACTTTCACATAAAGGAAAGCACGTATACTTTGGAAAACTAAGTTTTGGTCCGAAGTATTTGGTCCATAGTATTTTTATCCATGGTATTTGATCCAAGGTATTGACCCTAGGTATTGACCCTAGGTATTTGATCCAAGGTATTGGTCCTAAGTGTTTTTGGTCCATGGTATTGACAAAGGCCTAAAACTATAAAAGGAGGAGAAGATCATTAGGCCAAGTCACTTATGCATTGAATATCTGATGAAGAGTGAGATCTAGTATGCAGGTTATTGGGTTATGGTGCATTGTTGGATCTGAACCAAGGATGAACCTTAGCGCTTGATGAAGGATAAGATCTAATGATGTATCAAGATCTTAAGGCTTGAAGTGAATTATCTTTATGTGGTTTGATCATTTATCTAAATAACTGGCACATGTTGTAAGTCTGTAAATATGATGATCTGGGTATGACTGAAGTCTGGAATTGTTGTAATATTTAAATCATCATTTACAGATATGTACGCAGGTTCACTTTAGAAAAGGCATGTATACATGCTGGTTCTTCATATCAAAATAGTGTATACATCATTTACAGATCTGTATGCAGGTTCACCTTGAGGAAAGCGTGTATGCACGCAGGTTTGACACATGGAAGTAGTGTATACCTTATAAAATATGTTTTAGTTGCTTTTGTTTGCTGTTGCAGTGTTCTGGGTTCTGGCTTGGGTTCTGGTTACTATATTCTGGTGACAACATTCTGAATGATCAGATTGATGGAGTGATTGATTGATTCGGTTGTGGTTGGTTCAGAAGGAAATTGGTTGATGCAGATATATTTGATGATTGAATGATGTTGTTGATGGATCTAGTCTGAAAATTTATGAAACGTGGTCCCTGGAAGAAAAGAGAAGGTTGTAGCCTTCTGTAGGCTGGCACCTATGTACTAGTAAATATATCAGCTAGTACAAGAGCTAGGGGGTTGTAGCTCCCTTCCAGTAGAAGCTGGAGAATGAGAGAAGGTTGTAGCCTTCTACAGGTAGAAGCCTGCATACTAGTATAAGACTGCACCAATACAAAAATTGTAAATAGAATATTCTTATTATTAAAAGAAGACAAAGACGATTACAGCAGGTGGTTTTCACCCACATTGGGTTTCCACCTTATATCTTGGTGTTCATGTGTGTTTCTTATGTGTGATGATTTGTTCTGTTTTTACTGCACTTGGTTACTGTTTATATGGTTAATTAAGTTTTGATGCACTGATTAAAGATCCACATATGATGAATTAACTGAATCATAAGTTTGCTAGATATACGCTAGTTGCATTAAACACAGTTGCATGTACACGCAAGTTCCCCTAACTGAAGTAGCGTATATGAATATGATTATGGAAATGAAAAATTGTTGATTTTCTAATACTTATTCACCCCCCCCCCCCTCTCAATATTATTTCCAACAATTGGTATTAGAGTAGGGCCTTCAGAAGAAGCTTGATCACTTGAAGGAAGATCCATCATCATGAGTAATCAAGAAAGCGAAGGATCCATCAGACCACCAATCTTTGATGGGAGCAACTTTATTTATTGGAAGGTAAGAACCACAGCCTATCTTCAATCTCTTGGAACAGATGTCTGGGAAATTGTGGAAGGAGGATATACATTTCCATCAGCAATTCCTACAGATATAGTAGGTAAAAAGAAATTTGAAACCAATGCCAAGGTTGTCAATACATTATTGGGAAGTCTATCACAATTAGAGTTTGTCAAAGTTATGCAACTCAAATCAGCCAAAGAAATATGGGACAAAATTGTTCTAAGCTACGAAGGAGACTCTCAGGTAAAACGTGCTAAACTGCAAACTCTCAGAATTCAATATGAAACTCTCAAGATGCAAAATAATGAAAGTATAGCTAGTTACTTCTTATGTATAGATGAGATTGTTAATTGCATGAAGAATCTGGGTGAAGAGATAAAGGAAGTTACCTTAGTTGAAAAAGTTTTAAGATCCTTATCTGCTAAATTTGAATCAAAAGTATTTGCCATAGAAGAAAAGCAGGATCTACAGACTATTACTATGACACGGCTTCATAGAATCTTTACTGCCTTTGAGATGAGAGGTCCACCAGATATGAGAGAAGCTGCATTTAAAGCTTCAGCAAAAGGAAAAGAAGTACTCAATGAATCAGGACATATTTCAGAAGAAGAAGAGGAAGCAAACTTTGTCAAGAATCTTCAACAAGGTTCCAGAAGATTCAGAGGTAAACTAACTTTAAAATGTTTTGCCTTTGGTAGAGTCAGTCATTATGCTACCAAATGTCCTCATAAAGACAAATATGATAAAGGGTAGGAATCTGCAAAATGGAATAGAAAACAAAGTGTAAGTAAAAAGAGCTACTATACTCATGAATATAGCGATGGTTTATCAAATAGTGATGAAGATGAAAATAGTAATGACTATAGACTTCTGATGGCTTATGAAGATGATGATTTTTTGGATGCTTTAGATGAAGATGGCCTTTATGAAGAAATCTCTAAACTCAAAATCTGTGTAGAAGAAAAGAATATGATTATAGATACCTTGACATACCAACTTGCTAAAAGAGAAAAACACAATGAAAAGCTAGAATGTGAAATTGTGGGTCAAAGAAAGGATCTTGAGAAAACAAAATTTCTCAATATTAGATTTGCTAAAGGATCAGAAACCTTAAATGAAATTATCAAAGTGCACCGCTCTCCTTTGATAAAGACAGGTCTTGGATATACTGAAGAAACATCTCAATCACAGAAGTCGTCAACCTCCACTAAAATCTATCTTGATGCAGCAAAGAGCAGCAAACAGTTCGACAATCATCAACAAAGGCATAAAGCAGATCACCAGGTGAATCATGCTCAATTTACTTCAAGGATGAACATAAGCCACAATAAACCTCAGGTAAATCATACTCAATTTGCTTCAAAGAATATCAATAGAAACTACAATCAATAGGTCAGTAGGAGGAACTTCAACTACAATCAACAGGTCAGTAGATTCGATAATCACATGAACTTCTTTAATGATCAATGTTTCTCATGTCATAATTGTGGACACAAAGTTTCTCAATGTGTTTCTTAAAAAACTATCATGACTAGAGAAGCACGGAATCAAAGGAATGTGACAGGGATCAAGAAAATTTCCTATAATAAATTTTCTCTCCTTGAAAATGAAATAGAATGCTCAATCTGTAACAACTTTGGTCATGAAGAATATGAATGCATGAGTAAATTTCGGCAAATAGCTCAAAAGGACCAAACTCCATTAAATCCCAAAATATGGAGAAAGAAAGAACCACAAACAGAAAGATGTGATATAGCCTTGTATGTAGAAGGACAAGAAAACCAGTGGTACATTGACAGTGGATGCTCGAAACACATGACAGGTGACAGAGAAAAACTACACTCATATAATGCCTTAGAAAAGGAAAAGAGTGTCTCATTTGGAAATGACACTCCTGCTGTCATAAAAGGTAAAGGTTTTGTTTTCTTGAAAGAAAAACTTAAAGTTGGGAATGTTATGTATGTTCATGGCTTAAAACATAATCTGTTAAGTGTGAATCAAATGTGTGATCAAGGAAATGAAGTAGTGTTTTGATCAAATAGATGTGTTGTTCATGAGCTTGATACAGGAAAAACCGTGATTAAAGGGATAAGAACTCCAAATAACCTATACATACTCAAGGGACAACAACAACAGTGCTATCTAAGCAAAAATGATGAAAACTAGTTATGGCACAGGAGATTGGCACATCTAAGCTTTTCTCAAATAAGAAAAGAGTGCAATGATCTTCCAAATATCAACATTCCTGAAAATGCTATCATGTCAATTCAGTAAGCAAACCAGATCTCAATTCATCGAAAAGGAAGGGTCATCTAGTAAGCCTCTTGAACTTGTTCATACTGATTTATGTGGTCCATCAAGGAAAAAGTCACCTCGAGGAGAAGAAACTTTATATTGTTTATTGATGATTTTTCCAGAATGTGTTGGATAGGTCTTCTAAAGCATAAAGATGAAGCATTTGAAAAGTTCAAAGCCTTCAAAGCTTTGGTTGAAAATGATTCAGATCGCAAAATCAAATGCCTCAAATCTGATCGAGGAGGGGAATTTACCTCAAATGAATTCTTTGACTTTTATGAACAACATGGAATAAAAAGATAGTTCTCCACTACAAGGACTCCTCAACAAAATGAAGTGGTAGAAAAGATGAATAGAACTATTCAACAGATGGCTCATGCTATGCTAAATGAATCTGGAACTCCTGCAACCTTTTGGGGAGAAGCTGCATTCGCCACCGTCACTATTCTCAACCAAGAAAAAGTTCTGGTAAATAGCACTCAAACTCCACATGAACTTTGGTATGGTAAGACTCCTACTGTAAAATAATTCAAAATTTTTGGAAGAAAATGTTACATCAAAAGGAATGATGAAAAACTTGGTAAGTTTGAACCCAGAGCATATGAAGATATTATTCTTGGCTACTCTTCCCGAAGTAAAGGATATAAATGTTACAATAAAAGATTTGGGAAAATTATTGAAAGTATTGATGTTGTGGTTGATGAAGCATGCAAAAATCCAAAACAGATAAAAACCGAAGATTATGACAATGAAGAAGATGAGGATCATTTTCCCACATCAAATCACACTGATTCTGAAGAAGAAACCAATGAAGCACCAGAAGAAGAGATAATGATAGAAGAAAAGACTTTGTCCAGGTATGTTCAGAAAAATCATCTAGAAGCTCAAATTTTAGGAGAAAAAGGAGCAGGTGTGCAGACTAGAAGAACCATTGCCAAAGCTTCAAGCTATCTAGCATTACTATCTTCCACTGAACCTAAAAATGTAAATGAAGCATGCAGAGATGAATGTTGGGTCAAGGCCATGAATGAAGAACTTGAGCAAATTGAAAAGAATAATACTTGGGAATTAGTTCCTAGACCTCATGATAAGAATATCATAGGAACTAAATGGATATTCAAAAACAAGCTGAATGAAAATGGAGAAGTTATTAGAAACAAGGTCGGACTTATTTGTAAAGGATATGATCAACAAGAAGGTATAGATTTTGAAGAAACTTTTGCACCTGTTGCTAGACTTGAAGCCATCAGAATTTTTCTTGCTCTTTCTAGTTTTCAAAAATTCAAAGTATACCAAATGGATGTAAAATCTTCCTTTCTTAATGGAGACTTAGAAGAAGAAGTCTATATTGAACAACCAAAAGGATTCATTCTTGGAAATTATGCAAAACTTGTATGCAAACTCAAGAAAGCTCTCTATGGTCTAAAATAGGCTCTAAGGGCATGGTATTACCATCTTGACAAATATGTCCACCAACAGGGTTTTTGAAAGGGGTCAGTAGCTAGAAATCTATATACGAAGATGGACACTGATAAATTTCTAATAATTGTTGTGTATATTGATGATATCATTTTTGGTAGCAATGAAGAATCCATGAGTTATAATTTGCTTCAGTAATGCAACAAGAATTTGAAATGTCCTTGCTTGGTGAGCTTACCTACTTTCTTGGTCTACAAGTTTAGCAAAATAAAGATGGTATTTTTCTCTCACAAACCAAATATCTCAAACAGATCCTAGAAAAGTATGGCATGGAAGATTCTAAACCAGTTTGTATTCCAATGGTAACAGGTTGTAGTCTCAGATCAAATGATGAATTAGCAGCGATACATTAACCAACTTACAGATCCATGATTGGTAGTCTACTTTATCTAACAGGTACCTGACCGGACATCATGCATGCAATGGGAATAGTTGGAAGATTCCAAGAAAATCCAAAGGAATCTCACCTTCAGGCAGTCAAAAGGATCTTCAAATATCTTCAAGGAACACAAAACTTTGGTTTATGGTATCCTAGACATATAGATCTTACACTTCATGCATATACAAATTTAGATTGGGCGGGAAGTGTTGATGATAGAAAAAGCACTAGTGGTGGTGCATTCTATATGGGTTCCAGGTTAGTGTCTTGGTTCAACAAGAAACATAGTTCGATTGTATTATCTACAGCTGAAGCAGAATACGTGGTTGTTGCATCTTGCTGCACAAAACTACTTTGGATGATTCAAACATTGCAAGACATTCAGATCACATGTACTCCACCCATCTCCATTCTATGTGATAATACAAGTGCCATCAGTATTTCAAAGAATCCAGTCATGCACTCCGAGACCAAGCACATACCCATCAAATATCATTTTCTACGTGAACAAGTGCTTGAACAAAAGGTCAAATTGGAGTATGTTCCCTCCAAAGAACAGGTTGTTGATATATTCACTAAACCACTGCCTAGAGAGACATTTGAATATCTCAGACAGAAGCTGGGAGTAGTTGTTGCATCATCTTGCTATTAAAATCCATTTTTTCAGAAAAAGGTGGTTATACGCGAGTTTCATGAAGCGTAGTCATGTATATACACTAGTTTCTGTAGGTACAGTCGCGTATATGTTGGTTTGAGGAAAAGTAGTAGGCCAGGGGTCTGATATGATTCAATGAATTATCTGTTCTGCTTGATATTGGTTACAGTCTGTGGATGACATGTGGAAATATGTTGACTCTCATAAGTTGTTGATAACTAGATATATATCTGAATGATGATGATACCTTGATAACTCTTCTGATCCATGAAATAATCAGATCTGACAGTTAACATCTGACACAGGTTCACGGGGAGCATATGCTTCTAATAATGCATATTGTTGGCATTAACTTAGAAGATCTCGGTGCAGATTTTGTTTCAGGTGGAACAGGTTCAGGGAGAGAACATGTGTTATCGGGAAAACTAGTGTCCATTCAGAGCTACTATTCCCACTAAGTTGGGTAGCTATCTTAGAAACAAACATATTAAAGTTACTTTGTGTTTTCCTTTATGAGAGATAGATGAGAGAGAAGCAGAGAGTACCAACCTCAGTCTTTCACCAGTCTCCTTGCTTGTTTCCTCTCTCCTTTGATAGAGCTTTTGCCACTCCTTTCTCACTTGTCCCACTTCAAAGAAAACCTGTAGAGTCAAGGCAGCAGAATACCATTAAAGCATAGAGATCTATAACCATAAATAATGTAGGATCAGATGTACATTAACCATATAAATGCATATACAAATACAAGATTCAGAGATATACAAGCATATGGAGGAAAACTAAAATAGCTTTATTGATAGAAGTAGTAGAAGAGAGGATTACAAATAGGTCGTCTGATCCAGCATCATCCTCCCAAAATGAAAGCCCTCTTCACCTCATACAAAGCAAGATCACCCAACAATGTCTTCAAAGAGAAACCAACAGCACTTCCTTGCAAGTTACAAAATTCCAACCTCTGGATCTCTTGGATGAGGGATCCATATATAGATATTTTCAGGAGAGTGAGTCAGCTTCTGGGATTTTGATTAGTTTCATTTCACTGATAGTTCTTGGTTCCACTTGGATATTTCATATCTCTTACTCATCCCTGGGCAAATTCAGTGAGGCAAGTGCCATATGAGCAGTTTCTAGAAGATTCTCTGGGTTTCCACCTAGCAAACTGATTCTGCCATTTGTCTTCTCTCGCTCATCACACCCTACAGAAGGGATTTCTAGTATGCATCGCACCCCCCGTGTGTAATAGTTGAGATGCATCGCTCCCTATGCATGGAGCAGTCTGCATGGTCCTGTTTTGACCAGTTTTGAGTAGTTTTTCATGGAGAACTTATGGGAGATGATGTAATCAGCTGACCTTGTTCCTTTAGGGTATGAAACAACACTTTTAGGGGTTTATAAGCCCTTGGTTTATGGACATTTGTGATTGGAGTTGCAGTGCCCAAATATGTCTATAACAGTTGCCCCCTAAAGCATGAGATCGTAAATCCTTTTGATGTCGGGTGAAATGCTTTATAATGAGGATCCGAGGTTTTTCGAACTGAAAGGTGATCTGTAATAAGATACAATAAAATAAATTATCTTCACAATATTTTCATGATCTAGCTAAGGCAGGCATTCCCGTGCTCAGCTTTATAAATTCATATTCATGTACATAAGACAGACAATCGTCTGTGTGGCATACTGATGATTCTAGTAGAGCCATCATCCTTTAGTTTGGATGATTATCTGTGCAGCAATGATGTACATTTGATGTTTTTATTTTCCTGAATATATCGCAGCCCAGAAGGATGAAACTAGATCAGGGGTCTTCAAACTCATTCAATCTTCGCATGAAGTACAAGTCGATCCATGTGAAAAGATCTTCTGATGTCGAACATGGAAAGACATCGCCTAATTACCAGCCAATGATGTAAGCTATTAACACGCGCGAGAGGAATCACCGATAATGATGATGACCCTCAAGGTACTACAGTACAATTCACGTGGTGTGAATACATGAGTTGATGTCGAACACCACATAAAATCTTTCGATCGAAGGCCATTGATGTAAACCTGTTGCCGGAAGTGAGAAACTTGCCATTGAGGCATGCAAGCTTCAAAGTACTGAAAGGGTTGTCCCTAAGTCAACTTCTTGGATAATGAGCTGATGTCGACAAGAAGTGACCCGTCGTAGGAGGGCCTTAATGAATCCCACATCTAGGACATGGAACGGAGCAAATGATTTTGTGGAGGTGAAAACGATCTGATGATACAAGGTTCAGGGTGGCAGTCATGAAAAATGGAGAGTGAAGGTATTGCAGCAGATGAGACGTTGGCTAGGTTGGTGAATTATTTGAGCGACTTCTCTTGAACATACCGACGACACTGAAATGGATTGGTAGTGTTGACCCCAAGGTGGATGGTACGGTGGACCAATGGTGATATGACCAGTGAACAGAATAACCCAACCTGACCCAATCATGGTGACGGAGTGAAAGTGTCATGTTCAAGAGCGACCTGCCACCAATGAAGCTATTCAAGTTTTCTTCCCTTTTTCCCTAGTCATTGCTGACCAGTACCTCTTTATTTTTGTCAAGCTTGAGTAGGATAACGTATGCTTGTTCTATAATTTTCCCTTCGGGCAAACCTGTCGCTATGTTTTAACGAGCCTAGCGACAATGAAACTCGCTCTTGTCTGCATGTACAAGTTTGTCGCTATTGTTTTAACGAGTTTAACGACAAAGAGAACTCAGTCCTTTTCAATTTTAGAGAGTCTAAAAGGGACGGAAAGGAAACTCCAGTGGTTCTTTTTCGTAATGTAATCCCTTAAGTCCGAAAAAGTGTAAAATAATACGAAAGGGATGACTTTTTGATAGTTTTAACAAGCCAAACAAGACAAGCGCTCGATCTTTTTGTGTAATAATCCCTCAGGTCCAAAAATATTAAAATCTAGAGGAGGGATGGCACTTCTAGTCACTTTAACGAGCTGGAGAGGCCAATTTATTGGCAATCTTTTCATATTTTACAAGTCAGATGAAAAGAGCTTAAAGGAGACTCGTTTTTTGAGGAACGAGTGATGTTTTTGGATAGCAACTGGTTTCAGGTAAGGTTTGGAACTTTTCAATCACAACAGTGTAAAGAGGGTGGCTAACAGAATCACTCGTCGTAGCTATTCCTCAAAAGGGAAACAATCAAATGGAGGCATATGTAAGAACACGACCAAGGTTCAAAAGCTGATAATTATGCGATCAAAATGGTTATTTACCGAGGGTGGGGTTCATTTTTTTATGAGCTTGAACTCTATGGGAACATTTGCTCATTGCTAGGTTTATTTTTTAACGAGCTTGAACTTCATGTAAAACTACTCATGGCGAGGTTTATTTTTTAACGAGCTTGAACTTTGCGTAAAATTGCTCGTGCCAGTTGTATAATAAGGATGTCTCATCAGTAGGTTCATTTTTTAGGGAGCTTTCCCCATGCGCAACTTTTCTCCTCAGCCTTTGGTATGTAAGCTAGGAATGACCAACTACTATCCTAGGGGTTAAATAACTACTAAGGTTAGGTAGGATAGCTTCTCAGTGGGAAACATCTCCTTTACTTTGTCGTTTCTGTTGGTCCTTGCAAAGGTGAATGGTGGATCAGACCAATCACCTAACTTAAGCAGTTGAAGTTAGTAAAACTATGGGGTTAGAGTTACGCTGGTCACTTTTCACTTGCATACGAAAAGGTTTACATGCCCCCAAGTATAAAGTAGAGTTTCCAGGTCACCATATGGAAGTTTTCGCATTAGCGAGATTGTTCCATCCGTGTCGCAGACAAAAACCTTCCTTAGCGATGTCCATTGAAATGGACAAAGGTGACTGTTGTCAGTCCCAATCACATAACCTTTGAGAGGGGATTCTTTTTCTAGTCCAAATCCATTTTCCTAAATAGACAGGGGTATCAGACTAGTCATATTCCTACGTGGAAACCTATCTTATATCTGGGGTTTTCCTGCCGAAGCAGACCAAGGCACATGCCTCCTGGGTTTCAGTCACGATCACCAAATCACTCGCGATCATTAGGTGGACGGACTGGAGATTGATTAGACATTCCTTATGCAAAAATACCAGTTAGGGATGGCATTTGACTAATAGTTGTGTTTGAACCAGGGAATGAAAGTTGGTCAACTAGGTGGACCACTCTACCTTCATGTGGAAAACACATCACTCGGAAGAGTGAGGAAACGATAGCTCCCATGCTATAAATGTAGTCACATCCAAGGAGTAGATTGTAATCTAATGGCCCTTGGACTACCATCACGTTCAGATAAATGGTTTTCCTTCTTAAAGTTATAGGAAAATTTGGAAGGATCCCTAACGATCGACTGGTTCCTTTGTTGAAGCCTGATAGTTTTCAAATCTCAGGCAGAAGCGATGGCGAACCAAGCGCTTTCCAAGCAGTGGAGGAAAGGATACTCACGGAAGCCCCTTCATCTATAATAATACCAACCATGATCATTCCGTAAGCTTGTCCTATGATTCAGAATGATACATTAGATGGTAGGCGGGGTCTCCCTGGTAGATTCCAATCGAAGGAAATGACTAGATTGCTTGGAGGTGGGACCAAATAAACGGCCAGATAAGTCTCTGACGAACTTCCTTCCTACGGTAAAAGAATGGGTAGATTTCCCCCATGTGCATCGGAGTCTGTGTTTACGAAGAGAATTTGAACTGTGTCGTTCTCATTCTCTTTGGTGACAGTATCATCTGAAGGTGGGTCCTCTAAAGACAAGATTGGGTCGACTGCCGTCTCGACCTATTGACTTTGGTCTGGTGTGGACTCAGAGGGTTTATCTTCAATGATAGGCACTTCGACCGACAACAACAGTGTGTCAATCAGATTTTCAACTAGCGATGGACTCGGCAAGAGTTTTTTGTATCCAAGAGGAAGTCGCTGCGGTGATGCAGGGCAGTTATCCAAGACTCTTTTAGCTTCATCTAGGAAGGGACAATGGTGGAGGGCATGATCACCTTCACACAGTCTGCAAGGAAATTTGGATCTTCCTTTTTGTCCATTGACTTTGTTTTCACTAGTTAACAGTGTGCTCTCAACACGATCGTCAGAGGTTGAAGACACCGGATTATGCAAGCAGGGAGACCAATCTCTCAAGATCCGTGGGATGCAGGGACAATCTCGATGATAGTGGTCTCCCTTGCAAATGACACATGGAGATTTAGGTTTGGATTGTGCAGTGTGTGTATTTTCATCAGACGATACATTGTTGCCCCCTTTCGTCGTTGGCTTCTTCTTCTTCTTCTCCTTCCCTTTCTTCTTCTTCTCAGTTACTTGGTTTTTAGTGTTACTAGATTCACCAAGCAAAAAGGAAGAAGGATAGGGAGAAAAAAACGAAGTAGAAGGTGGGGGAGAAACTTCAGTATCATCTAGTTGTTGATTTGATTGTTGAGGAATCACGGTGTTTTGAATGACAGAGGTTGAGAAAATCCATACGGGCAGGCCAATTGTGAGTCCTGGAAGGGGCAATGTGGCCATGTGTGGAGCACCAACATCCCCCCAAGAGGAGAAGGGACTAGGATTTCCCCCAAGGGGAAATCCTTGACTGGTAGACTCCATTTTTCAACCTAAAGACCAATGAGGGAACAATGATGTTATTCCGATTAAAATAAATTTTGAGACGCTTTGACACAACTTTCTTTTTCAACTTTTAAGAGTCGAGAAAAAACAAAAGATGACTCTAGTCGCCTTCGATTTTTAATGAGCCTGAAGTGACAAGTGCTCAGATGGACCTTTTCTTTTAAGGAGTCTAAAAAGGAATGAAAGTGACTACTCTGGAAATATAGATAGAGGTATTGCCAAACCAATCGCAAAACTGCAGAGTACTTTTACGGTACGGCAGTCAATCTTCCCGAATTCTATGTTCAGTGCATTGCCATCGATAGGGTGGCAGACAAGGCTTCCTAAGGATAAAGGATGTAGCCTATTGTGATCTCCCAATATATACTCGATGGTACGTGGGAGCATAAGTCCGTACTGGCACTTGTCATCTCAAAGAGGAGGAATCACCCAACCTACGATGAAAGCGATAGTTACCAAGCTTTACCATGCCCGAATACGTCTCTAGCCTAGACTTCTAAATGTTTTACGTTAGGTTCCAAATCGTTTTTATGTTCATTGAAGTTTATTTTACAATTGATCTTTCTTAAGAAATTTTCCTTTAAGGTTCATCGCGTGATGTAGATATACAATTCCCAAATATGCAATCTAAGATGATAAACAGTCGTTTACTTTCTTTTTGCAATGAAAATCCTAGCTACTAAGGAAAGAGAAATGAAATTCTTTCAACATAGAGCAGAGAGCACACACTAAGATGAACTGTCCTAAATCAATTTCCACAAGCAGTCTAAATTCAAATGCACATGCATGTATTTGTTTTCTGCTTTCTTAATGTATGAATGACAAAAATAATGCTAAGTATAGATCTGAACTATTCTTCTTTCAAAGCGACAGTACTAACAATTTTCTTTTCAAAAAATGAAAGTAAAGCCAAGACGACACTTTGCGATTTCGAATTCAAAATTTATTTCGAAACTTGAAATACTAATGATTCAAATCAAATACAATGGAAAAAGTGTAATTGACTATCTAAAATAGGAATGCTTTGTAAAACTCTTTTTCTTGACTGAAAACGACACTTGCGACACTTTCAAATCAAAGGACGACAGTTCGATTAAGCCACTATTTGCAAAGGAGAACTGTAAATGATGAAAAAATACATAAAAAACATTCACAATTCCTTCTGATGGAGGCTGAATAATGCAAAGGAAGATGGTTTCAACAGAGATATACTGATCACAGACAGCAAAACTACTGAATAAAGTTCAAGACAATGAAGGAAAAATCAAAATCTGGAGGCAGAAACAGTCTCATCTGATCATCGCACCTGTAACACAGGGAAACAGGGATGCATCTCACCTATAGCACACGGGATGTGAGATGCATCCAGACTGCCAATGAGAGACAGTACGATGGTCCAGGAACATGACTGAGCTTGGTTTTTGCTCACAGTTTGCAGCTAAGTTCAGGGGTTTGGGCTGAGCTAATGATAGGCAGTAAACACAAAGTATATGGACTGATCTAATGAGGTTATATGAGCTACCACCAGGGCACTTAGGATGTTTACAAGCTAGATGTTCAATTCATAAACCAACTCGGAGATTGACTGAAGCAACGTTGATCTACTTTGCAGTTGCATAGCAAAAGCAATTCAAAGGCTAGCTAGCTTGACTTCAGGCTTCGTCTGTGGTTTCTAAAGCAAACAACAGTAACGAAACAAACAAACTATTCACTCCCCAGTGGAGTTTCCATTTTGTTATCGGGAAAACTAGTGTCCATTCAGAGCTTCTACTCCCACTAAGACGGGTAGCTATCTTAGAAACAAACAGATTAAAGTTACTTTGTGTTTTCCTTTATGAGAGATAAATGAGAGAGAAGCAGAGGGTACCAACCTCAGTCTTTCACCAGTCTCCTTGCTTGTTTCCTCTCTCCTTTGATAGAGCTTTCGCCACTCCTTTCTCACTTGTCCCACTTCAAAGA
Source organism: Pinus tabuliformis (assembly GCA_031772625.1). NCBI lineage: Eukaryota > Viridiplantae > Streptophyta > Pinopsida > Pinales > Pinaceae > Pinus > Pinus tabuliformis. The sequence goes on from CM062811.1 coordinate 415,486,762, forward strand.
ACACCTGTAGAGTCAAGGCAGCAGAATACCATTAAAGCATAGAGATCTATAACCATAAATAATGTAGGATCAGATGTACATTAACCATATAAATGCATATACAAATACAAGATTCAGAGATATACAAGCATATGGAGGAAAACTCAAATAGCTTTATTGATAGAAGTAGTAGAAGAGAGGATTACAACCAGGTTCTCTGATCCAACATCATCCTCCCAGCATGAAACCCCTCTTCACCTCATACAAAGCAAGATCACCCAACAATGTCTTCAAAGAGAAACCAACAGCACTTCCTTGCAAGTTACAAAATTCCAACCTCTGGATCTCTTGGATGAGGGATCCATATATAGATATTTTCAGGAGAGTGAGTCAGCTTTTGGGGTTTTGATTAGTGTCATTTCACTAATATTCCTTGGTTCCACTTGGAGATTTCAGATCTCTTACTCATCCCTAGGCGAATTCAGAGAGGCAAGTGTCATATGAGCAGTTTCTAGAAGATTCTCTAGGTTTCCACCTAGCAAACTGCTTCTGCCATTTGTCTGCTCTCGCTTATCACACGCTACAGAAGGGATTTCCAGTATGCATCGCACCCTATGCATGGAGCAGTCTGTATGGTCCTGTTTTGACCAGTTCTGAGTAGTTTTTCATGGAGAACTTCTGGGAGATGATGTAATCAGCTGACCTTGTTCCTTTAGGGTATGAAACAACACTTTTAGGGGTTTAGAAGCCCTTGGTTTATGTACATATGTGATTGGGGTTGCAGTGCCCAAATATGTCTATAACAACATGGTTGCAGGTCTGGATGTTGATTGAAAAATGTTGCTGATGACTATCATGGTCTTGTTTAAGATATTTGGTCTCTGTTATATATGTCATGTATATCTTTTAATGTAATGGTCATGAAAAAGGCCTAATTTGTAACCCCACTATCCATGGGATGGATGATGTAATGTTTCTTGTTTTTGACATGTATAAACAATTGATATATCCCCACTTGGTTGGGTGGATGAGTCAAATTTGGTATATCCCCACTTGGTTGGGAGATGGATGGTATGAGTCTTTGGTGATAGGAAGGTCATTTGTGATGTATGTATAGAGTCATGTTCTTCTTTTAGAACATCTTTTTGCATACTTTTCTTATGCTCAGCAGGAGCATGGACTTGATCATGAGAGCTCAATCAGCACACTTCAGAATATCATAGATTTCAGCATGCACTCAGGGGGAGCATGACCCTTTGCCCTTGATGTCAAAGGGGGAGAGGGGGAGAGTGACTTGGTGTGGTTATTGTTGCCATCAAGTCCAAAGGGGGAGATTGTTGGCATTATGATGTATGTGTTGTACTTGATGGCAACCCACTTATAGAAGAACAACTCACTTGTATATGGTAACTAGATGAACTACAGAAGAGATATCAGATGTGACAGAATTCATGATAGTAGTGTTTACATATGTGATGAAATGCAGGGCAGGAATCAGTTCAGAAAGCAACTCATTCAGATGACAGATCATAGTACTACAGGCTAACAACACAGAGTTACAAATCAAACTCATAGAATGAAGAAAGAGAGTTATACATAGGTTCACCATTGACCAACCCACGTATACACGCGGGTTAACAAAACAAAAGGAGCATATAACGTACACATGCACTTTCACAGAAAGGAAAGCGCCTATACCTTGGAAAACTAAGTTTTGGTCCGAATTATTTGGTCCATGGTATTTTGATCCATGGTATTGGTCCATGGTATTTGATCCAAGGTATTGACCCTAGGTATTTGATCCAAGGTATTGATCCTAAGTGGTTTTGGTCCATGGTATTGAGAAAGGCCTAAAACTATAAAAGGAGGAGAAGATCATTAAGCCAAGTCACTTATGCATTGAATGTCTGATGAAGAGTGAGATCTAGTATGCAGGTTATTGGGTTATGGTGCATTGCTGGATCTGAATCAAGGATGAAACTTAGCGCTTGATGAAGGATACGATCTAATGATGTATCAGGATCTTAAGGCTTGAAGTGAATTATATTTATGTGGTTTGATCATTTATCTGAATAACTGGCACATGTTGTAAATCTGTAAATATGATGATCTGGGTATGACTAAAGTCCAGAATTATTGTAATATTTAAATCATCATTTACAGATCTGTACGCAAGTTCACTTTAGAAAAGGCACATATACACGTTTCTGCATATCAAAATAGCATATACATCATTTGTAGATCTGTACGCAGTTTCGTCTTGAGGAAAGCGTGTATTCACACAGGTTTGACACATGGAAGTAGTGTATACCTTATCAAATATGTTTTAGTTACTTCTGTTTGTTCTTGCAGTGTTATGGGTTCTAGCTTGGGTTCTGGTTACTGTATTCTGGTGACAGAATTCTGAATGATCAGATTGATGGAGTGATTGATTGATTCAGTTGTGGTTGGTTCACAAGGAAATTGGTTGATGCAGATATATTTGATGATTGAATGATGTTGTTGATGGATCCAATCTGAAAATTTATGAAACATGGTCCCTAGAAGAAAAGCGAATGTTGTAGCCTTCGGTAGGCCAACACCTACGTACTAGTAAAGATATCAGCTATTACAAGAGCTAGGGAGTTTTAGCTCCCTTCCAGTAGAAGCTAGAGAACTAGAGAAGGTTGTAGCCTTCTGCAGGTAGAAACCTGTGTACTGGTATAAGACTGCACCAGTACAAAAATTGTAAGCAGAATATTCTTATTATTAAAAGAAGACAGATGATTACAGCAGGTGGTTTTCACCTACATTGGGTTTCCACCTTATATCTTGGTATTCATGTGTGTTTTTATGAGTGATGATATGTTCTGTTTTTACTACACCTAGTTACTATTTATATGGTTAATGAAGTTCTAATGCACTTATTAAAGATCCACATATGATGAATTAACTGAATCATAATTTTGTTGGATATACGCTAGTTGCATTAAACACAGTTGCATGTACACGCGAGTTCCCCTAAATGGAGTAGTGTATATGAATTTGATTATGGAAATGAAAAATTGTTGATTTGCTAATACTGATTCACCCCCCCCCCCCCTCAGTGTTATTTCCAACAAGTGCATGCAAGCACAGGGCCAGAATCATTGTCGAACGTCGATATCATAGGAATCGTTGAAAACTAGGCATATATTGTTAAATCACCATGGAAGGTCAAAAATATTTAACAAAGGAAATCGACACAAAACAGGGATGGGTGGGCCTTTTTCTCTCTCTTCCAAGGGATGACATGGTTTCTGACGTGGAGGTATGGAGGCCACATGGCATGTCGATCTGGATTTTTCAGGGGTCATATGGAGGCATATCTGGGTGACACGTGTCACCACTCAGGAGGTGTCATGTGGCACCAATGACATCATCAATCCCGTATATCAGCGATCAGCAAAGGTAAAAGGTCACAACTCCATTTGCAGATTTGTGATTGCAATTTGCAGTAAAAAGGGCTCCGATAAGGGGGTTGGCCCACAATCACACAGAGGTCTAAAGAACCAAGGGCCATGCACTAAAGGCACAAATCGATGATCACACAAGTCAAATTTTCTCCTCCACCGAAGTCCCTTCCGGCTTACGATTGCGATATTCGGGAACTTCCCAAATGCGATATTTTATGTGTTACATCTTACAAGGATTTCGCATCTGGGAAATCGGCCAGCGATATGGAAGGAGGTAAAAGGTTCGCTTCTCATGTGTTGCGATTGCGATATCTTTGGTGGGCCTAATCCCACAGATCGGCGATTGCAAGGGTCAAGGGGAATGTTGTAGGCAAAGCACTACAAATAGTCGGTATGTGATATTCTCTGTAGTAATGGAAAAAGCCCCCTGAAAGGCATTCTAAAGGCCCTAGCACCCGAGGACTAAGCACCTGGTCATAGTCCCCAGTTGTATGAGAAGAAATGTAGGCAGGGGCTAAACCAAGCGGGGGCCAAGGAACACCAGAACTCATCGTTCTGCAGCACCTTTTAGAGTAAAGGTACCAATGCGGTAATGCTCCAATAACATTGTACAAAGATTTAAAGGGTGGATGGGTTGGCAGCTAAGGTATTGAATGAAGGCATGGGGCAGTGGAACACCGATATGAGCTAATCCTATAGAAGCCCTTGCGGAAAGAAAACAAGGACTACATAGGTCATAGAAATGGATTTGACTACTTCATTACATGACTGTTGTGAGTAAATGAGAGTATGGGAGGCTTAGGAAGACTTAACACCTCAGCATGGTGCTCCACTCCTTCATGCAGCAAAGGACTACCGCAACATGCTCCATTTCCACTGTGTGACAGGAATTCACAGTTGACCCACTACCAACTCCAGAGAATGAGCTACTCAAGCAGTTAAGCCGAAAGCGACAAGTGAACTAGTCGGTACATCATGGTAGAGATGTGGCTTGATCAGGGGGGCCTTCACAGGAGTAGCATAGGGATACATCCTCCATAATCTTTCGGTTTTCTTGATTTCTATTTACTATGTAATTTTTGTTTATTTCCAAGAAGGGACCAGATCTCGATTGTAATCATTTTAGGCAGCAAAGCCTTGCACGTCGAGACAGCTGGTCTAGCAAACAGCTTGAGCTCTAGAAAATATATTTTTGTAACTAAAACCCAAGATCCCCCTCTTCTTATAAATAGGGGGAAGAAAGAGTTAACAGAGGTTCTGAAATTCTACACCTACGGGTCAGGATTTCTGCGATTCGACTTTTGGCTCTATTTGCTTTCTCATGGAGAGATTGGACTGATATTGTGTTGAATCTTATGGACTAGTTATTTGGACCCTCCTAGTATTAATGAAACAATCCTGGTGATTCCATGCATGATCAATATGTAGAATGTTTTCCCTTCTGTAATCTCATTTCATTTTTGTTTTCCCTTCTCTAAAATAGTGTAATGAATTTGTTGGTTTCTCTTTGATTCATGGATTTACCTAAGCTTCTAAATAGAGAACATGCTACAATACCTATAGTAATTGCAGATTTATTTGTGTTATTGGATTAACCTACAGTACCTGTGTCAGCCCGAATTTACTCATGTTGTTTGGTGCTAATGATACCTATGTTATATCTATCATGAAACCTTAATTATCACACCATTGTTTCTACCTTTTCACCCCCTTCCTCTTACATATTTCTACTAGAAAATTGTTGTTGAGGATTCTGTTTGTTTACATCCCTACCCATATATTTCCCTCGTTACTCTCCTCCTCTACACCATCACTACTACTTCAGTATTAAGTCGTATCATTGTTGTGTGGTGGCCACCAGAGAAAGACATTTCTCTTTGAGGTTGCCCCGATATACCCCCCTGCATTTGGATCCATGTATTGTCTTGAGTCTACCTTAATGAAGGCCTATTGAACCAAGCCCCTTTTATTATCTTTTTATTACATGACAATTGGAGTGCTGCAAAAACCCCTCAGATAATATTCCATGCACTCCTCTATTTAAGTTGTCCTAGGCACTGGTCTACAATCAACCCAGCGGTTGTCTCTAGGAGGCTTTCTATATCTCCTGAAGCGCTCGTGTTGCTAGTGGTGCTAGAAAAATCCACAACATCTTTTTGGTGTCTTTGCCAGGGTAAGGATTAGAATATTTTTCCCTGGATATGACAATTTTTTACATTTCCTTTGTTAGGTGAGCAAGGGAAGTGTGGGTTGAATATATCTCACCTTGGTGACTCCACTGTCTCAATTTTATGTTAAACATCCTAGCGAATCCATTGTTCTTTTCTCTATTTGATCATCCTGGATTTCAAATAGCATCATACTCACCCTGATGCTAGAGCAGCTAAAAACTTTCCCTACCTTGGAACCTAAAATCACTAATCTAGGGAGGTTTTCTAAATGGCCATTCCTGAATTTCTTGCCAACAAATTTGTCCAAATGGATTTTTCTCCTATTGTTGGTTATCCCAATCATGTCCCTTGATTTCATGAATGGATTACCTATTTGCCTAGATTCAATGGGAATACAGATAGAAGGCCTGACTTGCACCTCAAAGAATTTCATGAATGCATGGAACAACTGGGTATTTTCCTTGAAGATGTACAAATTAAGTTGTTCATGTATTCTTTATACTAGGATGCTAGAGTTTGGTACAAAACAGTACCTCGTGGCAACATATATTCCTTAAGAAGTTTTCATACAACATTCAATCACTATTACAAAAGACTATATCCACCGAATGCTCTATTTGAATATTGTTGCACACATTTTAATGATGAATACATTCCTAAGGTTGATGACCCTGTTGAATATGTTTGTGGAGCTCCACTCCATGAAAAAATCTACTCGCATCAAGAAGCATCACCCAATGAGCAAGAAAGAGAAGAAGGAAACATCATCGAGCTGCAAATAAGCCCTCAAATTTTTGATTCGATCAAATCTGATGTTTCTCCTTCTTATGATGTATATGACTCTAATGGAGAGTCAAGTGATGTAGAGCCACCACAATCCCAATCATGGAAAGCTGCACAAGAAGAGGAGGCCTACCAGGGGGTTAATAAAGAGGTTCCAGTTTACAATGCACACCCTTCAGCTAGAGAACAAGATCAAGATCCTCCTTCGATTTACGATTCATATTATTAAGAGGAGGATGATATGGTCGTGGATGTTCAGAAGGAGTTGTTTACCAACAAGTGCGGAGAAAGCTCCCAACAGCGAGTTTTTCAAGAAGAGCCCAAAGTTGTAAGACCACGCAGAGTCTACTACTACTTGTTGCAGAAGGATTCCTGCTAGGAAATCTCAGTAGATTCTTTTATCTATGACTCTTACAGTTATGAAAATGAAGAATATATTGTAGATTTCCAAGAGGGTTGGAATTTTGAAGAATGGGTAGTAAAATATCAGCAGCAAGTTTTTCTTGAAAAATATAAGGTTGAGGAGCTAAATAGTGTGTGTGGCTACCCTGACCGAGAACACATTGTTTAGCAGACTGTTTGTCAAAAATAGGCAGCTATAAACATTCCTTGTCAATTCCATGACCCTGTAGTTGAGTACATGAGCATATTCTTTGGCCAACATCAGAGGTTGTTTCTGGAGTATGCATCAAAGCTTCTTATTTGCAGATTTTTCATGGTGCATGCTTGTTTTTTTTTTAAATTCAACAACATGAAGGCATTAGGTCCAGCTTCCAAATGCTAGCCTGGCTCCATTAGAGGGTTGAACTCACTTAGGTGAATTGAGCCCTGTGCATAATTAGGAATGTATATAAATAATGAGCATTTAATTTCTAGTGGTTAGATTTTTTATTTCTGCATTTCAGTTTGAGGAGGAAGTGACTCCCTGCAAACAAAGTTTCATGGAGATTTTATGCAAGTTCATATATTTCTGACTCCATGCTCAATGGTGAAGGATACTGATCTGCAAGTTCTCAACACCTTGCCAGCAAGGCACTTCCCCCAGTAGGAGGCAATGTTGTCACTCACTACTAAATGTGTTTTTAGTTGTGAAAAGGGTAAGGAATAGCAGTGAATTTTGAAGCCATTTCCCAAGCCACAGAAGCACTCAAAGCCAAATCGGACCCTCTCCATTGCATAGTTCTCATAACGAGGTTTCCAACAGTATATGGAAGTTGAAAATGGACTTTTGGATCAAAAGATATGGCATGTTAAAGTTCAGAGATTTTGTTGCCTTTAAAGGGAAGGAGAAAATCATATCAGAGGCCCAGGAACTCATCGCAATCGCAAATCAGCATTTTTTTTCAAGTGACAATAGGGAAGAACAACAAAATGTACGATCACCCGATCACCGATATCACAAATCGCCAATCGGCTAGGCCTTAGGCACATTCCATCAACTTATCCCACCATATTGTAATCCCAGAGTCCATCGGCTTATACTACGATATCGCAGTCATGCATCATCGTAGTCCCACATATTGCAATCTCGCATATCGCAATCCCGCATATCGCAATCCCGTAGTCCCACGATATCGCAATCCCGTAGTCTCGCTTCATTGCAGTCCCGTGATATCGTAATATTGGAAAATTGGCTCTCTACGAGGTCTCGAGCACAGGCTTACAGTTTATCAGTGGTTCATGATGTTGAACGTCAATATCTCAGATCGGTGATCATAGGCAAAAAGGGGTATATGCAAGCACAAGGTTATAATCATCTTCGAATGTCGATATTGTGGGATTCGCCGAAAATTGGGCATATAGTGTTAAACCGTCAGGGAAGGCCGAAAATATTAACAAAGGAAATTGACGCAAAATAGTGACAATCAAGCCCTTTTCTCTCTCTTCCAGGGGGCCACATGGTGGAATGCCATTAGTCCTTATAAATGACATGGTAGCTAACGTCAACATGACGTGCTAGTAAGGAAGCCACGTGGCATGCCAATCTGTATTTTTCAGGGACCCTATGGGAGCATATCTGGGTGACACGTGTCACCACTCAGGAGGTGCCACATGGCACTGATGACATCATCAATCCCGTAGATCGGCGATCGGCAAAGGTCAAAGGTCACAACTCTAGTTACAGATCTGCAATTATGATTTGCAGTAAAAAGGACTCTGATAAGGGGGCTAGCCCACGATCACATGGAGGTCTGAAGAACCAAGGGCCATGCAATAAAGGCACAAATCAGCAATCACCGATCGCACAGTTCAAATTTTCTCCTCCGCTGAAGTACCTTCCAGATTACGATTGCGATATGCGAGAACTTCCTGGATGCAATATATTATGTGTTACATCTTACACAGATTTCACGTCTGGGCAATTAGCTAGTGCTATCAAAGGAGGTAAAAGGTCCCCCTCTCTTGTGTTGCGATTGTGATATCTTTGGTGGGCCTGATCCCACAGATCAATGATCGCAAGGGTCAAGGGGAATGTCGCAGAAAAAGCACTACAAATAGTTGGTATGTGATATTCTCCGTAAAAAAGGAAAAATCCCCCTAGAAGGTAGTCGAAAGGCCCTAGCGCCCGAGGACTAAATGCTCGATCATATCCCCCATTCGTATGAGAAGAAATGTAGGTAGGGGCTAAACCAAGGGGGGCCCAAGGAACACCAGAACTAGTCATTCTACAACGCCTTTTAGAGTAAAGGTCCCGATGCGGTAATGCTCCAATAGAATTTTACAGAGATTTAAAGGGAAAATGGGTCAGAAGTTGAGTTATTGAATGAAGGCATGGGGTAGTGGCACACCAATATGGGCTAATCTTGTAGAAGCCCCTACATCAAGAAACCAAGAGCTACATAGGTTGCAGAAATGGATTTGACGGCTTCACTACATGACTGTTGTGAGTAAATGACAGTATGGGAGGCTCAAGAAGACTTAGTGCCTCAGCATGGTGCTCCACTCTATCACGTAGCAAAGGATTATTGTGACATGCTCCATTTCCACTCCATGACAGGCATTCGCAGTCGACCCACCCCCAACTCTAGAGAACGAGCTACTCAAGCAGTTAAGTCGAAAGCGAAAGGTGAATTGGTTGGCACATCATGGCAGAGATGTGGCTTAATCAGGGGGGCGTTCACAAGAGTAGCAAAGGGATACCTCCTCCATCATATTTCATTTTTCTTGATTTCTATTTATTATTTATTGTCTATTTATTTCTAAGAAGGGACCAAATCCTGATTGTAATCATTTTGGGCAACAGAGCTTTGCACGCTGTGAATGTTAGTCTAGGAGACAATTGGAGCTCTAGTGAAGATATTTTTATAACTGAAACCCAAGCTCCCCCTCTTCTTATAAATAGGGGGAAGAAAGACTTAACAGAGGTTCCAGAATTCTGCACCTACGGGTTAGGATTTTTGCGATTCCACTTTTGGTTCTATTTGCTTTCTCATGGGGAGACTGGACTGATATTGTGTTGAATGTTATGGACTGGTTATTTGGACCCTCCTAGTATTAATGAAACAATCCTGGTGATTCCAAGCATGATCAATATGAAATATGTTTTCCCTTCTGTAATCTCATTTCATTTGTGTTTTCCCTTCTCTGAAATAGTGTAATGAAGTTGTTGGTTTCTCTCTGATTCATGGATTTATCTAGGTTGCTAAATAGAGAATAGTACCTGTGTTACTTATGTTATTCAATAGACTACAATACCTATAGTAATTGCAGATTTGTTTGTGTTATTGGATTAACCTACAATACCTGTGTGAGCCCGGATTTACTCATGTTGTTTGGCTCTAATGATATCTATGTTAGATGAAACCTTAATTAGCACACCGTTGTTTATACCTTTTCACCCCGTGCCTCTTACATATTTCTTTTGTAACATTGTTGTTGAGGATTCTATTTCTTTACAGCCCTACGCATCTATTTCCCTCATTCCTCTCCTCCTCTCCACCATCACTACTACTTCAGTATTAAGTTGTATCATTGTTGTGTGTCAGCCACCAGAGAAAGACATTTCTCTTTGAGGTTGCCCTGATATACCCCCCTGCATTTGGATCCATGTATTGGCTTGAGTCTACCTTAATGAAGGATTATTGAACCACGCCCCTTTTATTATATTTTTATTACGTGACAATTGGAGTGCTGCAAAAACCCCTTACAGATAATCTTCCATGCACTCCTCTATTTAAGATGTCCTAGGCACTAGTCTACAATCAACCCAGAGGTTGTCTCTAGGAGGCTTTCTATATCTCCTGAAGCACTCGTGTCGTTGGTGGTGCTAGAAAAAGCCACAACACCCCCTCAAAGACCTAAAAGGGGGTTTTAGTTCTTCCCAAGCTATGATAATTGTATCACACCTTGTTCATTAATTGATAATTGGGATGATATGAGTGTCGATGTGTATGAGTCATCTTTCTCTTCATGTCATAAGGAGGATATGCATGCATTGAAAATTTATGAGATTACTTTTTGGATTTTCTATTCTTTCATTGAAAGAAAAGTGGCTCAAGTTAGATTCATGTTTTCCCTCCTCGCCCATAATCCTTGATACATGGTTCTCTTATTTTCTCGACTCCCATGCTTACCATTCATTAGGAAAATATTGCAATGAAAATGTGATATTTGGGTGCCTTGCCTCCTGATGGTTCATAAGCGCAAGTGTCTTTATATTGATCTAATGATATGTTGGTTGCATTGGTTGCATGACTATACTTGGGTCTTGCATAATATGCATGTCATGCATAGTATTATAGGTGAATTGTATATTATGTTTACATAGCCACTATCATTACATTATGTTCTCATGCTAGAATAGGTACATTTAGAGTAGATTTTCATCTTAGAATAGATTTTATTTTCTATATGGTTTTATCATTTGATGACAACATGAACGATAAAAGTACACCTGTGGAGTACTAAAAATGTATGTTTTTGATGATCATTTCAGTGTAACTTGTGAACCTTTTTACATCATGAACTTGGAAAACAATAAAGAATTATAAAAAAACATGTGAGATTAATATGCAAGACTTAACCGCTGATAATTGTCATTCTCCTGTGTAGGAAAGGGTGAAAACGAGGAGTTGTTGTTCCAGAGAAAAAGACAAGAACAGGGTAACTGCTTTCCCTTTGACGGGGGACCGAGTGCAAACAAGGCTAAGCAGATCAAAGCAAATCGGCCTGGAAAAGGAGGAGAAGACACCAGCTCAGCGAAGGAGAAAAGAGATGATTAAGGATTAACAGTTTGGCGAATCCCTCAAGATCTTTGATCCTGAGGGATCGTTGCTTTATCTATCTTGTTACATAGACATCTCCATCGTCACCCTTATATAAAGGGACATCACTGTTAGCTTTGGGGATTATGCTTTTATGTAATTTTTGTTAAAGATCAAACTTTGATCATCGAGTCTCGTTGAGAACTGGTTCATTGTACTTTTGTTTTATGCATTAATACAAACTTGGTGATTATCTCATCTCTGCGTCTGGATTAACCTAAAGCAATGTACCCTTGGAGGCTAAGGGTCCGGCCCCAAAGGACACTTGCTTCTGTATCACTACGATTTGATTTCTGCGTGGTTTGCTTATCGTCCTTATTTGGTAATATGATATGCTTTATAAGTTGACATCACATGCTCTGTTAAGATTAATTCATTAAGGTTTTTACAGACAAAACTGTTGTATTGACTCTGCATTATATTACTGATCCTTTCAGAGTTGATTGAATGTTATTAGTCTTGACCAAATATTATTACTGTTCTGTTACAGAGCTTTTGTGCTATACATTCATGTTATAGAATTCATCTGAAAGTTGTGTTCTTTACGATTGTTGAATTTAGAAGTAATTTTGTTGTATTTTGAAACGCAGTCGTATTCTTGTTAATTAAGATTGATGCTAGATCAGATTACTATTCAAGCGTGTTGTGTGTGTATATGATTTCCAAGCGTTGTTCCATAACTTATCAGTAATTAATGTTGTTATATTAGTGTGTGCTGCTTGATTTTCCTTAAGAATGAAAGATTGTTGTTTGATTACAATGAGTGCATTTGAGTTAGTAGATTCAGTTTGATTACTGCTCGTGAGACTTAGTTGCTTAAATGTTGTTCCATTTCAGAATTGTTGTTCCATTTTAGAATTGTTGTTCCATTCCAGATTTGTTGTTCGATTTCTTATTTGTTGTTCCATTTTTCTATCTGTCGTTTCATTTACTTGCATTTGTTGTTTTGGCTTGAGAGACGATCTATGGTTGTAGTGAGCCTCGGCATTTACTATCTAGCTCCCAAACCCGTGGTCCATGCTCTAATCTCCTTTCCATCAGTTTCCAAAGGGATGGGTTATCGCTGCCGAACCCTTGACTGATAAGTTGCCTAGTTTTCTGAGTGTGTGATTTATTCCTTTGAAGTAACTTAGTTATAGACAAGCATCCGTTTACTCTTGTATTTTTGAACCCTGTACTACTAGCATTACTCTGACAAGTGATAGCCTCAAACTGAGACACTCTTTGAAATAACAAAACGCTCCCGGATTGACATATTAATGTGAGGTAATTAGAGGTGAAAGAGACACTTTTTATAGCTCCACATTTTTGCGTCGTTGTCGGGGAAAGAGTGTAGCAATTTGTCTTTTTCATAGTAGTGTACGAACCTGCTAGGGAAGAGTTGGATCTTAAAAACGGAAGGTAAGAACCTGCGTAAGGAGCATGTAAAAGCCCTGCTCCACTGTCCTCTTTCCTAACAGATTTGTTGTTGCTTTGTTTGAATAGAATTTAGTAGTTCATTTGAGTGCATGACTAAGCAGAAAAAACCATAAAAGAATATCAAACCTCCACCCAAACCTAAAAAAGCTAAGGGGCCGGTGACCCTTGGCCGAACAACCTTCATAGACGAAATCTATAAGAAAACATAATCTCAGCCATCAGTAGGCCCCAGGAAAATCATTTCTAAACAGCCTACTAGTTCCTTTCAGGCCACAGGATCACCATCTGTAGCCTTTGCTGAGGTGCATAGTCAAACTGAAGAGCAGGACTTTCAAGAAATTGAAAATTCTACTCCAGAATTATTGCAGGAAGGGAATTTCAGCAACCTTTGTGAAGGAGAAGGAGAAACAGGGGAAACCAAGGAACCAAGATCTCCTATTGGAACAAATCAACCATTAAATAGCCCAGATAAGGGGAGCGCTACAAAAATCATTGTTGAAGGAACCCAATCTCCTCAGACATCAGGTATTCTCATTATCCCAGATAAAGGAAGTGTTATTAAAACTATCCCTGTCAAAGCCATTCCCTCTCAACCTAGGAATACCCTCCTAGATATCCTAGAAGGTTATTGGCATATATTCGATCCTATGGCTCAGAACCAGCCAAACACTCAAACCTCTACATTACAATACCCTATAGTGGATTCTGCAGCAAATGCGCCCATGAAAGTTATCCCTCTTCAACATATCCCTACATTTCACGGTCTCACATCAGAAGATCCAGATGCATTTTTATTTGAATTCGATGTGTTGTGCAGGGGATATGATTACACCACCGATCCCCAGAAATTGAAATTATTCCCCTCTACATTAAAAGGGGCTGCTTTAATATGGTTTATGGGACTAGGTGGTGGGGTCATAAACAATTGGGATCAAATGAAAGAATCTTTCTTAAAAAAATATCAGGACTATTGTAGGTCTAGAGAATTAAAGGACGAAATATTCCAAATGACAGCCAAACCAAATGAAACATTAGAGGAGTACGTGGAACGTTTTCAGTACAATCTACAAAGATCTCCTTATGCATCACTACCTTTACCTGATAATGTGTTAAAAACTGCGTTGATAAGGGGCATGAAGGAACAATGGATTGAAACATTAAATATCATGGGAAAAGGGGATATTTATCAAGAGAATTTTGCTGACATCATTGATTTATGTATCAGGAATTCGAGAGGCAGCACAAGAGTAAAACCGGCAGAACATGATTGGTTTGTAAGAGATAATAAAATATCAACAGAAGGAGTAACACGTGTAGAGATTGGGAAATTTATTGGAAAATTTTAAAACTGATATTCTGGGGACACTAACTACACAACTTGATATTATGCAGGCTAAACAGAAGCAGATGGAGGCAGAACAGAATTTAGCGATCTTCTGTCCCCGATGCAGGAAAAATCATAGTCACAAGGAATGTCCACTGGATACAGTCCAAACATGCGCCATCTGTACAAAAGATCACCTTATGGAGAGCTGCCCCTCACTTACTGGATTGAAAGAAGTATATAAGGAAGTGGAAGAAGAACCAAAATCGGTGTACTTGATCAACCAGCGCCGCCAGTGGCAGCCGAGACAATCTGGTATGTTTCCAGACCCAACTTCTTCTTTTCAGCCTCCACAGTATAATGCTCAACAATATAGTATGTGGCAAAGTTAGTCCCAACCCCCATTTTCAAACTGGTCACCATAGTCGTTTCCTTCGTCAAACCCGTGGCTGAATCATGCAAGCCAATCTGGTTGGCCGAATTTCCCTTACACTCCACCATATTGGCAAAATAGCCCATATCCTCCACAATGGACTCCCCCTACTTCACAAAGTTCACCCTGGCAGACAAACTGGAAAAGACTGATGCACCAGCTAGTAGGAACTATTCCGCTCCCTCAACCTACTCTGCCAGCCTTACAACAAAATCCCCAGTCTAATCTGAGACCGCAACTCCCAACCCAACCCAACCCCAATCCAAATAACAGACCGGTCCAATCTCTCCAAATTATAGAATCACCAGAAATAGGACCCGACCTGAGGGAGTGTAATGATCTTTAGTTACGATCTGGAAGTATTATTGAAGCTGAGGGAGATAAAACAGTTCATATTGAAGATCAGTTACCAAGAGAACATCAATTGCAACAAGAGGATGTAAATAAGCAGCAAACTCATAATCAAGAAACCACATCCTCTCCTCTGTTCCCAGAACGATTAGTCATACCTCGACCTTTATAGTATCCTGACTTCGACATTCTAGGAGAATTATAAAATATGTACATAAAAATCCCATTCCTCCAAGCCATTCAAGACATTCCTATATACGCAAAAACTATCAAAGAATTGTGGATAAAGAAACCAAGGAGGAATATAACAACTAATCCAAGTAGTCGTTACTTTATCTGATTTACTATCCAGGAAAGAAACACCCATTAAATATGAAGACCCAGGAAATCCAATTGTAATTGTTCAAATTTATGGTCAGACCCTATCTAATGCCTTAGTTGATCTAGGAGCTGCAATTAATATTTTAACAACCACTACTTGCCAAAAGCTCGGCATTACATCTGTAGAACCCACCTCTACTTTGTTAGAGTTGGCTGACCGATCTGTGGTTAGACCGGAGGGTACTCTACATGATGTCATGGTCTCTATAGATTCCTGGGAATATCTAACCGATTTCCTGATAATTAATCCAAAAACCTGACTTGATGGACACCCGCTAATCCTAGGTAGACCTTGGCTTGCCACTGCCGATGCTTACATTGGTTGCCAACAAGGAAATATGACCATAACCAAAGGACCAAATATCAAGAATTTAGTTCTATATCCTCCAGCGCAGCCAAGTGTCACAATAATTAAAACTAACAAGCACCCTGTCTCATACCTTACTGACAACATTAGATCTCCATTAACTATACAAGAGGCACTTGATTTTAAAGATCAAATAGAAGATGATGCCATTAACAACTTCATTAGTCAAACTGAATCCGGATCCTACACACAGTGTCACATGATAGAAGCAGCATTTGATAATGAATTAGAAGAAGATCCTCTGAAAGATACGCATGACCAAACAATACTTGTTACTTCTGTTGCAAATAGTAAAATTGTGGAAATTGAACTGGGAAAAACTTTAAATATCAATGCCAAACTCACACCTGAACAAGAAACGAAACTCATCCATTTGTTAAGAAAATATCAAGAAGCATTTGCATGGGATTACCCTGATATGAAAGGAATCGATCCCCAATTATATACACACCACATTTATATAGAAAAAGATGCCAGACCTATTCGTCAACCGCAAAGGAGACTTAATCCTCATCTAAAGGATGTGGTAAAAGCTGAACTTCAGAAACTTTTAGATGTCAATTTTATCTATCCTATTTCTGATAGTAAATGGGTCTCTCCGCTTATGGTGGTACCAAAAAAGAATGGGAAATGGAGAATCTGTGTGGATTACAGGGAACTAAATAAAGAAACACAAAAAGATCACTTTCCTCTCCCATTCATCGACCAAGTATTAGATACTTTAGCAGGAAAGAAATTCTTTTCTTTCCTGGATGGCTTCAGTGGATACAATCAGATTCAGATTGCCCCTGAAGACCATGACAAAACTACTTTTACTTGTCCTTGCGGAACATTTGCCTATCGAGTTCTACCTTTTGGCTTATGTAATGCTCCTGCCACATTCCAAAGGGCTATCCTTAGCATTTTTGCAGATTTAATAAATGATGGACTTGAAGTATACATGGATGACTTTACACCATATGGAGATGATTTTGATCCAGCACTAGACATCCTAAAAAAAGTCCTACAATGCTGCATAGCTACCAGGCTTTGCTTAAGCCACGAAAAATGTTACATGATGATGACTGAAGGACTTATCCTAGGACACTATGTTTCAGCAGCCAGCATTCAGGTAGACCCGGCCAAAATCCAAATACTTTTGCTTATTCCCACTCCTACTACTCAAACAGAGGTACGCAGCTTTCTTGGATTTTCTGGTTATTATAGACGATTTATAGAACATTATTCGCACATTGCTGCACCTTTATATGCACTAACTGGTAATGTTGATTTTCTTTGGACAGAAAAATGTGAGCGTGCTTTCAAGGATTTAAAGAAGCTTGTATCCACAGCCCCAGTCTTTTGAGGACCAAACTGGGATTTTCCATTTCAGATATCATCTGATTCCTCAGATACAGCCATTGGCGCAGTCCTTGGGCAGGAAGAGGATAAAAAACCATATGCTATCTATTACATCAGCAAAAATTTATCCCCTACTGAATTAAATTACACTATTACTGAAAAAGAATTCCTAGTTGTAATACATGCTGTCAATAAGTTTAGACATTATATTACAGGCTATATTGTTATCTTGTATACAGATCTTTCTGCCATAAAATATTTAGCAAATAATCTTGTCACAAATGCCAGAATAACTAGATGGTTGATTTTATTGCAGGAATTCGATATCACAATCAAGGATCGGCCTGGCAAAGAAAACCCTGTAGCCGATTTTCTCTCAAGAATGCCAAAGCCAATCGATGCAACAGCAGTTGAAGATCAATTTCAGGACGAACATCTATTTTTTGTTGCCATTCAAACACCCTGGTATGCAGATGTTGCTAATTACCTCGCAGTAGGTAAACTACCAAAACACCTAACCCCTAATGAACGCAAACAGATTGTTCAGAAGAGTACTCGATTCTCGTGGATTGGGGGCTATTTGTTTCACATAGGGGCAGACATGCATATCAGGAGATGTGTTCGAGAAGATGAAATCTTTGACATCCTAAAAGCCTGTCATGATGGACCATGTGGTGGACACTTCGCTGAGCGTAGAACTGGACATAAAGTACTGCAGACAGGATATTATTGGCCCACAATTTTCAGAGATGCAAAGAAATTTGTCCAAGCCTGTGACAGCTGCCAGCGAGCAGGACGTCCTGGTCAATCTGACGAGATGCCTCTGAAACCACAGTTATTCATTGAACCATTCGAGCGATGGGCTCTTGATTTCGTTGGACCCATCAACCCATCATCAAATCAGAAAACATATATCTTGGTGGCAACAGAATATGTCACCAAATGGGTTGAAGCAGAAGCATTGCCAAGAGCCACAGAGGACTCTGTCATACAGTTCCTGTTCCATCTATTCGTACGTTATGGCCTTCCAAGGGAAATAGTTACAGACGGAGGACCACAATTTGCTGGGAATAGATTAGCTGCAACACTCAATAATTATCACGTCCAGCATAAAATCACTACTCCATACCACCCACAAGCAAATGGACAAGTAGAAAGCAGAAATAAGGTAATAGAATCAATCCTAACAAAAACCATTGCATCACATAGGCGTGATTGGGATGCCAGACTACCTAAAGCACTCTAGGCCTATAGAACAACATGGAGAAGCACTACTCATTACTCACCTTATCAATTAGTGTTTGGAAAACAACCAATTTTTCCCATAGAATTCGAATCCAAACATTACGAACAGCACAGGAAGTTGGCTTAGATCTAAGCGAGGCAGAGATTAATCGACTATAGCAGATCAATGAGTTGGACGAAATTAGGCTCTCTGCACTTCAAAATACAGCACTAATTCAACAGCAGCGAGCTAAATGGTATGATGCGCTCATTAAAAACAAAGTCTTCCATGAGGGAGACTAGGCTCTGTTGTACAACTCTCAGTTTCAAGACTTCACTGGGAAACTCCAGACTCGTTGGTTGGGACCCTACGAAATCCAGAAGGTACATGACAATGGAACCCTTACTCTAATCACCATTGACGGTTCTGGATATGCCTTCAAAGTAAATGGCCACCGAGTTCGTCTCTATCACAAACCACTCACTCCGGAATCCTTTTGCCAGCAACTACGCCGAGACACTCATATGGAGATTTTAGGAGAGGAAAAGAAGTCTTCCTCACCTGTAATTCATTAAGGAATTCATTTCTTTTTACAATTTGTACATAAGTTCTTTCCTTTGAGTCGTTCTTGTACATATGTTTGAACTAATGTTTTCCTGTCATTTTTGCTGTTCCTTTTCTTTTTCAAAAGAACAGCATTTCGATTTTTGTCGTTCCGTTTCCAAAAGAATGGCATTTGTGTGTTTCTACTGTTCCTTTTCAAAAGGAACAACATTCTTGATTTTCTATTGTTCCTTTTCAAAAGGAACAACATTCTTGATTTTCCGTTGTTCATTTTCAAAAGGAACAGCATTCTTGATTTTCCGTTGTTCATTTTCAAAAGGAACAGCATTCTTGATTTTTTGTTGCATTTGCTTGTTCTGCTGTTCCTTTTCTAAAGGAACAGCATTTCGATTTTTGTTGTTCCTTTTTCAAAAGGAACGGCACTGCTGCGTGTTTGCTTTCCCTTTTCCAAAGGAACAGCATATTTTTTATTTATGTTGTTCCTTTTTCAAAGGAACGGCATCTTTGTGTCTTTTGTTGTTCCTTTTTCAAAGGAACAACATTTTTCATGGCTACTGTTCCTTTTTCAAAAGGAACGTCATTTCGAGTGTTTTGCTGTCCTTTTCCAAGAGAATAGCATTTTTTTTAATTTTTGTTGTTCCTTTTTCATAGGAACGGCATTGGTGTGTTCTGCTATTCCTTTTTCAAAAGGAATGGCATTTGCACTTTTGATATCTATGCTCCTTTGTTGGAACACCACTAGCATACTTTTTCTCTCCTTGTGAAACAGCTCATTCCTTTTGCTGATCTAAATTGAGGATGCTTCTTGCTCCTGTTCTTTCAAAGTCTTTAAGATACAGTTATGCACTTATGCAATGAACACAAAATCACAACATACTGAAATCCACAAATTATAAATCGCTATCTTTATAAGGCTTTGTATTGGTAAGAGGACAAAAGGAAGGACACACTTATTCATCATCTTTTGCTGTCATTGTCTTACTAATTTCGCTTTGATTGGTTATCTATATCATGACAACCTTTAATCCTCTTTGATTATTCATTAGGAATAAGAGAAAAGGGTTTATATCTTCCTATTGAGATGATAAGACTTCTTCCATCATTCGTACTCTTAAGGAGTGTTGAACCACCCTTTGTGTATAAATAAGGAAAAGTGCTTTATGAAAAAAAAAAGTAAAGATGAATAATAAGTTGTCAAATGCTAGATAGGGGGTCTCATCAAGAGCCAGCCTACCATGATCATGAGGATGGAAGTGAAGTGGCATTCCCACTATGGCCACCACACCAGGGATATGGTCCAAAAGGTATATCAAATAAACAAACCTTGGATCAGGAGGTCTCATCACGAGCCAACCTGCCCACTTTTCGCTCCTTCCTCATGAATGGCATTATGGCTAACTGGTTACCAAGCCAGCATAATGGCCTACACTTTGACATTACGTTCCTTAATATACACATAAGGATCATGGTTCCAGGGGTGAAATAAAAAACTCTGCCAAGGTTATGGACACCTGTCGGCAGCAGAGCACTGTTAATGGTATTGAAGTCACATTGGTTACACCAATAGGTAAGATACTAATACTCTTTTGTTTCTTATATCCTAGGAACTAATCATATATTATTTCCCGACTTATATATCGCATGAACATTTATTACCACCAATCATGGCAAAGTAAGTGACAATGACCACTTGAGATTTGGCAAGTATGACAGATGTCCTATCCCCCCAGCCTCGCATCATATCACAGCAGCCTCTTACATAATACGCGATCCAACTTTATGCCTCGATTTTGGTAATTCGTTGTTTTTCTAAACATGGCATATTTTCATACGTTGTTCCTTTGACTCTATTGCAGATCGGATGCTGCTCCTTTATTTGACGGCTGGGAAAACCTATCACATTGTGGGGGGCGAGGTTAACCTCATTATTCCCTGGATTATGTGTCAGCTCACTATTCGGGAAAGATAGTGTACTAGGGTATGGCACAGCTTAACGGCATGATATTTCTATTTTTTACACAGGTTGTTGTTCATAAGCCATTTCTGTTGCATACTCTGTTTTTTTTTCAAAAATCTTGCGATTATTACCCTCTCTGTGTTTCAAACAGCACAAGTAGTTTCTATTCCATTGAGAATCCATAGTGAAACCATGGGAGGAAGGGCGATTCGAAGGGAACCATAGGTGTTGACAGTCTCCGCTGCTGCCCGGCAGATCCTGGAAAGAGCAGGGTGGCTGACTTATCTCAAACGCTTGCAGGAGTCTAACGAAACAGAAATCTGCAGGAGAATTACTCCACAGTAAGGGGGAGATAGATAGTAGTCACCGATGATATAATCGCAGAAGTCTCGGGACTACCAGCACACCAGAACGTCCGGAAAAATGCAGAGAATTAGTAAAACAAAAACATGTTACTAGTACATCTGAATGTCCAGAAACACGCCAGGAATCGGAAAAGCCTAAGCATGCCACCGGTACACCCGAACAGCTAGAGAAACGCAGAAAATCAGTTCGGTTAGCTCGGATACGAGGAAGGCTGGAAAAGCTCCAGGAAAGCACCAACCAGCCAATAGAAATTGAGGATGAACAATCCTCACGGCCAGAAGTAGAGGCCGAGCAATCTGAAGAGGAGGCCGAGCAATTTGAAGTGGAGGGTGAGAAATCCGAAGAAGAAAATGAGGAAGAAGCTGAGCATTCTGAAACAGAAGCTGAGCATTCTGAGGCAGAAGCTAAACAATCCAAGCAGGAGGAGGAAATGGGACAGCAAGAAGGTAGCCCACCACAGGACCCAGTGGGAGAAGATGAATTGGCCACAGTTTTGGCCAATATGGGTGAGTATGGCCAACCTTCCAGTCCAACAGACCTCCACGACAAACCCCAAGAGGAAAATGCATCTAAAAAACCATATGCATAAGAGGCAGAAGAAGGAAATCTGCCTGTTCATGATGAAGAAGAGATAAGAGATACTGAACAGGAACAATCCGTTCCTAAAGCACCAGAGGAAATTCCAGAGGAAGTAGGAGCAGAAAAAGAAGTTGCCCAGGAAGTGACGGAACCAGTTAAGGTTCCCACCCCAGAACAGCCAAAGCAGAACAGTGAAGAAACACCCCAGGAGAAAAATCCAGGGACTAGTCACGGCCCAAACCGCAGCAGACAGCCTGCTGTTCCTTCTAATGAAACGCTGGAAATTAAAGAATTGCGAAAGGAACAGCAGAGATTATTGAGCATAATAGCCCAGCTCCACCAGCAGAAGGATCTTGAAAGCAAGGCAGAGGGTAAGAAAGACCGCGGGGAAGAAAAAGGTGACCATTCCAGTAAAACTCCGCAAGGAAAAAAGGTGGAGGACCAAAAATCGCCCTGCTGTTCAAAACCCTGCTGAAAATCCAGCTGTTGTTCCAAACGATGCTGAAGAACAGACTGCTGTTCCATTTGAAAAGGAACAGCAGCAAACTAATATTCATGTTAAAATATAAATGGATGATATGATGACTTGTGACAAGGAAATCCAGATGGAGGCACCACCCTCAGGGGTGATAAGGGTTCTGAACTCAAAACAACGCAATAAGAAAGTTCAGGTAAAACTCCCGGCCTCCACTGCTGCATGGAGAAGAGATCCAAAGACAGTAACCTTGCACAAGGGATTGAAACAGGCTCAACAAGAAGCAGAAAAGCTTAGAGAGTAAACGGTCCCCCGCAAGAAGTATGAAGAACTACAACAGCAACTAAGGAACGTCAATCAATCTAAAAGCCAGGCCTTTGAAGGATGGCGAAAGAAACAAGAGAAAGTTGCAAAGGTAACTCGTAGGCTAGATACTGTTATCAAGTAGATGGATACCTTATGTTCTTGATACAATGACATTTTAGCATGTAGGGCCCCTGCCAAAAATTATGCTTTCTTTTTACTGGAACGGTATTTACAATTAAAAATAAAAGTTGTTAAAGCAGGTGCCCCCATACAAATTAACACTGTCAATGACTTTATAGACTGCTGTAAACATTACGGGGTGAAGGTCTAGAGATTGTTGTGTGAATTCTATTTGCATAACCTTGTACTAGATCAGGAGACTGAGCTGAACCCTGGCCCTTTTGTTGGAGACATCCAATTGCAAGCATTCATCTCATTCGGGGTTAATCAGATTAAATGGCTCAAAGCCTATAATACTTTCCAGAGGCAGGAAAATGGCCTAGACTTGTGGGTAAGGGTTGAGCCTAGGAACCCAGTGCAGTTATGGAAAGCACATAGAAACCTCATGAGGACTCCGGGTGTCATTGAAACATTAGGACCCATGCATGAGGCACTCATTCAACAAATTTTAGAATATTTTCTTTCTATCAAATACCTCACCATTGATGCAGCCAAATTTCGGTACCAAATCTCTAATCCGAATATCCAGCTCAGGGAACCGTTTAAGTATGAGAATTTTGAATTAGCTGCCAACCGTTTGAACCTCTATGGCGAAAGCATTTTGAGAGCAGGGCCATCCTAGTTAGGATATAGATTCCGCAGTCCAATTAGTTGGCACCCTGCACCCGGATATCAAGCCCTGTATGAGATGCCTGAAGGTCAAACAGGCCAGTTCTTTGACTACCTAGTTACTCATCACGGTTGTAGGCCTCCGCATAAGATTCCTTCTCCAGCCTATTCTCTCACTGCCTTGCATGTCAACTACAACGTTTTCATGAGGGCATGAAACAGGGTAAGCAGGGGGGTGTGTGGAGTACTAAAAAGGTATGTTTTTGATGATCATTTCAGTGGATTTTTAGTGGAACTTGTGAACCTTTTTGCATCATGAACTTGGAAAACAATAAATAATTATAGAAAAACATGTGAGATTAATATGCAAGACTTAACCACTGATAATTTTCATTCTCCTGTGCAGGAAAGGGTGAAAACGAGGAGTTGTTGTTCCAGAGAAAAAGACAAGAATAGGGTAACTGCTGTCCCTTTGACGGGGGACCGAGTGCAAACAAGGCTAAGCAGATCAAAGCAAATCGGCTTGGAAAAGGAGGAGAAGACACCAGCTCAGCGGAGGAGAAAAGAGATGATTAAGGATTAACAGTTTGGCGAATCCTGAGGGATCGCTACTTTATCTATATTGTTACATAGACATCTCCGTTGTCACCCTTATATAAAGGGACAACACTGTTAGCTTTGGGGATTATGCTTTTATGTAATTTCTGTTAAAGATCAGACTTTGATCATCGAGTCTCGTTGAGAACTGGTTCATTGTACTTTTGTTTTATGCATTAATACAAACTTGGTGATTATCTTATCTCTGCGTCTGGATTAACCTAAAGCGGTGTAGCCTTGGAGGCTAAGGGCCCAGCCCCGGAGGACACTTGCTTCTATATCACTACGATTTGATTTCTACGTGGTTTGCTTATCATCATTATTTGGTAATCTAATATGCTTTATAAGTTGACATCACATGCTCTATTAAGATTAATTCATTAAGGTTTTTACAGATAGAACTGTTGTATTGACTCTGCATTATATTACTGATCCTTTCAGAGTTGATTGAATGTTATTAGTCTTGACCAAATATTATTACTGTTCTGTTACAGAGCTTTTGTGCTATACATTCATGTTATAGAATTCATCTGAAAGTTGTGTTCTTTACGATTGTTGAATTCAGAAGTAATGATGTTCTATTTTGAAACGCAGTCGTATTCTTGTTAATTAAGATTGATGCTAGATCAGATTACTATTCAAGCGTGTTGTGTGCGTATATGATTTCCAAGCGTTGTTCCATAACTTATCAGTACTTAATGATGTTCTATTAATGTGTGCTGCTTGATTTGCCTTAAGAATGAAAGATTGTTGTTTGATTACGATGAGTGCATTTGAGTTAGTAGATTCAGTTTGATTACTGCTCGCGAGACTTAGTTGCTTAAATGTTGTTCCATTTCAGAATTGTTGTTCCATTTTAGAATTGTTGTTCCATTCCAGATTTGTTGTTCGATTTCTTATTTGCTGTTCCATTTTTCTATCTGTCGTTTCATTTACTCTCATTTGTTGTTTTTGCGTGAGAGACGATCTGTGGCTGTAGTGAGCCTCGGCATTTACTGTCTAGCTCCCAGACCCATGGTCCATGCTCTAATCTCCTTTCCATCAGTTTCCAAAGGGATGGGTTATCGCTGCCGAACCCTTGACTGATAACTTGCCTAGTTTTCTGAGTGTGTGATTTATTCCTTTGAAGTAACTTAGTTATAGACAAGCATCTAATTACTCTTGTATTTTTGAACGTTGTACTACTAGCATTACTCTGACAAGTGATAGCCTCAGACTGAGACACTCTTTGAAATAACAAAACGCTCTCGGATTGACATATTAATGTGATGTAATTAGAGGTGAAAGAGACCCTTTTTATAGCTCCACAACAGCTAGGCAACACATTTCCAACATAGTTTGTGATGTGCATGATATAGGTATGTAGTCCCAAAGGATTTTTTTTTTCTCATGGCCTCCTCATTCGAGTACATTTATCGTGAACTCCACAGAGAGATTAGGTCCCATTTGGAGCCAGATGTTACCCACCTATTGTGCTATACAACAACCCTCACCATTTCAAAAAATTTTATATAAAACTTTAATAAGAAATGGGTCCCCTTTTAGAATATAAATAAAATCAATAAAATGTTTGAAAACAAATTTTTATAATAGGTCATATAAAATTTGCTTTTAGGATAGGTTAAATCGCAATCGCAATTTGCAAATCTATCAAACCCATGAAAGTCCTCTTAATAAGGTCTGATCCGATTTGAATTATAATAAAACCTTATCATAAAGCTTTATCGAAGGAAAACAATTATGAAGGGAATATGTCACATCGCGGCATCCTTTATTTCAATAGTGGACTTAAAGTGTTCCATTGAGATCCACCGATGTGATAACTCTATCGGGAATCGCATATCGCTACTCATCAAGAAGTCATCCCAAGTGTTCCATAGAAAACCTCTAATGCGATAAGCCAATCGCAATCGTGCATCGCTAAAATCATAAAACACATCCCAAAATCCCCTTTGAAATCTTCCAATGCGATTTCATTATCATATAGCACGCTTTTGATAAAGGCAAAACATGAAGCATTACAAACATGTGTGGTTTAAAGTTATAAATCAATTATAAAGAAAATTTAAACGATTTATCAATTTTAAAGCATGTCGCCTTCCCATGCCAGCCCACCACTGATCACAATCGTAACCATGCAAAGGAACCATTTAAGCATGGCACTTGTAACTCCCTATCTGCGATATGAGATTATCGCTAATCGTCGATCGGGAAGTCACGATACCCATTCTAAAAAAGACTGTTATAAATTTGTGACGCGACATACCATCACGGCATTAAATTTTCATGTTGGAAGTTATGGGGAAATCATTAATAGGTAGTTATGGTTGAACCCTTCAAGGAATTCATCTGTGGTGTCTTAATATATCATAGATCCATAGCATCTATTACGCTTAATTGTTGTTAGTCCTGTGTGTTGTGTATTAGCTTTGAACAAGTTTTTCCACTGTTACGTCCTTATGTTTCATTTTGCAGAGCGAATATGAAATCATCAGTCCACCAAAAATGTCTAAGAAATCTCAGAAAGTAAAGGTACCCACCATAGCAAAAGATGAACCAACAAAATTGGTACCGATAGCTGATACTACCTGTTCAGGCCTCGGAGAGACTTCATGGGAGGGCATATATAATCTACTCGAAGCAGATGATCCTACCAAAATTGAAGAAGAAGGAGCAGACAAATGAAAAGACCAATGAGCTCCTAGATACCGATGTGCATATTGATTCCAGCTTAATCAAGGAATGGGAGCAGTTATATCAAATTATTAAGAACCAAAATGACTCCCAAAACATCATTATGCCAAAATCGCCCGCAACACAGGAGCCTATTGTTACTAATATTCTAATTGAAGGGGCAGTCGGCACAGTTAACACTCAACATGATATTGAAATAATTCCAGAGAATCCTTCCGAAGAGATTGTATTGAAGGTAGAGGGAATACCACCCCTGGATTTATTTTACAGTCCAAAGCATAGGGTTGTGGTCAAAATACAGAGGAAAAAGAGAAAAATTGACCTGGGACCATTCTCAACTCTTCAAGCTGAACTGATGAATGTGGTATGGAAAGACTCAAAATTCAATCCTTCTAAGGATTTAACCAAGTTATCTCAATATGCAGGTGCCTATATAGCCACCGCAATGGACAAGGCCTCTGAAGTTAGCCAACTTATCAAGGAAAAGGATCTAAGGATCTCCCAACTTGAAGAGAAAATGGAATTGGAAGAGCAAAAGATCAGAGAACTTGAGCAATAGCTAGCAGAGAAAAAAAAGCAAAATGAGAAACTAAAATAACAGTTAAATTTGGAGAAACAAAAGATCGATCAGCAAGCTCTCCAAAAAAACCAAAAGTTGTCTCAAGAACTTAGCAAGCTTCAATTCGAAATTCAGCAGGAAAAGAAGGCTAAAGAAGAACAAGTTGCACAGCTACAATTACAGGTAGAGAAATTCAAAGGTTATCCGAAGATTGGTGAATTCAAGAAAGAAGCCCTGGAAGTGACCAAAGCCTTATCTCGGAAACACCTTTGCCATAAAATATCATTGGTTGACCCATTGTGCACTATCACTGCATCACTCATTGAACAGGCAGTTGACACTAGGCTAGAATTTGAAAACGCAGATGATAAGGTAACAAAATTTCTCTCTTGGCAAAGTTTAGAAGAAGGCATGGCTGCTAATCTACCAAAAATCCAAGAATCACACAAAGAAATATTGTTTTCGGAGTGGGAATCACAATTAATAAAGGCCGAAAGAGCTACTTCCAAAGCCAGGGCTATAATGAACAGTGTGATCGAGTTGGTAAATGACAGCTTATATGGAACTAACTTGATCTCCGATTTCTCTCCAGGAAATCTCCCAAAAGAAAAAGTGCTAGAAGATCAATGGAGACAAGATCTGGCCAGCAGAGAAGAACAAATCGGCAAAGTGAAAAACTTGACTTGGGATGCATTTTGGTTTTTCCTAGTCAAGCCACACAGCCAGTAGATGGCCACCAAATTCCTTGTCGACGCTGTCAATCTCATGGTTCCCGAACTTTCAGATGCTATGTACACAGCTCAACTACATTCTAGGCTGAGTCATCCTCTGGAAATTCAGCAAATGCTCTCAATTTATCAGCTGCAAGTACAAGAGAAGAAGTAGATACAATGAATTAGTTAAAAGGCTATCACACTGTTATTTTCATAAACCAAATCCCAGATTTTCATGTTTGCAGTTTCAACAACTCAAAGCGATTTTTATTGACAGTTAGTTTTTATTTTATTATTTAAACCCTTTCATGTCTTTTAAGAAAGGGTCCTCAATTTGCATAAAAACTTGATTTGAGAAGTTACACTTTTGTACTTCTAAATATATTTTTTATCAGTAGTGGATAAAGGTTCTACATTTTTGTGAAGGAAACATTTTCAAGACCTGCACTTTTATACCTCCTGGAAGTTATCTCAAATAAGAAAGTGCAATTGGAGTGTTATTTGCATTGGAAAGACTCAAATGCATGCGGTATTTCTATCACTGTTCTTTTGTCTTGTTTCCTTATGTGATGAAGCATTCCTTTTAAAAGTTGCTATTGTTGATGTATGTATGCTCTTCAAAATAATTCTTTATCATGTCATTTCTGAAGATTTAGAATTGTTATACTTCAAAGATATATGTCAGCGATATACATTGTTATGAATGCGATATGTTTTATTTATAATTACTTTGTTTAATTTCTTAAACAAAGTAATAATTATCTATTAATGCATCTTTCTGTCGATTAGTAATTCATCTATATGATTATTTGTCTGTTAGAAATAATCAGAAATCGCATTGTTAATACATTACCTGGGTTAGATAAGTATATTTGTATATTTTTGAGTTATAGGTTAAAGCACTTATCATCCTTATTATACATTATAAAACAATCATCCATCAAACCATTCATTATATGGGAAACTGGTCCCATAATATCTAGTCAGAGCCACCACACCAAACGGAAAAGGAGTTGTACTAAGGTATGGACCGGGTGGTTATCCCCAATGTTGGTGCTAGGATTTTAGAAGCATCAACACCACCAAAGCTGGGTGACCCCATAGGAGAAATTTTCTCCTAGATATCTCTTCAGCCAGTAGTCAACGGCCCCTAATAGCCACTAATGTAGAAAATATATTATTCCATCTGATGTATAATCCTTGCATCAGTCATATGTCCCCTCACCCATCTATCGAGATCATATGTTAGAAGGTGGTAAATCCAACCCAAAAGGTATGTTTTTAATTGTGCAATCAGGTGATTCTGCTTTTTATTCTTGGGAATTTTTGGCATGGATTATTAGTTGACTTAGAAGAAGGAAGGGCTTTGAACGTGGTTTTGTTCCCTCACCTTAAAAACAGGGGTTAATCCTTGATCCAAGTTCCATGGGATCTACCATATTAACCTATGGTTTTAGGAATGGAACTACTTGGGAAACCCCTATTTTGATAGTGTGGTCCTGTTTTCTCGTTCCACATATTTCACTCTCCCCCATGCATTACATGCCCTATTTCATTGTTTCCCTTCTCTGGGTACACATAACCACTAGGTCCATAAGGCATTGGCACTTCCTCTCCCCTTTTCCATATAGTTGGGTTGGGCCTGAAATGTTTCCCTGGAGATGGATGCAGCTAAAAGAGTGTTAAAATCATATCATGTCTAATTACAAGAAAAAAGAAAGAAAAAATAATAATATAATATTCAAAAGATGGCCAGGACATTTAATAGCATGTGGGAAAAACCCAAAAATGAGCTCTACCCCTATCATTGCCATCACCCTAGTTCCTAGATCCCCTTGACTACCCCCACATCATTAACGAACCCATGCACGTCCCAACCCCTTGTGAGCAATGAATTACCCTACCTTAAGGGGTAATAATTTCTTTACATGACACATAGCAAGCTCTCATTTCCTGGAGCCTCGAGTACTAATACAAACAAAAATCATGAAAAGGCACAAGGAAAATAAATAAGAGTGGAAAAACAAAGGTCGTGGTAACTTGTGTATCCACGATTTCTCCCTCCTACACCTATACACCCAATATGTGGACATCCCTCATCATTTCCACCCTTGAACCCATGAAATTTGGCCCCAAGACCCCTATGACCCCATCCATTTCATCATCATTCACATGTCACCTATCAATAGAAGGATGTTCCAGGGACCTATATTTCCCCTTAGGGGTTGGTAACACCTAATAGCGTTGTTTATTAACCACTCCTACCTAGAGAGGTAACACTACTTCAATATTAAAGCCCCAAATTTGGAAGGGAATCCCCATATGAAGTCTTAATTTTCCCTTAATTAACAAGCTTAGTTCACTTCTATGAACTAATGAATTATTGAACCTAATGGTGAGGATGCAGCACTGGACATTACATGTGATTTGCAAGTGGTTTCATCATGGGCTCAATAACTTAATTGGGGCCCAAGTCCACCATAGGATCATATTGATACCCTTGGGTGAAGCGTTGAGAGACATGGGACTCCCATCATGTGCATAGAAACATTTCATGGCATGGGAACCTTTAGCACCCTTAGAAGTCTTCTCATTTCCCTACATTATTCACGAGATGAGGCACTTAAACTAGTGCGACCCGGATGGCTTAGAATTTACCATGTAGCATGGTAGCTGATCCAAGGCCGGCAGTAGGTTTTTCTCACCATTGAGAAATGGGAGGGCAAGAACCATTTTCATAATCGTCAATATTGGAGCATTATAGGCTATTTTATCATCAAGAGACCCATGAGACAATTTGTTGTGGCCCAAATACAAATTGGGACCCACATGATGTCTTGCATGGATATTAAGGGGCCATCCCATTATTCAATATTTATGGATCCCTCTAACTCATTTTGTAAAAAAGAGGACTTAACATTTCCTTTCACTTACCCTACATAAGCTTGATGTCATCATTCCGACATGCATTTGGATGGATAATTCATATTTCATTAAGCTACTTGGTCGGCTTGTGACCAAGGGATGTATTTTTCCCATTTTTACAATGTTAAGGGGCTAGCAGGCATAATTCATCCTAGTTAGACATAGATAAATAAGAGAGATAGATCATTTCTAATCTCTCATCATCATCACACTTGGATTGGATCTCTTGAGAAGAACTCACACTTATTTCTTTGGCTACTAGAGAATCTTTTGGAATGCATTTTGATATTTGTTGCTAACTTGCATTTCTTCTTTGGAGTTATTTCTTGGATCTTCAAGATGGATATATCACATGTTATCTTGTAAGTGATTAACAATGATGGAAATTTTCTCTTGTATTTGTCTAATGTATGGAATTGTTGCTTCTATAATGTGTTAAGTGTGCCCTGATCATTGAAACTGTCGATATTATGGTGTAGATTTGAAACTGCTCATGAATTTTTAATCAAAATCACAAGACACAAACCTACTCTACTGCTATGTGGAAGTTAATTCATAATTTAGAACAAAAATCTCAGACGTGCAATAAGAAATCACACACATGCAAAAAGTATTTTTCCCGAGGAATGAAAATTTCTAAAAACCCCAATGCATGCTTGCATTAATATGATGAATAGAGATGTATTACAATTGCTTTGCTCAACTGAGAACAACTTGCAAGTGAATAATATATCTCTCTAGTCACTTAGAAGCTATGGCCCATACTTAGTCAATTTTTGCCTCTGCTTGAGCACATATTTTCTTGTGCAATTCCTAGGGAAATAGGTCCCTATTATTTAGGAATTTCCTCCAAAATCCTTGCACAATTCCTTGGGTTTGATCACTTGAAAAATACAATAGCTATACACTCAATCTAATATATAATTAATTTTACACTTCCTTGGAAACTCCACCACAACTACGAAACTCGTATTATTTGCATGCAT
Organism: Pinus tabuliformis; assembly: GCA_031772625.1. NCBI lineage: Eukaryota > Viridiplantae > Streptophyta > Pinopsida > Pinales > Pinaceae > Pinus > Pinus tabuliformis. Next base: position 415,518,744 of record CM062811.1, read on the forward strand.
GAGCTGATTATTAGTTTATTGATCAGTTAACTAGATAATATATTACTGTTGGGTCCCTATAATAATAGTGATTACCCCATTACTATTGTAGTTATACCCCTTATTTATATTGTTGTGCCCCTATTACCCCCATATTGTTATTTCTGTGCCCCATAGAATCCCTCTATTGTTATTTTTGTGGCTTTATATTATTATTGTTAGGTCGGCTGGATTATATTGTGACTCCTTAGACTCCTATATATAGAAAGGAGGTTTTGTCATTTGTATCATCCAAGAATTGTTCATTTATGTAATGTAAAGGAGGTTTCCCCCTCGAAGAGGCTAAATTCTAAGGCGTTGATCTATCTTTTCTATCTTTTCTTGAGTTGGTTTCATAACATTTGGTATCAGAGCTTTGGATTCTAGGGTTTCGCTGCTCCAAACAGGTCATCGTGGAATTTTCACTATAACTTTTTTTCTGTGACGTTTCAAAAGTCACAAACAAAACCCATTTGAGAAGAAATCGCGCTGAACCTTGGGTCTAAATTTTAGAGCTTTTCGCGTGATATTTGCGGAGATATGATCTGAGGAATTTGGTCTTTTTGCAGACTCCTGAATTACATTCAAAACAGGTGACCTGGGTAAAATCGTCATAACTTTCTCTCTGGGGATCAGATTGAAATTTCGTAAGAAGATACAGAAAGAGGACGGAATGTAGTTTCTTGTGTGTGCGTTTTAGATTCAAAGGTTGAAACAGTGACTCGTGGCACGTCGTACAAGTTTGATCTACTGAGCCAGTCTAAAAGCAAGTCACTGTGGGAGATTTCACATAACTCTTCCTTGGAGAATCCAATTTGGCTCAAACTTGTGGCATTGGAAAGAGAACACAGAAGGATACTACAGGTAGAAATTTCATAACTGAATGATCTAAAATTACAGAGATACATCAGATTCAATATCAGGCTTCTATAAAGTGAAAAAAGGTGTGTAGTTTTTTTTAAATTTTTGTGTAAGCTTGGTTTAACGGAATTCAAAGGGCATAGTAAAGCATTATTATCGATAACTGATGCCCCGAGGAAAGAAAATGCAAACACCTAGTAAGTAAATTGAAAGCTCTAGCATGACTCATGAATAAGAGGAAGAAATGCTACATGATATATCAAAATTACAAGAACAAGTGCAACAAATGTCACGCTCACAAAAGCTAATAGAAGCTAAGATAAGTGGCGTGGAATCTAAGATAAATGGTGTGGAATCTAAGATAAAGGGCATGGAAGCTAAGATGGATGATTCGAAGACAGATTTGAAGAGAGACATGGTAGATTTGAAGATAGATCTGAAGACAGACATGGAAGAATTGAAGAAGTTGCTACAAGAAAGGGTCACTAATGGTGAAAAGGTAGTAAAGGAAACTCATGATGAGAACAAAAGAAATGTTAATCATGATTCCATATATGCTAATGTTGGATTGAAGAATCACCATATTCCAAAAATCGATAGGAGGAAGTTTGATGGCAAGGATCTCGCCACATGGATATTACAGATGGAGCAATTCTTCGATCTCAATAATGTGCAAAACGCACAAAAGGTACGTATGGCAACTGTATATTTGGAACCAAATCAGTTTGTATGGTATCAATGGCTTTGCTCTCATAAACAATTTATCACTTGGGCAATTTTTACGGAAGAATTGATAGCACATTATGAAGATACAAAAAGCAACACTTTTTTTAGCCAATTGATAAGTCTCAAACAAAAGGGTTCAGTAATGGAGCACATTGAGGAGTTCCAAAAATTGAACATAAGGGTAAAAGATATTCCAGAGGAGCATAGGATTGATGTGTTCATAGGGTCTTTAAAAGATAATATCCAACATGATGTTCACCTTTGGGAACCTGATTCATTAGAGAAGGCATTCAGGTTAGCAAGAAAAATGGAAAGCAAAATTATGGCAACCAGGAAGCATACCACTCACAACTATAAAGACGGAAGTGTTGTTGCCCCTAGTCTTCCACAACCTATAAGGTTGACACCATTACAATTGGAAGAAAAAAGAGCAAAAGGGCTTTGTTACAGTTGTGATAGCAAATACACTAAAGGTCATAAGTGTGCTGAGAAGAAATTATTCTACATAGATTGTGAAGAGGAAGAAGAAAAGGAGCAAGAAAGGTCAAAAGAAGAAGATATACTCCAGGAACAAAGCCTAGATGAAGAACAAATAAATCTGACCATATCTTGTAATGCATTGGCGGGAATTACCACTCCTCAAACCATCAAGATAGAAGGACAAATCAAGAAGAAAAAGGTAATAGTGTTGATTGATTCAGGAAGCACCCACAATTTTATTCATTGTAGGGTAGCAAAAGAATTGAATTGCTTCCTATATCCAGCACCAGAGTGTCAAGTGATGATTGCAAATGGAGGAACAATAAATTGCTCTGGAAAGTGCCATAATATCAAGCTATCCATGGGAGAATATGTATTGACTAGCCCAATGCTTTCCATTCCAATGGGAGGTGTTGATGTTGTACTAGGAGTCCAATGGCTACAATCCTTGGGTACAATAGCTTTTAATTTTCAAGAACTTTTCATCAAATTTTCTACGGAAGGAAAGGAAGTTGAATTAAGGGGTATTGCAGGGAAACCAGGAAAGATAATCAGCTCTAATGGCATGACAAAGCTTCTAAAAAAGGAGCAAAGAGGTGTAATTGCACAATTATGTTCGCTAGATGTTTCCACATTGGAATCATCTATTTCTCCAGATCTCCAAAAAGTCATGGACAATCATTCCAAGGTATTTGAGACTCCAAAAGGTCTCCCACCTATGCGTGATCATGATCATGCTATTCATCTGATTCCAGGAAGTGTTCCTCCAAACATCAGGCCGTACAGATATCCCTATGTCCAAAAAAGTGAAATTGAACGTATGGTTGCAGAAATGCTAGAGGCTGGTATAATTCAACCAAGTCAAAGTTCTTTCTCAGCTCCAGTAGTATTGGTGCACAAGAAGGATGGATCATGGCGCATGTGTCCGGATTATAGGGAGCTCAACAAGCTCACTATTAAAGATAAGTTCCCCATTCCTGTTATTGATGAATTACTGGATGAATTGCATGGATCAATTTACTTCACCAAGTTGGATCTTCGTTCGGGATATCATCAAATCAGAATGAAGATTGAAGACATTCCGAAAATGGCATTTAGAACTCATGAGGGTCATTATGAATTTTTGGTCATGCCTTTTGGCCTTACCAATGCACCTTCAACATTTCAAGGTTTGATGAATTCAATTTTCAAACCATTCCTTAGAAAATTTGTGTTAGTATTTTTTGATGATATACTAATCTACAGCAAGTCTTGGAAGGATCATGTTGGAGAAACAATTATATGCAAAAAGATCCAAATGTTTCTTTGGAGTCCAGGAGGTGGAATATTTGGGTCATATTGTATCTCATGAAGGAGTTAAGGTAGACCCTAGCAAAATTAAAGCCATTAAGGAATGGAAAATCCCCACATCCATAAAGCATTTGCGAGGATTTCTTGGGTTGACAGGGTATTATCGCAAGTTTGTTAAGAATTATGGGAGAATAGCAGCACCTCTAACAACATTATTGAAGAAAGATTCATTTTCATGGACTCCGGAAGCAACAAAGGCCTTTGAACATCTTAAAGAGGCAATGTGCCAAGCACCAGCCTTAGCTACACCGGACTTCACAAAAACCTTTATTGTGGAATGTGATGCTTCAGGAAATGGAATTGGTGTTGTTCTAATGCAAGATGAAAGACCCATTGCTTTTGAAAGTCGTCCAATCAAGGGAAAGTTTTTAAGCAAAGCTATTTATGAGAAGGAAATGTTGGCAATACTCCATGCACTTAAGAAATGGCGACCCTACCTAATGGGAAGACACTTCAAGGTAAAAACGGATCATGATAGCCTTAAATACTTTTTAGAACAAAGATTATCCTCTGAAGAGCAACAAAAGTGGGTCACAAAGATGTTGGGTTATGACTTTGAAATCATCTACAAAAAAGGGAAGCAAAATGTGGTGGCAGATGCACTCTCAAGAAAGGATGAGGATGTGGAAGCATTGTTGTGTGCCATTTCTATTATCCAACCAGATTGGATAAACGAAGCAAGGGAGGAATGGAAGAATGACGAAGAAGTGTGGGCACTTATTTGAAAGCTACAACAAAATTCTAGTACTTCTGATACATTTAGCTGGCAAAATGATTCGTTATGGTACAAAAATCGCTTATACCTCTGTAAGAATTCCCAGCTAAAACAAAAGATTCTTATGGAATTGCACACTTCTCCCTTAGGAGGGCACTCAGGATTTTTAAAAACTTACCACAGGGTTAAGAAGGAATTTTTTTGGGATGGCCTTAAATCAGATATTCAAAAGTTTGTGGCGGAATGTTTGGTTTGCCAGCAAAATAAAGTTGAAACAATTAAGACACCGGGTCTATTACAACCTTTATCCATTCCAAGCCAACGTTGGGAGGAGGTTTCAATGGATTTTATCACAGGTTTACCCAAGTCTGAGGGAAAGAGTGTCATCATGGTGGTAGTTGACAGACTTACCAAGTATGCACACTTTTGTGCATTATCACATCCATTTAAAGCCAGTACAGTTTCTACTGCATTTATGGAAACAGTTCAAAAGCTACATGGAAACCCAAAGATTATTGTAAGTGACAGAGATCCCATTTTCACTGGAAATTTTTGGACAGAATTATTTTCTTGTCTTGGTACTCAGTTAGCTCATAGCTCATCTTATCATCCTCAATCTGATGGGCAAACTGAGATAGTAAACAAATGTTTGGAAGGATATCTTCGTTGCTTTGTATCTGATAAACAGACACAATGGGTCAAATGGTTGCCTCTGGCTGAATGGTGGTATAACACTTCCTTCCATACAGCAACAAAAATGACCCCATTTATGGCACTTTATGGGTATCAACCACCATCCATCACATCATATTTAAAAGAAAATTCTAAGGTTCAGGCAGTGGAACATCACATCGAACATCAACAACAAGTCCTCCAACTCTTAAAGGATAACCTCGTGTTGGCACAAAATAGAATGAAACAACAGGCAGATCAACATCGCAGTGAAAGAAGTTTTGATGTAGGTGATTGGGTATTCCTACGGCTACAACCATATAATCAAATGCCCCTAAAGCAAGCTAAGAAGGATAATAAATTATCACCAAAGTATTATGGTCCATACAAGGTGTTGCAAAAGATTGGTACTATGGCATACAAATTGGAGCTTCCTACAGCTTCTCGATTGCACCCAGTTTTCCATGTTTCATGTTTAAAGAAGGTTATAGGTGACAAGCTCCCAATTCAAACAATATTGCCAGAACTTGACGAGGAAGGAAAAATTATATTGGAACCGGAAGCAGTCACAGAAACAAGAACTCGACAGCTACGAAATCGATCAATTTCAGAGTATCTTATCAAGTGGAAGAACTTATCTGTTGAAGATTCCACATGGGAGGATGATAATTTTATGCAGAAGTATCCAGAACTACTCAAGCATTGAGGACAACACTTTTTTGAAGGAGAGGGGCATGTTGGGTCCCTATAATACTAGTGATTACCCCATTACTATTGTAGTTATACCCCTTATTTATATTGTTGTGCCCCTATTACCCCCATATTGTTATTTATGTGCCCCATAGAATCCCTCTATTGTTATTTTTGTGGCTTTATATTATTATTGTTAGGTCGGCTGGATTATATTGTGACTCCTTAGACTCCTATATATAGAAAGGAGGTTTTGTCATTTGTATCATCCAAGAATTGTTCATTTATGTAATGTAAAGGAGGTTGCCCCCTCGAAGAGGCTGAATTCTAAGGCATTGATCTATCTTTTCTATCTTTTCTTGAGCTGGTTTCATAACAATTACTTAGACTAATGTCTTTTTAACACTCAAACTAGCAAGGGACCTAAAGGGAAAATTATAGGCCAAGGGAAACAGATGGAGACTTAGCCCACTATCACCTCAGCTAAGGCTCCCTTCTATTTATAGAATTTCACTGATGAGAGGAGACCCGGTATATTATGGAGTCGCGGATCAAGGATAAATTAATGAATGGATATGAGTGACCTAAATAATCCCCTTCCCAGAAGAGCTTGAAGGATGGAGCATGCTTACTTTCTGAGCAAGGTACAATGTCTTCTAGGGAAAGGAAAGGATGATTTGAGGGTTAGGTTTATGGGACATGACTTGCAAAGGAGTTTCCAAATCCCTCATCCTTATTGAAATTGATATCCCATATGGTTCTTGAAGCATTTTCTTTTCAAAGGAACGGGACCACACAGGACCAAGTGGACCCAGTCTAGGGTAGGAGGAAAGAGTATGGAAAACAATTATGTTATTACCCTAGACAAGGTGGGGGAAAGGATCAAAGAAATAACTCACTTAAACATGTTGAATTGATCCTATGAGGCCCTAGCCTTAAGGATGTTAGGGAAAAGTTTGATCTCGAAGCTAGGGCTTGGATTTTCTCACAACTCCACCATCGTAATGGCCTCAAATTTTGAGGAGGGATTGACTAGACACCAATGCTGGAGATGCTAGGAGATCGAACTTTTTGGAGGGATAGTTTGCTGAGAAAATGATGCCCTATGTGACCCAATTTGGCTAGACATAGGATAAGGTGAAAAGGGTATGATTTTAGGTGACCACCTCTTGGTAGATCAGTGCCTTAGTCTTGGGAGAATGGATTCTATGATGAATATGAATGAGTACCTTTGGTTCTCGGTCAAGGAAGCCTCAAGGCTATTTCACTATCCTTCTAGGTCAAAGGGGAAGCAATCTTGCAGCTTTTATACTTTGATGTGCAAAGGAGATGACTTATCAAGGTCAATTTGTTAATGGAATTACCCCTAAGATATTTCATTCACATTACATGGCCCATACATTGAGAGATTCTATAATAGAGACAAAATTACAAAATTTAAAGCAATAAATGCATGCAGCAATTAGCCCTAAAAATAGTGAAAATCCCAGTCCAATGTATATGACAAAGTGAAACAAGAATAACATTAAAATCATGTACTTACATGTAACAGAATATATCCAACCATCCACACTTGACAAGGGAGAAGCTCCAAGATAAGATAGACCAATATCCACAAATCAAAATTCATTCATAAAACTCCAATTAATCCTCTAGAAAAAAGTATGAAATTATCAAGAGAGAGAAAAGATACAATCCAAAGTGATGATGAGATAATGAACTCATATCAATTATATTTATACACTAATGAGGAGTTAGAATTAGCCTCCTTGGCCTACATAAGCTCCAAAAAAAAAATTGTTCTAATAATCTAACTTTTGATGACAAGCCCACCAAACTAGCTCATAAATGAAGGAATATGCCTCTCAAGAGGTCAAATAATAATATATGCATGTCATAGGGCCCTCTGAGAGGCCTAATGAGGTCCATGGGTGCCATAATGAAGAATAGGACCCTAAAAAGTGATGGACAGGGGGTTGGCCCCTTGTTCTCCAAATACTAAACCTGTGGTGCTCCCAATGGGTGTGAAGGCACATCGATAACCTGATGGGTCACCAAAATGAGTAGAAGATGCATGTATATCATCTGCAAGGGATTTGATGATGATGTATGTGGATGCCACATTGTCCTACAAATCCTGGGTCAACTATCAAGTGTATAATACATTTGTGGGGTTGGCTGGGAAAAAATGAACCAGGTGCATCTTCCTCATCTAGTGGGAGTATCTCGAGCATCTCTAACCATCCTCGAGGATCCACGGAGTGATTTCTACCGCTATGGAGGCCCATGGATCTTAATGGACACCTACTTGTGACAACGTATCCCTCTGGAGGATTAGGACCCTGTATTGGGAGACCAAACCTAAGATGGAGACCATCTACAATCCTGCATAAGATCCAATGTGTTCCTTAGCCTTCCAATACAACAAGTCATTAGATAAATTGATTAAATGAGTTTACCAATCATGGACCAGAGGTGGTGACTTCATAATGACATTCCCTTCCACAATGAGCTTCGGGATGTGCCAATGTATCCTAAACACCAAATGGGGTTTACCTAGAATCCTATTATGTGGTTTCTACTTCTAAAGGGGATAATATATTCAAGGTACATCCTTTAAAAGATGGTGGTATGTGACATATAGATGAATGAAGTAGCGGATGAGAAGGAGAAGCCCTGGGCCACATGTTAGGGTACAAGGGTAGCTAATAAAAGGGAAGCATGCACTTGGGTTTATAATGTATATGAGGGAGAAATCATGGTACATGAGGTGCACCATCCTTGATTTTTCCATCCTTCTTTATATGCATTTTTCCTTTTTATGTTTTTATTTGATTAACTTCTTGGGGCTCAAGGGATAAGAGCATGATGCATAAGATATAGCAGTGAATACCACCTCTTATGGTAGGGTAGTTCATATCCCACCAGGGTTTAGGACAATCATGGGTTCCTATATGATGAAGGAGGTTGATAGAACCTGTAGGAACCAAGGTGATGGCCATGGTGATGGGGTAGAGCCCATGTATTGACTTTTTCCCACGTGCTAAGTATGTTTGTCCTTATCATATTTTGCATTTTGTGGTACATTTTCGTATCGAATGTGGCCAAATATGATTTTATATTTCCTTTTAGTTGCATCAAACTTCAGGCACCGTTCCAGGATTGACCCAAAGTGTGGGCAATAGGAAGGGGCGAGCTAACCCTATGTGGACCCAAGTGAGAGAAATGATGAATGGGGTAATAATGAGTGGAAAGAGGGTAATATAAGTAGATAAGGGAGCAGGACCACGTAACCAAAATTGGGGTTTCCAATGAAATACCATCCCTAGAGCCAAATGGTCAGTAAAAGAGATCCCACAGGACTAGAATGCAAGGTTAATATCCAAAAGGGGTCTAGGGGACAAGGGCAGAGACCAAAGTCATTATTTCCATTGAATCCCCCCATTAATCCATGCCCATAAGTGTCCATGATAAGAAAACTACAATACTCAATTACCAAATGACAAGGCATACCTTTCGGTTCAGGAGGCCCACCTTCAAACATACAATCATGGTAGATGTGTGAGGGACCACATGGCTATCTTAGTTGGCGGAGAAATGGCACAAAGAGCTAGTTGTTGGGTACAAGGGGTTGTTGGCTGTCATTTGAGGACCATCTTGGAGAAAAACTTCCTCCTAGGTATATCACCCATGAAATGGCGGGTAACATCTAGCTCCAACTAGGACATGATCTCTCGAAGAAGTGGACGAAGCTACTCGAACGGGAGGTCACGAGAACTCCAACAATCTCTTGGTTACTGTAGACCTGTCACCTGCACATATAATAAATGGAAAAACATGTGGCAACATGCTTTGGCAACGTCTCATGATTGTACATGCTAAATGTTAGGCCATAAAATCAACAGAAAATAAAATATACAAAGATGCATCCATCTACCATGACAAATATCATATGTCATTAATTCTAATGCAAAAATCATCATGCAATACACCCTACTCTACCATGCATATGATACAATGTCAAGTGCTAGGTATAATCATAGACCCAATGCAACCAACATGTCAATTGATCAATACAAGAATGCATGATTCTATGATTATTTCGCAATGGACTCGACAATATAATGGGAATAATAATGTGAGGAGTTATGGGCGTGGGAGGTGGGAAATTAGGAGAACCATATTATATAGAAAGGAAAACTAGAAGAAGGGAAAGACATCAACCAAGAATATTGAATTTGTTCTTCTAACCAGGAGATATAAATGTCAATGAATCTTTTATGAAGAGTTTTCTCAGGCCTATCACCCTCGAGGCAAGAAGGATTGAATGTCTTGAACATATTTAGGATGATATTATTTTGGTTATTGGGAAAACAAGAAGTGGACTCATCATTGTATTTGGGGAAAAACCATGATTCTTGGTTCTTCATAGGGGAAAGTAGTTCCTCATTAAGACTAGGGGAATGAACATCATCACAAACCTCTATTTCCAAGGTAGGGAAGGAATGCTCAAACATGAATAAAACCCATTTATGGGGTGCATGGCCTAAGGAAGAATATTCCTCAATTTCTTCTATATTAGAGTCATCAGAATTTCCCACTATATTGGAGGGCTCTTCTTTGATTGAATCATCTTGGAGCATAAAGAATATACCTTTCCCATCACTAGGAAGGGCTTCATAAGGACAAACATTGTTATTCAGAAGGGGTGGAGAATTTTCTTCTTCCCTGAGCTCATTCTTATGGACTTGAGAAACCATGGGTCTTAATTTTTATAATCATACCCAATTCCCCAACAACATCCCCAAATTCACTTGTAGATTCTTGGTTTATTCGATTATCATGATCTTCCTCAGAATCCTCCCATTCTTCACTATATGTCTGGTGTTGGTTAGGATTTCGTTCATTCTCTTCTTTAGTTAGGGAGGTCTTTTCCTCCTTCCTTTGTTCTTGATCTGGATTTAAACAGGAATGCAACAAATTATAGATATAACCATAAATACATAGATGCAGCAGAAATAATACTTCATTCCATTAATGTAAAATACTGAAATATGCTTACAAACAGAAATGGAAATAAACCAACTAGGGCGATGGTAGCTCATCTCTGAGAAGAGATGTGATGGCTACATGCCTCTGAGCCATCTTACAATGAGGTTCAAGGGACTTTTTATTTTTGAACAATAAGATAAAACACTAACAACCAAAACCCTAACCCAAGGAGATGTAACACCAAGAGTTTATGGACCCCATTGGGGTTAGTTGGACAACCAACTTCCCGGGGTCATGACTTGGTCATATTATCTACGTTTGACGTGCATGATACCCCATTGGAAATATCTCTCCGAGGAATATGATGGAAAAGAAAAATTTAGATAAAAAATCATTGGTACAAGATTGCCAAAAAAACATCGTTTAGGGCCTCAAAACAGCTCTAGAATTTTAGGACCCGAAAAAACTGCTAAAAATAGAAATTATGCTACAATTAAGGAAACTAAAAAATTGAAAGAGACAGTTGTGGGGGTCCAACTGGGATAGGTGGGTGGCCACCAACATCCACCTGGATCAGTTCCGAAAGAATGATCTCCAAAGTATTTACTACATGATTTTGATAAAATGCCTCAAGAATATGGTCATTGGTAGGACTCTCTTTATATTCACTCTTCTTGTTATGGAGCCTTTTCGATTGCTCACAATAGTGGGAGAAAATATCTTGGGAGTTATATGTGGCCATCATCTTCTTGCAAGATTTTTCATATTCCATCATCCATTCTTATAATGTCTAAGGGTTATCAAGGTTGGGATCTTCCTCATTATCCTCAGAGGACATGTTTTCCAACTCATGATTCTCTCCTTTGGCACCATCATTAAAGTATGAATCAATAAGAGGATCTTCCTCAAGTACAAAACCATATTCAGTAACTTCTTCCTCTCGAAGGGCCATACCTAACATTTGGGATATGTCTTCATGAGATTAGAAACTCGGCCCTTCATGCAACAAGAAGTGCGTAGTCAACATTGGAAGAGAAGGAATTCTTTTAGGTTTACATGACTCAATACAATATGTACGTGGGTTAATGGATAGGACAAACAATTCCATTTGATCACAAGGTTGAGTTGTATTTTTCTTTGAAAGGTACCTTATGAACCTTACCACATGGTTGGCTGCCGAATGTGGATCCCCATTGAACATTGGCATATTCTTCATGGATTTAGATGAAGGATATTTTTGGGTCCCTTTCATATCTATGGAGGGAATATATGTGGTCAACATGTTTTTGGGTTGTTAGTGACATGGGAGTCACCAGGGTGAATGAAATTTCCTTAACAAATGTTTGCTTCCCCCTACAAGCATTGAATTTGAAGTTTGATGAAGAACTAGGGCTTCTTTCTTCCAATGGAGTCGCAGATAATGTTATGCCAATATGTTGTATGGGGAACAAAACACACGTCTTGTGTCCCTAGCAACAGCACCAAAATGTTACCACTCAAAGTAGTAGGGGACCTAAAGAGGAGATGTTAGGCCAAGGGAAACAAATAGAAACTTAGCCCACTGTCACCTCAGCTAAGGCTCCCTTCTATTTACAAAAATTCACCGATGGGAGGAGACCCAGTATATTATGGAGTCACTGATGAAGGATAAATCAATGAATGGATATGAGTGACCTAAATAATTTCCTTTCCAAAAGAGCTTGAAGGATGGATCTTGCTTTCTTTCTAAGAAAGGTACAACGTCTTCTAGGGAAAGGAAGGGAGGATTTGAGCGTTAGGTTTATGGGATATGACTTATGAAGGAGTTTTCCAATCCCTAAAATTATTATTGAAATTGGTATCCCAAATGGTTCTTGAAGAATTGTCTTTTCAAAGGAATGGGACCACACAGGACCAAGTGGACCCAGTCTAGGGTAGGAGGAAAGAGTATGGAAACCAATGATGTTCTTACCCTAGACAAGGTGGGGGAAAGGATCAAAGAAATAATTTTCACTCAAAGGTGTTGAATTGATCCTGTGAGGCACTAGCCTTGGGGATGTTAGGAAAAACTTTGATCTCGGATCTAAGGCTTGTGTCAGGCCAGGCAGTAACTTCATAAGGAAAAAATGATTCGACTGTCTTATTCCATCAAGTAGGTGTTTGTTATATAGATGAGGGAGAGACTGTTCAGTTCATCTCCCGATGACTGTTCATATTTCTAATTTATTTATTTACATAAATTCACCCAATCACAAGGATTAGGTGTCAACATTCCCCCCCCCCCCCCCTTAATCTGAAGGGATGTTGGCGAGTCCAAGCATCATTTTGAATCGTTCAAGCTTTTCTCTTCCAAGCGCTTTGGTGAAGATGTCTGCAATTTGCTCATTTGTGGAACAATGACGAAGATGGATTGTTTTGGCCTCAACATGATGTCGAATTAGATGATATTTAGTATTGATATGCTTTGTTCGATCATGAAATTTTTGGTTCTTGGCCAACTTTATTGTAGAGGTATTGTCAATCATGAGTGGAGTTGATTGTACTTGTTTTACCTGCAAATCTTCAAGAATTTTTCTGAGCCACACAATTTCTTTTGTTGCTTCAGTTGTTGCCACGTATTCTGCTTCTGTTGTGGAATCTGCTGGAACTGATTATTTACGTGATCTCTAGGAGACAACTCCTAATCCAAGACTTATAGCATATCCTGAAGTTGATACTCCAGTTTCTTTGTCTCCATCGAAGTCTGAATCAGAGTATCCAATCAAGCTAAAGTCGTCCACCTGTGTGTACTTGATTCCAAAGTCTTGAGTTCCCTTCAAGTACCTTAAAACTCTTTTTGCAGCAGACCAATGTCCCTCACAAGGCTTTTGCATAAACCTAGAGAGGATTCCAAGAGCAAACGAAATGTCTGGTCTGGTAGTAGTTAGGTAGTTGAGACTTCCTATAAGCTGTCTATACTTTGTTGCATCCTCAAATTCTTTTCCTTCAATAGATGTGAGCTTTAAGTTTTGTTCCATTGGAGTAGTAAGAGGATTGCACTCTGTCATGCCAAACCTATTCAACAGATCTCCAATGTATTTCTTTTGAGAAAGAAATATGGACTTTGGATGTTGGGTTACTTCAATGCCAAGATAGTAATGAACATAGCCCAAATCAGTCATTTCAAAACTTTTCCCCAATTCCTTCTTTATGGATGCAATGTAGCTTTCATTGTTCCCTATCATCAAAAGATCATCTACATATACCACAAGATATACAACTATTTTTCCAACTTTCTTGACAAATAAAGTTGCATCATCAAGATCAAAATGTTTGAAATTGAGTTTCATAAGATGCTCAGATACTTTTTCATACCAGGCTCACGGTGCTTGTTTGAGGCCATACAGGGACTTCACAAGTTTTCATACTTTATGTTCATGTCCTTTCACAGCAAATCCTTCAGGTTGGGACATAAAAACATTCTCTTTTAGATCTCCATTCAAGAAAGTAGTTTTTACATCCATTTGATGGACTTTCCAACCATTCTGAGCTGCTAGTGCAAAGAGTGTCCGGATGGTAGCCCATTTTGCTGTGGGGGAAAAGTCTCCTCATAATCAACCCCTTCCTTCTGTGCAAAACCTTTTGCCACAAGCCTAGCTTTGTGCTTGTCAAGTGAGCCATCAACTTATACTTGTTCTTGTAGACCCACTTGCAGCCAATGGGTTTGGTTCCTAATGGAGGATCAACCAGCTTCCAAGTGTCGTTCTTTATGAGGGCATCATACTCCTTTTGCATCGCTTCTTTCCATTCATCATGAGAAGCAACTTCTTTGAAGGAAGTTGGTTCAAAATCTGTAAACAAGTTCAATTCACAATCATAAGAAACATCCATATCAACAGGTGAATTAGAGTCATCTACATCACCTCCATTTTGCCAGTTTGAATTTCAGTTTCCTGTCTTTCTAACCTCATCAAGATGAACACTTTCAAGTGTCTTTGTCAGCCACTTTGGGGGACCTTTCTCATATGGTCCAGGCTGCTCCGTTGATTGAGTTGGGACTAAATCAAGATTGAGTCTCCCAATTCTATCAATTACAACACTTAAAGCATCATCTGTTGTTGGAATTTCATGTGGGGGAGAGTGTTCTTCAGAAGAAGATTCCACATGTTGATCTAGTATAGGAATCCCCCCTTCAAGATGTGCAATCTGATTATCAAATTCATGAAATGATTTTGCTTTTGCGAATTTTGCTTTTGGAAATTTCAGCGTTCAATAAGACTATTGTTAATATAATGTCAGGAACTTCAACGCATACAAAGACAGCAGCTTTAATATACCACAATACCAACCTCTTAGAACTAAAAGCTTGACAAGTATGCTCATCTCCCAGCTATAGGAATTGAGAAGTACAAGACTGAGACTGATCTCAGATCACCAAGCGTTACCATGAAAATCACGTTGCCAATTAATGAGCGGCCACTTACCGGTGCTATTCAATATACCATTCACCATAAACTATTCAATATACCATTCACCATTTTTTTTTACCATACATTATATGCCTTATTTTTATTATAAAAGACTCAATAATGGAACATGGTCTTCATAAAATATATGTGCCTCCTTTTAAAATGACACTAATGGAACACCGTCTTCAAGCATACCATATATCACTTACGGCCATTCACGTGACAGCGACTCTTCGCTTAATACAATCAAATATCAATATCGCCATTGAAGGGTGAGCATTGAGCAAAGAAGTTTGCAGTCCGTCAGATTAAAAGAAAAACCTTGAGCAAGTGCCTGTGAGCTACAAATCCGAGTTAAATGCTCGAACCTTGCTATTACTAAACCGACCCGCAAAATTTTCTTGTCCGGATGTTTATTAAATGGCTTGAGACTCCCTTGTGAATCTTATTCAATATCAATAAAAGCGGAAAGTTTTTTTGTTAAATCAATATTGACAAAGCAAGAACCAAATAGCTACCATTATTTTAGTTCAACGAATTGAATAAGGATTGCTTCTATCTTTAGGAAAATGTTGTGTGCATAACCTGAAAATGTCGTTGAACTCTACGTGGTGACAAAATCGAATCCTCTACCATCACAAAAACTTGAGGGAGCTCCAAATTAAATGAAAACAGGGCCGAGAAAAGCATCTTTTGCACACTCTCAAATCAAATGAACTGTTGTGACAATGTATTACAGTGAACCAGACCTGGAATTTGAGAAATCCAACAAACAGTGGAAAAGTTTTCTCGAAAGACTCAGCTGATTAAGACCATAAAGAATGACAAGTGGTTCATGGCACGCTCGCATAGATGTTTCACGTTATGGCAAAAAACATTATGTTGACAGTCCAGAGAGCGCAGGTAATGCAGGGGTCAGGACTGTAAATATGGAATATGGCAGACAGAGGGCGCAGGCAGTGTCAGGCAGCAGCGTTCAGGTGACAGTGTGGAGCAGGCTACCACATTTATGAACAAGCAGCATTTTTGAATGGAGAGCAGAGGATCAGAGGAGCAGAATAGGGAGTTACAAAGGGCATTAAAAGATAAAAAAAAGGAGTTGGCTCTGATACCATGTCAGGCCAGGCAGTAACTCCATAAGGCAAAAATGATTTGACTGTCTTATTCCATTAGGTAGGTGTTTGTTATATACATGAGGGAGAGACTATTCATTTCATCTCCCGATGACTGTTCATATTTCTAATTTATTTATTTACATAAATTCACTCAATCACAAGGATTAGGTGTCAACAGCATAGATTTTATCACAACTCCACCATTGGAATGGCCTCAGATTTGGAGGAGATATTGAGGAGACACCAACGCAGGAGATGCTAAAAGATCGAACTTTTGGAGGGATAGTTTGGAGGAAAAATGATGCCCTAGGTGACCCAATTTGGCTAGACCTATGAGAAGGTGAAAAGGGTATGATTTTAGGTGACCACTTCTTAGTAGATTAGTGCCTTGGTCTTTGGAGAATGGATTCTATGATGAATATGAGTGAGGGCCTTTGGTTCTTGGTCAAGGAGGCCTCAAGATTACTTCACTAGCCTTCTAGGTCAAAGGGGGAGCAATCTTGTTGCTTGTATACTTCAATGCGCAAAGGAGATGGCTTATCAAGGTTAATTCGTTAATGGAATTACCCCTAGGATATTTCATTCACATTACGTGGCCCATAAATTGAGAGGTTATTGTAGAGACAAAATTCCACAATTTAAAGCAGTAAATGCATGCAGCAATTAGCCCTAAAAATAGTGAAAATCCCAGTCCAATGTATATGACAAAGTAAAACAAGAAGAACATGAAAAGCATGTACTTACATGTAACATAATATATCCAAATTTCCACAATTAACAAGAGAGAATCTCTAATATAAGATAGACCAATATCCACACATCAAAATTCATCCATAAAGCTCCAATTCATCCTCTAGAAAAAGTGTGAAATTCTCAAGAGAGAGAAAAGATCCAATCCAAAGTGATGATGAAACAATGAACTCATATCACTTGTATTTATACACTAATGAGGAGTTCGAATTATCCTCCTTGGCCGACATAAGCCCCAAAAATAAAATAATGATTTGATAATCTATTTTTTGTGACAAGCCCACCAAACTAGATCATAAATGAAAGAATAAGCCTCTCAAGAGGTCAAATAATAATATATGCATGTCGTAGGTCACCCTAAGAGACCTAATGTGGTCCATGGGTTCCATAATGAAGAGTAGAACCCTAAAAAGTGATGGAAAAGGGGTTTTCTCCTTGTTCTCCAAACAATAAACTTGTGGTCCTCCCAATGGGTGTTGGGGCACATCAATAACCTCATGTGTCTCTAAAATGAGTCGAACATGCATGTAGATCATCTGAAAGGGCTATAATGATGATGTATGGGGATGCCACATCATCCTACAAGTCTTGAGTCAACTACCAAGTGCATGATACATTTGTGGGGCCGGTTGAGAAAAAATGAACCAGGTGCATCATCCTTGTCCAATGGGAGTATCTCAATCATTTATGACCATCCTCAAGGACCCATGGAGTTTTGTCTACTATTGTGGAGGCCCATGGCTCTCAACACACACCCTACATGTGCCAACGTATCCCTATGGAAGATTAGGACCACGTATAGGGAGACCAAACCTAAGATGGAGACCATTTGCAGTCTTGCATAAGATCCAACACGTCCCCTAGCCTTTCAGTACAAAAAGTCATTAGATAAATCGATTATATGAGCTTACCAATCATGGACCACATGTGGGGACTTCATAATGGCCTGCCCTTCCATAATGGGCTTCAAGATGTGCCAATGTCTCATAAACTCCAAATGGGATTAACCAAGAATCCTTTTAGGTGGTTTTTACTTCTAAAGGGGATAATATATTCAAGGTGCATCCTTCAAAAGGTGGTGGCATGTGATAGATAGGTGACTCAAGTAAGGGTTGATAAGGGGCGTACTTGGGCCACATGCTAGGGTACAAGTGTAGCTAATAAAACGGAAGCCTACACTTGCGTTTATAATGTATAGGAGGGAAAAATCGTGGTACATGAGGTGCGCTGACCTTGATTTTTCCACCCTTCTTTATATGCCTTTTTCCTTTTTATGATTTTCTTTAATTAAATACTAGAGCCTGGAAGGGTAAGAGCATAATTCATAAGATATAGCAATGAATACCCCCTTTTAAGGTAGGGCAGTTCATTGCCCACCAGGGGATGGGATAATTATGGGTTCCTATATGATGAAGGAGGTTCATAGAACTTGTAGGAACCAGAGTGATGGCCATGATGATGGGGTTGAGGTCGTGTATTGGATTTTTCCCACATCTTGAGTATGTTTGGCCCGACCATATTTTGCATTTTATGGTACATTTTCCTATTGAATGTGGCCAAATATGATTGTATCTTTCCTTTTAACTGCATCAACCTCCGAGTAATGTTCCAAGACTGACCCAAAGTGTGGGCCAGGGGAAGGGGTGAGCTAACCCTATGTTGACCCAGTGGAGGAATGTGGACCCAGGTGGGATAAATGATGAATGGGGTAACATTGAGTGGAAATAGGGTAATATAAGTAGGTAAGGGAGCAGAACCACACATCCAAAATCAAGGTTTCCCATGAAATACCATCCCTAGATCCAAATGGTCAATGGAAGAGATCCCATGGGACTAGAATGTAAGGTTAATATCCAAAAGGGGTCTAGGGGACAAGGGAATAGACCTAACCCATTCTTTATGATGAATCCCCCCATAATTCATGCCTGGAAGTGTCCAAGATAAGTAAACTACAATACTCAATTGCCAAATGGCAATGCATACATTTAGGTTTAGGAGGCCCACCTTCAAACATATGATCATGGAAGATGGGCGACGGACCACATGGCTAGCTCAAGTGATAGAGAAATGGCATAGTGAGCTAGCTGGTGGCTGCAACAGGCTGTTGGATGTTGGCTGAGGACCATCTTGGAGAAAAAAATTGTCCTCAGGATATCACCCACAAAATGGTGGGTAACATGTCCCACTACTTAAGTGACCACCAACTAGTTCTATCAACAATTAGAACTATTTTAACTGAAATTAACTCAACCTAGGCTCCTAAAATTTAGGAATCACTACATACAATTCAACTTCATGCCCTAAACTCGAATTAACTAAGCTAGACTCCTATAAAATAGGAATATGCATGTGAAAACTGAACTTCAACTCATTAACTTAAAGTAAGTGTTCTTAACTAAGGACAATAACCATGTCACCTCAGTTAACTCCTCCAAGTTGTTTGGATGTGGAATTTCAAATTTTCTCAATTTAACCAAGGAAAAAACAAAATGAGACTTTATTCTTGCATTTTTCAACACCCCCTCTTAGAAAGAAATGTATTATCAACCACCCTTATCTTGCACCTATGGAATTTACTTCATGTAACACCTCTCATTGTTGGTGTTGCTACTGCAACTTGCAATTGAGAAGCATCCAAAAAAAATTGAATATATTGTGTCTACAACTATCTACTGGGAAAATTGTGCTATTGTTGACTTTGTTACTAAGCCTCTTGCTCTATTGTCAACACTTCTCAGTGTCTCACTCACATTGATCCTCCTTCTACTGAATATTATGGGCCCCTGTAGCAAGGTAATGATCCATGAGGAAAATACTTGAATGGACCCTACCCAAATTCTTGCATGCTTGGGGATAGGGCTCTACATCGCCCCACTTCACACCAAGAGTTATAGATGCATGCAAAGAGAACTTTGATCTACTCATATTGTTGCTGCTACTATTAGAAAATCAGAAAGGCAAAAATATCTTCTTATATAGATAATTACTTATGATTATTTTATCTTTATGTTTTTCTTTTATCTTTTAGTTCATCAACAAATTACCAAAACAATAGCACAAAGACACCAAATGTAGGAGGAGAGGCAGGAAAAGCCCATATCTAGGGGAAAACCCAGTCAAAAATTATTCCTTCAATATTTTGACGAGATAATCCAAGACTCTTGACCTAGACAAAGACTTCCTCCACACCAAGTCAGCCATTTCTTCCATATTGTAGATGATAACTCTTTAATAAAAACTTTGAAATAGAAGCAACAACTTGCAGTTGTAGCTTCAACACAACAACTACTAGCAACAGCTTTGACTATACATGAAAACTTCTATCTTCCTAGATACTCCACTTGAGTGAGAGATAGATGGCCCAAAACTTTGATTTTGATGTCTTCTTCGTTCCTTCCAAATTTCGCACCCTTTTCCAGCTCTTTTCCAACTTCGCACTTCCCAGCTTCTTTCTTTTGGATATCGAACTTATGAGAGAGAGAATGTGTATACCCCAAATGAATTCAAACTACCCTGTATATATAGCCGTCTAGTGAGGTTGAATTTTCCTTCTTGAAGCCAAATTGATCTCCTTAAGGTTGACTTGGTGTGGAGGTTACAAATAGCTTATTTGACTCAATATTAATTCTTTTTACATGATTCAAAGCCCAAGAAGGGTCTCCTTAAATGGATAATGACTCTAATGACTCAGGATAAATCATAGAAGTCCACAATGGGGACTTTGACTTAAAACATGATTACCCAAGCATGTAACCCATGCTTTAATAAGTCATAATAATAAAAATAATAATAATATTTTCTTCATTCTTTTTATAAATACATTTCATTGTGACTCAAATACATTTATGAAGACCGAACCTCATTACATATTGCAACACTCCCTCTTAACTAAGGAGGTATTCATAAGTACAAGGAATATATCAAAACACATGAACCATGAAATGTAATCACCGCAATGCCATAGACTAGATTCCTAACCAATGCAATATATCCAAGGTCCTTCAATGATTTAGGAACTCACAATGCCATGGACTAGATTCCTAGTACTAATATGTACTAAAGCTTTCAACCTCTCTAGTTACCATCAAGCTTACTTGCTAACCATCAACCTAGGGATCTAGGTGTGTATCTAAGGTCGGATCTCTATGACCAACACCACCCTCCCTACTTCGATGTCTAGACATCAACACAAAGTGTTGGCCAGATGTCCTCCCAAGAAATTTGTCTTACACACAAAGCCTCAACACTCTTTATTATTCCAATCAGTAACAAATCCTCCCTGATCAAATAGATCAGTAACAAATCTCTCTCATGTAACCAGCATGCCATCAAACCTCTAAGAGATTTACCTATAAAAAAACAACCCCAATCAGTAGAAAACTTTGAAATGTACATAAGTAAACAAAAACCTCTGGGGTCTTCCAGAAAAATGATGTTGCTTCTCAATTTATCATAGTAGGACTTCCAAACGGATTTTGACAGAAGATTCCTTAATCATACATCCTCCTTTCTTAGTTCACATGTAGCAACATATTCAACAAACAGATCTTGCTCTTCTTATTTCAGCAGCTTCTCAAAATGAATTATCCAATTTCTTCTTTCAATTTTTCCATCATGACTATGATATGCCCTCCCTCTCAACTAAGGATATTTCTTTCATCCAATCTCCCTCTTAATTTAGGGAGATTCCTTTCATCCAATATCCCTTTTAACTTAGGGATATCCCTTTCATCCAAGCTCCCTCTTAACTTGGGGAGCTCAACTTCTTTTCTATGACATCAGAAAATATTTCATGGATTCCATCCTTATTATGACCATCATCATTCATATAAATTTCTTCATCATGCTTATCATATCATCTTTACTTACGAGCATATTCACTATCTTGAATATTACATACATGTACAACTTAGATAGCAAGTACAATCAATTCTATATAGAAGCACGAATTTTACTATATCATAATATAATAATGGAAGAATTTGACATTAGACATCAAATACCTAAACTTAGTTAGGTTCAAAACAAGAAACACATACTTTTATACTTCAACTACATGCCAAGGTTTTGTCATAAACTCTAGATTTCATCATCAAGACTTCGAGTACCTTAATCAAGATAACAACCTTCATTGTATCTAAGGCTTCAATATTTCTTCCAGAGGTATGAAATACCCTACTACAAAATATTGAAAACTCTAGAAGCAATTCAAATAAATATAGTTCTACAATGTATCTAACAACTTTATAGCTCATATGTTAGACTTCCACTAGGATTTAGTGCAAGATCTGTTGAGAAATGGCAACAAGAAGTTCCAGTTTAATTTTTCCTTGAATTAAATTGAGAATTAACATCGAATTATATTCTCATATAAACTTGTAAATAGTTAATTAAGTTTAATTAACTTAATTAGCTTAGGAATTTCAAGTTGGAAGTCTTTCTGTATTCATGTATATGTTCTCCCTAAGTTTTAGGGGTCCAGTATGAGTTTGAATAGAGTTGGAAATTAGATCACTCAGTTTATTGAGTTAAGCTTAGTTAAATTATTTCCAAATTGTTTTTGGAACTAACAAAGGACTAACAGCCAGTTGGTGCACTAATGCATCCACTAGTGCTACTCCAGTTAACTGAATATTCCCTCATCAGAAACTCATGCATGTTGATTTTGAGAAAGACCCGATTGAGACTAGAGTGTAAGGACAGTGTACTATCAGTTGTATTATTTACTGGAGTGTAAATATCATGCATGCATCAGACATTGATCCTATGTTTGGATTGTGCAGTTTTGGAAGTGTGAATTCCCTTTAAATACACGTTATTCATCCAAGGAATTACGCAAGATATCAAGATCTTGGAGAGCTAAAAAATTGGCTAACTTTTGGCCAAGAGCTAGCTTGTGATTTGAGAGATTTGAGAATACTTGTGCAGAATTTTTCTAGTGAGAGCAAACTTTGTATATTCACTCATATTTTTGATATATGCAATACAGATAGTAGGGTTTTGAGTAGTCTCTTTCCTAGATACATCTTGTGTTATGTGCCATTGATTTTTCTTCTTCTTGTTCATATTGTTTTCATCAATCTATTGGCTTTCATTGGTTGAAAGTAGAAGTAGATTATTGTCTTTTTCTTTAGTACATTGCATGAGCTTGTGAATCTACAGGATTTTCTACATGGTATCGGAGTTGAGAACAATATACTAGAGGATATTTCAAAGTTTTGAGTTTTGGGTTACAGGTGAAATTTGAATTTGCAATACATACTTCAGGATCGGCAGATGACGTTCTATGGTTTGTGGCTCAACTATGACTTGGAAGGAAACTCGAATTTTATATCCTAGAGGGATAGAATGGAGACTATGCTAGAGGATAATGTCTTGAAGGAATTCATTGATCAAGAAATTCCTAAGCCAGTAGCATTGGATGCACATAATTTGGTCGAATGGAAGAACTTTGTGGAGAAGGTGAGGCAGATAATCCTTGAGGGATTTTGAGACCACATTGTCTCGAGTCTCCATGGCAAGGAAAATATGTATACTATGTGGAAAAAATTGACGAAGTTATATCAGAACAGCAGTGACCAAAGGAAATTGGCACTAAAGGACAAACTTCGAAAACTCAAAATGGAGAAAGGCAAGACTATTCCAAAACACTTGACCAAGTTTACTCAATGTCATCATGAACTTGGAATTATTGGAATCACGGTTACTGAGGATGATACGGTGAGTCTTTCTCTTCTGGGACTCCCAAAGAGTTGGAATAGTTATCAAGACTCTGTCAATGGTTGGGAGAAGCTGCCAAATTGGGAACGAATGTGGTCAGATTTGATGTAGGAGGAGATCAGAAGGAACATAAGGGATGGCTCTTCATCAAAGATTGATGATGAAGAGAAATGTGCCTTAGAAATTAAGGTGAAGAAGGGGAAAGGGAAATCTTCCCATTCCAAATTAGATTCTTATCATGGAGGTAAGAAGAAATACATTATGAAAGTTAAGTGCTTTCATTTTCATGAGTTGTTCCATTTGGCTACAAATTGTCCACTCAAGACGTCCAAGAAGAAGTCCTCAAGAGGAGCGGTGGGTGAGGCTTTGGCCTCTCAATTTGAATTGGACTTTTCCATCATTGCATGCATGGTGTTATCAATGATGGGAAGTGTACTATCAATTCTATTATTTACTGGAGTGCAAATATCATGCACGCATCAGAGATTGATCCTATGTTTGGATTGTGCAGTTTTGGAAGTTTGAATTCCCTTTAAATACACGTTATTCATCCTAGGAATTACGCAAGAGATCATGAGCTTGGAGAGCTACAAAATTGGCTAAGTTTTGGCCAAGAGCTAGCTTGTGAGCTGAGAGAGTTGAGCATACTTGTGCAGAATTGTTCTAGTGAGAACAAGATTTGTATCTTCACTCATATTTCTGATATATACAATATAGATAGCGAGGTTTTAAGAAGTTGCTTTCCCAGATACATCTTGTGTTATGTGCCATTGATTTTTCTTCTTCTTGTTCATATTGTTTTCAATGATCTATTGGCTTCCACTGGTTGAAAGTAGAAGTAGATTCTTGTCTTTTTCCTTAGTACATTGCATGAGTTTGTGAATCTATAGGATTTTCTACAAGATCCTAGATTTCATACATGAGACATTAAGCTCCAAAAATTGAAACCAATCACAGCTCATATTCAAATTTCAACAATCTTTCATAAATCTTGGATTATCACACTTGTCATCACATATTAGAGAATTGGACTTCTACTAAGGTTTAGTTAAAAAACCCTAAAATTCACAAATATTATCATCCTAGAGAATAAAACTTCGACTAGGGCTTAGTTCCAAACCCTAGGACTCATGACCATCAATAATTAGGCCAACTCATATATATATAATTCCATCATCATGTGCAAGCATATCATAACATGTGTTAGTCAAACCCAAAGATAAAAATATCAATATATTAAAGTTATACATATAACGAACTAGGGTTTCGATCGAACAAACACACATATACCTAGGATTTCATTCCTAGGACATTATCTAAAATAAGGGTCTTACTTATACTCCTTACCACACCCTAATGACCTAGGGTTTCAATAAAAAACATATAAAACCCTAATTTATGAATACTTCAAAGGTTTGGGATTTCAGACATCATCATTCAACCCTAAAAAGTTATGGTTTTCATAACCATATCAAAATTCCAAACACGACATTATTAAAGCATCAAACATTTTCTTTAAACTTCATCAATAACCCTAAATAGGCTAGG
This sequence comes from Pinus tabuliformis, assembly GCA_031772625.1. Lineage (NCBI taxonomy): Eukaryota > Viridiplantae > Streptophyta > Pinopsida > Pinales > Pinaceae > Pinus > Pinus tabuliformis. The sequence continues at coordinate 415,543,808 of CM062811.1, forward strand.
GTTTCACACATTATTGTTGACATACCCTTAAGTTAGGGTTTTTACAAAGAACCTTTCTAGGGTTCCACAAGAGTAATCAAAAATATGAGGGTATATTTATCTAATGATGAATCACCCAATCAAGAATCTTTATGATTCAAGTGATCTAAACACAATAATGTTAGTAATGTAGAATAGTTTATCAAGAATGAATATCATGAAGAGATCAAAAATTTATAGTTTAAGGCATACCTTTGTTTCTTAACAAACCTTGTAATTTCAATGCTTTTTCTTTTGAAGCCTTTTTCCATGTTCCTTGAGTTTTCAACAAGCTTTTCCTAAACAAGGAAAATACGAATGGAAATGTGATTAGTATTTAATGTAAGCAAAACTGGATAAGTAAGGAAAACTAAAAATGAAAAGGTAATAAGATACTTATCTTTGGATGTTAGTAAGGGCTCCCTACAAGATTTAGGGATACCTATAACCATATCAAAACAAATCAAAAAAAAATTTCCCAAATATGTGAAACCTACAAATACTAGAAATCAAAAATGAAACAACTAAAGCTTAGAGCAAAGGACTTAGTAGTGTAAGTCCCTTATATCCAGTTCTTCATCTTTGTTCTTCTTTGGAGATCCTTCCTCAATAACATTAGCTTGGTCCCTATTCTTTTTCTTGTTCTTAGGATTGTCAGGACATCCACTTTTATATTGACCCATTTTATGACATTGGTAGCATTCTATTTTGGAAATGTCTACCTTCCTTCTTAGCCATTTTGACTTCTTGAAGTTTCCTTTCTTGTGATAAGCAGAGTATGCATTTGAAACCTTTTATTCTTCATTATTGGATACTAATTATATTCTCATCTCTTATCCATTGCAGGAATTCCATAATTGTTCGAATGTAGGAGTTTCTTTCTAGTTGTTGAGTCCTTAAGAAAAAGCACTCCAAGTATGTGGCAATCCCAATATTGCAGTAATCACTAGCTCTTTTTCCAGTATAATTTCATCTATGGCTTGAAGGTCATCTCTAATTATAGATATCCTTACAAAGAAGAAAGCCATAGTGTCATCCTTTGTCATTTTTGTGTTTGTTAATTCATTCTTCAAACTTGCTACTTGACTGATGTTCTTAATAGTGAACAATTTTGATAAGGCTTCATACATTTCTTGAGCATGGTCTATGTTAGAAATGTATGGGAAAATATTTTCCTTTATACTTTCTACCATTAGTGTCATAGCCAATATCTCTAACTCTCTAAACTTCACTTTATCTGTATCACTAGATACTTCGGTAGGTTTCTTCAATTTTCCTTTGACCAAATCCAAGACTTTGTTCTTTTCAATAATGAGGTCAATTCTCTTCTTCCATGCCCTGTAATTTGATGCCCCTTCCCCCGGATGCGGGTGCTAGATAGGATGGGACAGGCATGGACGGATGGCCACATGCCGGCCACTGGCCATCACGTGGCAGACGTCGAAGACGCAATTAAGGTACGCAGCTGGTATAAGGTGAAGCTGCAGAGAATAGTTAATGCCCGGCACGGCAATTCGGCTCAAGCGGAGGTTGTAATTATGGCGGGTGAGCTCCAAGGCAAAGCAGGTGAGGTTATAAGCGATGTTGCAGTGTATGGTCAGAGAATGTTGGTGGCTCCTCCTTCAAGCAGGTCTCTGCAACTCCGGTTGCCCTGCCTCTCCGTCTCCGCCAGGATATCCTCTCTGTCTGTCTGGCTCATTCCACAGTCGGTTCCGGTAGCTGGGTGTTTGGATTACCCTGTGGTCTGTTGGAATTTCCTCCCCTTAACCCCTGTGAGAATAGTGAGACCTCGACAACGTCTGCTTAGCCGTCGAGGCACTTCCAGAGGGGGAACCTCTCGCAGTCACGAGGCGGATAATGTTGTCCATTGCTGCCATTGCAATATTGCACACTCCACTGAAGCTAATCCCCTCCACTCCAATCAATTCATGGACACGGGGGCTTCGAGCTCGGCTGCCTTGCCTGCCTTCGGCTCTGCTATCTTCAATTTTAGCAGTTCCATGAATAACCCGCAGATTAGTGCGCATGTCTCGGTCCTGTTCATTGAAAATTCCCAGGAAGACAATGATTCCCTGGATGAGCATGGGCAGAGGAAGACTGATAACAAGATGCACGAAGCAAAGGTTCCTGAAGCTGATCCGGAGCAGAAGGTTAAAGGTCCTGCCTCAGACCTGGAAAATGCATCGCAAAGCAAGCTCGATCAGAGGGAGGGGACTGGCGAAGAGGAAGACACTTTTCCCACTGCTGCTGAAAGGGAAGCCTACGGTTGGTGCCAGGTAGAGGAAGTGCAAATGGACGATTGATGACGCCCGAGCACAAGGTTCTTTTGGCTCTTCTGTCTGGTCTTCTGGTCTCTTTTGCTGTCTGTTTTGGCTTAGTTCTAGCATTAATTCTCTGTGTTTATGTTTCTGAAACTTTGTTAATGGGATGGGTACGGTTAGTCTCCCCTGCGTGGGATAATCTGAATTTCTGGTTGGTGCCCCTGCGTGGGCTTGCTCTTTTGGACGGTCTCGCTTATATGTTTGGCGCCCCTGCGTGGGCTAGTTTTCTGGTTAGCCTCAACTGCTCTCGGGTGACATACCCAGAGCCTGGTTCTTTCTGATTTATCATGCTGTAATTTTTTCCTCCTGTACATAATATAATAGTATAGTTTTTTACCGAGAAAAAAAAAATTTGATGCCCCTTCCAATTTGTTCTCACCCTTTATTGTGTTAGACATTGTCCTAGAAGGTAGTAATATTCTTCCCTTATAATATCTCTTTATATGATCCCTTGTTCAATCCTTTTGAGATTTCTTAGACTCCTTTTAGTAGATCCTCAAACTGTCTTTTTCCTTCTTCACCTTACCTCTAATACCATGTTAGCAAATTAGAAAGGCGGAAATATTTTCTTATATAGATAATTACTTGTGATTCTTTTATCTTTATGTTCTTCTTTTATCTTTTAGTTCATCAAGCAATTACCAAAACAATAGCAAAAAGACACCAGATGTACGCGGACAGCCAGGGAAAACCCCTATCTAGGGGAAACCCAGTCAAAAATTCTCCCTTCAATAGTTTCACGAGATAATCCAAGACTCTTGACTTTGAAAAAGACTTCCTCCACACCAAGTCACCTTTCTTCCTTGTTGTAGATGATAACCCTTCAATAGCAACTTCGACCTAGCAGGATTAACTTGCAGTAGCAGCTTCGACCCAACAACTAGCAGCAACAGCTTCGACTAAACAAGAACATTTTGATCTTCCTAGATACTCCACTCGAGTGAGAGATAGATGGCCCAAAACTTCAATTTTGATATTTTCTTCCTTCCTTCCAAATTTTTCACCCTTTTCCAACTCCTTTACAATTTTGCACTTCCCATCTTCTTTCTTCTCGATATTGAACTTATGAGAGAGAGAGTGTGTGTGTATGCTCCAAATTAATTTGAATTGTCATGTGTATATAGCCTTCTAGTGAGGTTGAATTTGCCTTCTTGAAACCGACTTGATCTCTTTGAGGCCGACTTGGTGTGGAGGTGACAAAAAGCTTCTTTGACTCAATATTAATTCTTTTTACATGATTCAAAATCCCAAGAATGGTCTTTTTAAATGGATAATGACTATAATTAGTCAAAATAAATCCTATAAGTCCTCAATGGGGAATTTGAGCTAAAACATGATGACCCAAGCATGAAACCCATGCTTTAATAAGTCATAATAATAATAATAATTTATTCATTCTTTTGATAAATACATTTCATTGTGACTCAAATACATTTATGAAGATCAAACCTAGTTACATATTTCAATGCTACTACTTTGTTGCTACTTCCGCACTATTCTTACAACTACTACAATAATGAGTATGATCTCCCTGGATCTTGAAGTACTAGCTTCCATAGGGATGATCCCTCTGAATCTTGATCTCCTTGTGGGAAATCTGTATGCTCCTCAATATACCAATGTTAATGATCACTACTTCTTTTTGTTTCACTAAACATTGGCTCACTGATATGCCCACTAGCAGCCTTCTAGCTCCATTAAGAAGTTTGTGCATAGGGTCTTCTGGATATGCCCCTAAACTACAGCTCCATAACTATACCTCCTATAAACTCATTAGTTCTTCAATGATCACTATACATGAGGACTTCAAGGACTAGTTCTAATGTGAATTATGTAGAGATTTAATGGGTGTATTAATTATCCTACATCTATGTGTCAATTCGGGATTGTAAACACGATTTGTACTACACTTTCTAAATTCAATTCTTGGTCAGAGTTCTAATGGTTTCCTTTATAAAATGATTTAGTTGAATCTAGCACACAATTCATCAAATTCTAGCAAGTAGAATCAATAATCAAATTTTAACCTTGAAATTTTTAATGAATCTGTATTTTAAAACTATTCTACTTAAATGAAATCCCACTTTGAATCATGAGATATATGCTAAGAAAAAAATTCTGATCTAAATACTTCATCAAATAACTCAAATCCCATGAAAACCCTAAGAAACCCTAATTTTGTTACCTATGTGATACTCTTGAATGAAAAGGTGCAAATTCTAATCTACTTCAAGCATGTTCAAAAGGAAAGTAGACTTGAAACTAGACTTTTCAAAGGTAGCTTCAATCCTTAGGACTCTGTGATAAGCTTACTCTTGGGCGCAACTAAGAAGAATTTCCAAGTAAAAACCTATTTCAATCATCTTGCTTGTTTGACTAAGGACAAATCCAAATCCTATGTCTGAAATTAAGAGAACACAATCACTTTCAATCTGCTATCAAACCATCGCTTAACAAAATACAATCTCTAACATTCAACCATCATGGAATAAAAACTTAACTAAATGAAATACCAACTCTCCTTATCAAACCAATGAAAGATTGTCTTCAAACTGATAAACTTATGTCACTCCAAACCTATACTCTGTTTTGAAATGATAGAATTTGAGTTAAAAGTAATCTTCTGCCTGATCCAATCAATCAAAGAGAGAAGCGATCCTCTAGTAACTAACTATTCTTCAACTCTGTTTTGGAAATTGATGCTTAATACATGCTTTTCTTGTTTGCAAGTTATGAATGGAAAAGAGAGAGTGGAATTAACTATCTTAGCAACTCAATTATCCAAATTGTTATAAAACCAAGTTCAATTGATAGTTTTGGGATTTCTATATTAAGTTTCGATGATCTTATGAGATCGATCAGTCGATACTCCACACTGTGAACTCTAATTCTTTTGTTGCATAAACCTTACAGACAACATTTAGTATTCCTTGAGCTCAGAGAATTATTGGTAATCAGGATTTTATGGAGGAATTGAGATGATCATTGTGTAATTCACTCAAAGAGTCATGCGTACAGGCTTGTGATTTGGACTATGCCTATGATTGGGCAATGTTGCTATGCAATCAAGAGATGGGACAATCATGCAAAGGCTACGAAAGGAGTTTTATATTAGAAGCAAAGAATCAAATCTATCAACATGTTGGGTCATGGACAGAGGTCATTACATTCACCATTAATTCATTTTTAAAAAAAGAGAGTGCCTAAAAGGAAATCAAAGGAACACGTTTTTGTTGAGATCAATCTTATAGTGAATGCACAATCCAATCAACTGTAAATTCTAATTATACTACTCATTTTCCATATAACCAAATCCAACCTTATGAAAACTAGCTCACTCAGAGACCAAAGCAAGATATGCCAGAATGCTAGAACGTTGTTATGTAAACAAAATGAATTCAGAAGCTCTGGAAACAAATTAACACAATCAATCAAACACTGGAAATTAGATTTAAATTCTTTTCAGAACAATTCAAAGAAATGAATTAAAACTTAAAGCAATCAAATCGACTACTAGCTACATAATTAAATTGCCCAGTGGTGGTGGGCCCTTGCCACTACCGGGTATGAAACTTACAATAAAATGGAGAGAATCAGATGACTATATCAAACATTTACGGCTCTTGCAAACACAATTTCTCCTTCAACGCAAGACCAAAGCAAAGATAATTTCCATTGATAAAATCTCCGTAGAAAAATAACAAAAGAGTTTAAATTCTTTAGTGTGTATGCGTGTATCTCCCCTCTACATTGTTTCTACAGGATTTATAATCTAGTTTACATATTACAATTTAGTAAAATTCAGATCACGGAGATGCCAATCGTATTTCCATTATAATGCAGGCTTAGAAACCAATAGTTTTCCATACAAGTTCTAAATGATAAGACCAAATTCTGTTGTGGAAGCTGAAAGGTGGCTAGGCATAAGAAGCATCAATCTTCCTTGTTTAATTTGATGAGGTCACGTTGACTATCGTGCTCATCCTTAAGTGAAAATCTTCAAGTGTAGTTTCCTAGAGTGATATTATGGATTGTTTCCTTGAGTACAATTCCTTCTTTGAGTGCAAAATTCTCTTTTGATGCAGAAATCTTGGGTCCCTATGAGAGCAATCTTCACATCTATCATCCATAATGATTAGTAAACAAACAAGCACACATTCAACTACCTAATATTGATCATCAAAATAGCTAAAACAACACCATTTGTAATGCTTTTACCTTGGATGGGAATTGGGTATAGTCCAGGCACAAGGAAGTCAAAATGACATGAAAAGAGTTCAATTGTAGGTAAAAACGGGGCAAAAAGTAGTATGAAAAGTGTATGAGTAGAGACAAAAACAAGGTCCAACATCTCCCCCACACTTAAGGTGATGCATGTCCTCATGCATCTCAAACCAAAAAGAGATTGAATCACTTAAGTGTCTGGTCAAAATCCAGCTGCCTTGACCAAGACTTCAAGTCCTCTTTTCACTAGAACTAAACATTTGGTGAACTGCATGGCTAACTTTTGAGCATTGATCATTTTTGCAGGACAAGTCTTGACTGCTTTCCATGTCAAAGGTTGTCTATTCTTCCTCTTCAAAGCATCATTTTGAGTGAAGAGTCTCAAGTAACTATTGCACAATTGATCATTTACTCCTTTGTCATAGTGAAACAGTACCTTAAATTTATGAGTCTGATCTTTGAGTTTACCAATCCTTTTCTGGAGTTTGATTAACTTGATTCTTAGGTTCTCTTCTTCTTTGAAAACAGATGTCCTTGTTGGAGTTGCTAGAGTTGTGTATTTTTGGGAAGGACTTCCTCCAGGCATCTAACTTACATTATTTTTAGGTGAAGAGAATTGTTGTTGTTGATTGGCTGAAGGCTGAGTGGAAGTATGCAAATCTTGGGCACTGTCATTAGGAATTTGGGACTGCAATGGAGGTGAAGGAGACTGAGGGAGAGATAATGGAGATTGAACAATGAACTCTAGAGATGAGGTTACAAACACGTGTTGAGGACTGGCAACTTGAAATGTAGATGGGGTGTGAGGAGTTTTGTTCATGCTTCGAGTCCTTCTTCCACCTTGTATAGGAGTTTCTATAGTAGGAACTAAAGTTTTGTGAGCAGGAAACAAGGTTCTCCTAACCTTGTTCTTGGGTCGGTGACTTTGTTGACCTATTGAGGGAATTTTAGCTGGCTCATCTATGGAGTTTAAGGCCTCCCTTCTCCTTTTCTCTTTTTTCTTCTCTTCGAATTGTATCTTTGAAGGCTTAGCTACCTGGCTAGAAGAGGGATCATGAATTTTAAAATTCTTGGGAGGAGTGACACAGAATGGACAAGAGAAGTGGAGGAAGTAGGGGTACTTTGTGAGGTAGGTGTAGGGGTTTCCCTCATAGACTTCAAGGTTCCACCAATATGCCTCTGTCTCCACTTGACCGTTGTCTCTTCTCCTGGAAAGTTTTCTATGAGAAAGTCTTCCCAAGACTTCTTTCTCCTACTCAATTTAGCCACAATCAAACTTTTAATCAAACTATGATGGTAGAGGGAAGTCTCGGGTTTCTTACCCTTAGATTTCACTCCCCTGGCCATCTTGTGGAGGCTTAATTTCAAGAAATAGGGAATATTTATGGAGCAGTCCTCTGTAATGCATCAAGAGCCTGATATGATATAGAAAAACAATGTCGTACCTTCCTTTGCAGGTTAAGAAATGTTGGATCATAGTTAATAGAGGATACCATTGATCCTGAATGCAGGTACGCAAGACTCCTTTGGCCCAGCTTAGTTACTGATAATCCGGTTTTAGAAACGTTGCAAAAATGGTAATGTGCAATTGGCAGCCCTTGAAGAAATTCTCCCCACTTGAAGGTAGCCCTGTTTATTCACTGAGGGAGTGCTTTGTGACCTTGAGTTGCAAGTTTCCAACTTTGGCTCTCTTCCCATCAAACGTTTTGGCAAAGGCCAAAGCAACTGCATCATTGTACCCCTGAAACTTTTGGAGAAAAATTGTCCATCCCTTCTCTTCGATGACTGCCTTACAAGGCCGATATTCAAGGGTCCATGAGAACTGGCCAAATGTGGGCTCGTGCTTATCCACTCCCATGGTCAAATTCCAAGTGAACCTGTAGAATTCGTTGGCACTGATAAGTAATCAACTAAACCAATGAACCGGCCCTCTTATAGAAAATGTCACTCCACAATTAGCACCTAATCGAAATTACGAGACACCTCGGTGGTGAGAACAATTCGTCTAGAGTGATCGTGAATAAATAGAAATGATGCAACGATTAAAAATCCAGGGATGGAACTTAAGGTAATGCACTTAGAAAGGAATGTGCATTTCATAATTACAGCATCAGTGATTCAAAATAATGAATGGAACATATATTTCATCATGGAGTCATGGGCATCGAGAGCAATAATGCACTGGCCACCTTTTGGAGCGAGAGGTGACAATCGTTCATCATTACAGCATCACACATGTGAACAAAGCCGGCAAAGGACCACTGGTATGGAATAGAATCAGCGTCGATCTCAACCAAACATTACTTGTCTCATCATACTAACACATGTGCATACTCTAAGGAATAATACCCTGCATCCAGCCCACGGATCGGTGTATGTCGTGCCAATCAAGGGAAATCATGCCCGAATTATGACTATACATGAGGAAGGGATAGGAATCATAATCAAGAGGAATCTAAAATGGGAAGTGGTTCTATCAAATCCAGTAATGCGTTAGGACGTGGGGGTGGAAATAGGAATAGAGCCTGGATTTTTAGGAAATTAGGTAAAACACTATTACATTTGGTGAGCATTAGAACTATCCGAGACCAAATTAGGTAAGTTAAGTGAAATACCTATGTCACTGTAACGATCTTGGGTATAGAAAATAGTGTGAACAACTTCTAGATCCATCGACTGAACATGTTTCCTCATTGTGCAGAGAACAACGATTTTTGCAGTGAACTGAGAGATCCAATCATCTGAGAAGACTTCTTGGTGCTTTAGTAGCAGAGTTTACATATTTTTTAGAGACTGATATGTTTTAAGAAGCTGATGGTGTTGCTGTCAGGATTAGCACTTGAACATTCATATCATTACAAATATTGTAGAATATTGAAACAAACTAATTCTCAGGAAAAATCTAGCCCAACATTAAGTACTTGAGAACAAAACTAGTTAAACACAGGAAATAGAACACAAATCTATAATTATTTTGACAAATTGGCATCAAATCTATTGTGGGATAGCACTAGAACCCTATCTATCATCTCATGGTTTTTGACCAGGCCTGAGATGACAACTTCCTGGGGCATTTCTTATTTAGGGAGCTGGAAATGTCCAGAAAGAGAGCTCCAAGGGGGCTTCTTTTCCGTAATTATTCCCTTAGGCCCGGAAAAGAATAATTCAATGCCCAAAGGATCCCTAAACTACCACTACTTTATTGTGTTAGCGAGCCTAAAGTAGTTTTTGCTCGAGGCATTCATGTTTAGAGAGTCTAAATTTCCCATAGTAGACTCCAGGGGGTTTCCTTTCCGTAAACATTTCCTTAAGCCTGGAAAAGAACAATTCTATATTCAAGGAATCCCTAGACTAATACTGGTCCATATCATTTTGCGATCCTAGATCAATCAATGCTCTAGAGATTCATGTTTAGAGAGTCTAAATGCCTCCAAAGAAGACTCATCGGTTCCTTTTCCTTAAGTAATCCACCAGGCCTGCATAAAGGAATAAACTTGGTCCTAGTGAATTTCTACATGGGCTGTGGGGAGAACCACCTGTAAATATGAAAAATAATAGCCCATTTGTTTATATATATATATATATATATATATATATATATATATAAAGAAATTAATCAACTGAACCAGCAAGGGGTTGGTCATTTGCATGAATCAGCTCCAACCCTGGATCCTTTCATACTTCCTACAAAAACTGATCACATGAAAGTGGTTTGTGATAAACTTTAAGCTGATGGCCATTTACTACAAAATAAGTCTTATCATCATCAATATTACAAATAGGAACTGAACCATTATCAAAAAATTCATTTACTTCATACGGTCCTAACCATTTGGTAGAAAATTTACCTTTAAAATGCTTAAACTTACTATCATATAACAAGGCCCAGTCACCTGGGCAAAAGACTTTCTTCTTGATAAATTTGTCGTGCCATCGAGCTCTTTGGCTCTGCACCAACATGGTTCTATGGTAGGCATCTTGTTGTATTTCGTCAAGTTCATTCAATTGCATCAGCCTCTGCTCTTGAGCTTCATTTAGATTCATGCCCAACTGGGTGGCAGTCCTAAATATTTTTACTTGGAACTCAATGGGCAAGAGCACTTGTTTTCCATAGTCTAACTCATAATGTGTGTGTCCTGTCACATTTCTCCAAGTGATCTGGTAAGCCCATAGTGCCTACAATAACTTATCCTCCCAATCCATATGATGCAGTTGAATAGTTTTTGTGAGGATGGATTCCAAAACTTTGTTCGTGGACTCCACTTGCCCATTAGCCTGGGGGTGGTAAAGAGTTGATTTGCGATGCTTAATTTGATACTACTCTGTGAGTGCCTTGACCAACTTTGATGTAAATTGTGTACCCTGGTCAGTGACTATTTCATGAGGCACACTAAATCTCATAAAGATGTTCTCGAACAAAAATTCTACTACTTCCTTTTCAGTGGCAGCATACAATGCTTTAGCCTCCGCCCACTTGGTGACGTAGTCAGTGCACACCAAGATTTTTTCTTCTTTGACATTTGGGAGATGGGCCCTACGAAGTCCAATGCCCACTTCTCAAAAGGTTCAATAGTGATTTGTGGTTGAAGAGGCATTTCATTGGAGGCAATTGGCCTCCCCATCCATTGGCAGGCGTCACAACTTAAAACAAATGTCTTGGCATCTTTAAAGAGTGTAGGCCAATAGTATCTAGTACGGAGAACTTTGTATGCAATCCTTTTATTGACAAATTGGCCACCACAAGGCTCATTATCACTGGCTCTCAACACATCATAGATTTCATCTTCCCACACACATCGTCTCATAATCAAGTCTGCCCCATATAAAATAGATCCCCCTCTATCCAAGATAAATTAGCACTACGCTGCACTATATTATGTTTTTCTCAGGCTGACATGTTTTGAGGTAGTTTCCCTAATACCAGATAATTTGGGACATCAGCGAACCAAGGAGAAATAGTAGAAATGGAAAATAATGCTTCGTCTGGAAATTCATCAGGCACTGGTGTTGGAATTCTTCCCTGCACATGTTCAAACAAGATAAGAAGTCAGTTGCCAAGTTATCCCTTCCAGGCCTATCAATCACAGTTATATTGAATTCTTGTAAAAGCAACAACCATCTTGTTATCCTACCATTAGTAATAGGTTTATTCATAAAAAAATATAACAGTAGAATGATCGATATGGACAAATGTCTCATAACCAATAATATAATGCCTAAACTTTCCTATAGCATGCACCACTGCTAACAGCGCTTTTATAGTAACCGTATAATTTAACTCATTGGGAGAAATATTTTTGCTGACAAAATAAATAGCATAGGGAAATTTATCCTCTCTTTGTCCCAAGACCGCTCCCAGTATAGTATTTGAAGCATCTATACAAATATGGAAAGGTAAGGACCAATTTGGCCCTCTCAATACCAGAGAAGTGACAACTTTTCCTTTAATACCTGAAAATCCTGTTGACAGTCAACATTCCATACGAAGTCAACATATTTAGTTAACAATTTAAACAATGGTGCTACAATTCTAGTGAAATTCTCAATAAATCGTCGATAATAACCTACATGCCCTAAAAAACTTCTTACCTCTTTTTGCGAACTAGGAATAGGGATACGCGAGATTACCTTGATTTTTGCTGGATCAACTTGAATTCCTTCTAATGACACATGATGGCCTAAAACAATCCCCTTAGCTTGCATCATCTTACATTTATCACTACTAAGGGCTAAATCAGCTTCTTGACAATGAATTAATACTTTCTCTAGATTTTCCAAAGCCTGTGAAAAGTCATCTCCATAAACTATGAAGTCGTCCATATAGACCTCCATATAGTCATGGATTAAATCAGAGAAAATGGCAAGTATAGCTCTCTGAAAAGTGGCGGGGGAGTTACAAAGACCAAAGGGGAGGACTCTATATGCATAAGTGCCCCAAGGGCATGTAAAATTAGTCTTCTCTTGGTCTTCTTCAGTGATTTGTATTTGATTATAACCATTGTACCCATATAGAAAATAAAAATACTTCTTACCTGAAATCGTGTCGAGGACTTGATCAATGAAGGGCGGTGGAAAATAGTCACGCAATGTGGCCTTGTTTAATTCTCTGTAGTCAACACAGATACACCACTTGTCATTCTTCTTTGGAACCACTACCAAAGGTGACACCCACCTACTGTCAGAAATGGGGTAAATGAAATATGCAGCCAAAAGTTTCTGAAGCTCATCTTTGACAATGTCTTTTAATGCTAGGTTCATATGCCTTTGTGGTTGCCGAACAGGTCTCATTTCTTCATTTGTATAGATATGGTGGATGTAGGTGTCTAGATGTATGTCCCTCATGTCCAAGTAATCCCAGGTGAAAGCACCAGTTTGTTCGCTTATCATACTCATCAACTGTTGTCTTTGTTCTACAATCAATCCTGTACTGATATGTAAGATTTTTCCTTCAAAAATTTCTACAGGTTCTGTGGTGGGTTCATGGCTTTCCTCCATTGTTGCAAAAGAGGCGAAGACAGCTGGATGGAAAGTTTCCTGAAACTCATCACTAAACACATTCTTATAACCATTAAAAGAGATAGGATAATTGATACAAGAACTATCAGCTAAAAACTGTGGCAAAACATGTTCATTAGAATGCTCCTAGAGACCTCTAGATTGATCTAATGACAACAAAGGAAACATACAGTCTTCGTCTCCATATGGGTTTTTGAGCCATAATGGTACTTCAGTAGCTATCTGATTAGGGGGGAAAATAGATATATTTTGGTTGTGGGTACCATTATAAATAATCATTTCTTTGTTTCTACATCATATGACGGCATTAGCAGTTGCCATCAATGGTCATCCTAGAACCACAGGGTGTCCAGGCCTAAAGGTTTTCGGATAAATGACGATGAAATCTATGGGATATCTCCAAGAGGCACTAGTGACCACTATATCCTCTAGGGTTCCCATTGGTTTGACGATGGATTTGTCTGCCATTTCTAGAAGGATAGGATTGGATTTAAGTCCAAGTAGTTGTAAAGATGTCATTGTTTAATAGGTCATTGCAGTTATTGCTGCTCCTAAATCCACGAAGGTATTTGGCAGAAGTACTTTGTTTATCTCAATGGTGACAATGGGATTTCCAGGGTCATTGTACTTCGCAGGTAGATCAGAAATCATATAGGACATTTGGCTTATGATTTTGACGTTCTAATTCTTATGCCCCTTTCTCCCCGATTTCTTAATGTAGAGATCTTTGACAATTTTCGTGTAAATAGGAATGTCTCTAATTGCTTGTAAAAGTGGAATTTTAATGCAGACATTACTTAGTTCATTTTCTGAATCATATTCAAGCGAGATCTCTTCTTTATTTAGAATCAGTCTTTCTGGGTATGGTGGCTCATTTGATTCTTCTTTCTGTGGTTGTTGTTGTTTTTCATTTTGTAAATAGTTTTCGGATGATGTGGAGGGCACCTCTTCCTAGATAACAACAGTTGATTTTCCTTTGTTAACTGTATTTCCTAATCGTAAATGGATTTCATTCATAGGAATGGCGGTGATCATATATGTAGGAAAAGGCTGAATATCAATGTTTTGCATAGGTTGAGGTAGCCTATTATGACTCGGGTCAGGTACAGGTTGCGCAGGAAACAGTGTAGGTCGGGGTGGGTTCAAGGTAGTAGGTGCCTGTGAGGATGATGGATCAGAAGGTGCAGGTAACAACTGATGCAAAGGAGGTGGGGGCAGTGTGGGTTGTTGATAAATATTAGGGTTATGCCCTTGCTGTTACGGGGAAAAGTGTCTATACAGAACTGCTTATCCCACTAAAGTGTGGTAGCTACCTTAGAAACAAACAAAGTAAAGCTACTTTCGTTTTTCCTTTATGAAAGATAGATGAGAGAAGAATAGAGGAGACCAACCTCTATCTTGCGCTTGGCTCCTAGTTCGATTCCTCTCTCTTCTGATAGTCCTTTTCCACTTGATTCCTTGTACACCCAGCTTCACAGAGTACCTGTAGAATCAAAGTAGCATAACACTATACAAGAACATGGATCTATTATCATAAACAATCTAGGATCAGATGTAAATTGACCATACAAATGCATAAAACATAAACGACACAAGAGTATGGAGGAAAACTTGAATAGCTTTTATTGATAATCAAGAAAGAGCCAAGGGAGTTACAACCAGTTGTTCTGACCCAGCATCATCCTCTCAGCAAGTAAGCCCTTCTTCACCTCATACAAAGCTTAGATCACCCAACACTATGATGTTGCCTCAAGAAACTAACAGCAATTCCTTACAAGATGCAAAATTCCAGCCTCTGGATCTCTGGGATGAGGGATCCATATATAGATATCTGTAAGGGAGATGAGTCAACTTGTGATTTGATTAGTGTCTTCCCTCTGATAGTTCTTGCTTCCACTTGGAGATTGATGATCTCTTACTCATCCTTGGTCGAATTTAGAGAGGCAAGTGTCACAGGAGAAGTTTCTGGAAGATTCCATGCCTCTCCACCTCGCACATTGACACTGCCATTTGTCACTTCTCGCCCATCGCACCCCATAGAAGGGATTTTTGAAATGCAACGCACCCACAGAGTGTACTTAGGTGAGATGTAATGCACTTTGCCTATGGAGCAGGTGAATTGATCCTGTTTTGACCAGTTCTGAGCAGTTTTTCATGGAGAACTTCTGGGAGAAGCTGTAATCAATTGACCTTGTTCCTTTAGGGGTTAGAACAACACTTTTAGGGACTTAGGAGCCCTTGGTTTATGGACATTTTATGCTTGGGGTTGCGGTGCCCAAAAATGTCTATAACAGTTGCCCCCTAAAGCATGAGGTCGTTAATCTTTTTGATGTCGGGTGAAATGCTTTATCATGAGGATCCGAAGTTCTTTCAAGCTGGGAGGAGACCTGTAATAAGATACAATACAACACATTATCTTCATAAATTTTTCATGATCTAGCTGAGGCGGGCATTCCCATGCTTAGCTTTATAAATTCATTCTCATGTACATAGGACAAACAATCGTCTGAGTGTAGATTGATGATTTTGGTAGAGTCATCATCCCTTTGATTGGATGATTATCTGTGCAGCAATTATGTATATTTGATGTCTTTATTTCCTTGAATATATATCGCAGCCCGGATGGATGAAACTAGATCCGGGGTCTTCAATCTCGTTCGATCTTCACTCGAAGTACAAGTCTATCCATGTGAGAGATGTTCTGGAGTCGAACATGGAAAGACATTGCCTGATTACTAGCCAATGATGTAAGTTGTTAACAGGTGCGAGAGGAATCACCGATAATGATAATGACCCTCAAGGTACTGCAGTACAATTCACGTGGTGTGAATAAAGGACTTGGCGTCGAACACCACGCAAAATCTTTCGGTCGAAGGCCATTGATGTAAACCTGTCGCCGGAAGTGAAAAACTTGCCATTAAGGCATGCAAGCTTCAAAGTATTGAACGGGGTGTTCCTAGATCGACTTCTTGGATAATGAGCTGATGTCGACAAGAAGCGATCTGTCATAGGAGGGCCTTAATGAATCCCACATCAATGACATGGAACGGAGCAAATGATTTTAATGGAGGTGAAAATGATCTGGTGATATAAGGTTCAGGGTGGCGGTCATGAAAGAATGGAGTGTAAATGTATTGCAGCGGGTGAGACACAGGTGAATTCTCTGAATGACTTCTCTTGAACATATCGGCAACACTGACATGATGGATTGGTAGCATTAACCCCAAATGTGGATGGTGTGATGGGACCATGGTGATGTGACCGGTGAATGAAACAACCCAACCCGACTTGGATGCGGAGTGAAAGTGTCATGTTCAAGAGCGACTTGCTACCAACAAAGTTTCTTCAAGTTTTCTTCCCAATTTTTCCACAGTCATTGCTGACCAGTACCTCTTTATTTTTGTCAAGCTTGAGGAGGATAACATATGCTTGTTCTATAATTTTCCCTTCGGGAAAACCCATCGCTATGTTTTAACGAGCCTAGCGATAGTGAAACTCGTTCTTGTCTGCTATGGACAAGTTTGTCGCTATTAGGTTTTAACGAGTTTAATGACAAAGATAACTCGGTCCTTTTCAATTTTAGAGAGTCTGAAAAGGGACGTAAAGGAAACTCCAAAATTCCTTTTTCATCATCTAATCCCTTAAGTCCGAAAAATTATAAAACAATACAGAAGGGATGAATTTTCGATACTTTTAACAAGCCGAACAAAACAAGCACTCGATCTTTTTGTGTAATAATCCCTCAAGTCCAAAAAGATTAAAATCTAAAGGAGGGATAGCACTTCCGGTCCCTTTAATGAAATGGAGAGGCCAATGGCTTCGCAATCTTTTCATATTTTACGAGTCAGTTGAAAAGAGCTTAAAGGAGACTCCTTTTTTGAGGAACGAGTGATAAAATTGGGTAGCAGCTAATTCCAGGTAAGGTTTGGAATTTTCCAATCACGGCAGTGTTACAAGGAAGGCTAGTGGGATCACTCTTCGCAGCTGTTCCTCAAAAGGGGTAAACAATCAAATGGAGGTGAATGATTGGCCAATACAGAGTGGAGGTGATGATGAGAACATGACCAAGGCTTTAAAGGCTGAAGTACTACATTCACGATGGTTATTTACCGGGAAATAGTTCATTTTTTAATGAGCTTGAAGAGCGGGAGGTTGAAGAACTTTGGATATGGTTCTATGTTGACCGCCTTCGCCTTGGAAAAGATACCACTAATGCAGCCACAGTATATTGCTCTCGATTTACCTCCACCAACTGAACCACGTATGCAAAGATGGGTCGACCATATGTCTAGGCATGCTAGTCAGTCTCAAATTTCTTTTTCTAATACCTTCTTCGGGTGGTTTGATCGTCAGGAGATGGTTTATTCCGAGTATCCATATGCTGGTATGGACTTCCGGGGTGACCCAGATTTGGTACTGTCGGCTGGCGAACAGTGGGGTGCCATTGGTAAATTCTTTGACCATATTCTTGTTTATCGTTTTTCTTTTATAATGTCCTTGTGCTTTATTCTATCAAGACTAATCAAAACTCATGTGTTCGTGCAGATGTCAGTCCTGTTCGGCCAGTAGTATGCCTGAGAGTGCTAGCTACTGCCCCAGCAGGAGAGGCTGTTGGAAGGGCTATCCTTCGTGACCTCGATGTGGCCGAGACTCTCACAGCATTACAGGATCAAGTCGAGGGCCTCACTCTCGGTATTCCAGATTTGAGGACTGACGAGCTGCCTTTGAGGTTGCAGCGGCATACTACTGGTGTACCGAGACGATGGACTCATCTCTTACGCATGATCGCACAGGCTGTGACTTGCTATCACGAGCATCATTAGACTAGGGTGCCCCCTAGCATTTTGAGTTTTTGGGTCATTTGACCGATTTTGTCTTGGTTACAGAACATTATGTGTAAACCATAAACAGTTATATATATTTTTTTTATTTTTGGAGTTTTATTTTGGTTAAGTTACATGATCCATGTGCAAATATTGATGGGATGCTTCTTTTTATAAATGTTGCAAATGTCTATCTGACACATAATTTGCCAATGAGTCAGTTAATGTGTTTAAGTTTCTGGAAATATGCTGATATTGAATAAAATCAAATTGCCTTTCCAAAATCTTAACCCTTAGGAACATGCGATAAATAGCTGGATTTCGGATAGAGTAGATACCAGTGAGTTGTAGTATGACGAGTTGTGAGTCTAGCCTGACAATCATTCGGCGTATACCATGTGTGGTGGCATCAGAGAGAAGTTCTATCAACGCGCTATATTCAACGATGTTATTCCTTGATCGACCAATACATACCCCTCTGAAACTTACTAACTCGTCGCTTGGATCAAAAATGGCCCAGGCCACGGAAGATAGGTTCCGCGAACTACGACTCGCTCCGTCAGCATATCCAACACATGACTCCAATAGGTTTGACATCTGCAATAAATGTAAAAAGTGGATTACTTGACCAAAAAAAATACTTTAGTGAAAACAAAAACATAACAAAATCATATAGGTTACTATACTGAATCACGCATAGTAACGCTTAAGGTACAACCCGTTACAAGGTTGTGCCAGTGGAATCCCGTCATAATCCATTAACTCGTAGGCTCCTTTTGCTAACACTCGCTTAACAATATAGGGGCCCATCCATAAAGACTTGAATTTACCTGCCCCCAATTTATCGGATTCTTGGTCATAAAGCAAGACCAAGTCACCTTCTGAGAAGACATGGGGTTTGACATTCTTGTCGAACTGCGCCTTGACTCGTTTCTTATGGGCTTCGTTAGCCAAAGTGGCATCACGACGGGTTTCATCCAATTGGATTAGTTCCAAGAAGCGAGCCTCCTCTTCTGAAGTTCCAGGGAGAAGGTCAATTGCGAGTTTGAGGGATGAGATTTCACACTGGATTGGTAAGACTGCTTCTAGTCCATACACCAGTTGGAAAGGTGTATACCTGGTCGCATTCCTTACCGACGTTCGGTAAGCCCACAAGGCTGAGTACAGGATTAGGTGCCAACTTCTTTTATGAACTTCAATCATCCTTTGTAGCATGCGCTTCAGGACCTTGTTGATTGCTTCAACTTGTCTGTTGGCTTGCGGGTAATATGGAGTGGAGCTGTCATGAGACAACCCTAATTTGGCAGCTAATTCGACCATCATGTGATTGCGAAAATGCGATCCATGATCTGTGACTATAGCTTGTGGGACGTCGAATCTGGCGACTACATGATTAAAAAAAAGAGGGCAGTTGTTTCACCAGTGTTATCTAATGTAGGCATCGCCTTGGCCCATTTGGTAAAATAGTCAACTGCGACTATGATATACCCATGCCCCCCGGTTGAGGTGGGGTTACATGTCATGAAATCGATGCCCCATTTGGCGAATGGCCCAACTGCAACTATTGGCTGCAAAGGTGCAGGCGGTCTTCTCGTTTTGCTATCAAAAATTTGACAGGCATGGCAACTTCTGACTGCGGTTATGCAATCTTTGAAGATTGTTGGCCAAAAGTATCATGCTCGTAAAAAAAATTGTGCTGTAGCATAACCGGATTGATGCCCCCCGCACGCGCCTGAATGGAAATCATTCAGGACTTTTTCGGCCTCCTCATGGGTGAGGCACCTCCGTAGAACTGTATCGACACCACGACGGTAAAGTGTATCACCGACGATCATGTAGTCTTTTGATTGGTATCGAATACGTCTTTGTTCAGAGCGGGAGGTATTGGGCCTATATTTTTGGGTTTGGAGATAAATGACTATATCCCCATACCATAGATTGCTTGAAGATATCTTAAACAAATTTTTGTCCACGATCGTTTCTTCGGATGTTTCATCGTTGGACGACGATGAGAGATCGCATAATAATTCTGCGAAAACCAGAGCTTTCTTTGACTTGGATTTTACAAATTCCAGATCAAACTCTTGTAGAATTCCTATCCATTTTGAATACTTGCCCCCCAGCAACTACCGCGACAATATATAAGTCATGGGGTTGCAATCTGATAGAATGGTAGTTTTTCGAAAGAGGACATAGTGTCAAAATCTCTGTATCGCTTGAACAGCTGCGAGCGCTAGCTTTTCAACATAAGAATATTTGCTTTATGTATCATTTAAGTTCTTACTTAAATAATATATAGGATGTTCAATTTCGTTGTCTTCTTGAACTAAAACCATTGCGATGGTCATATCCGCTGCAGCCAGATACAGGTTAAAGTATTTTTGATAATTAGGAGTGTACATTAATGATGCTTTCATTAGGGATTCTTTTACTTCCTTTTTCAAAAGACATGTATAACCTTTAGCAAGTTCGGCGTGATTTGGAATGAACCTCCTCAGAAAGTTTGCTCTCCCTTGGAGTTTTTGAATCTGAAGCAAATTCGAAGGTGGAGGAAAATTTATGATTGCCTGAACCTTACATGGGTCGAGACGAATCCTGTCTTTCGAGACTACAAAGCCAATTAAATGACCAGAACTGACACAGAACACACATTTGTGTGGATTGAGTCGTATTTTGTAGTGTCGGCAACGTAGAAATATCGCTCTTAAATGTTGCGGATGATCAGTCCGCTTTTGCGAATGAGTCGGAAGGTCGTCGAGGTACGGTTGAACGATGTTTTTGATGTCATGGAAGGCATAATTCATTGCCCTCTGAAATGTTGCCCCTGCGTTCTTTAAACCAAAGGGTAATTTTTGATATGCGAATGTGCCCCACGGACAAATAAATGCAGTCTTTGACTGGTCCTGCGGGCAGATATTTATTTGATTATACCCGGATAATCCATCCATAAATGAAAAGATTTCACATCCAGCGCATTCATCAATTATCTCGTCGATGAAGGGTGTAGGGTAGTTGTCTTTTGGACAAGCTTGATTTACATCCCTATAATCGATGCACACTCTAATTGTTCCTTGTTTTTTCATAACAGGGACAATATTTGATACCCAATCGGTTAGAGGAACCGGGTAAATGAAACCAGCATGGAGAAGTTTTTCAACTTTTGCCTTGATGGCAGCGGCTTTCTTGGGGTGCACCTGCCGTAGCCATTGTCGTACTAGTTTGACATCTGGATACATCTTGATTTCATGTTCAACGATACTCGAGTCAATGCCTGGCATTTCATTATATGACCAAGCAAAGACATCTCTGAATTCGTGAAAAAGAGCATTATATATTTCCAGTTCTGAAGGAGAACAACATTTGACAACATAAATATTCTCTACAACATCTATTTTGGTCGAGATATTTATGGCAATAGTCTCTTCAATGTTGGACAAGTTTCGCTCGGAATCCACCGTGTTTACAGTATTTGATAGAAAATAAAAAACTGAAGGATGATAAAGGTCATCAGGAGTATTTTCTTCACAATCCAGAAGAAGGGAACGATGGTGGTAATCTTCCCACAGTGCCCCTTCAATTACCATTGATTGAACAATTCCTTCGTCGGTGACATGCACTCACGACAAAGGATCTGAAGGGGTGTCATATTCCTTAGACCTGTCTATCCAAACGCTTGATGAGTGTTGATTTGGGTTTGCCTCCCATGCTAGGAACATTGATTGCTACAATATTTCTATTGGGCTTGGAGGCAATACCTGCTCATGATCCATGTTGATATCGTTTTCTGAGATCTTTTTAATTGAAGATATCATATTGCAGGTTCCTACCGACGCTACTTCCGCCAAATTGATTAGAGGTGGAAGGGAAAAAGTTCCCATTAATATAGGGTATTTTAGTAGGCCTACTCTGATATTTTGAAGCGAATGGGGGCTTCCATGGATCATTGGAATCCTTCCAGTAACTTGAGAACCATTGGGGAGGAAGTTTTGTTGATCGACGATTGTAATCCCTCCTTGAAAGGGAAATGCAATCTTCCTAAAATAGGTCGACACAACAGCAGCCATAGCACATATCCATGGTATTCCCAGTAGGATGTTGTAATCAAGGTTTCCTTCGATTACTTCAACATCTATTTCTACTATTTTCCCTCCTAGTTCAACCTTCAAGTTACTTAGAACACCATATGGGGTATATGTTCGTCCGTCAAATTCTTTTAATGTCGTCGAAGATCGCGACAAGGTTGGAGATCCTAAAGCTTTCCAGCAACTCATTGACATAATACATGTAGATGCCCCCTCATCAATAATTGTTCGATGAACAGTTTTGTTGAGGGCTTTCAGTTGAACGAGGAAAGCTAGTTGAGCTGGTAACTGAGGATTGTATCCTTTATGATCAAAGGATACAAGATTGGAATCCTTTGGGTCTATCCCACCGATGGCTGATAATAAAGCCTATTTTTGGGATGGACAATTTTGCAGTACCTCAAGTGTCGACATAGCGGATGGCGATTGGGAAAAATCTTCCACTATATTATAATGATGTGTTGCTCTAGCATGAGGATTAAACGTAGACTCGTGTACTACTCCCTTTGGCAGTTTTATTGTCAACTCAGGAATGATGGGCGGCGCAACTTCTGTCGAAGTTGTTGTCGAACTACTAGGTTGGTATTTATCCTTGTTGTTCGACAGCTGTGGATTCTCGTAATCTTTTTTCCTTGTCGATATCAAAGCATCATTTTGCCGTTTGGAAACCGACAACATCAGCACTTGAGACGGGGAAGCATTTCCACTATCAACCAGATTTGTTCCAGGGTTCATAAACGGATCAGTTAATACTGCTGAGGTCTTTGTACTCTTGAATAATTTTTTAAGCTCAGCTTGGA
The DNA here is from genome assembly GCA_031772625.1 of Pinus tabuliformis. Lineage (NCBI taxonomy): Eukaryota > Viridiplantae > Streptophyta > Pinopsida > Pinales > Pinaceae > Pinus > Pinus tabuliformis. The sequence goes on from CM062811.1 coordinate 415,566,592, forward strand.
CAATCTGATGTCCAATGATCCTCATTGCATATAAAGCATGGATGATTTGATTTCCTATTTCCAGAAGGGTTTCTAGAAGATTTTTCAGGTGATGATTCCTCCTGTTTCTTCTTCTTCCCTTTGCTTTTCTTCTTGCCCCCTGGTTGCTTGGTTTCTTTGCCTTTATCTGTCGAGCCGGCATTTACTTCCGAGGCAAGAAGTTCTTCTTTTTCATTTTGAATGGAAATCTTACGGGCCTTTTTAGATGTAGCCTTTGTCGATTTCGTGTCTGTTGTGCCAATCACGCCATCGTCGGCATGAGAGTCATTGTTTGATTTAGGAGGAGGAGGGACTGAGAATTCTGGTCTAGGAGCGTCAGGTATTTTATCGTAGAGCGTGCCAGACTGAGTGTAAATCAAGTCCAAATATTGTGCACGAGCGATAACTTTCTCTTCGGTGACGACCCCCCCTTTTGCCACATCTTCCGTTATGGAAGGCAATAATGACTTAATAAACCATTCAGCTAAAAGTTGATCAGGAACATGCATTTTTACCATTCTATGATGACGTCGCCACTCATGTATATGATCAGATATGTGAGTGGCCGTTGTTTGTTTGAAATTGATAAGAAGTTCTGTTCCCATTTCGTACCTTATTGGTAACTGAAAATGGGTTAAAAAGGTTGTGGCTAGGGTACTGAAGTTGTCAAATGAAGCTTTGGGCAATTCGATATACCATTTTGTTGCTGGACCAGTTAACGTCCTCTCAAAAAGGCGAAGCCTAATCGAATCATCGTTTAGGTGTTTGATGAACACCACAAATTAAATGTCATCACATGATTCGACGGATCTTCACCCGGATTTCCATTAAATTTAGGAATATCTGATGGAAGTTTATGCGGAATCCCTGGCCACCAAGGGGCGTAAGCGATTGGATCGTTTGTTAACCGATTTAAATCAGGTAACTCTAAAGTTGCCACGAAGGGTAACTGTTGATTCAGGTTAGGTGAAGCATACCCAGGATAAGATGGGATCGCCTGAGCAGTTGGTCTTTGCATACCAGCATAATGCATTTGATGCTGGTAACTTTGATAAGGTTGGTGGGCATGACCATTGTAGAATGGTTGATTTTGACCGTTTTTAATATACGGCTGCCCACTATTTGCAAATATTTGTTGCTCAGAACCTTGGTATACTTGTTGGAACTGCGGTTGTTGGTATTGCACTAGCCATGGTTGTGAAGCCATGTGTTGTTGCCCGATACTAACTGTTTGGCCAAGATGAGGGGTAATTGTACCCATTTGAACCTGTGTAATTCCACCAGTCGGCGATTGTGGTTGAGTTGTAGGGTCAAGAGGCTGTTGCATTACAACTTGAGAAACCTGAGGTTGGCATACAACAGGCAGCGCTTGTACTTGCGACACCGTCACAATAGCTGGCGTAGTTGGTATATTTGACATAGGTAAACGTTGTTGCATCGAATATACAACTCTTGGTTGTTGAGGTAGTATTGGTACCCAACCGCTTGACGTAATTCCAGTATAACCCGAATTTTGTTGTGAACTCCCGTATGGCTGTCCTCCCGGAGGGGACAATGAAAGGATATACTGCCCCCCATACGACGGTAATCTGGTACTTAAGGGAATGGTTTTCCCTTGAGGAACAGACTGCCCAAATTGACCTCCAAATGGATCAATTTGTTGAGACTCAACATAAGAGTTTCCGATACTATTCTGGATGAACAAACAGGAATGGACCATACCATCGAAATAGCCCCTGAGTGGGTTCCTTCTAGCGATTGAGAGCTAGTTGGGACGGATGGTATACCGGAGAACATTGTTGGAGTGATAATAGGAAGTTCTGTCGTCGCTGTGTCAGACGACATAGTCCTAGATGTTGACGGTTGTTTAGACATTTCTAGTCTATCCAAAAGATACCTAGCGATTCTATAGGAGCTTCCATTGGCGGTAAACTAATTTCTGATGAAGAAGGATACAGAGTGATCCCAACTCCAAATTGCGATGGAGTACTAGATGGAGGATCCTCCACAATCTCTTCTATAGCAATCAGACCAAGTGGAAGAGGTAGACCGTCAGGTCCATAGAATATTTCTGGTGCCGAAGAAGGTATAGAATCTGCAGCGATAGATGTTTGGGGAACAACACTCTCCGAACCGGCTGTGGATGGAATTGGTTCAATGATACAAGTGTTTACCCTCATAGTAGGATCAGTACTACTATCCTTCGGTGGTTGTTGAACTTCTTCTGTAAAGGCAGGGATACCAGAAATGTTTGGAGTAACCGGAGTCTCTGATGTTGTTGGAACACTTGTTCTAACTTTACCAGGAGATTTGGAACCGGTTAAACGAGTTCGCTTTGTCCGTAATAGTTTTGATTTCGAAGACAAAGACGGTTGACTCGTAAGCCTCCGCGAACGACGGGGTTTCAATTGACTTTCTTCCACGATTGCGGATTACTCGATCAACTAAAAATCAAGGGGAAGTATGTTTCTGAATTAGATGAATTTTAGACGCTTTGACACAACTTGTTTTTTCAATTTTTAAGAGTCGAGAAAAAACAAAAAATGACTCTAGTCGCCTTCGATTTTTAATGAGCCTGAAGTGACAAGTGCTCATATGGACCTTTTCTGTTAAGGAGTCTGAAAAGGAACGAAAGGGACTGCTCTGGAAATCTAGGCAGAGGGATTACCAAACCAATCGCAAAACTGCAGAATACTTTTTACGGTACGGCAGTCAATCTTCCCGAATGTTGTGTTCAGTGCATTGCAATCGATACGGCGGCAGACACAGCTTCCTATGGATAAAGGATTAAGCCTATTGTGGTCTCCCAAAATATACTTGACGGTACGTGGGAGCACAAGTCCGTACTGGCACTTATCATCTCAAAGTGGAGGAATCACCCAACCATCAGTGAGAACAACAGTTACCAGGCTTTACGATGCCGGAATACGTCTCTAGCCTAGACTTCTAGATGTTGTGTGTTAGGTTCCAAAGCGTTCTTAGATTCATTAAATTTATTTTATAGTTGATCTTGCTTAAGAAATTTTCCTTTCAGGTTCACCGCGTGATGTAGATGTAAAATTCCTAAAATGCAATCTAAGATGATAAACAGTCTTTTATCTTCTTTGTGCAATGAAAATCCTAGCTACTAAGGAAATAAAGACAGAATTCTTTCAACAAAGAGCAAAGATCACACACTATATGCACTGTCCTAAATCAAACCAATCAAACAGTCTAAATGCAAATGCACATGCATGTATTTGTTTTCAGCCTTTTTAATATGTGAATGATAAAAAGAAAGCTAATGCGCAAATCTGAATTACTTTTCAAATGACAATTACTAACAAGTTCCTTTTCAAAATCAAAAATCAAGACAATCACAACACTTTGCGATTTGGAAATGAATACTTGCTTTCGACACTAGAAAAACTAAAAATTCAGACCAAATACAATAGTAACAGGGTAATCGACTATCAAGAGCAACCAAACTCTCTCCTATGACTGAAAACGACACTTGCGACACTTTCAAATCAAGAAACGACAGTACAATTACGTTACTTTTTTGCAAATGAGAACTGAAAATGACTCAACAAATACACAAAAACATTTACAGTTCTTTGCACAATGGAGGCGGAATATCAGTAAGGAAAGGGGTTTCAAACAGAGGTATACTGATTAGAGGCAGAAAAACTCATGAATAGAACTAAAAAGAATGAACAGAAACCAACATTCAGGAACAATGTCTAGTCTGATCAGCGCACCTGTAACACAATGAATTTGAAATGCAGCGCACCTACTACACTCGGGAAGTGCGCTGAAGTTCAGATTCACAGAACAGAGACTGTGCTGGGCCAGGGACGAGACTTTGTTTGGGTTCCGGGTCACAGTTTGCAGTTCAGTTCAGGGATTTTGGCCGAGAAAATGGTAATCAGTAAATCAACAACAGGGGTAGATCTAAGGAGGTTACTAGAGCCACCACAAAGGGCAATTAGAGAGTTTGTAAATCAGTGGTTTAATTCATAAAAAAAACCCGGAGATTGACTGAAGCGGCATTTATCTACTTTGCATTTGCATAGCAAATGCAGTTCGAAAGCTACCTAGCTCGACTTCAGGCTCCGTCTGTAAGTTTATAAAGTAAACAACAAGGTAGATAAACAAACAACCTAGTCGCTCCCTAGTGGAGTCGCCATTTTGTTACGGGGAAAAGTGTCTATACAGAACTGCTTATCCCACTAAGGTGTGGTAGCTACATTAGAAACAAACAAAGTAAAGCTAATTTCATTTTTCCTTTATGAAAGATAGATGAGAGAAGAATAGAGGAGACCAACCTCTGTCTTGCACTTGGCTCCTAGTTCGATTCCTCTCTCTTCTGATAGTCCTTTACCACTTGCTTCCTTGTACACCCAGCTTCATAGAGTACCTGTAGAATCAAAGTAGCATAACACTATACAAGAACATGGATATATTATCATAAACAATCTAGGATCAGATGTAAATTGACCATACAAATGCATAAAACATAAACGACACAAGAGTATGGAGGAAAACTTGAATAGCTTTTATTGATAATCAAGAAAGAGCCAAGGGAGTTACAACCAGTTGTTCTGACCCAGCATCATCCTCTCAGCAAGTAAGCCCTTCTTCACCTCATACAAAGCTTAGATAACCCAACACTATGATGTTGCCTCAAGAAACTAAAAGCAATTCCTTACAAGATGAAAAATTCCAGTCTCTGGATCTCTGGGATAAGGGATCCATATATAGATATCTGTAAGGGAGATGAGTCAGCTTGTGATTTGATTAGTGTCTTCCCTCTGATAGTTCTTGCTTCCACTTGGATATTGATGATCTCTTACTCATCCTTGGTCAAATTCAGAGAGGCAAGTGTCACAGGAGAAGTTTCTGGAAGATTCCATGCCTCTCCACCTCGCGCATTGACACTGCCATTTGTCACTTCTCGCCCATCGCACCCCATAGAAGGGATTTTTGAAATGCAACGCACCCACAAAGTGTACTTAGGTGAGATGCAATGCACTTTTCCTATGGAGCAGGTGAAATGATCCTGTTTTGACCAGTTCTGAGCAGTTTTTCATGGAGAACTTCTGGGAGAAGTTGTAATCAGTTGACCTTGTTCCTTTAGGGGTTAGAACAACACTTTTAGGGACTTAGGAGCCCTTGGTTTATGGACATTTTATGCTTGGGTTTTCAGTGCCCAAAAATGTCTATAACACTTGCTGATAAGGTTTCATGGTTGAATTATACGAAGTACTTGGCATATTTGGGTAAGGCGCATAGAATTGGGTTTAGGGTTGATAAACATTGGCATAGGGGTTTGTCCTCTAATTATGGTTCCAAGGAGTGTTTTGTGGTTGCAAAGTAGCCCAAATAGGGTAAGGTGTTTGGAAGTTCCAAGGCTAAGTCTGACCATAACCTTGAGAATTTGGATCTGGAAACACATTCTGACTCTGGCCTCTCCAGATGGGCTTTTTGGTGGCTTGAGATTGGTCAATGGTTTTAGTATTCCCTTTGTAGATAGCCTATAAGCCAGGAAGTCATGGGAACTTCTCGGTTACATGTTCAAGAGTAAAAATTCCACAAATCTCAATGGCATTTAGAGGGCATTCCCTGTCTTGATGTTTGCGCCTACACATAGAACAAAAGACTGCCATGGATGCTTTTTCGGCCTCTTGTTTTTGTTTGATTTTCGTAGTGTCTATTTGGTCACTAATTGTGTTGAGTATGTTAGTTTTAAATTTTTCTAATAAGTTTCCCAGTTCAACTCTCGTAACAGCATTAGCCACAATTTTCTTTAACACATAGTCTCTAGAATTATCTTTAAGTTCGCGAAGCTTTTTGCCTGCTTTAGCTTGGCTCCTAGAATAGGTACAACAAAGCTCGACTACTTCAAAAAATGGCTTCTTATAGATGTCCACACTACTAAGAAGGTTTAATGTTCCAATGTATTCATCCCTCAGCCCTTTTAGGAACACAATTTTGATAGTCTTTTCGTCTAAGTTTGACCCACGAGATTTGTGAAAATTATATAGGAATCATTCAAGATACTCCTCTAGGTTTTCGTCTTTTGTTTGTTTCATCCTAAGGATATCGTTGATGTCCCTACTCTTACAAAAATCTTGATACTTTTTAAAGAAGGTTGATTTCATGTCATCCCACGAGTATATAGTGTGTTCCCCTAGACTCATGAACCATCTAAGGGCTGCATCTTTTAAAGTGGTGGGAAACAATTTAATTTTATGTGCATCCTCATAGTAATTATAACTGCAACATAAAATATTGAATTCAAAAATAAATGCATTGAGATCTTCAGATGATTTACTGTAGAATAATGGAAGAGAAGCCATTGGGATGTTTTTCATGTTGATGTTGCAAGTCACATCTAGGATAGGGAATCTGAAGGTAGTCTCCTCATCATCTTCCTCTGGTCCTCCCCTTGGTCCTTCCAGGTTGCTTCCTCCAAAGAAGTTAACATTACGTTGAGGGCCTTCTCCCTCTCCATGGTGTTCTTCATTGTTTCTATTCTCCCTGTCTTGGTGGTCCATATCTGTGACAGACACTTGAAGAGGTTTGTTGATTATAGTGTGAACAGGAGGTACTAGAACACGGTTGATGTTGGTTGATTGCTTTTCTACGTTATCTTGCAACTCTATTTGTTCTTTTGTCTTGATCCCTTCAGCGTTATCAAATACAACCTGTTGAATGGTCTTTTCTCCTTGATCTAAGAATTATCGATCCGAAACCAGGTTGGTATCAACACTTCCTCATTCTTGTCTTAGTCCTGCATATCTATTAGTAGTATTAATAAGAGGTATATTAACTGATCCAAAGGTTGCAGGAAATTTAGAACTGGAAATAAATATACCCTTACTATCTCTAGGTCTACTCGTACTCCTATGCATAAAGATAAAGGAAATAGAGAATCAAGAACAAGCAGTGATCGGTCAGACTTTGGAGCAACCCCACAAAAGTGGATGCGTGGCTCTTCACTCACACCTTACCGTACACTCTCTTCCCTTTGACAGTCCTCCAAGATCCTAAAACTCTAATAATAATAGTTACCTGAACAAGAAATTACAACTTCCTCGACAACAGCGCCAAAATGTTGAGAGATTTAATGGGTGTATTAATTATCCTACATCTATATGTCAATTTGGGCTTGTAAACACGATTTGTACTGCACTTTCTAAATTCAATTCTTGGTCAGAGTTCTAATGGTTTCCTTTATAAAATTATTTAGCTGAATCTAGCACATAATTCATCAAATTCTAGCAAAGCATTATCAATAATCAAATTTTAACCTTGAAATTTTTAATGAATCTATATTTTAAAACTATTATACTTAAATGAAATCCCACTCAAAATCATGAGGTATATACTAAGAAAAAAGTTTTGATCCAAATACTTCATCAAATAACTCAAATCCCATGAAAACCATAAGAAACCCTAATCCTGTTACGTATGTGCTACTCTTGAATGAAAAGGTGCAAATTCTAATCTACTTCAAGCATGTTCAAAAGGCAAGTAGACTTGAAACTAGACTTTTCAAAGGTAGCTTCAAATCCTTAGGACTCTGTGATAAGCTTCACTCTTGGGCGCAACTCAGAAGAATTTCCAACTAAAAACCTATTTCAATCATCTTGCTTGTTTGACTAAGGACAAATCCAAATCCTATGTCTGAAATTAAGAGGACACAATCACTTTCAATTTTCTATCAAACCCTCACTTAACAAAATACAATCTCTAGCATTCAACCATCATGGAAGAAAAACTTAACTAAATGAAATACCAGCTCTCCTTATCAAACCAATGAAAGCTTGTCTTCAAACTGATAAACTTATGTCACTTCAAACCTATACTTTGTTTCGAAATGATAGAAATTTGAGTTAAAAGTAATCTTCTGCCTGATCCAATCAATCAAAGAGAGAAGCAATCCTCCAGTAACTAACTATTCTTCAAATCTGTTCTAGAAATCAATTCTTAATGCATGCTCTAGTTGTTTGCAAGTTATGAATGGAAAATAGAGAGTGGAATTAACAATCTCAGCAACTCAATTATCCCAATTGTTATAAAACCAAGTTCAATTGATAGTCCTAGGATTTTTATGTTAAGTTTCGATGGTCTTATGAGATCGATCAATCGATACTCCACATTGTGAATTCTAATTATTTTGCTGCATAAACCTTACACACAACATTTAGTATTCCTTGAGCTCAGAGAAGTATTGGTAATCAGGATTTTATGGAGGAATTGAGATGATCATTGCATAATTCACTTAGAGAGGCATGCGTACATGCTTGTGATTTGGACTATGCCTACGATTGGGCAATGTTTTTGTGAAATCAAGAGATGGGACAGTCACGCCGAGGTTAAGAAAGGCATTTTAGATCAGAAGCAAAGAATCAAAGCTATCAACATGTTGGGTCGTGGACAGAGGTCATTCACCGTTAATTCGTTTTTAAAAATAGAGAGTGCCTAAAAGGAAATCAAAGGAACATGTTTTTGTTGAGATCAATATTGTAGTGAATGTGCAATCCAATCAACTTTAAATTCTAATGAATCTACTCATTTGCCATATAACCAAATCCAATCTTATGAAAACTAGCTCACTCAGAGACCAAAGAAAGATATGCCAGAATGCTAGAACATTGTTATGTAAACAAAATGAATTCAGAAGATCTGGAAACACATTAACACAATCAATCAAACATCGGAAATTAGATTAAAATTATTTTCAGAACAATTCAGAGAAATGAATTAAAACTTAAAGCAATCAAATCGACTACTAGCTACAGAATTAAATTGACCAGTGGTGGTGGGCCCTTGCCACTACCAAGTATGAAACTTATAGTAAAATGGAGAGAATCAGATGACTATATCAAACATTTATAGCTCTTGAAAACACAATTTCTCCTTCAACACAAGACCAAAGCAAAGATAATATCCATTGATAAAATCTTCATAGAAAAATAACAAAAGAGTTTTAAATTCTTCAGTATGTATGCATGTATCTCCCCTCTACATTGTTTCTACAAGATTTATAATCTAGTTTACATATTACAATTAGTAAAAAATAGATCGTGGAGATGCCAATCGGATTTCCATTCTATTCCAGGCTTCGCAACCAACAGTTTTCCATACAAGTTCTAAATGATAAGATTGAATTATGTTGTGGAAGCTAAAAGGTGGCTATGCATAAGAAGCATCGATCTTCCTCGTTTAATTCGATGAGGTCACGTTGACTATTATGCTCATCCTTAAGTTCAAATCTTCAAGTGTAGTTTCATAGAGTGCAATTCTGGATTTCTTCCTTGAGTATAGTTCCTTCTTCGAGTGCAAAATTCTCTTTTGATGCAGAAGTCTTGGGTCCCTGTGAGAGCAACCTTCACATCTATCACCCATAATGATTAGTAAACAAACAAGCACACATTCAACTACCTAATATTGATCATCAAAATAGCTAAAACAACACCATTTGTAATGTTTTTACCTTGGATGGGAATTGGGTATAGTCCAAGCACAAGGAGGTCAAAATGACATGAAAAGAGTTCAACTGTAGGTAAAAACAGGGCAAAAAGTAGTCTGAAAATTGTATGAGCAGAGACAAAAGCAAGGTCCAACATGAATCCTGCTCTAACACCATGTAGAAATTAGGTTGTATATTTGCAATTTCTCATGAAGTTTTAATCAAAATCACAAGACATAAACCTACTCTATTTCTTTATGGAAGTTAATTCACAATTTGCAACAAAAATCTCAAACATGCAATAAGAAATCACACACTTGAAAATAGTACTTTTCCCGAGGAAAGGAAACTGCTAAAAACCCCAATTCCTGCTTGCATTAATCTAATGAATAGAGATGTATTACAATTGCTTTACTCAACTGAGCACAACCTACAAGTGAATAACCTATCTCTCTACTCATTGAGAAGCTCTGACCCAGGCTTAGTCATTTTCTGCCTCATCTTGAACCCCTATTTTCTTGCACTATTCCTGAGGAAATCGGTCCCTATTATTTAGGAATTTCTTCCAAAATTCTTGCGCAATTCCTCAAGGTTGATCACCTGACCAATACAATAGCTATACACTCAATCTAGTATATAATTAATTGTACACTACCTTGGAAACTCCACCACAACTGGGAAAATCATATAATTTTCATGCATAAGCTAATTATTAGTTGATTGATAATTTAACTAGATGATTTCTAAGTTAGATTGATGTCCCACTACTTAACTAACCACCAACTAGTCTACTAACAGTTAAAACTAGTTTAACTTATTACAACTGAGATTAATTCAACCTAGGCTCCTAAAATTTAGGAATCACTACATACAACTGAACGTCATTCCCTTAACTCAAATTAACTAAGATAGACTCCTATAAAATAGGAATCAGCACATCCAAACTGAACTTCAACTTATTAACTCGAATTGAGTGTTCTTAACTGAGTAACAAGAGCCATGTCATGTCACTTAACTCCTCCAAGTTGTCTATTGATGTGGAGTTTCAAATTTTCTCAATTTAATCAAGGAAAAATTAAATTGAGACTTTCTTGCTAAATTTTTCAATAGAAAATAATTTTGGGAGGCTTTCTAGTTGAGTATTGCAAATGTTATTCAATGTATGGCATGTAATAAATGTTCCTAGTGGAGGAAATTACTCAACTCTCCATGAAATTCGATTATCCTTGAAGTGGGTAAGTGCTTATATGTAGTACCTAAGGCATCAATTTTAATTCTCCTTAGAGGTGATTTAACTCATCTTTAACATCCTAAGACTCCACATGCCAAAAGTACAAGGCGCTGATCCAAGTCCTTGGTGGTCATCTCCATTTTTCATCCATAATTTTTTCCTCTTAAATTTCAGTCCTTTTAAGGCTAGGAAAAAAATCTAGCGCTTATAGCGAAATTTTAGGGAGGATAATTTTGTAGAATTCCAGAGCCTAAACATAAATCTTAGGTTATAGGATACCTATGCTCCAATTTTCATGGACATCCACTCGAGTTTAAGCCATAAAATCTTTTGCCCTAGGTGTTGCTCCAATAGGGAAACCCTAGTTTCTTCTCCCTAAACTTGAGGACTTCCTTGAAGGTTGTATGAGCTTAGTACTTGTTGAAGTACATCATAAGAATTATTTTATCTCGATTCTTGACCTTGTGAATACCTATTACCATCGAAAAGCCTCAACATCCTAGGCCTTGTGCCTTCTTTTCTAGGGCTTTTTTTAGAGAAATTTGTTTCTTTGAAGCCTTGTACCTTAATTGAGCCTCTCTTCCGAATGAGATCTAGCTACATCACCTTGTATCTTCAACCCTATAATATCTATTATAGGTGATCATAATCATACTAGGACTCCTCCCATCGATTAAATTCCCTAAAGAGCAGGGGACCTTGGTTGTGGTGACAGTGGGCCATAGTCCCATTGTCAGCACTTAGTCTAACTCTTTGTCTTGTAGGGTTTCCCTCTCCAAGGCCTGCTAGATTTTGTGGTAACATTTACTATTTGAATGATTGAAATGGATGGCATATATATTTAGAGATGTCCTAAAATGGTTGACTCCTATGCTTAGGTGAAACTTTGGGTTCATTAGCCCCATTCTAGGAGAGATATTTCTCTTTGGTGTAGAGAATGAAAGTGGATAGAGTGTGAGTAGAAAGTGAATAAAAATATAATTGGAGCCTAAGGAAGAGATATATAATGGATTCATGGGACATAAATTGGACATATATGAACGCATTAAATAGCACTATAGGGAGAGGCTACTAAAGGAATATGTAGTAGAGAAGGAGGTCATATCCTTGCATTGTGTTTTGTTAAATTTAACTAGGGCATGGCTACAATAGCTTTATTATACATTTTTAACAGATTCAAACAATCACCATTAGAATTATATTACAAGTAACATTTACTTCATCAAACAATATAAGAAAACTCGTTCAGTATGCATGAAAGAGCGGTAGAAGAATCACAGTAGAAATAAACAAGAAAACATGAGACAAGAGGCACATAAATTAGGCCTGGGGCCAGGAAAAAAAACCACAATAGGAAAACCCAAAAATTATTCCATATGGGGGAGAGAGAGAGAGAGAGAGAGTTTCAAGATGCATCAGTACATCAAGACATCCATAGCAAGATAATATCCAAACTAGTAACCCAAAACAAGTGAGATCCCAAGAAAAATCCCAAGCCTTTCTTACATCATATTTCGACCTCCTTCTTTTGCTCCCAACTGGTTGGATCATAGCTCAATGAGATAGATATCAATGTCTAAAATGAGGGATATATTTACCCTTTATATAGATTTCCAAAGGTGTCAAATGGGTGCCTCTTGAGGGGCCATCCGACCTAAAAATATTTGAGGTCGACTTGAATAATTTTGGAGGGAAACCATAAATTTAAATTTGTTAATTTTATTTTATTTTCTTTCTTTTATTTTTCATCGATAAAAATTTTTACCTTGGCTAAAAATTTTAACAATCCCTCTTAGTAGAGGAGGTATTTTCACTCTTTTTTATCATAAGGAAAGTAGAGAGCATCACAATCCAATTTCAATGCTCCTTCTCAGCTAGGGAGGTTTTCTTCTGGTTGCTCCATAGATCTCATCTTGACTGAACAATGATGCCTTGATCCTCAATGGATGATAGGGGAAATCAATTTACCATAACCAAGTCCATGGAAATTACATTTGACCTTGATAAATATCACACATGGTCTCCAAGTCAAGCTCCATGACCTAAAAGAGTATATCATAGATCTCATCTCAGATGTACATGTCTTAACATAAAGAAAGTTGATAGTTGCATCATTATCTCATCTCCTTTCATCTTGGAAAAATGATCCACAATGAAAATAGGGGATATCGATTTACCACAACTAAGTCCATGGAAATCATAAATGACCTTGGTAAAGAACATATATACCCTATATCCACTAATTGACCCTCACCCAACTTGATCCTCAGTAATTAAGTGGTATAACATTTACATCCAATATTTATGGGGATCAATTTACCTTAACCAATTCCATGGTATTTGTGTTTGACTTTGTTAAATATCACATGCACCTAAGTCTCCTGATCCACTGGCTAAATGGGTGGAAATCCCGACAAGATTAACCAAGTATGTGGACCTTGGATAATAAACACACAAGGTAACTTTTGGATAGAATTCATATTGGGGCATGTAATCATCCAACTCCATGTCTCTAAGGAGTACCCTCACACCGGCGAGCCTCATTGCTTTATCTCGCCTCACCAATTCCATGGCTAGTCAAAAGACTAGGGGAGAGCATATGCTCAATGTTCTTGATCAATAGTGTTCCCTCTCAAGGAGGAATACATTCTCCTACACACAATATTATCTCTAAAGAATAAGAACTTCTCTTTGGGAAATTGCTTGGTGATAATGTCTACAATCTGCTCAACTATTGAAGCCTCACTGCTTCAGTTTTGCAACAATTCATTGTTAGAGCCTTACTACTCCCTTTGTGCCAATGCTACATTAGTGGAACCATGTCTAAAAATATTGTGGATATATTTTGAATCCAAACTACTCGATATTCATACCTACAGGCTACAATATGATCGGCCACTATTAGACTAAGTGTAATGGAATTTTTCTACCAGCTCATCTAGGAAATCAACAAAAGAGCCATACTAAAGCAACACCTCAAAGTGTTCTCTATTCACAACACTCTTAGTTTATTTGGCATCGGCATATCTCTTCAGTCACAACATATCACGGTCATATTTGGCACATGATTAAACATCTTTGCAAAGAGCTTCCGCAGCCACACTGCCTCACAACTAGCCATATTATTTGTAATGTACTCAATCATGTTTTTACATATCTTTACTTCCTTCTGTATCCAAGAAATCATAAACATCAACAAATCAATAGTACAATATCTCATTATTCATTTAGCTTCAGCTGGGATTTCTCATGAAATAAAACAATCCAACAGATAACAAGTGGCTTCTCACATAAGCAAATATTAACTCCCTACTTATCAATAGAAAAAGTGTTCCATAGATGAATCCAAGAGAAAACATCAAAAACCATAGTTGAATCCAACATACAATAAGAAGCTTCTCACAAAAACAAATTTCAGAGACCATCTCATCGGTGGAAGATCAAATAGATCAACAACTAACTTCACAAAATAGTTGCATTTCTAGCTTCAAACATGTTGCATGCAACAGTTCCATCCAAGTCATTCAGACCAATAAAACACCTAGAATTCATATGGTTCAGATAGAGTCAGTAATGTAGAATCTATCAATTCATCAACAAAGACTCGCAGCTTCTGCAAATTTTCATCAAATGTCCTTGGATTCACAGTCCATTATGTCAGGATCAAGTTCACGCCACACTTTCAATCTCATGAACCGTTAGGTCCCTGTACTATTATTGTAACCCGTTATTGTTATTAGTGCAGCCCCCTTATTGTATTATTGTGCCCATATAGTCCCCATGTTATTATTATTCCCCATAGAAGGCCACTATTTTTATTGTTGTGCCCCTACAATATTATTGTTATGTAGGTTCTGATTGTATTGGGACCCCTTAGACTCCTATATATAGAAAGGAGGTCTTGTCATTTGTATCACCCAAGAATTGTTCATTTGTGTAATGTAAAGGAGGTTTCCCCTCGAAGAGGCTGATTTTTAATTTGTTGATCTATCTTTTCTATCTTTTTGTGAGCTAGTTTCATAACATTTGGTATCAGAGCTTTGGATTCTAGGGATTCGCTGCTCCAAATAGGCCATCGTGACATTTTTGTTGTAATGTTTTCTCTACGAAGTTTTAGAAGCTTTAAAAAAAACTCATTTGAGAAAAAATCTTTTTGAACCTCGGGTCCCAATTTCAGATATTGTGTTGCTATATTTTCAGAGATATGATCTGAGGAAGTTATGGTTTTTGCAAGCTCCAGAATTCCATCTCAAACAGTTCATCGTGGAATTTTTGCTATAATTTGTTTTCTATGAAGGATAAGACTCTAGAATTAAAACCCATTTGATATGAAATTCTGATGAAGATTGGGCCTAAATTTCATATCTTGTTTCACTATATTTTCGGATATATGGTCCAAGACATTTAGCTTTTTTGGCAAGCTCCCGAATTACATCCCAAATAGGTGACCTTGGGAAAATCATCATAACTTTCTCTCTGGGAATCAGATTATAATTTCATAAGAATTTATAGAAATAGGATAGACTATAATTCTTTGTGTACCATTTTTAGGTACGAAGGTCAAAACAGTGACACGTGGGACTTCGTACAAGTTCACTCTACTTAAAAAGTGTATAATCAAGTCATCCTGGGAGATTGGACATAACTCTTTCTTGGAGAATCCAATTTCGATCAGACTTGTGGCATTGGAAGGAGGATGCAGAGGGCTACTACAGATCCCAATTCCAGACCTTGGAGATCCTAACTTTCAAAGATACAACAAATTCAAGATCGAGATCCTAAAATCAAGAAAAACAATGACTCGAATCAAGAAAATAGAAACACCTAGTAATCAAAATTGGATGGATGATTTGAAGAATTCGATCGAAGCTGAGATAGATAGTTTAATCTATTCCATGGAAGCTAATATTGATGGTATGGAAGCATATTGGAATAAAGGCATGGAATATTTGAAGAAAGAAGATTTGAAGGAAGGTGGGAAAAAGTTGCTACAAGAAAGGCCTCCTAATGGCGAAAAGGTAGTAGAAGAAACTCATGATGAGAACAAAAGTAATGTTAATCATGATTTCATAGAATATAACGTTGGATTGAATACCTGAAATATTCCAAAGATAGATATGAGGAAGTTTGATGGCAAGGATCTCGTAACATGGATATTACAGATGGAGAAATATTTTGATTTACATAATGTGCAAAGCACACAAAAGGTATGTATTTCATCTTTATATTTAGAACCAAATCAGTTTGTATGGTATAGAGGGATCTATTCTCGTAAACAACTTGTCACCTAGTCAATTTTCATGGAGGAAATGATAGCACATTATGAGGATACAAAGAGCAACACCTTCTTTAGCCCATTGATAAATCTCAAACAAAAGGGTTCAATGGCAGAGCACATTGAGGACTTCCAAAAATTGAATATAAGGGTAAATGATATTCCAAAGAAGCATAGGATTGAGTCTTCATAGGGACTTTAAATGATAACATCCAACATGAGGTTTGCCTTTGGCAACCTGATTCATTGGAGAAGGCATATAGGTTGGTAAGAAAAATTGAAAGCAAAATTATGGCAACAAGCAAGCCTACCATTCATAACTATAAAGATGGAATTGGTGTTGCTCCTAGCCTTTCACCACCTACAAGGTTGACACCAAAACAATTGGAATAAAAAAGAGCAAAAGGGATTTGTTACAATTGTGATATAAAATACACTAAAGGTCATAAGTGTGCTGAGAATAAATTAATTTACATAGATGGAGAAAAGGAGCAAGAAAAGGAACAAGAAACGTCAAAAGAAGAGGATATACACCAGGAACCAATCCCAGAGAAAGAAGAAATGAATCTGACCATATCTTGTAATGCATTGACAGGAATTAACACTCCTCAAACTCTCAAGATAGAAGGGCATATCAAGAAGAAAAAGGTAATAGTGTTGATTGATTCGGGTAGTACCCATAATTTTATTCATTGTCAAATAGCCAAGGAATTGAATTGCTTCCTATATCCAGCACCAGAGTGTCAAGTAATGGTTGTAAATGGAGGAACCATAAATTTCTCTAGAAAGTGCCATAATATCAATTTATCCATGGGATAATATGTCTTGAATAGTCTAATTCTTTCCATTCCAATGGGTGGTGTAGATGTTGTATAATATTTGGGTAAGATAGCTTTAATTTTCAAGAACTTTTCTTGAAATGTTTTTGGGAAGGAAAGGAATTTGAATTAAGGGGTATCGCAAGGAATCTTGGAAACACAATCAGCTCTAACAGCATGAAAAAGCTTCTAAAGAAAGAACAATGGGACATAATTGCACAATTATGTTCACTAGAGGTTCTCACATCGAAATCATCTATTTCTCCAGATCTCCAAAATGTTTTGGATAATTATTCCAAGGTATTTGAGACTCCCAAAGGCCTCCCACCTATTCGTGATCATGATCATGCTATTCATTTGATTCTAGGAAGTGTTTCCCCAAACATCATTCCTTACAAATATCCATGTGCCCAAAAAAGAGTGAAATTGAACATATGGTTGCAGAAATGCTAAAGGTTGGTATAATTCAACCTATTCAAAGTTCTTTCTCTGCTCCAGTGGTATTGGTACACAAGAAGGATGGATCATTGCACATGTGTCTAGATTATAGGGAGCTCAACAAGCTTACTATTAAAGATAAATTTCCCATTCCTGTCATTGATGAATTATTGGATGAGTTACATGGAGCAATTTACTTTACCAAGTCGGATATTCGTTTAGGATATCATCAAATCAGAATGAAGGTTGAAGACATTCCAAAAAAAACATTTATAACTCATGAGGGTCATTATGAATTTTTGGTCATGCCTTTTGGCCTTACCAATGCACCTTCTACATTTCAAGGTTTGATGAATTCCATTTTCAAACCCTTCCTTAGAAAATTTGTGTTAGTATTTTTTTGATGATATACTAATCTACAACAAGTCTTGGAAGGATCATGTTCAACATGTTGACAGGGTGCTCAAATTATTGGAGGAGAAACAATTATATGCAAAAAGCTCCAAATGTTTCTTTGGAGTACAAGAGGTGGAATATTTGGGTACTCGGGTAGCTCATAGCTCATCTTATCATCCTCAATTATATGGGAAAACTGAGATAGTGAACAAATGTTTGGAAGGATATCTTCGTTGATTTGTATCTAATAAACAGACACAATGGGTCAAGTGGTTTCCTCTGACTGAATGGTGGTATAACACTTCCTTCCATACTGCAACAAAAATGATCCCATTTGTGGCACTTTATGGATATCATCCACCATCCATCACATCATCTTTAAAATAAAATTCTAAGGTTCAAGCAGTGGAAGATCACATCGAGCATCAACAACAAGTTCTCAAACTCTTAAAGGATAACCTCACTTTGGCGCAAAATAGAATGAAACAACAAGTAGATCAACATCGCAGCAAAAGAAGTTTTGATGTAGGTGATGGGTTATTTCTACGACTACAACCATACAAAAAAATGTCCCTCAAGCAAGCTAAGAAGGATAATAAATTATAACCAAAGTATTATGGTCCGTACAAGGTGTTACAAAAGATTGGTACTATGGCATACAAATTGGAGCTTCCTGCATCTTCCTGAGTACACCCAGTTTTCCATGTTTCATGCTTAAAGAAGGTTATAGGTGATAAGATCCCAATTCAAACAATATTTCCATAAATTGACAAGGAAGTAAAAATCATATTGTAATTGGAAGCAGTCACAAAAACAAGAAATCAACAGCTACGAAATCGATCAATTTTAGAGTATCTTGTCAAGTGGAAGAACTTACCTGTTGAAGATTCCACATGGGAGGATGAGAATCTTATATAGAAGCATCCAAAACTACTCAAGCATTGAGGACAACACTTTTTGAAGGAGAGGGGCATGTTAGGTCCCTATACTACTAGCGTAACCCCTTATTGTTATTAATGCAGCCCCCTTATTGTATTATTGTGCCCATATAGTCCCCATGTTATCATTATGCCCCATATAAGGCCCTTATTGTTATTGTTGTGCCCCTACAATATTATTGTTATGTAGGCTCTGATTGTATTGGGACCCCTTAGACTCCTATATATAGAAAGGAGGTGTTGTCATTTGTATCATCCAAGAATTGTTCATTTGTGTAATGTAAAGGAGGTTTCCCCCTCGAAGAGGCTGATTTTTAAGTCGTTGATCTATCTTTTCTATCTTTTTGTGAGATGGTTTCATAATATGAACAATCATATACCTCTTACACATAGCATGCTCATCTCCAGCAGATTCAGATTAGCAATGATTTTAAAACTTCTATCCATCTTCATCTTGGAAGTCACAACAAACTGCATTTCTTCATGAATAAAAAATAATGTTTGATCTTATCTGATCCCTCTAAGTTTAAAAACTCATCCAATCATGAGACTTCTTGTCTTCATTCTATCATCCTTCTTCATTTTCTGCCACCTCTCTAGCAGTCTTAAATATGCACCTGCAATCCTCACTAGGAGGCCATGGAAGAACAAATATAGCCAAGAAAGATATGCAGAGACAAGAGACTCATAATGAAACAATAATAGAAGTAATCAAAAATTACTTCTCTTGAAAGTGTGTCGGCTCCCTCTTGAACTTAGCCTTCATGGCTCCATTCAATATCGTTTAATTCATCAAGGATCTGAAGTCCACATTATTAAAGAATCAATTCTGTCTTGAATTATTCAATCTCATCATCAAAAGAAAAAAATATCCACATGACCATTAAAAGGGTCACATAATCAATGAATCATAGGTCTACATCATCATTCATATCATCAATGAGTCTACATTATCATCAAGAAATCCACATCATGGATTCCATATCATCATCAAGGATTTCACATCATATCATCAAGGAAGTCACATCATCAAATAAATTTATAGCATTAAGGAATCTATATCCTCGAGGATTCCATATCATCATCAAGGATTTCACATCACAGAATCATGGAGTACATATCGTAATTAAGGATTCTACATATTCATCGAGTTCACATATCATTATCAATAGGTCCACATTATTAGGAGATGCACATTAACAAGGAGTCCATAACAAAGATTCGACATCATTTTCAAGTCTACATCATCAATAAAAACCACCTCATCAAGAAGTCCATGTCATCAAGAAATCCACATTTTCTCATTCAAATCAACATCATCATTGACCACATCATTAGTAACGATATATAAGAAATTAAAGATACTTATCTAAGGTGAACATAACAACTCCATCTTAATTTTCAACCTTCTTGCATTCAAGCTATAAATCTTCTCAGATCTTCTAGAATCTAGGGTTTCAAGCAAAATAAATCAATCCACAGGCCGTGGGATTTCATTTTTCAACCCATTTTGTCTTGATATGCTTTTAAATTCAAACCCTAATGAATTTTCATCCTTATACAATGGTTTAACCCTAATAATTTTTAAAGGGTTAATAAACCTTGGATGTGTAATATTTTATGCATTTTCATCAAATCAAGGAACCATCAAAATCATCAACAGAAAATATTCTTTTGCAATAAATTTCATCAACCAGACCTTTATCCATATACTCAAGAAAATTCATTAGCCTTATGGACAAGGGTTTATCCTTTAATGGAAATGATCAGGCTGGCCAAAATAGTGCCACTGCACTTTTCTTATGAGTACATATACTTGAGGTATATCAATCACCAAATCAGTGCTTAATGCATCATTGTATTTTCCAACTTAGTCCAGCAATAGTCATTGCATATCTCAGAGTTGGATGATTAATTTAATTTGTACCTAATCCAAGGCAAGTTCAATTGCTCATACAATGTGTTTTACAGTTGCAGTGGTATTGACAAAGAGTGTGCATCATAACTTGTAACATGATCAACTATTGTTGGTAGAATATGGGATATGCCAAGCTTAGACCAAACCCATTCCTATCATGCCAATATTATTTACCACAAATATGCCATATGAAACTTGTAATTGGCATGCTTATCAAATTGTAACAAAGTCTCATCATATTACAAAATGATATTGAAACCCCTTACTAGGGTTTTACAGACCCAAAACATATTCCTTTGACCAAACCCTAGACTTGTGCAAATTTAAATTTTTCATTAATAATTTGATCGACTTTTTAAAAGCATATTTATCATATTTTTGCATTCCTACATTCTTGATCATTCTGGTTCTTAATATAGGTACCATATTTAGTCCTATCAAAAACTTATTGCAATGATCTTCATAGAAATTCTTATTGTGAAGATCATTTATGACTCTTCCTGAATTCAAATAGAGGAACACAACCTTAACAATAATCTTCAATTTGGAGAATGAGCTATTTGATTGCGCTAAAGGATTCATCCAGGTGGCACGTTCCTAGATCAAAGGAGAGTCATCTCCTTTGCTAATACATCAATTAGGTCGGCCCCATCTATAGTGCAAATTTAGATATGTATGTATCAAACTGGCTCAAAGCTCACATAGATAATATCTTGCATAACACATAAATCATCACAGGTGTGCAGTGAATCTCATAACTACTTCAAGGAAACTCATATTAAATACAGGAATACAGGACTCGCATACCTCGAATTAGTATAGGTTGCAAACCCTTTTGGATATATGCACAAAAAATTGATTACCCGTAGAGGGAGGTGATGGGCCTCCAAATCAGACATAAATTAAGGCTCATCTGACCATCCTTCAGCACATTAAACCTCTCTTTTTTGCATTAGATGACATATTTTTAGCTTCAATATGTTCATTAGGAAGGTTTAGAGATCTAGATATTTGTGCCTAATATTATTTTTTTTGTAGAATATTGTGATAATATTGGGCAGATTATGAAGATTTGGAGGATGATATAATCTAGGGAATTTATCCCTACTATAGGACGATCAAGCTTCAATAATAAATGAAAAAAATGTCATGAAATTATTGACAAATTCTTGAGCTCTAGGGATTGATAAAATCTAGCAATGTGTTCCCTGTCATTTAATGCAGATTCCTAGTGTTGAGAACCAGATCCATTATTTGCGGGAGTTTGGAGGGGAAAGCTTCCTCCTTTCAAGGAGAATGCTTCCTCATAATTTTTTATAAGTACCAATTCTAATTGGCCTCTAGAGGCATGTATTTTTTAGTCTTCTTGTGGAGAAAACTTGTTCCTTAGCAACTCCACTTTCATTTCTAGCAAAGGATGTACTTGGATTAATTCAAATAATGAAGTTTGGTGTCATTTTTAGCTTGTAAATCTTGGTTTCCTTCATAGGACTTTGATTTTCCTTGGGCTCGGTCATCCCATGAGCCTCAGATCCCTCTTGTATAACTTATTTGTGTCCTTTAAATGTATTATTCACTTGCATCTCTTATTTTTGCATTTACTACGCATGCTTCTTTTGTTGTAGGTTACATTGGTTAAATGATTGAATTGAGTTGTTTTTAGGTATTATTTACATATTCACAAGAATTATGAATCCTTAGAACATATTTTAAAAGTCATCTTCATCATTGAGCTACTTGTATTAGGTTACTAGTTCACGAATCTAGAATTTCTGGAAGTCCCTTGTAGCAAAATAGTAGTAATTTTCTGTTATTTTTAAGAATGTGTTAATGAGCTTAATTTGATTTTATTCCACTTTTATTCGGCCCATAAAAAAATTCAAGTTAATAACAAAATTCACCCCATAGTATTTTCACTTTATTTGATTAGGAATATGGTAGGTTAACTAGCTCACTAGTTTTTGAATTTCCAGTTTTTAAAGTAGTAATTTTTTGTTATTTTTTGACACGTGTTAACAGGGGTATTTTGGAGTGATTCCTAAGACATCCTAATTAATTAATAAATAAAATATTATCCAATTTGCATTTTATTTACTTTGTAATTCATCAAGTTATCTCATTCAGACTTAGTTTTTTAATTTCCTAGTTATGGATTGTAGATTAACTTTATTATTTCCAATAAATTTTCAATTATATTAAGGATTTCCATTCTACAAGTAGAATAATTGATTTGATGTGTTTGCAATTAGAGTAGCATGGTTTATTTTTGCAACTATTTTAGGTTAAATTTTATGACATTCACTTCATTGCATCAGATCAATGAAAGAATGACACATTTCATGTTGCACATATAGTGTTTACACCTCTTAATTTTGTATGAACCCCGGGTTGATAATTTAAGTTGGTAGCCTTGGGAGTTCTTGTTGCAATACTAGGTCTCATCACTTTTTGGTGCCATTGTCGGGGAGGTGTCAAAGTATGCATTATTTTCTTCCATAGTTGATTCATTTATTTTACATTATACAAGAACAAAAATTCCATTAGGAATATTTTATTTCAAAGGCATAAACATTTCATTTCATGCGCACTCTTATTCAAAAATAAATAAAAATAAAAATACTTCTCCAACACCAAACCCCCCCACTTGATCAAGTGGTGCAGTAAGATCTACATCACCATCCACTTTTGGAGGTATAAGAAGAAGAGGTGGCAAAGAAGGTGGAAGAAATGGATGGAGATGATGACAATGAAGAAGATCCTCTTCGATTTCCCATTCAAGGTACTCATATCAGTGTTCATATGAAGATCATCCCTTCATCTTTCCTTCCCAACTTCCATGGTATGAGGTCAGAGGATCTGGAAACCTTTCTCTTTGAATTTTAATTTTTTTGTAGATCTTATGGTTACTTATTAAACACTCAAAAATTGAGATTGTTGCCGGCAACATTGAAATATAGAGATCTTAAATGGTTCATGAGTTTAAGGAAATTCAATAATATCATGGAATGATATGCAAACAATATTTCTAGAAAAATATAAAGATCATGATCTTAAAGAGAAAATATTTAGAATGACTCAAAAATAAGATGAGGGCCTTGATAACATATGTGAAAGATTGAAAAAATTTTGCGAGGAGCAAAACTGAGAACCTAGGGTTTCTACTCGGCTCTGGTTGCTGCCTGAGCCTGCGGCAGCAGGGCTTGCCGCTGGTGTGGGTACTGGACGCCCTTCTTTCTGCCATCGTCTGGTGCATTGCTTCTTCGTCGTGCAGCCAGAGTTTTCTTTGATATATCAGTGCCGGGGCTCGCTGCATCTGGTGGGGTTTGTTGTTCTGCGTATCCGGTAGCTTGTGGCGTGGACTCATTTTCGCCCTACAGCTCCCCTCTCTCCTGCGGTTCTCTTCCCTTGCGCCGTGCCTTTCTTCTATCTTCCTTAGCGAGACTCGGACCCATCTCATCGTCCTCGTCTGGTGTTCCCGGGTTGGCAGCCTACTCTGCATCCTCTGCGCATCATCGGCTGAGGTCCGGTGTCTTGCATAGTGCTTTGAGCTGGGTGGCGGTGGCGTGTTTCCCCTGTTTCCTCAGCGGTCTTCTGCGCACCTTCCGACCCTCTGACTTGGCGGTCTCACCAAGGGGTTTTGGCCTTTGATTTTTTGTGCTGAGCCGCAGGTGCGGGGGCGAGAGTTCTGTTTTGGGCCTCCTGACTCTCTTCGTGGGGGCGAGGTGGCTGCCCTAGCCGCCTCTGCCCCCGGAACCGACCCGCCTCAGCACTGGTTGGGACCTGTTGGGCTCCCTTGCTGAAGCGATGGTTTCTTTTTTGGCCTTTTGCTAGCTACCAATGCAGCTATGGAGAGTGTTGAGGGATCTGAGGTGTGGAGTCTGTCTCTGCATCGATTCGTGCCGCTTTTCTATGGCTGTTTCTGGTTGCTTTTCTTCTGGCTTCTTTGGATATATGGGTGGTTTTCTTCCACTGGTTTCTGAGGTTTTAGGTGGAGAGTTGAGGGATGGGGGAGGTGTGCCTACCTAGGCTGCTCTCTACCATTTCGTGCCTCTCCCCTTTGTCTTTGGCAGCCATTTCGAATTTTTCTGCACATTCCACAGGAGCTATTGTTAATTTTCTGTTTTTTCCTCGCTTGTATGGGTAGGGGTATTCT
This sequence comes from Pinus tabuliformis, assembly GCA_031772625.1. Classification (NCBI taxonomy): domain Eukaryota; kingdom Viridiplantae; phylum Streptophyta; class Pinopsida; order Pinales; family Pinaceae; genus Pinus; species Pinus tabuliformis. Next base: position 415,591,237 of record CM062811.1, read on the forward strand.
CCTGTTGGGGTTTACATACCCATTTTCTTGTTGCCCTGTCTGAGGGCTTTTCTGCATACTTCTCCTGAAGTATTGTTTTTTGTAAGTGGTTTACCCACACTACAGCATATGCGTTCAGCATCTACAACATGTAATTTTCTGAAATTAATGGAAATTACGAATTCTCTTCTTCGGAAAAAAAAGATGAGGGCCTTGAGGATCTAATAGAGAGGTTCATGTATAATGTTAAGAGGGAAAAATTATATCATTTAGGACCTGACACACTAAATCCCTCTTACTTAGAACAATTATAGATGAGTGGATTGGTTTCCTTGATCTCATGAGTAGAGGTGATGTATACCAATTATCATTTGAAGAAATTTGTGAAACATGTAAGCAAGAGCATATCAATAGGAAGGGCGGGAGTAAGTAAATCAACATCAAGATCAGTAAGTCAAGTTGAACTTGGAAATTTTCTTAATAAATTTAAAACGGAAATTCTTACCAATCTAAGCGAAAAAGTAGAAATGTTAAGAATGAAATATGAGCAAAAGGAAGATGTTGATGTTTGTGTTGTCCATGCAAAATCACATGCTATTAAATATTGTCCATTGTTACCAAGGTTGAAGGAATTTTACCAAGAGGACAATGCAACAAGTCAATCACCAAATAAGCTATGTTATGTAGCTCAAAGAAGAACATGGAATCCTAGTCAACCTGATAGGATGCAAGAACCTAAGTCAAAATTTAAAGGTTATACACATCCATCTCAAAGTAATTGGAATACACCCTTTCCTTGGCAACCTTGGCCATCTCAACCCCAAAACTAATCATGGAAACAAGGTTGCCAAGAATCTTATGGGAGAAATCCACAATATCTTCAATATTTTCCTCAATATCCTCCATACCCAACCCCATGTTATCCCTACCATCCACCTCCACCACAACCACAACCCCAACCACATCCATCTCAAAGATCCACTCCCACTCAAATACATGTACCACCATTTCCAATCCAACACAAGAAAGTAGCTCAACCCACATACAATGCTAATGTACAACAATTCCAAACATGTCCTCTTGATCTAAATGGTGTTCATCTTTGCTCAGGAATATTATTGCAAAAAAGATATTCTCTTGATGTCATTGAAGGAAAATGTTTAGGAAAAAAGAAGATTCAAATGAGAACATTAAAGAATCATGGGCTGCAATTGATGAAGAGCGGACATCAGAATCATAGATTGAGAAGGTTCCCTCATGTTTACCATCACATCCGCCATGTGTTTAAGAGAATAATCAGCAAAAACAGGAAGATTTGAATGTCATGGTAGAATAAGACATGAAGAATGATCCATATGAGAAAGCAAACCAAGGGAATCAAATATACATTGAGGTTTGCTTCCAGAAAATCAACAAAGATGGAGCATCACTCTCCTCTTCAACTGTGCTTGATATCATCAAAGTCAAAGCATTTGGTCTCTAAATTTTAGGTACATGTAAAATCTTATATTCCAGCCTACACATGAGATTATCTATCATATTTATGTGCACGTGGCTCCATTGGAAGAATTCTTATACTTGAAAGAAATTTTGTTTTTTCAAGTAGAGTATGATAGAAAAAGGAAAATAAAAAATGAAAAAATAAGAGGAAAAATAAAATCTGAGGTGAAAACCTCCTTTGAGGTGCCTGAGATTGGCTCATTGATTGAAAACTTCCATTCGACGATCAATGGATTGGAAAAAGAGAAAAAGAAAAGATCCTATGTGAAAACCTCTTTTGAGGCGCCTAGGCAAACTTACTAGTTGAAAGCCCCATTGAAGTAGCTAGTAGGCCTATGGAAAAAAAGAAAAAAAAAGAAAAAAAAAAAATGTTTTCTCCATATATCTCTCTTTGATGAATGCAGGTGCTCTCCAACCTTTGCAAGAAACGAGAACAAGTTAGCATCAAAAGAAAAAAGTTAATCAAAAACCTAGTCAAAAAAAGTCAAACTTGGGCTTTCTACTCCTTTTCTCAGATTCTCCAACACAACCAAGGCCATGTCAATCCATCGCCCTCATCCATTTCCAACATCCACTCATCATTTCCAAGCCTTTTCCATTCATTTTCTTCAATGTCCTAAAATGCTACAGGAGGGTTCTATTTTTCTGTAGGAGATTGAAATACATACGACAAAAGATTAAAAAATTAAAAATAATAAATAAATAAATATATATCTATATATATATATATATATATATATATATATATATATATATATATATATATATATATATCTATATATATATATATATATATATATATATATTACCATATCTCATAAACCATGCATCCATTGGACAAGTTGTTTCATGGGGAGATGCATATGGATGATGGTATGCTCAAGGAATTTTAGCAAATTCTAATGCACATGTTTCGAGAAATCAACCTCCATCACCTACAACCATTTTTTATTTTTCTCAAGATTAGTGCATCCATTAGCCAATATTTTTTATGAGGAGGTGCATAAGGATGATGGAAAAATTCTCAAAAAATTTCATGTTAATCCAATCTACCATTTGAGAGATATGGATAAAATAATTCTGCTACATGAGATTGTCCTGAAATGCTACAAGATCAACCAGAAGTGCTATAGGAGGCATATCTGATTAGATAAAGAGGCCAAAAGGTCATGTATTCTTTAGGAAATTTTGAGAGAGGTACAACAACATCACTTTCATCACCCATCTAATCCATCTATCCAAAATTCAGCTTCAAATTCCACTCTTCGATACATAAAAAGACACAGAAAAGCTCTGCTTTCAATTTTTCCACCACCTACACCACTTCCTGATGATTTTAACCTTATTCTTATACCTTTCATGAATTGCCCTCAATATTACATGCAATATGGGGTCTCAAAAGAGGAATTAAGTGACTGCTACAGGGAGGAGATTCCTCCTATAGCAGCATGTATAGTTACAATAGAAATCAGCATCAGTTCTTCTTTCACCCAAGAGCAGAATATCTAGCCACCTTGAGCATCATGAATCCATTTTTTAAGTTGAGAAGGGGACACCCTTCTTAGGAAGCAGTCCATCCACTCCACCACCAGCAAATTGGACACTAGGAAGAAACTTATACACATAACAGTTTTATCAATCAAAGATTCATAACTCTATGATGACCTATGGAGAAGCAAGCAAAGGAAATCAACACCTTCAAGATCATCATGTTATGAGGACCAGCTCCAGCATGAAGGCATCACCAACAATTATACATCGTAGGTAGGCACAGGTATGAATTATTCTTCACCTCTCTTGTTGAGCATGTTATGGTTATAATTTTTTTGTCAATTCATGAGAGATGAGGTTTTATAAGATAAGGATGGGTCGGCAGTCTCGGCCACCCTCAACTAGTTAAGTGCAGCTAACTCCCTCACTCATGCAATGTGGAAAAGCTAAATTAATAAGGGTGGTGATTACGAGGAGTGGGGAAAATGGTTAAAATAGGAAATTCATGCAAACTCCAAGTTGCCAAAGTGCTTGGATCCATTACCATAAAAGGGAATAAAAGTATGAGGCTCAAATTCACTTGCACAATTACTCATTCCCAATAAACAGTTGGAGAAACCCATCAAGGTACAAAAGGATGAGATATATGCTACCAGGGGTTGCCTAGGGTGCTATAAAAGAGATACAGAGTTGATTTGCAGGTTCTATAGGATCGGGCATAGTTGCTACAGGAGAAACAGGGTTTCTATAGGAAAAAAGGGGTTGTTATAGGAGAGATAAACTATGTGCTACAAGAGAAAATAGTGTGATATAGGAAAGTCAAGAGAGCTGCAAAAAGCCTGATTTTGAGAAACTTTACCCTATATTTGAAGGGGTACATCTAAGAGAAGGGTAAGAGCACATTTTTCTATGTCATCTGTGGACAAGAAACCTACAAAATCTCTCATTCCTTCAACCAAAATTCTGATAGAAGTTTGAGAATAAAAAAATTAAATGAGAATGTTTCATTTGAGTTAAGCAAGATAATAAAGAAAATGGAATTGTTTTTTAGTTGAGTCTGAAGTTTTCCTTCCTCTAACTAGTACGGATAAAAATTCTCTTTTACCCCTGTCGCATATTGGGAGTACTGGTTTGCCAAATCTTGGAAAATCACAGTGACAAATCGGGGGGGGGGGTAGTTTCAATTGAAGTGAGTCCACAGACTCATCATGTTGGATGTTAATTATCACATATGTTGTGGAGAATGTTCGAAAACTTGTATCATGAGAAAACATTGTAAACATTAACAGGGAGTCTTTTCTTATGACACAAGCAAGGGCCTAATTAGAACTTGGAGAAAAGGATGGATATACAGAAGGAGCTGTAGGAGAAGAGGAAGAGGATGGAGCAAGAGAATATGTGCCAAAATTCCTTCTGAGGTAGCTTGGGATATTGAGGAGGACACCAGGGCCATGAATGATGCACAATTAGGTCACTAAGTTGCTCAGAGGATGAGAAACACTTTCAGCAGGGGGGTATGATGGGCCTCCAAATTAGACATAAATTACGGCCCATATGACCATCCTTTAGCACATTAAACCAGTCTTTTTTTTTTTAGATGAAATATTTTTAGCTTCAATATGTTCATTAAGAAAGTTTAGAGATAATTGCATATTTGTGCCTAATATTATTTGTTTTTGTAGAATATTGGGCAAATTGTGAAGATTTGTAGGATGAGATAATCTAGGGACTTTCTCCCTACTATAGGAGGATCAAGATTGGATTATAAATGAAAAAAATATCATGAAATTATTCACAAATTTTGGATCTCAAGTGATTGAGAAAATATAGAAATGTGCTCTCTGTCATTTAATGCAGATTCCTAGTGTTGAGAACCAGATCCACTATTTGAGGTATTTTGGAGTGGAAAACTTCCTCCTTTCAAGGAGAATTATTCCTCGTCATTTTGTATAAATACCAATTCGAATTGGCCTCTAGGGGCATGTATTTCCTAGTCTTCTTGTGGAGAAAACTTTTTCCTTAGAAGCTCCACTTTCATTTCTAGCAAGGATGTACTTGTATTGATTCAAATAATGAACTTTGGTGCCATTTTTAGCTTCTAAAGCTTGGTTTAATTCATAGTACTTTGATTTTCCTTGGTCTTGGCCATCCCAGGAGACTCAGAGCCCTCTTGTACAATTTCTTTATGTCCTTTGAATTAATTTTCACTTGCATCTCTTATTTCTGCATTTACTATTCATGCTTCCGTTTTGTTGTAGGTTACATTGGTTAAATGACTAAAGTGAGTTGTTTTGTAGTATTATTTACATAGTCACAAGCATGATTCATCCTTATAACAGCTTTGAAAAATCATCTTCATCATTGAGCTACTTGGATTAGGTTACTAGTTCACGAATATGGAATTTCTGGAAGTCCCTTGTATCAAAATAGTAGTAATTTTCTGTTATTTTTTAGAACATGTTAATGAGCTTAATTTGAGTTTGTTCCACTTGTATTGGGTCATAAAAACATTCAAGTTAACAAAAAAAATTAGCCTGTATAATTTTCACTTGATTGGGTTAGGAATTTAGTAGGTTAACTAGCTCACTAGTTCTAGAATTCCCAGTTTTTAGAGTAGTAACTTTTTGCTATTTTTTAGCATGCATTAACAGAGGTATTTTGGAGTGGTTCCACTTGGAATGGAGTCCTAAGACATCCTAATTAATAATAATAATAATAATAATAATAATAATAAATTCCCATCCCATTTTCATTTGATTTACCTCGGCATTCGTCAAGTTATCTCGCTCTTGTAGCACCTCTTGTAGCACATGTAAACTTGACCATATTTACTCCAAAAGCTTATCGTTGTCTCTTAGACTTTAATAATGACACCTAGGATATAAATCCATGATTAGGGAGACACAAAGACCACTCTATACCCCTCCTTCCTCCTGTTAGATCCCTATACTACTAGTGTAGCCCCTATTGTTATTAGTACAACCCCCTTATTATATTGTTGTGCCCATGTAGTCCCCACATTATTATTATGGTGCCCCATAGAAGCCCACTATTGTTATTATTGTGCCCTTACATTATTACTGTTATATCGGCTCTGATTATATTATGACCCCTTAGACTCATATATATAGAAGGAGGTCTTGTCATTTGTATCATCCAAGAATTGTTCATTTGTGTAATATAAAGGAGGTTTCCCCCTCGAAGAGGATGATTTCTAAGGCGTTCATCTATCCTTTCTATCTTTTGTGAGCTGGTTTCATAACATTTGGTATCAGAGCTTTGGATTCTAGGGTTTCGCTGCTCCAAACAGGTCATTGTGGTGTTTTCGCTATAACTTTTTGTCTGTGATGTTTCAAAAGCTAACAAAAAAACTTGTTTGAGATGAAATCTTGCTAAACTACATATCCTAATTTCAGATCTTGTCTCAATACATTTTCGGAGATATGATCTGAGGAAGTTAGGGTTTTGAAAGTTCCATAATTACATCTAAAACAGGTCATCGTGGAAGTTTCGCTATAACGTGTTCGCTACGAAGTTTCAGAAGCTAAAAAAAAAAAACCATTTGATAAGAAAGAAGTCTGAACCTTGGGTCCAAATTTCAGATCTTGTCTCGTTATATTTTCAGATATATGATCTGAGGAAGTTAGGGTTTTCACACATTCACGAATTACATCTTAAATAGGTGACCTTGGGAAACTCGTCATAAACTTCTCTCTGAGCATCAGATTGAAATTTCATAAGAATTTACAGAAATATGATGGATTGTAGTTTTCTTTTTATATTTTTCAGATCCGAAGGTCAAAACAGTGACACGTATAACTTCATAGAAGTTCGCTCTTCTGAAAGGGTATATAATTAGGTAATCTTGGGAGATTGTGCATAGCTCTTTCTTGGAGAATCCAATTTCGATTAGACTGGTGGAATTGGAAAGAGAACTCAAAGGGCTACTGTAGGGCGTGATTTCTGAACTAGAAAATCTGAAATTACAGAGTTACAGACGTTTCAAGATCGAGCTCCTAAAATCAAGAAAAGGCAATATGAGAAAGTTTGATGGCAAGGATCCAGTAAATTGGATACTACAGATGGAGTAATATTTTGATCTACATGAGGTGCAACTGTTACAAAAGGTACATATTTCATCTTCATTTTTAGAACCAGATCATTTTTTATGGTATAAAGGGCTTTGTTCTCGTAAAGCACTTGTCACTTGGTCAATTTTCATGAAAGAAATGATAGCACATTATGAGGATACAAAGAGTAACACCTTCTTTAGCCAATTGATAAATCTCAAACAAAAGAGTTCAATGACAGAGCACATTGAGGATTTCAAAAACTTAAATATAAGGGTAAATGATATTCCAGAGAAGAAAAGGATTGATGTCTTCATAGGGACTTTAAAAGATAACATTCAACATGAGGTTCGTCTTTGGGAACCTGATTCATTGGAGAAGGCATTCAGGTTGGCAAGAAAAATTGAAAGCGGAATTATGGAAACAAGGAATCCTACCACTCACAACTATAAATATGAAAGTGTTTTTTCTTCTAGCCTTCCACAACCTACAAGTTTTACAAGACAACAATTGGAAGAAAATGGAGAAAAAGGACTTTGTTACATTTGTGATAGAAAATACACTAAAGGTCATAAGTGTGTTGAGAAGAAATTATTTTACATAGATTGTGAAGAGGAGGAAGAAAAGGATCAAGAAACATCAAAAGAAGAGGATATACACCGGGAACCAACCCCAGAGAAAGAAGAAATGAATCCAAACATATCTTGTAAAGCATTGGAAAGAATTACCACTCCTCAAACTCTCAAGATAGAAGGACATATCAAGAAGAAAAAGGTTCAAGAAGTGAAAGATCACATCGAGAAAGAAGAAATGAATCCAACCATATCTTGTAATGCATTGGCCGGAAGTACCACTCCTCAAACTATCAAGATAGAAGGACATATCAAGAAGAAAAGGTAATAGTGTTGATTGATTCGGGCAGTACGCATAATTTTATTCATTGTAAGATAGCCAATGAATTGAATTGCTTCCTATATCCAGCACTAGAGTGTCAAGTGATGGTTGCAAGTGGAGGAACCATAAATTTCTCTGGAAAGTGCCATAATATAAATTTATCCATGGGATAATATGTATTGAATAGCCCAATGCTTTCCATTCCAATGGGTGGTGTTGATGTTGTACTAGGAGTCCAATGGTTACAATCCCTGGGTACACTAGCTTTTAATTTTCAAGAACTTTTCATGAAATTTTCTTCAGAAGGAAAGGAAGTTGAATTAAGGGGTATCACAGAGAAATTGGGAAAGATAATCAGCTCTAACAGACTGAAAATTCTTCTAAAGAAAGAAAAATGAGGCGTAATTTCACAATTATGTTTGCTAGAGGTTCCCACATCGAAATCATCTATTTCTCCATATCTCCAAAAAGTTTTGGACAATCATTCTAAGGTATCGGAGACTCCCAAAGGACTCGCACCTATTCGTGTTCATGATCATTCTATTCATTTCATTCCAGGAAGTGTTCCTCCAAACATCAAGCCTTATAGATATCCCTATGCCCAAAAGAATCAAATTGAACGTATGGTTGCAGATATGCTAGAGGCTGGTATAATTCAACCTAATCAAAGTTATTTATTTTCTCTAGTAGTATTGATGCACAAGAAGGATGGGTCATGGCGCATGTGTCCAGATTATAGGAAGTTCAACAAGCTCACTATTAAAGATAAATTTTCCATTCCTATCATTGATGAATTATTGGATGAATTGCATGGATCAATTTCCTTCACCAAGTTGGATCTTCGTTCAGGATATCATCAAATCATAATGAAGACTTAAGACATTCTGAAAACAACATTTAGAACTCATGAGGGTCATTATGAATTTTTGGTCATGCCTTTTGGCCTTACCAATGCACCTTCTACATTTCAAGGTTTGATGAATTCCATTTTCAAACCCTTCCTTAGAAAATTTGTGCTAGTATTTTTTGATGATATACTAATCTACAGCAAGTCTTCGAAGGATCATGTTCAACATGTTGACAGGGTGCTCAAACTATTGGAGGAGAAACAATTATATGAAAAAAGCTCCAAATTTTTCTTTGGAGTACAAGAGGTGGAATATCTGGGTCATATTGTATCTCATGAAGGTGTTAAGGTAGACCCTAGAAAAGTTAAATCCATTAAGGAATAGAAAATCTCCACATCCATAAAGCATCTACAAGGATTTCTCGGGTTGACAGGTTATTATCGCACGTTTGTTAAGCATTATGGGAGAATAGCAGCACCTCTAACAACATTATTGAAGAAAGATGCATTTTCATGGACTCCAGAAGCAACAAAGGCCTTCAAACATCTTAAAGAGGCAATGTGCCAAGCACCGGTCTTAGCTACGTTGAAATTCACAAAAACCTTTATTATGGAATGTGATGCTTTAGGAAATGGAATTGGTGCTATTTTAATGCAAGATGAAAGACCCATTGCTTTCGAAAGTCGTCCAATCAAAGGAAAGTATTTACACAAATCTATTTATGAGAAGAAAATGTTGGCAATACTACATGCACTTAAGAAATGGCAACCCTACCTAATGGGAAGACACTTCAAGGTAAAAACAGATCATGATAGTCTTAAATACTTTTTAGAACAAAGATTATCCTCTGAAGAGCAACAAAATGGGTCACAAAGATGTTGGGTTATGACTTTGAAATCATCTACAAAAAAGGGAAGAAAAATGTTGTGGCAGATGCACTCTCAAGAAAGGATGAGGATGTGGAAGCATTGTTTTGTGCTATTTCTATTATCCAACCAGATTGGATAAACAAATCAAGGGATGAATGGAAGAAGGAAGAAGAAGTGTGGCCACTCATTCAAAAGTTGCAGAAGATCCCAATTCAAACAATATTGTTAGAACTTGACAAGGAAGGAAAAATCATATTGGAGCCTGGAGCAGTCACAGAAACAAGAACCTGACAGCTACGAATTTGATCAATTTTAGAGTATCTCATAAAGTGGAAGAACTTACCCACTAATATTTCACATGGGAGGACAAGAATTTTGTACAAAAGCATCAAGAACTATTCAACCATTGAGGACAACACTTTTTGAAGGAGAGGGGCATGTTAGGTCCCTATACTACTAGTGTAACCCCTATTTTTATTATTGCAACCCCCTTATTATATTGTTGTGCCCATGTAGTCCCCACATTGTTATTATTGTGCCCCATAGAAGCCCACTATTGTTATTATTGTGACCTTACATTATTATTGTTATGTCGACTCTGATTATATTATGACCCCTTAAACTCCTATATATAGAAGGAGGTCATGTCATTTGTATCATCCAATAATTGTTCATTTGTTTAATGTAAAGGAGGTTGCCCCCTTGAAGAGGATGATTTTTAAGGCGTTCATCTATGTTTTCTATCATTTTGTGAGCTGGTTTGATAACACCTCCACTACAAGCACAAAACAACAAATAGAGTTAGGAAGCAATTTTCACATTTGAAACTCTTCAATGCAAGTGAAGTAGACTTAGTTTCTAAATTTCCTAGTTATGTGTTTTAGATTAACTTTCTTCTTTCCAAGAAATTTGAAATTATGTTAACGATTTCCATTCTGCAAGTAGAATAATTGATTTTATTTGTTTGCAATTAGAATAGCATGGTTTATTTATGCAACTAGTTTAGGTTAGATTTTATGACATTCACTTCATTGCATCAGATCAATGAAAGCACACATTTCATATTGCACATATAGTGTTGACACCTTTTAAGTTTATACGAACCCTGGGTTTATAATTTAAGTTGGTAGCCTTGGGAGTTGCAGCATTCTTGTTGCAGTACTAGGACTCATGAGGAGGGCAGTTAGATTGAATTGATCTACAGCAGAGAAGCTCACATATATATAGAAAATTTTGAAGCTTGCACTGATTCATGCCTCTAATAAGTGCCTTTGATTTTTTCATAGAGATAAATCATGGATCATAGTACAAAATTGGATTGGAATCATATCACGGGTTTTTGCAAAGCACATCACAAACTTCACATACAATTTCCACAAATATCATAGGGAATATGGATTGAATACCTATTGATATCATTTGGATGCCATATAGGTTTGTTCTTAGGGCCTCCATTCAATGCGAGAGCTCAGGCAATTACTTATGATTTTCCATAAAGTTCCTCAATACACAAGATTGAATCAATTACAGAGATACGAAACCTCGGTAATTTCATACAATTGGACAAAGAACTTGTATAAGAGTTGCCACAAAAAAATAGGATCATACCTTATTCACATAGGATCTGACTTGATAATAGTTCTGGGAAACACTTTGACTTTGATCTTCATCCAACTGAAGTTTGGACCTGCGGCTACCTCAGGCCTGTAGCCACCTCTGAACTCGCGGCCATATAGCCACCAAAACAACATGATAACTCTCTCCACATCCCTACAATATTTGTGTTGTTCATTGAGGAGATTCATATCTTACTCAGCCTGTTCTTTCGGCCCTAAATAGGGATCTTGATCCTCTCTAAATTATAGAAATTATCACAGAAATTATTCCCAATACTACTCACACAGGCCTTCTTGACTTCAGTCTCCAACTAAAGCTATTGTAACTCAGATAGATATTAAAAAAAATGGATCTCCATAGTAACTCAATTAATAATATTGGATCGGATCAATGCCTTAGGGTTGACTGCAACTACTATTCAATGCCCCCGAGCTCTAATACTATGTTAAATTTAACTAGGGAATGGCTAGAACAACTTTATTATACATTTTTAACAGATTCAAATAATCACCATTAGAATTAGATTACAAGTAACATTTACTTCATCAAACAATATAATAAAATTAGTTAATTATGCATGAAAGAGTAATAGAATAATCACGGTAGAAATAAACAAGAAATCATGAGACAAGAGACACACAAATTAGGCTTGAGGCCAAGGAAAAATCCACAAGGGGGAACCTAGAAATTCTTCCTTATGAGAGAGAGAGAGAGTTTCAAGATACATTAGTACATCAAGAAAACCATAGCAAGATAATAGCCAAACCAGTAACCCATAACAAGTGATATCCCAAGAAAAAGCCCAAGCCTTTCTTCCATCAGATTTTGGCCTACTTCTTTTGGTCCCAACTCGTTGGATTAGAGATCAATGAGGCAGAGATCGATATCTCAAATGAGGGAGATACATCCCCTTTATATATATTTCCAAAGGGATTGAATGGGTGCCTCTCGAGGGCCCATCCGAACTAAAAATATTTGAGGTTGACTTGGAGAATTTGAGGGAAACAATAAACTGAAATTTGCTAATTTAGTTTTCTTTTCTTTCTTTTATTTTTCATTGATGGAAATGTCAAAATTTGGTATAATTTTTAACATGTTTTGAAAATAGTGGGGTGCCAAACTTGTTATGCTTCTAAGTGAACTTGGTAGTGAGATGTTTTGATTGAAGGTATGAAAAAGCTAATATAGGGTGACCACCCTATGAGAACCTTGCTTCACCCTAGTTGTATCATATCACGCTCAAGTATGGCCTATTGAAGAGAGAACATGTGCAATGGATCATATAGTTGTGTGGAACGTATCTCTACCCTAGTTAGTTTTTCTTTCTAATCAAATAAGTGTTTCCTCTTTATTTATTATACAAATGATTAATATGATGCATCTTTCTTGAGAAACTTCTTCAAGATCGATCACATAGGTATTTTTTATCGACATTTAAAACAAGCTCTAATCACTCTATATCAAGGCTCTAAACTTTATTTTTCAAGGCCCATCCAATCCAAGTGTTGAACCTGTTAGCTACCTATACCAATAGGTTTCATATTTCATGATTGGCAAGGAAAGTTCCAAATATGCTCTGCTTTGATGATGCAAAGATCCCATATTTCCAAGAGAAGACAAGGTGTGTATATAGCTTGATATGGACTCAATTTTGATGGATGGTCCAACAGCCTAATCTGGATCATGCCATGCTTTAAATTTGCAGTTATAGAATAGAGAAAGAAGTCTGTCCAAACTGTTTAATCCTGGCAGACAAATAGCTTAGGTAGAGAAGTAAGGCTCCCAACTGCTTAATATGGGACCTTGGAAGCAATAAGGGTAGCATTAGATAGAAAATCAAAAGGAAAAAGCCACAGAAAAGAAAAGGCAAATAAGGGTCTGCAAGTCTAAGTGCACCCTCCAAGAAGAAACAAAAAATGCTAGGCAAATAGATGGGTAGGCAGATGGGGTTGCAGAAGTGTCATTCCTTACAATTGAAGGGGTGCTAACCTATTTCACAAAGCAAAATCAATGGATTGAGAAGGTCTTCTTCTCTATCAGGTTGCAGCAAAGCAAAGAAGCATGTCTAACTTCCCAATTTTCCCCCTTTTCCATTCATTTCTAACATCCCCTCATCAGTTGAGATTCATGGAAGAATTGGTGGTTTTATGGTGGTTCTTAGTCCTTTAAAAGCCACATTTCTTGTTTAAAATTCTTTTCATTTTGATCTACTCCCTAAGCTAAGTGATTTCCAAATAAACTTAGTGTTATCACTCCCCATCCACCCTTTTCATCCATATTAACCCCTAACATCTATTATATAATTCCCCTATGTTACCCTTTCCCTACTATTATAACACCATGGTTTATAAACCCCAAACATGGTATAAATATCCCTCCCCTTGGCATTATAGCCATATGTTCTCTGTCAGGTATCAAATTGACATCTGGTCAGCTTGAGAAACCTAAGCCTCCCCCTCCTTCTCCCTTCTGAATCTATTTGACCCATTAAACCCTTTATTGGCTAAGAAAACCCTATGAACAACCCCTTTTACCCATAACCCGCTTCATCTGCAAAAAGCACATAAAAACCCACTTTTTTGACTTATCCAAAGTATCGGCGCCATATTATTTTTGTTTGAAAATGCATTGAAAAAACCATTACAATCCGCCACATCCCAAAGGTTTCCGCCGAGCGCAAATCCCGAAAGAAATATTAATTTAATCCCGCCCCCCTTCCGTATTGTCCAATCACCTCACTGATCCGTCAACCGTCGGATCGGACCCCTTTGATCCGACGGCCCTCATCCATATCGGACCGGCCCCGATATCTGTCAGATATCTGTCAGAGGGTGACGTCAGGCCTCTGCCACGCATCACCACCACAGCGTATCGGAGGTACGCCTGACAATTCTGCTTCCGTATCACAAGCGGTGCGATGGGAAACCGCTAACCACTTCCGGTTTCGGTTGATCCGCCCGGCCAACGTCATCACCACGTCAGTGCCACCCCGCCGTCGCGTCAGCACCCTTGTCCGCCCCTGCGCTAATATGCCTGCCATCTCATTATCCCCGTGGACCAATCACAGCTTGCCACATCACCCGATGACGTCATGCTGACATCATCCGGCCTTGACCCCACCCGATGACGTCATGCTAACGTCATCCAAAAAAGGCGCCAATGTCCCAAAAAATCCATATTTTGGCCGAATTTCCGTGTTTTTTATACTTTTTGCCAAAACGTTGTTGCTTTCTCTGCATGGTTTTTACGTTCAAACGTGCACCACCTTGTTGAATTCGACCTGCAGACCTTCGGCGTGTCATTTCTACATGCATTCATGACCGTTGCTCGCTATATACCAAGTATTTATCCTCGTAAATCCTTCATACACCTGATTTGTCTGTAATTTCCCTCAAAAAAGCTTAAGAAACAAAGAAACTTGCAATTCGCCGGCAAAATCCCTGTGCCTAGTCCCCATTTGCAACTGAAAGGTCGAAAATCATCAGCTGAGCCTTGTTTGCCTAAAGTTCACCAAAAACTGCACTCTGTTCGCGCAATCGCGAACTGGTTACTCAAATTGTACCTACTTGCTATAAGAGAGAGATTAAGACCAGACATTAGTCTTATCCGCACTTTAAAGCAGTATTTCAATTGCTGCAGCTGATCATTTATCCTTTATCCCTGAATAATTCACATTTCTCTGTCAAAGAAACTCCTTTGTGTTGCTCTGCATAGCAACTCTCATCGATAATCCTAGGAGAAACCATGGATCCACCAGTAGCTCCTGTAGCATTGAACATTGCTCCATTGAATGCCCCTCAGAGAGAATTGGAGTGGCAACCTCTAGCAGACATGGACTATCAAATCTCAGAGGAAATGCTAATGAGAACCAAGTTCCACATCCACCTGCTCAATGAATTAAAGGCCAAACATGACACTGGAACAGATGTGCTGGGCATATGGGACTCTTTTCTCCCTATATTCAAGCTTCCTCAGGTCAATCAGTTCCCTGATTTGATCCACCTATGTGCTGAAAACTATGACCCTACTCAGAGGGCAGTTCTTGACCCTTCAGGCTCAGCAGTGTTCTATATCACTCCAGAAGCTATCAAAGATATGCTCTGCTTCAGGACTGAGAAGAAACTGGTCCCTCTATCACTTGTAGACCTGATAAATCAAGGAGCCAGATTGACAGATGCTCAGGTCACCAAATTAAATCAGCTGTACATTGACTATCACTCTGTGATGTATCCTCCTATCAATCAAGTATACCTCAACCAATTGGGCAGAGATCTTGCATACATGATTAGTCCCACTTTGGGCTACAACTCAATTGAGTTTGTTGATGAAACTGTGCTGGTAATGATGCTTATGTTTGCCCCTGGCAAGTCTCCTATCTGCTATGACTATGCCACCTATATATCAGACAAAATTCATGAGCAATTAATGAACCTTGCAAGAGAAAGGGTGTTCAGATACACCTCTTACATTTACCACTTAATCTTATATCGTCAACATCAGAAGTTCTCTT
Organism: Pinus tabuliformis; assembly: GCA_031772625.1. NCBI lineage: Eukaryota > Viridiplantae > Streptophyta > Pinopsida > Pinales > Pinaceae > Pinus > Pinus tabuliformis. Next base: position 415,607,015 of record CM062811.1, read on the forward strand.
TTCCAATCAAAAGAGTGGATGCCCAAGGCAATCCAAGATGAGTGGTTTATTGGTCCTCTGTTTTCCACCGTAGATCCGAGTCTCCTTATACTTATTGTGAGTTCATAGATCTCTTCATCCACCCAGCTATGTCTATGTTGATGAGCTCACCTCCTCCAAGGCTCACTGATGACATGCAAAGGATCCTTCAGTTATCCAAATCATACAGCATTGGGGACTGGTACTTTTACCAGAACCACATCGTTATCAGGATATATGGGTGTGAATTGCCTCCCTACAGACTACCCAGATATGTGCCTATGAGGCTGTTTGCCCTAGAATACTTCAGGCAGTTTGGCAGTGTTGATGTGCTTCACTTTTCAGGCAGAGGCAAGAAAGCACAGTTGAAGGTCAGGAACCAACTCGGCCACTTTATCTATAACAAGAGGGAGGAAGGTTGGAAAGAAGCAGACAGGATGCTTGAGTCCCTTGGCCTTCAAACCAGTTTCCTTTGGAAACCTTATGACCCCAATCACTTCATAACTCTGAGAAGGCTCAAATATAAGCTTTCTGGCTATGATCATGTAAAGATTCCTCACATTGAAAAATATGAAAACCAAATAAAATGGAGGAGAGGAACCTTAGAAGAGCCTGTTACACAAGAAGAGCCGAATCAAAGAGTAGTGAGGAATCTAAAGAAGATGGCTGACCTTGAACTTTGTTCACAGGTGTTTTCCCTTCCAAGCACACAAGTGGGAGCAGTTGCATCCTCCTCGACTGCAAATCAGCAAGCACCCAAAGCCACTGAAGATATATCTAGCAAAGGCCAGGAAAAGGAAATGGAGACCGAACATCCACCTCATGAGAAGGTGCAGCAACAACAGCAGCAGGTAGAACAACAACAACAACAGGAATTACAGCAAGAAGAAGGGCAGCATGACAAAGAGCAACACCCACAGCAAGAAGGGGCAGTGGAAGCCCCAAAATCCATGAGCAACAGCCACAACAAACTATGCCTCCAAGGCAAGAAACATCAGCTGAAGCATCAATCCTCCAAACTCCACAAAAGGAGGACATAAGCAGGAAAAGGGACAGAGAGACTCCCTTGACCACATCAATAAGTCATGGTGAGAAAAGACAGAGAATGAATCCTTTCTCTGAGGAGGAAATGCCAATAGGGCAGTCTCTGGGCATGGGCCCACCTAGCAGGGAAGCATTCGCAAGTTCCTTTCAACAGGAACAGGACAGAACAGTGGGAGGAGAGGTCAGCTCCTCAAGCCAGCAGAGAGAAGGTGAACTGAGCATCAAACAGCAGTTCATTGACATAAAGAGGAGGAATGAGCCACTTAGAATACAGCTCTACAATCATCTGCTGAAAATGGCTCCTACCAACCAGCAAAGACTGATGTCTGCCTATGATGTACAGGAGGGCAAAATGATCATGAGTCATTTTATGCCAGCTGTAGCACAGCCCCAGTCCCCTGCAGATTATATAAGGACCAATCTTGAGGTCCTTGCCAAGGACATCCACCCAATGGACAAAATTGAATTACATAAGCAAACGGGTGAGATGGTGTATGCCTCCTTGGCAGACAAGACATTGGACAATTATAGGCTAGAAAATAGCCTTAATAATACAGCTGCCCAACTTGAGTTGGAGAGAGCATCCTCTCAAGCAAAGGACAACAGAATAAGGTCCTTAGAAGATATAATTATAGAGATTGGGCATGATCCCAAGGATATCAAGGGCATACAAGAAATATTGAAGTTGAGGGATGCAGACATGGCAGCTTTGAAGAGAAAGATCAAAATTCCAGCCACTATTCACCCTCAAACAGATGAAGTTGCCCAGCAGAGGCATGATCAAGATGCCACAGCTTTGCTGGTATCACTATATAAGCAGCTAATCCAGACTCAAGAAAAGCTGGGAGAATCAGAGGCTGCACAGGCAGCATTACAGGCAGCTTTGAAGCAAAAAGAAGAAGGTCAGACCTCCCAGCCTCCTCCTGAAATAATAAACCTTGAGGAAGCTGCTCCAACTACTGCTCCTCCTCCTCAACAAACAGAACAGGCAACACCATCCACCTCACCACCACCACCAACAACAGAGCAGACCCAAAGCCTGGACATGCAAAAGCTGAGAAATGAGATTCAGGCCTTGGAAGCACAAATGACAGAACTAAATCAGGCCAGGGAGAAATTAGCCAAGGTAAATGAAAGATATGACAAATCCAAGCAGACTGTGGCAGAAAAGGGCAGGGAAATAAAAGCCCTCAAAGACAGGATAAAGGAGCTAGAGAAGGAGCTCCAACTGGATAAAGTAGTGGCTGAGATCAAAACAGTGCTATGGGCCAATATTGGCCAGTCTATTACTGACCAGTGGCAGTATATTGAGACAATCCATGAGCAGTTGGAGCTCATTACAAAAGCACAAAAGGAAATTCAAAGATCAAGGGCAGCTCTAGGCAATATGCCTGAAATTGCCACCAGAATGATCAATGTGCTCAATAATAGAACAAGTGCTCAGTTAGCAACTATGGGAATTTCTAACAGGATTGAGACTATTTTTTTGATAAAGAGGGTCCTCACACTGAGAAGCTTAGTGCAGACATTAGAGAGAAGGACCCAAGACATGCAGACCGAGGTAAACAGATTCATGGACAAGTTTGTGGTATTACAGAACAGAGGTCTCCCTGGCTTGCTGAACAGTGCAGGAAAACTGCTTACCCATGAGCAGTATGCCAAGAGGGTCAATACATTCGCCACAAGTCAGATCAATGAAAGGCCCAGCACCTCAGAAGAAACAGGGCCAGCTACAGGGCAAAGTCTCTACAACAGAGTGGAGAATCTATTCTTTATAATGAATGAAATTACACACCTGTTTGAAGTGCCTCCTAACTTCTATAAATACACAGAGGCAGATGAGACTATGGATGCGATTCTTAGGCATCAACTGCCCACACAGGAATGGTGGACAAAAGCAATACAGATGATCTTATAGACCAGGAAGCCATTCTTCAGGTTTTTCATCAAAAATACAAGGTGGCATGCACAGGAAAAGTTAATAAAATCAGCATGCATAAATGGTGAGAGCTGAGCCAACTCAGCAGAACTTTCAGCCAGCCGGTCAAGATGGACAGCTACAGGTGACAGGGCCGAAAAGTTACAGCAGAGCATCCACAAAAGCACATTTTCCAGCATTTAAAGCAGATCATTCCAACCGACTCAGTGGCCTCCAAAGGCCAAAATATCTTCTGACTGATAGAAATGAGCATTTATGTTGTATTAAAGGCAGCAATAACTTTTTATCTGTTGTTCTGTACAAAGTTGTTGAAACATTTATTTTTCAGATGACTCGACGCTTTGTATATTTTGTATTATCGTTTGTATATATTTGCCCCTCGCATAAGCTTGCAAGGGTTGTTGTTGATTTCTTTTGAAGAAGTTCCTATGCTGTAATCTTTGCAGAGTTTAATAACAGAAGTAATGGAATTTCTGAAGTTCTGAGTTGTTTGAGTGCATTCATGGTGTTTGTTGAAGTTGGCAGGATCCCTGTGCATCTCATATACAATAAGTTTTCTGTAACTCTCTTCGTTTTGTGTTTCAGTCTTTTGCAATCCATAAATATTTCTAAGTTCTAAGTATTTAGCAGCAAAGAAAAAGAATAGCCTTCAGGATTTATTCATGGAATACCCTGGGCTCAATCTAAGTTGTTAATGAATGTTTTCCTCAGTTATAATCTTGATAAGTGTAATTCTTAATTGCTACACTTTCAGAATATATCTTTCACAGTGACCTTTGTTTCAGGAATTCAAGTTTGCTCCTGAACAATATATTTCACTTTCACAGCATTAGCTTAATGGAGAATTCTTAATTGCTTTTCATTGGCTAAACATGCATCATCATACATCATCACTTAAGTTTTAAATTTGTATGTTGGGGTACCCAATAGGCCCTGCAGTCTGAACATTCCCACTGAAGCATATCAAGCATTTCACAGCTCTAGACTCCATTGCCCAATGAAATACAACTGTCTAAACATTACATCTTAGGTATTGAAAGACATCCTTCAACCAAAACACAAACAAAAACCTGAGCATAATAGCTAGCCTAAAATACTATCATAACAGAGACAAATCATAAAGAGAGAGCCCTCTCTGATTACAGTTTGGCTAGAAACTGTAATCTAAAGATTGGTTAGTGGTTACCCCGGCCGTATTCCCTTGGGAGTCATAGGGAACAACCTGGGTGTTAACATAATTGGTGACTCCACTGGGGAACAAGCATACTTTTCAAACCGTTGTCTGTCCATAGACAGTGCTTCTAAAAAGGCTTAATCAGTCCCTTAAAAAATCCTAAAATATCTTAGAAAATACTCAAAAAGAAGTTCAGAAGTTGGCTCCTAAAAGGGAAAACAGGTACACTAGGTCAAACCCTGACCCAAACCCACCAGCTGTGTTTGAGAATCCTAATATAATCACTAAAAAATTTAGGAAGCAGCAAAGGCAGGAAAATCCTACTGATTTGACTCCTGAGGCAGCCCACCCAGAACCACTTCCAACCCCAATCAAGGTTCTATTTAGGTCTACCCCTGTCTCCCCCAGTTCACCATCTACATCTCAAAGCCCTCCTTTCACATCTTCACCAACTGCACATCTCCCCTTGACCATCACTCTAGGTGCTGCCACACCTGTTACCCCTGTGGTACACATCGTTCCTTTTATCCCAGTTGTTCCTGTAAATCCCCCAAACCTTGTGAATATGGCTAACAGATATGCACCCTTGCAGATACCAGCTAATGCTGCAGCTCTACCCCAAGACTACCAAACCAAAATCTCATATTTTGACTCCACTGGCCCTTTGACAGCTATTCAGCATGCCAAAAGGATGCAAGACCATTTTGAGACCTATGAAATAGATGATGACAGTGTGAGAATGAGGATGTTTGTTCAAAGCCTAACTGGGGATGTAAGAACTTTGTTTAGATCCCTGAATGCAAATTCCATCACAACTCCTGATGAGCTTTATCAAGCCTTTACTAGCAGATGGGAGAAGAAGAAGGATCCTCTGCACATACTGGATGAATATGACACTATCAAAAGAGGTCCCCAAGAGACTGTTTTGGAATATTGTGCAAGATTTAACAATGTATATAACGCAATCCCGCAGAATTTAAGACCTCCCCCTGATCTGGCCTTGTACAAATTTCCTGATGGTTTTGACCCTGATATGGCCTATCAGTTGAAGGAGAGAGACCCTCAAACCCTTGCAGATGCCCAAAAGGTTGTTGTCACAGTGGAAGCTAACCTGATTGCCAAAAGAAACAGAGCAAGGTTGGAAAAGAGAACCACCTTCAAAGAAGAACCCTCAGCTTTTGATCAAAAACTGGATGCAATACTCACTGGTATGAAGAGATTGGGGGATAGAGTGGAATCGGTTGAGAGAAAATCATCATGGGAAGCACCACAAAACAACCCTCCTAGGAATCCAAATTTTAGAAGAACTCAAAACCCAAACGTTGGCAAGGCTAGTGCTGACCAAGATATAAGACCCCCTTTCCAAGAAAACTATGCTGAAACTTCCACATCAAGCGAACCCAATGAAGATTCTCAGATTAATTTAATGGGTCTAGATGGTGAAAGTCAAGTTTTTTTGACACAAGAAGACCATGAGGATCAGGTAATCAAGCTGCTCCCAATCAAATCAGGTGAGTCATTTGACTTCAAACAAGGCTATGACACAGCTGTTTATGAAGTCCATAAGCAATACAAGCTAAGGAGCAGAACTGTAAATGTAACACAGCCTGAAAAGATAAAAGATAATCAGCAGCCCAAAAGAGCCATAGTTACAGAGCCAAATGACCCAACAGATTCACTTGCAAAAGAAGTAACCATTGAAGAAGTCACTGAACCAGCTTCTTCAAAACAGCAGCCCATGGACACATCATCCTCGCACCCTAACCCAAGTGTCACCCCTCAAGAGATGAGCAAGAAGGGCAAGCCTCAAAATCAGGATAAGAATCAAGAAGAAGAGTTAGTGAACAAGGAAAGAAATGTCATCCACAGCCAAAAGACCCAATCCGAAAAACCCTTTGACCTAGAAACTGAAATTAGTAAATTGAAGATAGCAATTCCTCTCTCAGAGTTGGCCAAACACAGCATCTACAAACAACAAATCAGGAAATCCCTCCAACTTACTAGCAACAAAGATGATGTTAATGTGTTGGATGATACCCCAGAGCTACTTTTTGGCCCAGAGGTGGATGGAAAGACAGCAGGTGTAGGCATTTTACCTTTCTATGTCAGCCTGCATGTTCATGACAAAATATTACACAATGCAATGTTTGACTCGGGTGCCTCTCACAACCTAATGCCCAAATCAGTCATGGAAAGACTAAACATGGATATTACAAGACCATACAAGGACCTGTTCTCCTTTGATTCCAGCCAAGTCAAGTGCTTAGGCCTAATAAAAGATCTATGCGTGTCTCTTGTTCAGTACCCAAACAAAACAATTCTAATGGATGTTGTAGTTGTTGACATCCCACCTAAGTATGGGATGTTGTTATCAAGGTCATGGGGGGCTAAACTTCAAGGTTCCCTGCAGTTAGATATGTCATATGCCACCATCACTGTTTTTGGGCAACCAAAGAGATTATACAGAGAAACATTAATGAAATACATGGTCAGCAGTGAAGAAAAGCCTCAAAACTTTCCCATATATGTTGTCCATTCAGACATAGACTCATACATTCTGTTCAATGATAATACAACTCTCTCAGATAATGAGGTTGAACCCAAGACACTCATACAAGAGGAAGACACCAATGAGCAAACTGCTACCCAAGAAACAATGATTAAGCAAACATTAAACACAGCTGTTGTTCAAGAAAGCGAACAGGTGCCATCAAGTGAGCAAACTGCCCTAGAAAACAAACCAGATGGCAAACCACAGCTTCAACTTACAATTCCAGCACACAAGCAGGTCATTAAGTTCTCCCTGGAACCAGAGATCCTATGGTTCCTTGAATTTGATGGGTCAGTCAACAAATTAGGGGCAGGAGCTGGAGTTTGGATACATAATAAACAAGACAGTCATGCAGAAGGCCGAGCCTATAGACTGAATTTCAAGTGTACTAATAATATGGCAGAATATGAAGCTCTTTTACTAGGCCTCAAGCTAGTAAAGTTCTTACAAGCCACAAAAGTCTCAATTATGGGGGATTCAGATTTAGTCATCCAACAAGTGAAGGGAAATTTTGTCACCAATGACAAGAGATTGAGGTCTTATAGGTCTGCTGTGGCTGAGATACTAAGCTTCTTCTCTGAATTCCAAATCACTAAAATTTCTAGGACCCATAATATTCATGCTCATAGTTTAGCCACATTTGCAAGTACCTGCAAGCTGCCTTTTGAGCCCCATCATCGCTTTACAGCTGAGGTAAAGTACAGACCTTCTGTCCCAAACAATGTCAAAGACTGGCAGGTATTTGAAGATGATGCACAAATAAACAACTTCTTGACCTTGCAACAAGAATTTGCAGGACTAAATATTGACACTGAAAGAGCAAGTCAATCACAAATACCTGAAAGAGCAAGTCAATCACAAATACAGTTTGAACAGACTAACCACCCAATATCACCCAAAACAGCAAAACAAATGCTAAATCCAACTATTTTCAACAAGGAGAACATACAACAAATTCAACAAACCAATCATGAGGAAGCAGCTATGGTAGAGGCTGAAATCATAGAGCTGAAAGACAACTTTCTCCCAACAGGCCTAACTCCATTAGAAGACATCTTTGACTCAAATGATATCCCTAGAAAACCAAAAATGCAGCCCCTAAATACAGCCATTGAAGAATGCAACATTGGCACTGTTGATAAGCCCAAGATAATAAAGCTATCTGCATCTCTGCCTCCTGACCAAAAACCCAAATACATCGACCTTTTCAAAGAGTTTCAGGATGTCTTTGCGTGGGGTTATGAGGATTTAAAATCCTATGACACCTCTGTTATCCAGCATACTATCCCTCTCAAGCCTAATCAGAAGCCATTTAAACAAAAATTGAGAAGGATTAATCCCATGCTCCTCCCTTCAATTGAAAAGGAATTGCAAAAATGTTTAAAGCTGGTATCATAGCACCAATCAGGTTTTCTGATTGGATTTCAAATTCGGTGCCCACAAGAAAGAAAACTGGTGAAATAAGGCTTTGTGTGGATCTTAGGAACTTGAATCAAGTATCGCTCAAGGACAATTATCCCTTACCCAAGATGGATCACATTCTTCAACGAGTGGTAGGTGCCTCAAGGATTTCTTTACTTGATGGATTCTCAGGCTTTAATCAGATCCTAGTGCACCCTGATGATCAGGACAAAACTGCATTTACAACCCCATGGGGAACTTTCAAATATGTAAAAATGCCTTTTGGATTGAAAAACGCAGGGGCAACATTTCAAAGAGCAATGGATATTGCTTTTGCAAAAGAGATTCATGACTTTCTTGTCATTTACTTAGATGACCTCACACCTTTCTCAAAATCAGATCAAGAACATTTGAAACATCTAAGGCAGATCTTCTTAACATGCAGGAAATATGGAATTTCCTTGAATCCTAAGAAGTCCCTATTTGGTCTGGAAGAAGGCAAGTTGTTAGGACATATCATTTCAAAGGATGGCATAAGAATCGACCCAGATAGGATACAAGCTATCTTACAAATGCCCCACCCAAGAAATATCAAAGAATTGCAAGGATTCTTGGGAAAGATCAACTTCTTGAGAAGGTTTATCCCAAACCTAGCAGAACTGATCAGATTACTAAATAATATGCTAAAGAAGGATTCAAAAGTGAAATGGACAGTTGAAGCAAACCAAGCCTTTGAAGGTATAAAATTGGCCCTTACCCAAACCCCAGTCCTAACCAATCCTCAATTTGACAGGGAATTTATCATATTTTCTTTTGCTTCCCAACACACAATTGCTGCTGTCTTGTTACAGAAAGATGACCAAGGAAATGAGAAATCCATTGCTTTCTTTAGTAGAGCTCTTAGAGATGCTCCCCTAAAATACCAAATCATGGAGAAACAAGCATATGCTTTGGTCAAGGCCATCAAAGACTTTAGGATTTACATCCTCTATTCACATGTTATAGCTTATGTACCAAGTCCCATTGTCAAAGACATTCTCACCCAAGAAAATTTAGAGGGCAGAAGAGGAAAGTGGATTGCCAACATTTTGGAATTTGATATTGAGATAAAACCTACAAAACTAATAAAAGGGCAAGGTTTGGCCAAACTAATGACAGAAGCAAACTTCCAAGCCTTAGACATCAACCAGCTGGACAGTGAACCAGAGATGGCGACTCCAAAGATCAATGTAGCCTTTGAACAATCCCCTTGGTACTCTGATATATGTCATGTATTGCAAAACATGTGTGCTCCCCCAGGACTGTCCAGAACTAAGTGTAGGTTCCTAAAAATGAAAGCTTCAAGATTTTGTGTCATGGAAGGAAATTTACTTTGGAAAAACCATGAAGGGATATTACTAAACTGCTTAATTGAGGATGAGACTAACAATATCATGAAAGAATTTCATGCAGGTGACTGTGGTGGACACTTGTATTGGAAGTCCACTGCGGATAAAATACTGAGGGCTGGTTACTATTGGCCCACCCTGTTCTCTGATGTTAAAAGGTTTACTACATCATGTCATAAATGTCAAGTATTTGAGGGAAAGAGAAAGTTACTACCACTTCCTTTAAGGCCTATTGCAACAGAGAGACCTTTTCAACAATGGGGCTTGGATTTCATTGGGGAAATTCATCCCTCATCCTCAGGCCAGCACAGATGGATTCTAATAGCTACAGACTATTTCACTAAGTGGATTGAAGCTGCTCCATGCAGACAAGCAAATGATTCAATAATCATTCAGTTTTTGGAGAATAACATATTGGCTAGATTTGGCTGCCCTGACAAAATAATAACAGACAATGCTGCTGCTTTCAGATCTAAGAAGATGGTGAATTTCTGCCACAAATTTCACATTAGCTTGGGCCATTCTACTGCATACTATCCCCAAGGAAATGGCCTTGCTGAATCATCAAATAAAAGCCTAGTGAACATCACAAAAAAGGTGTTGGAAGAAAATAAAAAGAACTGGCACAAAAATCTTGTGAATGCCTTATGGGCAGATAGGCTAACAACCAAGAGATCAATTGGGGTCAGCCCATATGAGTTGGTTTATGGATTAGAAGCCAAATTCCCTTCATCACTAGGAGTTCCTGTTATGAAACTTCTTCAAGAAAGTCAAACTGAACCAAATGATATGCAAAGAAGGATCAATCAAATAATATGTTTGCAGCAAACTAGAGATCAAGTCTACAGCAGAGTTCAAGTTTTACAAGAAAAATTAAAGAAGGCCTTTGACAGAAGGACTAAGGCAGAAGATTTCAACATTGGTGACAAAGTCCTCAAGTGGGATTCAAGAAGGGAAGATAAAGGAAAACATGGGAAATTTGATTCCCTTTGGAGAGGACCATTTGTTGTCCAAGCAGTGCAAGGAAACAATACTTATTTCCTTAAAAGTCTTAATGAAACTGATATGGATGAAGGTCCTGTGAATGGCAGGATGCTGAAGCACTATTTTGACTACTACCCATAAGTGCAGTCTAAGTTTCCATTGTACATATTCAAGTGTATATAATACTCTCTGTAGGATGTGAAATTGCAGTTTCTCAAAATTTTATTAACTATCAGCAAGAGGAAAATAAGTTCAGACATTTACCATGATGGGAAGAGCACAATTTTGGCATTTTAAAGTAGCATACTTCAAATATTGGTGAAAGCAGGCAAAGGCCAAGGCACTCTAACCTGTTGTTCTTGGTATTTCTAATGAAAAACCATCCCCATGTGGAGCCACTGTTAGCTACCTATACCAATAGGTTTCATATTTCATGATTGGCAAGGAAAGTTCCAAATATGCTCTGCTTTGATGATGCAAAGATCCCATATTTCCAAGAGAAGACAAGGTGTGTATATAGCTTGATATGGACTCAATTTTGATGGATGGTCCAACAGCCTAATCTGGATCATGCCATGCTTTAAATTTGCAGTTGTAGAATAGAGAAAGAAGTTTGTCCAAACTGTTTAATCTTGGCAGACAAATAGCTTAGGTAGAGAAGTAAGGCTCCCAACTGCTTAATCTGGGACCTTGGAAGCAATAAGGGTAGCATTAGATAGAAAATCAAAAGGAAAAAGCCACAGAAAAGAAAAGGCAAATAAGGGTCTGCAAGTCTAAGTGCACCCTCCAAGAAGAAACAAAAAATGCTAGGCAAATAGATGGGTAGGCAGATGGGGTTGCAGAAGTGTCATTTCTTACAATTGAAAGGGTGCTAACCTATTTCACAAAGCAAAATCAATGGATTGAGAAGGTCTTCTTCTCTATCAGGTTGCAGCAAAGCAAAGAAGCATGTCTAACTTCCGAATTTTCCCCCTTTTCCATTCATTTCTAACATCCCCTCATCAGTTGAGATTCATGGAAGAATTGGTGGTTTTATGGTGGTTCTTAGTCCTTTAAAAGCCACATTTCTTGTTTAAAATTCTTTTCATTTTGATCTACTCCCTAAGCTAAGTGATTTCCAAATAAACTTAGTGTTATCACTCCCCATCCACCCTTTTCATCCATATTAACCCCTAATATCTATTATATAATTCCCCTATGTTACCCTTTCCCTACTATTATAACACCATGGTGTATAAACCCCAAACATGGTATAAATATCCCTCCCCTTGGCATTATAGCCATATGTTCTCTGTCAGGGATCAAATTGACATCTGGTCAGCTTGAGAAACCTAAGCCTCCCCCCCCTTCTCCCTTCTGAATCTATTTGACCCATTAAACCCTTTATTGGCTAAGAAAACCCTATGAACAACCCCTTTTACCCATAACCCGCTTCATCTGCAAAAAGCACATAAAAATCCACTTTTTTGACTTATCCAAAGTATCGGCGCCATATTATTTTTGTTTGAAAATGCATTGAAAAAACCATTTCAATCCGCCACATCCCAAAGGTTTCCGCCGAGCGCAAATCCCGAAAGAAATATTAATTTAATCCCGCCCCCCTTCCGTATTGTTCGATCACCTCACTGATCCGTCAACCGTCGGATCGGACCCCTTTGATCCGACGGCCCTCATCCATATCGGACCGGCCCCGACGTCCGACAGATACCTTCCGATATCTGTCAGAGGGTGACGTCAGGCCTCTGCCACGCGTCACCCCCACAGCGTATCGGAGGTACGCCTGACAATTCTGCTTCCATATCACAAGCAGTGCGATGGGAAACCGTTAACCACTTCCGGTTTCGGTTGATCCGCCCAGCCAACATCATCACCACGTCAGACCCACGTCAGTGCCACCCCGTCGTCGCGTCAGCACCCTTGTCCGCCCCTGCGCTAATATGCCTGCCATCTCATTATCCCCGTGGACCAATCACAGCTTGCCACATCACCCGATGACGTCATGCTGACGTCATCCGACCTTGACCCCACCCGATGACGTCATGCTGACGTAATCCAAAAAAGGCGCCAATGTCCCAAAAAATCCATATTTTGGCCGAATTTCCGCGTTTTTTATACTTTTTGCCAAAACGTTGTTGCTTTCTCTGCATGGTTTTTACGTTCAAACGTGCACCACCTTGCTGAATTCGACCTGCAGACCTTCGGCGCGTCATTTCTACATGCATTCGTGACCGTTGCTCGCTATATACTAGGTATTTATCCTCGTAAATCCTTCATACACTTGATTTGTCTGTAATTTCCCTCAAAAAAGCTTAAGAAACAAAAAAACTTGCAATTCGCCGGCAAAATCCCTGTGCCTAGTCCCCATTTGCAACTGAAAAGTCGAAAATCATCAGCTGAGCCTTGTTTGCCTAAAGTTCACCAAAAATTGCACTCTGTTCGCGCAATCGCGAACCGGTTACTCAAATTGTACCTACTTGCTATAAGAGAGAGATTAAGACCAGACATTAGTCTTATCGCACTTTAAAGCAGTATTTCAATTGCTGCAGCTGATCATTTATCCTTTATCCCTGAATAATTCACATTTCTCTGTCAAAGAAACTCCTTTGTGTTGCTCTGCATAGCAACTCTCATCGATAATCCTAGGAGAAACCATGGATCCACCAGTAGCTCCTGTAGCATTGAACATTGCTCCATTGAATGCCCCTCAGAGAGAATTGGAGTGGCAACCTCTAGCAGACATGGACTATCAAATCTCAGAGGAAATGCTAATGAGAACCAAGTTCCACATCCACCTGCTCAATGAATTAAAGGCCAAACATGACACTGGAATAGATGTGCTGGGCATATGGGACTCTTTTCTCCCTATATTCAAGCTTCCTCAGGTCAATCAGTTCCCTGATTTGATCCACCTATGTGCTGAAAACTATGACCCTACTCAGAGGGCAGTTCTTGACCCTTCAGGCTCAGTTGTGTTCTATATCACTCCAGAAGCTATCAAAGATATGCTCTGCTTCAGGACTGAGAAGAAACTGGTCCCTCTATCACTTGTAGACCTGATAAATCAAGGAGCCAGATTGACAGATGCTCAGGTCACCAAATTAAATCAGTTGTACATTGACTATCACTCTGTGATGTATCCTCCTATCAATCAAGTATACCTCAACCAATTGGGCAGAGATCTTGCAGACATGATTAGTCCCACTTTGGGCTACAACTCAATTGAGTTTTTTGATGAAACTGTGCTGGTAATGATGCTTATGTTTGCCCCTAGCAAGTCTCCTATCTGCTATGACTATGCCACCTATATATCAGACAAAATTCATGAGCAATTAATGAACCTGGCAAGAGAAAGGGTGTTCAGATACACCTCTTACATTTACCACTTAATCTTATATCATCAACATCAGAAGTTCTCTTTTCCAATCAAAAGAGTGGATGCCCAAGGCAATCCAAGATCAGTGGTCTATTGGTCCTCTGTTTTCCACCGTAGATCCGACTCTCCTTATACTTATTGTGAGTTCATAGATCTCTTCATCCACCCAGCTATGTCTATGTTGATGAGCTCACCTCCTCCAAGGCTCACTGATGACATGCAAAGGATCCTTCAGTTATCCAAATCATACAGCATTGGGGACTGGTACTTTTACCAGAACCACACCGTTATCAGGATATATGGGTGTGAATTGCCTCCCTACAGACTACCCAGATATGTGCCTATGAGGCTGTTTGCCCTAGAATACTTCAGGCAGTTTGGCAGTGTTGATGTGCTTCACTTTTCAGGCAGAGGCAAGAAAGCACAGTTGAAGGTCAGGAACCAACTCGGCCACTTTATCTATAACAAGAGGGAGGAAGGTTGGAAAGAAGCAGACAGGATGCTTGAGTCCCTTGGCCTTCAAACCAGTTTCCTTTGGAAACCTTATGACCCCAATCACTTCATAACTCTGAGAAGGCTCAAATATAAGCTGTCTGGCTATGATCATGTAAAGATTCCTCACATTGAAAAATATGCAAACCAAATAAAATGGAGGAGAGGAACCTTATAAGAGCTTGTTACACAAGAAGAGCCGAATCAAAGAGCGGTGAGGAATCTAAAGAAGATGGCTGACCTTGAACTTTGATCACAGGTGTTTTCCCTTCCAAGCACACAAGTGGGAGCAGGGCATCCTCCTCGACTGAAAATCAGCAAGCACCCAAAGCCACTGAAGATATATCTAGCAAAGGCCAGGAAAAGGAAATGGAGACCGAACAGCCACCTCATGAGAAGGTGCAGCAACAACAGCAGCAGGTAGAACAACAACAACAACAGGAATTACAGCAAGAAGAAGGGCAGCATGACAAAGAGCAGCCCCCACAGCAAGAAGGGGCAGTGGAAGCCCCAAAATCCACTGAGCAACAGCCACAACAAACTGTGCCTCCAAGGCAAGAAACATCAGCTGAAGCATCAATCCTCCAAACTCCACAAAAGGAGGATATAAGCAGGAAAAGGGACAGAGAGACTCCCTTGACCACATCAATAAGTCATGGTGAGAAAAGACAGAGAATGAATCCTTTCTCTGAGGAGGAAATGCCAATAGGGCAGTCTCTGGGCATGGGCCCACCTAGCAGGGAAGCATCCGCAAGTTCCTTTCAACAGGAACAGGACAGAACAGTGGGATGAGAGGTCAGCTCCTCAAGCCAGCAGAGAGAAGGTGAACTGAGCATCAAACAGTAGTTCATTGACATAAAGAGGAGGAATGAGCCACTTAGAATACAACTCTACAATCATCTGCTGAAAATGGCTCCTACCAACCAGCAAAGACTGATGTCTGCCTATGATGTACAGGAGGGCAAAATGATCATGAGTCATTTTATGCCAGCTGTAGCACAGCCCCAGTCCCCTGTAGATTATATAAGGACCAATCTTGAGGTCCTTGCCAAGGACATCCACCCAATGGACAAAATTGAATTACATAAGCAAACGGGTGAGATGGTGTATGCCTCCTTGGCAGACAAGACATTGGAAAATTATAGGCTAGAAAGTAGCCTTAATAATACAGCTGCCCAACTTGAGTTGGAGAGAGCATCCTCTCAAGAAAAGGACAACAGAATAAGGTCCTTAGAAGATATAATTATAGAGATTGGGCATGATCCCAAGGATATCAAGGGCATACAAGAAATATTGAAGTTGAGGGATGCAGACATGACAGCTTTGAAAAGAAAGATCAAAATTCCAGCCACTATTCACCCTCAAACAGATGAAGTTGCCTAGCAGAGGCATGATCAAGATGCCACAGCTTTGCTGGTATCACTATATAAGCAGCTAATCCAGACTCAAGAAAAGCTGGGTGAATCAGAGGCTGCACAGGCAGCATTACAGGCAGCTTTGAAGCAAAAAGAAGAAGGTCAGACCTCCCAGCCTCCTCCTGAAATAATAAACCTTGAGGAAGCTGCTCCAACTACTGCTCCTCCTCCTCAACAAACAGAACAGGCAACACCATCCACCTCACCACCACCACCAACAACAGAGCAGACCCAAAGCCTGGACATGCAAAAGCTGAGAAATGAGATTCAGGCCTTGGAAGCACAAATGACAGAACTAAATCAGGCCAGGGAGAAATTAGCCAAGGTAAATGAAAGATATGATAAATCCAAGCAGACTATGGCAGAAAAGGGCAGGGAAATAAAAGCCCTCAAAGACAGGATAAAGGAGCTAGAGAAGGAGCTCCAACTGGATAAAGTAGTGGCTGAGATCAAAACAGTGCTATGGGCCAATATTGGCCAGTCTATTACTGACCAGTGGCAGTATATTGAGACAATCCATGAGCAATTGGAGCTCATTACAAAAGCACAAAAGGAAATTCAGAGATCAAGGGCAGCTCTAGGCAATATGCCTGAAATTGCCACCAGAATGATCAATGTGCTCAATAATAGAACAAGTGCTCAGTTAGCAACTATGGGAATTTGTAACAGGACTGAGACTATTTTGTTGATAAAGAGGGTCCTCACACTGAGAAGCTTAGTGCAGACATTAGAGAGAAGGACCCAAGACATGCAGACCGAGGTAAACAGATTCATGGACAAGTTTGTGGTATTACAGAACAGAGGTCTCCTTGGCTTGCTGAACAGTGCAGGAAAACTGCTTACCCATGAGCAGTATGACAAGAGAGTCAATACTTTCGCCACAAGTCAGATCACTGAAAGGCCCAGCACCTTAGAAGAAACAGGGCCAGCTACAGGGCAAAGTCTCTACAACAGAGTGGAGAATCTATTCTTTATAATGAATGAAATTACACACCTGTTTGAAGTGCCTCCTAACTTCTATAAATACACAGAGGCAGATGAGACTATGGATGCGATTCTTAGGCATCAACTGCCCACACAAGAATGGTGGACAAAAGCAATATAGATGATCTTATAGACCAGGAAGCCATTCTTCAGGTTTTTCATCAAAAATACAAGGTGGCATGCACAGGAAAAGTTAATAAAATCAGCATGCATAAAAGGTGAGAGCTGAGCCAACTCAGCAGAACTTTCGGCCAGCCGGTCAAGATGGACAGCTACAGGTGACAGGGCCTAAAAGTTACAGCAGAGCATCCACAAAAGCGCATTTTCCAGCATTTAAAGCAGATCATTCCAACCGACTCAGTGGCCTCCAAAGGCCAAAATATCTTCTGACTGATAGAAATGAGCATTTATGTTGTATGAAAGGCAGCAATAACTTTTTATCTGTTGTTCTGTACAAAGTTGTTGAAACATTTATTTTTCAGATGACTCGACGCTTTGGATATTTTGTATTACCATTTGTATATATTTGCCCCTCGCATAAGCTTGAAAGGGTTGTTGTTGATTTCTTTTGAAGAAGTTCCTATGCTGTAATCTTTGCAGAGTTTAATAACAGAAGTAATGGAATTTCTAAAGTTCTGAGTTGTTTGAGTGCGTTCATGGTGTTTGTTGAAGTTGGCAGGATCCCTGTGCATCTCATATACAATAAGTTTTCTGTAACTCTCTTCGTTTTGTGTTTCAGTCTTTTGCAATCCATAAATATTTATAAGTTCTAAGTATTTAGCAGCAAAGAAAAAGAATAGCCTTCAGGATTTATTCATGGAATACCCTAGGCTCAATCTAAGTTGTTAATGAATGTTTTCCTCAGTTATAATCTTGATAAGTGTAATTCTTAATTTCTACACTTTCAGAATATATCTTTCATAGTGACCTTTGTTTCAGGAATTCAAGTTTGCTCCTGAACAATATATTTCACTTTCACAGCATTAGCTTAATGGAGAATTCTTAATTGCTTTTCATTGGCTAAACATGCATCATCATACATCATCACTTAAGTTTTAAATTTGTATGTTGGGGTACCCAATAGGCCCTACAGTCTGAACATTCCCACTGAAGCATATCAAGCATTTCACAGCTCTAGACTCCATTGCCCAATGAAATACAACTGTCTAAACATTACATCTTAGGTATTGAAAGACATCCTTCAACCAAAACACAAACAAAAACCTGAGCATAATAGCTAGCCTAAAATACTATCATAACAGAGACAAATCATAAAGAGAGAGCCCTCTCTGATTACAGTTTGGCTAGAAACTGTAATCTAAAGATTGGTTAGTGGTTACCCCGACCGTATTCCCTTGGGAGTCATAGGGAACAACCTGGGTGTTAACAGAACCTAGGCTCTCATTGTAATGTTCCAAATGGAAAAATACCATGGAAACAGAATTAATGAAATAGATACAACTACTAAATTCATAAATGCACAAACATCCACATTTGAACACAAAATTATGGGCAAAATTATGAGTCATTGTATTAATTATGATAAATAAGAGTACAATAAATGATATCAGAGGAGCCTGGGCTTGCTACAGCAAGTGAGGCATGATCCCAGGGAAATATGATGGTACTCAAGTGTTGGGAATGGATCTACTAACAAATTTGTATCCATCCAAAAAAATTGATGTTGTCGCTGACAAGGGAATTGTTTATTTAGACCTCCAAACTGCTCCAAAAATTTTGATAACTTATCCATGGGCTCTACTCCACCAGCCGAACAAAACCCAGAAATATTTCACGAACCCAAGTGATGGAAATGGCCCCAAAATTAACTACGTCCTCCTCTAACAATTTATGTTGTTGAATACTAAATGGAACTAGGAATTCTACCCTTGGAAGTGCTCAAAATATTCTACAAAATTAATCCTAGTCTACTCTCACCAAACCCACAAAAAACCATAAAGGATTTGGGTTGAATCCATCGACCCCCTATGACCCCTAATAAGTGTGAATTTCTCAAGTGGGCCAAAAAATGCCCCATAGTTCATATATTATTGAGTTAGGCACTAATCTCCCTCCAATAAATCCTCCCTCCTACGAAATTTCCCTCCTAATCTCCAAGTGATTCCTAGCACCTCATATTGAAAATTGAAAGTTATGGGATGAATTTCCTTGAATAAAATTTCATTTTCGGCCTTTCTAAAGTGACTTTTTAAAAATATAAAGTCATGTATATCTTTGCAACCATGACTTTCCAAAAATAGTAAATCACTTTCCATCAATTCATAATCATATATATACAATGGAAAATCACTTAACTTGTCCTTAATCAATCTCAATTGTTTAATTTTTAACTTAATCATCAATATTATTATTATTATTACTATTACCCTCTTTATGATATTATTATATTATTATTAAAAACAAATTCAAATCTCTCAATCATGAGACTTAATCATGTTATATGTAACTCCCCTAAATTAATGCATATGTTAATCTCCCTCTCTCTCTTAATGGATTCATTCATCTCTCTTTTTAATGCTCTTATGCACCTCTTACACTCTCTTACACAATTTAATGACTTTTCATAAAATGATTCCTCTTACACCTCTTTAATGCATAAGTTACACTCCTCTCCTTCATTGCACAAGTTACACTCCTATTTTGTCATATGTAACTCCTCCTCAAGGCATAGGAGTTACTCCCTCAAGAATTCAACCTCCTTTCTCTTCCTATATATGTGTGCCTCTCATCCTCAATTGACACACTTGTGCTTGTGAGAGGAGAATTCAAACTTGAGAAAGAGAGAGTTGGAGAGTCTAGAGGAAGATCGAGAGAGAGAAAGAGAGAAAGAGTCTTGAAGAGAAAGAGAAAATATTGGAGAGCCAAAGTGATTCAATGTTTGCATCAACTACAGTTATCGAAGATCTTCTTGATATTCAAGTGAATTTTTCCATTCTCTCATTGTACTTTGTATCTTTGCTGAACAATTGATTTATAATAGAAGAAGAATCTGGTTGGGTTTTCCCCTTATGGATTTTTCCCTGGTCATTGACCTACATTTTATGTGTATCATTGAGTTCTTGGTTGTATTCCATTGTGCATATGGTTTATATGGTTTATGTTCTATATACAATTACTTAAAGCATTTTGCAGCATAAAGAAGTTATGGGTTTAAGTGATTGTAACATCATAGAGCATCAAAATTTCAACATGGTATCATAGCTTTGGTGAATACAGACTCAAGAAGACAATCTCCATTTCCAGCTCTCTTTTTGTTCGATTATCTTTTACTATCAATTTCATTTCCGTCTCTCTTTCTACTGGAATATCTCATGTTGTTCTCTCCATTTGTATCTCCTTTTCTGTTGAAATATAGCTTGTTGTCCACTCCATTTGCAACTCATTTTCTACTAAAATATAGCTTTTATCTCATTTTATGCTGAAATATAGTTTGTTGTCCACTCCATTTGCAGCTCATTTTCTACTGAAATATATCTTGTTGTCTGCTGCATTTGTAGCTCTCTTTCTGTTGAAATATAGCTTGTTGTCCGCTCCATTTGCAGCTTCTTTTTTACTGAAATATAGTTTGTTGTCCATTCTTGTTATAGGGAAAAGCGTCTTTTTAGAACTGCTCTATCCCACTAAGGTGTGACAGCTGCCTTAGAAACAAACAGAGAAAAACTACTTTTGTATTTCCTTTATGAATTATAGACAGAGAGGAATAGAAAGAACCAACCTGTGTCTTGCGCTAATCCTTTGATCCAATCCCTCTCTTCTTTGATAGTCTCCAGCTACCTGCTCCCTTGCATGCCCAGCTTCACAAAGTACCTGTAAGATCACAGAAGAAGAGCACTATACAAAGACATGGATCTATATTCATAAACAACTTAGGACCAGGTTTAAGTTAACCATACAAATGTAACAAGCATCAATGATACAAAAGCATGGAGGAGAACTCAAATAGTTTTTATTGATAAACAAGAAAAGATCCAGAAGGAGTTACAACCATTGGTTCCAACCCAGCATCAACCTCCCAGCAAAGAAGCCCCTCTTCACCTCAAACGAAGCATAAATCACCCAACAATCTGATGTTTGTCTCTAGAAACCAACAGCAATTCCTTACAATATGCAAAATTCCAGCCTCTGGATCTCTGGGATGAGGGATCCATATATAGATATCTGTAAGGAGGATGAGTCAGCTTGTGATTTGATTAGTGTCTTCTCTCTGTCAGTTCTTGCTTCCACTTGGAGACTGAGGGCCTCTTACTCATCCTTGGTCCAATTCAGTGAGGCAAGTGTCACAGGAGAAGATTCTGGAAGCTTCCATTGCCTCTCCACCTCGCGGAATCACACTGCCATTTGTCATTTCTCGTCCATCGCACCCTACAGAAGGGAGTTTTGAAATGCAACGCACCCTCACAGTGTATTTAGGTGCAATGCACACTTAGCCAGTGGAGCAGCTGAAATGATCCTGTTTTGACCAATTCTGAGCAGTTTCTGGTGGAGAACTTCTGGGAGAAGCTGTAATCTGTTGACCTTGTTCCTTTAGGGGTTAGAACAACACTTTTAGGGACTTAGGAGCCCTTGGTTTTTGGACATTTCTTGCTTGGAGTTGTAAGGCACAAAAATGTCTATAACAATTCTATTTGCAACTCTCTTTTTGCTGAAATATATCTTATTTTTCCTTCTACTTATTGCTCATTTTCTACTGAAATTTCTCTTCTATTTTGTTGCTAAAATATCTCATTTACATAAGAAATATCTCTTGATGTCCCTTTCTATTTTCTGTTGAAATTTTGAGCAGATCAAAATGTCTTCCTCCTACTTTAAGAATGAAGAGAAGTTGGTTTATTCTTCAAACTTCTTCCCTTGGAAGACCATATTACATATTACTCTTGAGGAACATGATGTTCTAGAGTATGTTGAAGGAGAGGTGGCAGAACTAGTTGAAAACTCCAATGTTGTTATCAAGGCCAGATATAAGAAAGGAGAAGTCAATGCTAAAAATATTATCCTTGACTCTCTTGGACACCACCTCATCACTTATGTTTCCAATTTGAAGAAAGCCAAATAAATGTATGACAAGATTATTAGAATGTATCAAGTGAACAACTTGAGTCAAATTCTTGCTCTGGAGAAGAAACTCAAGGATGTTAAGATGAACAGAGGAGAAACCATTCAAGCATACTTCATGAGGATATCAAAAATAAAATATTAGTTGTCAACTTCTGGTGACATTGTTTCCTATAAATAACTGGTACTGATTTCACTTGGAGATCTTCCTTCTTATTGGGAAAGTTTTATTAATCCATTAGTAATAATGACAAGTTTCCTACATTTGATGAGCTCCTAGGAAAGCGCAGTCAAGAAGAAGCTAGAATGATTTCCAGAGGGATAATTCCCAAGCATAAGGAGGGAGAACCTATTGCCTTTGTTGTACAAGGAAAAAAGAAGAAAGGAAGAAGAGGAATGCACTATTCGAGAAATTCTTCTCCCAACAGCTCCTCTCAATGGACCAGAGACTTATCAAAACTCTAATTCTACAATTTTTGCAAGCATGGCCACTATGCTCATGGATATTTAGAAAACAAAAGAGCATCAAAATAAAACTTCAACAATCACTCCAACAAATCTGGTTACAGAACAAGAAGAGAAGCTCATTCTCCTTGCAGAGGAAACTATCGTTCCTCAAGGAACCAAAGGTATGATAATAATGCAGCTGAGACTTAATCAGATTACTTTCTTCTTTCATCTCTTTCTAGTTCATCTCCTGTAGATTATTGTGATAGTTGGTTGGTTGATAGTGGTGCTTCAAGGCACTTTACTGGTTACAAAGAAGTACTCTCTAATCTGTTTGAGAGGGAGACAGATTATTCTTGGAGATAACTCTACATATCCCATAAAGGGATCTAGTCCTATTTATTTCCATCTAGATCAAGGTAAAACTTTGTCTCTTCAAGAAGTTTTATATGTACATGGTTTAAAGAAGAATATTGTGTCCATATCATCTTTTGAAGATAAAGGAACGAAATTTGCTTTCATAAATGGTAAACCTATCACTTGTCCATCGAGATCCAACATGAGAGATTCCCTCACTCTAGAATCTAGATGTGAAGGTCTATGCAAAATAAATGGAATACCTATTCATGCACTAATCCATGACATCAATCATCATAGTGAACTTTGGCACCAAATATTTTCTCACTTGCACTACAAAGCATTACCTCGTGTGATAAATATTGTTTCCGGAATGTCGGAAATCATATCTGATCATGATGGCATTTTCCAAGGATGTGCAAGCAAAAAGAAAGTGAAGGGACCATTCCCTTCAAGCAAAAGTAGAACCAATCAGGTATTGCATCTTGTACATTCTGATTTATGTAGACCAATGCCTATAACTTCTCTGAGTTATTACTTGTATTATATTATCTTTGTGGGTGATTTTTTTCGCAAAACATGGATTTATTTTCTGAAAAATAAAATTAAAGCTTTTAGCATGTTCAAAGATTACAAATCTCTAGTAGAAAACAAAACTGGAAAGCAAATCAAAATTTTCAGATCTAACAATGGAGGAGAGTTCACTTCCAGCGATTTCATTGACTTCTACAAAGAAGCTAGAATCATAAAAGAGACCATTGTACCATATAACCCAAAACAAAATGGTGTGGTTGTGAGAAAGAATATAACTATCATGGAAGCAGTCAAAGCTATGTTGCATGATCATAAATTTCCAAAGATTCTATGGGGAGAACTTGTGAACACAACTATCTATGTTCAAAATATATCTCCTCATTGTACCCTAAACAACAAGACTCCTAAAGAAGTCTTCATTAGCAAGAAGCCCGAAGTTGGGCACTTAAGGATATTTGGTTGTCATGTCTACTTTCATGTCCCAAAAGAGAAAGGAACAATTTTGAAGCTTCAGGTAAGAAAGGTATGTTTGTTCGTTATTGTGATAATTCTAAAGCTTACAAAATATACGTACCCGTTCAAAGAAATATATAATTTATCAAGGATGTAACATTTGATGAAGATGCAACCCTTGGACAATCAAGAGACACTCCTCTTCCTCTTGCTAATTTTGATAGTCAAGATGATATATTTGAAATATAAGAAGACCTTGAAGCCAAAACTGATCTTGTTGATGAACCCATGTGTTATAGACATATTTGGGCACATCAACCCCAAACTTATATGTCGATGTATTAGGGCTCATCAACCCCTAAAAGAGTTGTTTCATACCCTAAAGGAACATAGTCATCTGAATACATCATTCCACAAAAGTTCCATCTGAGAAACCATCCAGAAATTGCCTAAATTGAACCAT
The DNA here is from genome assembly GCA_031772625.1 of Pinus tabuliformis. Lineage (NCBI taxonomy): Eukaryota > Viridiplantae > Streptophyta > Pinopsida > Pinales > Pinaceae > Pinus > Pinus tabuliformis. The sequence continues at coordinate 415,631,105 of CM062811.1, forward strand.
ACTGACTACTCCACTAGAAAGATGTGATGCATACTGAGTGGTACACTACCAAGGTGTGATGCATACTGTTTAGGCCTTCTATAGGGTGCAATGGGCAAGGATGGACAAATGTCTGGGATAGTTTGCTAGGTGGTTGCTCTTGGAATCTTCTAGACACTTATCCTATGCCACTTGCCTCTCGAAATTCACCCAAGGATGAATAAGGGATCTAAAACCATCTATTATCCCTTCCCTTGTGGAACCAATTATAACAAGTGGAATGACACTAATCAAACCCCATGTATGACTCACACCCTTGCAAACATCTATAAATGGATCTCCAATCCAAGAGATCAGAAGGCTGAAATGTTGTGAATTGCAAGTAAGTGCTAATAGTTTGTAATTGAGGAGAGAGAATTGTATTCTTGTTGGAGTGATCTTGCTATTTCATGAGGTGAAGAAGGACTGAAGCTAGGAGGATGATGTTGGATCAGAAAACTGGGTTGTAATTCTCCTTTCTATTAATAAAGCTCTTCAAGTTTTCTTCCATATGATTGTGCAATTTTGAATGTTATCATTTGTGAATGCAATCATTTGTTCATTATATATCTGATTTTGTAATGTTTATGTTGTAATAGATCACGATGCTTTGACGGTTCTTTGTTGATGTACTTGTGCAAGTACTCTCCAAGCGTGTTAAGTACGGGGAGGAGTTGCAGAATCTGTCAAAGGAGAGAAAGATCAAGCAAGGGATTAAGAGAAATTTCCAGGTTGGTTCCATTATCTTTCTCTTATCTGTTACACATAGAAGAAATCATTGAATTGCTTTAAACTGTTGTTTCTAGGGTAGTTGCCAAACCTAGAGGGCTAGCATTCTTTAGGAATACTAGTTTTCCCAGGAACAAATTGGTGACTCCACTGGGGAATGAATAGATGTTTGTTTGTTGTTATTGTTTGTTTTATGTTCAATTTGATAAACTATAGACAGAGTTTTAGGTCAACCAGGTAGCTTTCGAACTGCTCTTGCTTTGCAATTGCATAGTAGATGAATGTTGCTTCAGTCAATCTCTGGTTTGGTTTATGAATTAAAAATTTGACTTGCAAGCACATCTAGATACCCTTTTGGTAGCTCAGTAACCTCTCAAGACATTCCGCATATTTTGCTTATTATTGTTCATCAAAACCCAACTTAATTCATTGAAAACAACTTCACATTTGACCCAAAACCCATTAAAGTTGCGCTCCCTGGACCATCGCATTGTCTTCCACTGTGACTCAGTATGCATAGCACCTCTCGAGTGTAGTAAGTGCAATGCATCTCAATTTCTGTGAAGCCTAGGTGCGATGATTGACTGAACTCTTTTTCCATCTAGAAATTGAGGGTTTTTGACCTGTTTTCAATTTTGTTTGGTTGTTTTGCTGCAAATGAACAGTGCCTATTTACTGAAGCTTACTTGCATCACTTAGATCAGCCTCAATTACATTAGGATTAGTGAATGTTTTTTTTTTATTTGGTCATCATTTACAATCCTTTGTCGAAAAGTTGTTTTAGTCGATTTGTCGCTTTGGTACAAAAAGTGTCGTACTTGTCGTTTTTTGTCGAAAAGAGAAGTGTCATGAATTCTTCCTTCCCTTGATAATTGATTGAACTTTGCTTGATGCATTTGATTTGATTTTTTTACATTCAAAGTGTCAAAAGCATTTTTGTTCAAAATTGAAAGTGTCATTTTGGAGTCTTCCTTTATCTTTTGAAGAAAAAATTGTTGAAAATGTCATTTTGAGTGCAATGTTTTAGATCTTTGCTGCTTTTAGTTTTCCTTTTTGCATATTTAACACTAAGGAAAGCGAAAACAAATACATGCATTTGTACTTAGAATTTTTTTATTTGTGTGCAAAAAGATGATTAAGGGGAATGCACCAGTGTGTGCTCTTTGATCTTTTTTTAAAAGCATTGTTATCTTCTTTCCCTAGTAGCTAGGATTTTCATTGCTCAAATAAACAAAGATTGTTTATCATTGTAGATTGCATCTTAGGAATTTAAGATCATCATCACGCGGTGAACCATTGAAAGGAAAACTCTAAACAAGATCAACTTTAAAATGAATTTCAATGAACCTAACAACGCTTTAGAACTTAATGCAACATATCTAGAGGTCTAATCTAGTGACGTGTTCCGACGTCATTAAAACTAGTGGCTATCGTTTTCATTGAAAGTTGGGTGATTCCTCCTCCTTGATACGACAAGTGCTAGCACGGACTTGTGATCCCCATACCGTCGCGTATATATTGGGAGGCCACAATAGGCTTAAATCCTTTATCCATAGGAAACTGAGTCTATCACCTCATTGATCACAATGCATTGAAAACAGCATTCGTGAAGATTGACTGTCGTACATAAATCCTTGGTAATTTCTCTTTAATTTATCACCAAGGTGTATATTGCAGTTTTTCAATTGGTTTGGTAATCCCTCTATCTAGATTTTCCAGAGTATTCACTTTCATTCCTTTTCAACTCTTTAAAAAAAAAGGTCCATCTGAGCACTTGTCCTTTTAGGCTCATTAAAAATCAAAGGAGACTAGAGTCATCTTTAGCTTTTTCTCGACTCTTTAAAGCTAAAAAAGAAAAGTTGCATCTAAAGTGTTGTTAAAATTAATTGACCGCAAATAACATCCCTATTCCTTAGTTGATCTTAGGTTGAAACATATGGTGACAAATTCGGAGTCCACCGATCAAGGAATCCCTTTTGATGGGAATCCTAGTCCTTTTCCTTCTTTCGGAAATATTGGGGCTCCTTATATGGCTACATTGTCCCTTCTGGGATTTACCCTTGGCTTGCCAGTATGGTTCTTTTCGACCTCTTTGGTTCAAAATGTTGAGATTTCTCTGAAATCGAGTACACATTCAACTGGACAAAATCAACCTCCAGTTGATCCTGAAGTTGACCCTTTGCCTTCTTCCTCATTTGTTTCTCCCTCCCCCTCTTCCTCTTCGCTTGGTGAAAGTATTGATACTAGTAACCAGGTGGCTAAGAAGAAGAAGAAAGGGAAGAAGAAGAAGAAGAAGCCAATTCAGCAAGGGGGCAACCAAGCAACCATTGCTCTGAATGCAACATCTGATGAAAATCTGTCCATTAAGCCTCACAAAGTCAAATATCCATGCATAATTTGTGTGGGAGACCATTTTCATCGAAATTGTCCTTATTTTCCTCGGATCTTGAAAGAATGGTCTTCCCGTTCACACCATCCCGTGTCATCAACCTCTGGAGATCATGTTGGTAACACACCATCAACTAGTGATAGTAATGTTCATGGATAGAAGGGAAAGATCAGGATTCCATGTACATTATGTGAAGGTAATCACTCCTTTCACCTTTGTCCTTTTTTTATGAATCCAAAAGAGTTTTGGATAACCGTCCTACTTCACCGCAGCGACTTCCATCTAGTTACAGGAAACTCTCCCTAAATCCTTCACTAGTTGATGAACCGACTGACCAAAATCAACCATCGGTCGAAACCACTCTCTCTGAAAGTGAATCCTATGAGTCTATACCCGACCAAAATCAACAGGTCGAGGTAACAGTTGACCCGATTTCACCTTCAGCTAATCGTACCTTTCCCGAAGAGAGTGAAAATGATACCGCTCAAGTTCTTTTTGTTTCCTCAGATTCAAATGAGCTTGGGGGAAGTCCACCTGTTCCATCAAGACAGGAGGAAAATCCTCCAGTTCTTGTAACTCAAGGGGTTAATTCTCTCGTTTCTATGGCACCCCGTCCATGTAGTCTAGTCACTTCCTTTGATTGGAATCGACTAGCAGGATCCCGCCTTCCTTCTTATGTGCCTTTCCATATCATAGTACAAGTTTGTAAAATGATTGTATCTGGCACTATTATAGACGAAGGTGCATCAGTGAGTATCCTTTCCTCAACTGCTTGGCAAGCGCTCGGTTCGCCACCGCTTGTGTTTGTTACACGGAATCTGTTGGCATTTAACAAAGGAACCAATTGACCGTTAGGGATCCTTCCTCAGTTACCTATCACTTTAGGGGAAAAAACCATTTATCTGAATGTGATGGTAGTCCCAGGACCTTTAGATTACAATTTACTTCTTGGGTGTGATTATGTTTATCACATGGGAGCTATTGTTTCAACACCCTTTCGAGTGATTTGTTTCCCGCATGAAGGCAAGATTGTCACCATTGACCAGCTTTCATTTCTTGGTCCAAATATGGCTCCTAGTCAACCATCTTCCCTAATGGTCCTTTTTTACCAATGGTATCGTCCCCGCCACGGGTTAATTATGTGGCAACCTATTCCATACATACATCAACTGACGGTCAATTCAATGATGTTGTACATTATGTACTGGGGGCATTGGAACCGGATCTCTCCTTCATGACAACTTATGAGTTTTGAACAAGGGTCTTCAAGGATAGTTCGTTGTCTTGTGTCAACCTCATTAAAAAATGAAACCAAGGGTCTTCGAGCATAATTCCTTATCTTGTGTCAAGCTCTTTTAAAAATGAAACAAGGTCCCAAGTTCCAAGTCGAGTCTTTCACTTGATCTCGTAAAATAACCTTAATTCCATCCACTTGAGAGCCATGAGTAGTCTACTTCGGTGAATATAATGAAGCTTGGGGGGCATGCACGTAATGGTAAAGATAAGTTTCCCGATAGGTTATGTGATTGGTCTATCACACCATTTCACCTTCGTCTATCTAGACGAAGCCAAATAGGTGTTGGATAACTGTCCTGCTTCACCGTAGTGATTTCCATCTGGTCACAAGAGACTCTCCTTTTCATCATGCTGGGGGAATGTAAACCAATTCAAGCATATTTTTTCATTTTAAGCTTGTGTAAAAAATAAACTGAAGCTAAGCATAGTTTGTTCGTTTCAAGCTTGTGTAAACATGAAACCGAATCCAAGCATAGTTCCCCATGGTTCAAGCTTGTCTAAAAATGAACCCATTTTCAATTTTTAACCCTACTGATTGCCATTCTGTCAACCTTTTGAGCCTTGGTTGTTTTCATCTCATCACCACAATCTCTTTGGCTAATCATACGCTTTCACTTGGTTGTTTTACCCTTTTTAAGGAACAGTTGCAATGAGTGGTCTTATTAGCCAGCCTCTTCACATAAATCAACATGTTTTGAGAAGTTCCAACATCACTGGAACCAGTTGCTACCCTAGACACCACTCGTTCCTCAAAATAGAGTCCTCTTTAAACCCTTTTCAGACTCGTTAAACATGAAAATATCGTCGAGCACTTGTCCTTTCCAGCTCGTTAAAGTATTGGAAATGTCATCCCTCTTGTATTATTTTATCCTTTTTCGGACCTGAGGGATTACTTTACGAAAAAGAACTTATGGAGTTTTATTTTTGTCCCTTTTCAAACTCTCTAAACATGAAAAGGACTGAGTTATCCTTGTCGTTAAACTCGTTAAAACAATAGTGACAAACTTGTCCATCTAGACGAGACCGAGTTTCACTGTCGCTAGACTCGTTAAAACATTAAATAGCGACAGGTTTTCCCAAAGGGCGAATTATAGAACAAGCATATGTTATCCTCCTCAAGCTTGAAAAAAATAAAGAGGTACTGGTCAGCAATGACTGGGGAAAAAGGGAAAAAACTTGAAGAATTTATGGTAGCAAGTCGCTCTTGAACATGACACTTTCACTTCATCTCCATTATTGAGTTGGGTTGGGTTATTCCGTTCACTGGTCATCATACCATTGGTCTTTCATACCATCCATCTTTTGGGGTTAACACTACCAATTCATCTCAGTGTCGCCGACATGTTCAAGAGAAGTCATTCAGTTGAGAAACCACCATCCAGTTAATGGCTCGTACACTGCAATACCTTCAACCTTCATTTTTTCATGACCGCCATTCCTGAACCTTGTGTTGTCAGTTCATTTTTCACCTCCAGAAAACATTTGCTTCATTTCGTGTCATAGATGTGGGATACATCAAGGCCCTCCTACGATGAGTCACTTCTTTTTGACATCAGCTCATTATCCGAGAAATTGACTACGAAAAAACCCTTTCAGTGCTTTGAATCTTGCATACATCAATGGCAAGTTTCTCACTTCCGGCGATAGGTTGACATCAATGGCCTTCGACCAAAATATTTTGCGTGGTGTTCGACATCGGATCATATACTCACACCACGTGAATTTTACTGTATTACCTTGAGGATAATTATCATTATCAGTGATCCCTCTCGCATCTGTTAACAGCTCACATCATTGGCTGGTAATCAGGCAATGTCTTTCCATGTTCGACTTCAGAACATCTCTTCACATGGATTGACTTGTACATCGAGTGAAGATTGAACGAGTTTGAAGACCCCAGATCTAGTTTCATCCATCCGGGCTGCGATATATTTAGGGATATAAAAACATCAAATGTACAAAGGCTCTGCACAGATGGTCATCCTAATCATGGATGATGACTCTATATCTGAAGAATCACCAGTCTGTATCTGCAGACGACTATCTGATCTATGTACATGAAATGAAATTTATAAAGTTGAGCATGGGAATGCCTCCCTCAGCTAGATCATGAAAAATTATATTATGATGATGTATTGTATTGTAACTTATGCAAGTCACCTTCCAGTTTGAAACTTTGGATCCTCATGATAAAGCATTTCACCCAACATGAATATTTACAACCTCATACTTTAGGGGGAAACTGTTATAGACATATTTGGGCACATCAACCCCAAACTTATATCTCGATGTATTAGGGATCATCGACCCTAAAAGAGTTGTTTCATACCCTAAAGGAACATATTCATCTGAATACATCATTCCCCAAAAGTTCCATCTGAGAAACCATCCAGAAATTGCCTAAATTGAACTATACTGACTGCTCCACTAGCAAAATGCAATGCACACTGAGTGGTACACTGCCAGGGTGTGATGCATACTATTTAGGCCTTCTATAGCGTGCGATGGGCGAGGATGGAAAAATGTCTAGGACAGTTTGCTAGGTGGTTGTTCTTGGAATCTTCTAGAAACTTCTCCTATGCCACTTGCCTCTCTGAATTCACCCAAGGATGAATAAGGGATCTAAAGCCATTTGTTATCCCTTCTCTTGTGGAACCAATTATAACAAGTGGAATGACACTAATCAAACCCCATGGATGACTCACACCCTTGCAAACATCTATAAATGGATCTCTCATCCAAGAGATCAGAAGGCTGAAATGTTGTGAATTGCAAGTAAGTGCTGATAGTTTGTAATTGAGGAGAGAGCATTGTATTCTTGTTGGAGTGATCTGGCTATTTCATGAGGTGAAGAAGGACTGAAGCTAGGAGGATGATGTTGGATCAGACAACTGGGTTGTAATTCTCCTTTCTATTAATAAAGCTCTTCAAGTTTTCTTCCAAATGATTGTGCAATTGTGAATGTTATCATTTGTGAATTCTATCATTTGTTCATTATATGTCTGATTCTGTAATGTTTATGTTGTAATAGATCACGATTCTTTGACGGTTCTTTATTATTGTACTTATGCAGGTACTCTCCAAGCGTGTTAAGTATGGGGAGGAGTTGCAGGATCTGTCAAAGGAGAGAAAGATCAAGCAAGGGATTAAGCGGAAGTTCCAGGTTGGTTCCATTATCTTTCTCTTATCTGTTACACATAGAATAAATCATTGAATTGCTTTAAACTGTTATTTCTAGGGTAGCTGCCAAACCTAGAGGGCTAGCATTCTTTAGGAATACTAGTTTTCCCAGAAACACCATGGAGCCCATGGATCCTTTGGATCCTCCTCCATGTGATCCTCCCTCTAAAAGGAGACCTTTATGGCTTTATGACACTCTTCAAGATGTTGATAAACATGCTTCCCCCAAAGGAACTTTCAGAGAAAGTAAGAAACCTTGTCAACTCCAAGGATATGTTATAGCCATGAGCAATATATTCAAGTTGAATCGTGCACATTTGAAGAAGATGTAAAGGCCCATGTGTCAAAATATGGAATGTCTGAAGAATATGAATCCATCATCCATAATGATGTATCGGAACTGGTTCCAAGACCCCAAGGTAAATCTATTGTATCTTCTAAATGGTTGTATAAAATTAAACATGGTGTTGATGGTAGTATTGAAAAATATAAATCCATATTTGTGGCTAGAGGTTTCTCTCAGAAAAAAGCAAATAGATTACAATAAATCGTTGCACCTGTTTCCTATGACACTGCCATCCGATCACTTATAGCTCTAGCTGCTAGCCAAGGATGGTATCTTCACCAAATGGATGTGAAGACTACTTTTATGCATGGCTTCCTTAAAGAAGAAGTATTTGTGGAGCAACCACAAGGCTATGAAGTACAGGATCCAAAAACTCGTGTTTGTAGGTTGAGGAAACCCCTCTATGGTTTGAAGCAATCTCTAAGATCTTGGTATGCTCGCATAGATAGCTTCTTGATGAAGCTTGGTTTTACAAAAATCAATGCAGATCCAAATATTTAATTTAAGACAGTCTAAGGTATGCCTTTGATTTTGGTATCTTATGTTGATGATTTATTTTCTACCAGTTGTGAACCTCTTATTCTCTAGTGTAAGAGGGAGTTAGCTTCTAAATTTGAAATGAAAGATCTTGGTTTGATGCACTATCTTCTGGGCTTGGAGGTATGGCAGAAATCTAGTGAGATTTTCCTTTCTCAAGGAAAATATGTTGTCAAAATACTAGAAATGTTTGGCATGACTGAGTGTAAGTCCATGAATACTCCAATGGAAATAAATTTCAAGAAGCTTTGTGGTAAATCTGTAAGACCTAATTTGGCTAATCCTTCTAAGTATCGTCAACTGATTGGGGCACTGATGTTATTAGTGAACACTAGACCGAATATACGCTTTGCAATTAATACTTTGAGTCAATACATGATTAAGCATGCCTATTCACACTAGTTTTCTGCAAAGCATGTGTTGAGGCACCTGCATGGGACCATCAATCTTGGATTGAGATATACTATCGAAGATGTAAGGCTACATGGATACTCTGATGTTGATTGGGTTGGTAACTCTACTAACATAAATAGCACATCAGGGTGTTGCTTTAGCTTAGGATCTGCCATGATATCTTGGATTAGCAGAAAGAAAAAGTCAGTTGTCCTTAGTACAGCTGAAGTAGAATACATCGTTGCTAGCATGGCTAGATGTGAGGCAATATGGATAAGGAAGCTCTTTAGAGAGTTGTTTGAGAAATTATTAGATACTATAGTAATTTACTATGACAATAAGAGTGGGATTCGACTTGCTGAAAATCATGTGTTCCATGACAAGTACAAACACATTGAGATAAAATATCATTACATCCAAGATATGGTGCAAAGAGGAGCAGTAAGACTTCATCATATATTGATTGAAGACCAGATCACTGACATTATTACCAAGCCTTTGTCAAAAGGAAAGTTCTTGGTTTTCAGAGAGTAGCTTGGACTGACAGATGTGACCCTTCCTAGAGAGGGTGGTCATGGATGATAAGCCTTGGATGAGTGAGATCATTGTCATGTGTTGATAAGCGGATCCCCCCAAGTAGTGATAAGCCTTGTATGATTTAGATCCTTGTCATGTGTTGACAAGTGGACCCCCCCAAGCAGTGATGAGACTTGGATGAGTGAGATCATTGTCATGTGTTGACAAGTGGATCCCCCTAAGTTGTGATGAGCCATGGATGAGCGAGATCCTTGTCATACAAGTGGATCCCCCCAAGTAGTGATGAGGCTTGGATGTGTGAGATCCTTTTCATGTGTTGACAAGTGGATCCCCCCAAGTGTGTATAGGGTGATGGATGTATCTCCCCTATGATGACTCTTATTCATTAGATCGTAACTTCATTGTTCCAAAGAAGAGATAGCATAGATCCTTGTATTAGAAAAAAAAATTCCTCCCTAGCTAAGAGGGAGTGTTGAAAATTGACAGTTATGGGATGAATTTCCTTGAATATAATTTTAATTTTCGACCTTTCTAAGGTGACTTTCTAAAAATACAAATTCATATCTATATTTTCAAGCATGAATTTCCAAAAATAGTAAATCACTTTCTATCAATTCATAATCATATATATATGATGGAAAATCACTTAACTTGTCCTTAATCAATCTCAATTTTTTAATTCTTAACTTAATCAACAATATTATTATTATTACTATTTTCCTCTTTATGATATTATTATATTATTATTAAAAATAAATTCAAATCTCTCAATCGTGAGACTTAATCATGTCATATGTAACTCCCCTCAATTAATGCATATGTTACTCTCCCTCTCTCTTAATGGATTCATTCATCTCTCTCTTTAATGCTCTTACACACCTATTACACTCTCTTACACAATTTAATGACTCTTATAAAAAGATTCATATTACCCCTCTTTAATGCATAAGTTACACTCCTCTCCTTTGTGGTACAAGTTACACTCCTATTTTGGAATATGTAACTCATCCTCAAGGCATAGGAGTTACTCCCTCATGAATTAGACCTCAATTCTCTTCCTATATATTTGTGCCTCTCATCCTCACTTGACACACTTACTTGTGCTTATGAGAGGAGAATTGGAGCTTGAGAAAGAGAGAGTTGTAGAGTCTAGAGGAAGATTGAGAGAGAGAGAGAGAGAGAAAGAGAAGATCTTGGAGATCCAAATTGATTCAGTGTTTGCATCAGCTACAGTTGTCCTTCTTCAGATTTGGGTGAAATTTTTCATTCTCTCATTGTAATTTTTATCTCTGTTGAACAATTGATTTACAATAGAAGAAGAATATGGTTGGGTTTTCCCCTTGTGGGTTTTTCCCTGGTCATTGACTTAACCTATTTGTGTCTCATTGAGTTCTTGGTTGTATTCCATTGTGCATATGGTTTATATGTTTTATGTTCTATATACGATTACTTAACTTATTTTGCAGCATAAAGAAGTTTTGGATTTAAGTGATTGTAACAGCATAGCGCATCAAAATTTCAACACCTCAAACCTACAACTAGCTTCTCTCAACAAGTACACAAAAGTTGTCAATAACTCCTACGCAAGCTCAAAATAGAGAAATTTGACCCTCCAGTTTACAACACTTTTAGCCCTGCCAATTCCCAAGGGAAAATTCATCCTCCCTGTGGGAATATTCCCTGCAAAATTATGGCCCAAACTCCTTTGTTTGTTGGCTCTTCTCACCCACACAAATTCCTTTTGCATCGTAGGGGTAGCACGCACCAACTAAAGAATTACCTGCAATTTTGGCTCCTTTGGAGGTCCTGGGATGGAATTCTCTCTACTCTCCTAGGGTGACACTCGAAGTTCACTGAAGTTAGAGGTAGAATTCCCGCTTAGGAATTCCTTGTGCTAAACAGCACTAGTTTACTTGGCTAAACAATTCAAGGAAACTTTGGTCCAAAGTTATATTGTCAAAAGATACAAATGAAGGCCTCTTCTCCTTATTTATATTTTGTGGTCTCCTTTTCTCCCTTGTTGGCCCCCACTTTTTCTCTCTCCTAATCCTCACCCCCTCCTCTCTCTCTCTCTCCTCTAAGAGTGTGAGTTCCCTTCTTGATCACATTTCTCTCTCTTGTGGATCCCACATTCCACTAAAGCTACAATTTCCATTTTTCTTCCCAAGTCCCAATGCCATAATTACCTTCTCTTCCAAAAACCATCTCTCATGTGGAAAATCCAAAAATTGGGGACATTACACTCATACCACTCTGTAACACTCCCTCCCACCCCTTTGTACTATCTTAGGTTGTGAGAGGTGTTACTTGATAATTTAACATGTCCTCCAAGGTTGTTTATGAATATGTGGTCACATAAATCCTCCTTATTCAAAGTTTGTGGAATTTAATTTTGATATAATCATCATATCCATCTCGTTAAGAGCTTTCCATTGATATAAAATTTAGCGCAATTTGACTCCCAGATGAAAAGTTATGCTCATTTGAAGTTGGCTTATTGGAAGAGACAGTCGTTGTGCTAGCCACATAGTGCCCACATGACCTACACGTATGCCTAACAGGTAATCATAGTGGACCCACCAAGCAAGATCCACATCATGTCGCTTGGTTGTATATTTCCCATGGTATTTGAACACTAACCAAATAAATAAACGAGCAATGGGTGTTGAGTGGTGGGAAGGATTCCACTTGGTCAAGTTCCTATCAAAACAAATTGGTTTTCTTCACTCTGGTTTCACGTGTCATACCCCACCCTTTTTCATTAACTCATAGCGAACCAAAGGGGCCTCGGGGTGAATCATGGAGCCAAATTGGACTCATATCGAGCCCACATCTCAATCACACCATTCAAAAGTAGTTTCCCTCTAATGAGGACCCCGCGGTGGGAGTTCTAACATCGGAGTCTCCCCCCCCCCCCAATAACCCATGGTAGACCCGAGGGGGGAAAAGTGATTGTGATTCATTTATCCACCATGCGTATAATAATATCATTGAAATAAGGATAGCCAATTCATAGACCCATCTGAAAGCAATGGGTGGTCTGTCAGTTGATGGCACCAATAAATGGTCATTTTCACGTTAAATGTCATCACTGCTTCACTACCACTGCCTGATTGAGAAGGCACTACATAGTAACAGTGCCGATAGGAAGTGAGTGATCCCATCTTTTAATGGACCCAAAACAAAAATTTATTCCCGGCAGTAGTTGGTTCCATCTCTCAACCTTAGAACTATTGGGGTGAACATAAGATTTACGGAAGTCTAAGAAGGCTTTCAGGCCCGACTTAAAGAGTGAAAATACCATAATCTTACAATAATGCCTACAAAAATTTACAGTCCACAAGATCAAAATTTTGTTGATACACATGCATACTCATCATATAACAATGTACAAATCTAGGTTCAACAGCAATGTTTATAATACACAGCATTCCATATAACCCGAGTCATCATAAGTGGTTATCCACTATGAGCATACAGATATTTAAGCATTATTTCATGAAGTATGCATAAGCATATATCAACTCATTATCATATGAAGCATAAATCCTCGTGTATACATCAAATATACATAACCATTATACTTATCTGAGTAATTTAAATTAGCTAGAAACTAGAGAAGGGACTTGTATTCTCTACCCAACCATAGGCCAGCCACACAGTAGTATTTCTTGCAATTACCACCCCTAAGTTGGATCCAGAGTTTGAGGGGAATGCTTGCACAAGGGAATTCTACGGCAATGGATTGGTTAATCACTCAAGAAATGGAGTCCACTTTCCAGGTGGTTCATCAACTACTATCTCGTAGTAAGCACACAAGGAATCACTTACTCTCTGAGTTTCAAAGCATAGGACTTCACCCAAACTCAAGTAATAGGAGTGTTGCTTAGTTTCTGAGAATTGAACCAATTTTCAGAGTGGTTTAATAGAAAAATAAATCACTCAGTAGTGTGTTTAATTGTTCAGCATAAATTAAGTCATTTAACAAATCATGCAAGCACTTAGTGGTTTAGCAGCCAAACCACGAGTATTAAGCGGTTTAACAATCAAAACAAGCACTCGGTGATGTGTTTAATCACTAATTTTCAAACTGGAAAGACAATCTCACATAAATATCTTAGTGGCATCAATCAAAGTCAAGGTAGTTAACACCCAAAGACATAGGGCATAGGCTCAAGGTCATAAATCCTTATAATCTAGAAGGGGAGAAGGAATCTAGCTCCACTGGAAGATTTAAATAGTGAGTTTTTGAATAACTTCCTTCTCATCCAGCAAGTGAGTCAAACCCTTGGACCAAATCCACTAAACGAACCCAAATTTTATTGTTCTTATGCATATATGTAGGATTTCACCTACGTCCCTTCACACATCCAATAGAGGGTACCACCTTGGCTCCTCGATTCCTTTTCCTACATGGTTATCTCCTCGATATTAGATAGGGGAGAATGAGTATGGGAACGCCCATTCCAATACATGTTCTCATTAATGCACTATCAATGACTTTGCCAACTCTAGTTCATCCCTAATTGCATCACATTAAAAACTCGTCTCGTAATAATTTTTCTCAGTTGTGGATGATTCTAGCATTCAATTCAGCAAGGTATGGCTATTCAGGCTATGCAAGCAAAACAAGAGACATCCATTAGAACTTTGATCTGTAGGTTGTCCCTTCCTCCAGTGAGTTTAATTAAATTTAATTAATAATTACCAACTATTAAAATATAGTTTTAGCCATTTGTAGTTTCTCCGTGCTAGAGTCACAGTCACATTTGACGTTACAAGAGCAGAGGTCAAAACAAGGGGATGTTACACTAGTGCTATTGATGGTTGGGTATCATGACTCCACCTTTGCATAACCCCATTCCAAATACCCATTAAAGTAATTTTTAGGTCTAAAATTCATCTCATAAGAAAAATATTAGAAGCCTATGCTATATCACACTAAGATAGGGATGTTATCTAGTGAAGGTTAAGTCTCCAAATAAGTTGGGTTTGTGTAAAGTTAAGATGTGAGGATT